>LR738712.1:515655452-515718126 GCA_902687465.1 Secale cereale
GGGGGGGACTTTGCCGAAGTCCGGACATGCTCTTGACAATCACATGCATGACCCCTCTCCTCTCTCTCTCTCTCCTCACAACCGCACGTGCATGGTCCCTCTCTCCTCTCTCTAAATATCCCATGGCATGCATGGTCCTCACCTAGTTTTTCTTTTCTCAACCTGATACTTTGTGATTAGCATTGGATATCCCCCTTCCACATCATGTCTGCGGAACACGTCCGGGCATAACAACTGACATATACCGAAAAATTTACGGATCAGTGTTGAAGATGCCCTAAACTTCTACAAATATATGTACCGGCGATATACATCTAGTGACTGAATTTCAAGGACAAGTAGTCCTACTTAATTAAGAAGCTAGCTACGTTCCATGCATCGCTAGCAGCCGCGGCCGGCCGGCCGTATGTACGTATACACTACAACAAGTAGGATACGTGCGTACGCATGTGCAAGCAAGATGTCGACACTTAATTTGCTGATCCAAGCTAGATGATGTAATCGTTTGGCGAAAAAGTTGAAAAATACGTAGTAATTTTAAAACGTGGGCGGCATGGTTTGCGCAACGGTAAATTATTCCTTGCAAGGGCTATGCATTTCTGTAACAGTATGGCTCTTGAACCTCACCGTTTGCCTTTAAATTGCTCAATTCCAACCTAGCTAGAAATATATACTGTCCACGCGGTAGGTTGCCAACCAGTGGTCAAACCAAACTTGGGGCAAGTACCCTTGCCATTCGTCTCCCCAAAAGGCTACAGTTCAATTCAAAATAGTGCACATGCGACCATTCAGTATTACAAGATATTTCGGAAAGGATCAAACTCTGACATGGATGACACAAAATGATATAGATCAACTCAAAAATCGAATCATTTATCTAAAAATATATTGAAATATCTAGTTACATTTGGTTAGAAGTCTTGGCTAGCGCCTGAGCTGCTCTATTCATGTTGTTGTCCTGGGCACGATAAGCGGCTAGAGGAGTAATAAGGGAAGGAGGGGAGTAAAGAGGAAAAGTGGCACGAGGAAGAGGAAGAGGGAGAAGGACCATAGAAGTGGCGAATGATGATGACATGTGACAATGACAAAAGGGAGGCGTATTGTTGGCTCGGGGGATAAGGAACTTTCCTCGGGGTTAGATGATGGCCCTGGTTTGACGCCATACACAAAGCTAGAGGAAAAAAAGATGAAATTAGATTATCCATAAGATAAGTGGAAGGAAGAAAGGGAGAGTGGGTGGATGCGGCCTAGTGGTAGAAATCGGGAATAAGATGGGTGGGGTTGTTCTCACATGTCCTAGCGCCATTGTGATCTCGGAGTTGTTAGGTAATAGTTAATATAATCAAAATTCGACATGCAAATATTTTCATGGTGTGACAGCTTTGTGATTTTAATTGACCAAAGTTGCATGTTCAAGAGGTACATACACATGGCTAGAGTGATAGTCATGTCTCTTACAAACAATTGGCTGTGGGTGCTTCATTGGGCCATTTGGCTATGTAGTAATGATTTTTTGGCTCAAATTATATATCCATTTATGTAAAAGAGGTGATCTTTAATTGCACCAAGTTGTTGTGGTTATTGACATCTTTATAAAAGGTGAGGTTTTAGAAAAATAATATTCTTGGGTGCATACATTTTGGGGTCATCGTAATGGTGGAGTTCTTTGGTTTGTATCTGACTGGCTTAGAATTAGGGATTCAATGGTCTCTCCTTATCAACTACGGTTTCACTCATGTGAGTAGCGAATCAATCTTTTATCTCACAATTGTTTCAATATTAAGTAATTTCATAGACCATCTTTTACTGGACTCATAATATATATACCTAAATAGTTGACCCTCACTAACTCTAATTCCTTCAAGATGAAACTATATGCTAACTCACCATGTTACCATGCATAAGAAATTACCCACCTTAACAAGCAGTTCACTCACATGCAACTATGATAACTCACCATGCTTCCAAGCATGGGAAAGATATATTAACATGCACCATGCATGGTAAATTCATTAAATATTCTACAATAAATTATATTATTTCAGTTTTAATTCTAATATTGTTAATCCAAATACTAATGTAGCATACAAAAAAATTATTGAATAGTTGCAAACAATTCCTGCAGCAACGCTTGGGGTATCATATCTCTACTTTACAATAAAGTTTGTCGGTAGTACTTGACGCATGCATGTCTAGGCAACAATGGTTGTGTTACATAGTCGTACTTTTTGTGTTCGAAAATGTAGTTTGTACTAAGTTGTTTCAAAAATCAAAAAAGTTATGTTGAGACCAAGTTTGTAGAAGCATATATCAACATCCAAAATACAAAATTAATATCATTAGACCTACCATGAAATGTACTTTTATATTTTACTTATTTGATATTGTAGGTGTTGATAGTTTCTGATATCAACGGTGTCAAACATACACACATTTGACTTTTGAAAAATCTAATATGCACTACATTTGATATATACCGAAGAAATTTGTTGATCAGCATTAGAGATGCCCTTCTACAAATATATGTACGGGCAATATACATCCAGTGACTGGATTTCAAGGACAAGTAGTCCTACTTAATTAAGAAGCCAGCTGGGTTCCATGTATCGATAGCAGCCGCGGCCGGCCGTAGTATATATACACTACACCAAGTAGGATATGTGTGTATGCATGTGCAAGGAAGATGTTGACACTTAATTTGCTGATTCAAGCTAGATGATGTAATCGTTTGGCCAAAAAAAACTGAAAAATTATGTGGTGATTTTGAAACGCGGGCGGCATGGTTTGCGCAACGGTAGATTCTTCCTTGCTGGAGCTATGCATTTCTGTAACAGTATGGCTCTTGAACTCATCGTTTTCCTTTAAATTGCTTGAATCCAACCTAGCTAGAAACATATATGATGTCCACACGGTAGGTTGCCAACCCGTGATCAAACCAACCCGGTGGCAAGTACCCTTGTCGATCGTCTCACCAAAAAGGCTACAGTTCACATAAAAATAGTGCACGTGTGGCCATCAGGATTACATGATGTTTAGGAACTGATCTAACTCTGACTTGGATGACACAAAATAATATAGATCAACTCAAAAATTGAATCATTTATCTAAAAATAATATTGAACTATCTAGTTACAATTGGTAAGAAGACTTGGCAGTTTTCTGAACTGATCTATTCATGTTGTTGTCCTAGGCGTGATAAGCGGCGAGATGGATAAGGGGAAGGATGAGAGAGAAGAGGAAAAGTGACAGGAGGAAGAGGAAGAGGGAGAAGGACCATAGAAGTGGCAACAATGATGATGACATGTGACAGTTACAAGAGGGAGGCGTATTATTGGCTCGAGGGATAAGGAACTTCCCTTAGGGTTAGATGATGGCCTTATCGGCGCACGGCGGCACCCTAATTTGATGCCATAGACAAAGCTGGAGTAAAAAATATGACAATAGATTAGCCATAAGATAAGTGGACGGAAGAAAGGGAGAGCGTGGGAGGATGCGGCCTAGTGGTAGCAATCGGGAAGAAGATGGACGGGGTTGTTCTCACGTGTCCTAGCACCATTGTGATCTCGTATTGTGCGTTAATAATTAATATAGTCAAAAATTGTTATGCAAATACTTTCATAGTACGACAACTTTGTGATTTTAATAAATCAAAGATGCATGTTCAAGAGGTACATACACATGGCTAGAGTGATATTCATGTCTATTACAAACACTGGTAGAAAACAGGGCTTTGGTTGGGGCCTAGCCAGCCCATTAGTCCCGGATTAGTCACGAACCGGGACCCATGGGGGGCATACGTCCCGGTTCGTGCGCCCAGGGGGCCGGCTAGGCCTCGTGCGGCATCTGTCCCGATTCGTTTGGACCCATTTGTCCCGATTCCAGGCACGAAACGGGACCAATGGTCCTCGCTCCTGGTCCACACCCATTGGTCCCGGTTCGTGGCTGGAACCGGGACAGAAGAGGGGCCTTTAGTCCCGGTTCCTGCCACAAACTGGGATCAATGAGTTGCCTATATATACCCCATCGCCGCAGCAGAGAGCAGTCCACATTGCTCTGTTTTTTCTGGCCGGCGAGGGGAGAGCTTTTGGGTGCTCTAGCTCACCTTCTATGCACATGAGGTGCTCGAAGAAATGCCCGAGCCACACTACTGAGGCTTTATCCTCTCGAAGCTAGACCTCCAAGCTCCATTTTCCCGAGATTTGTCTAGGTTTAGCGGTCCGTCACGTCCCGTCCCCGTCTTCACCGCCGTCGATCGCCCGCGCCGATCTCGTCACCGGCACCACCGTGGTGAGCCTCTTGTTCTTATTTTCTTTCTGAAATAAAAAAATTGTTACTTTAGATAGATACTTGTCTAATTTTCTTACTTTTATTATTGCTTGTTATTATATAGTGCGATGGTTTTGGTATCCGCCCACGTCAGCCCTCGTCCTGTCTATGATTCGGATGTGGTATATTATCTTTAATTTATAACTATTTGTTTTAGTGTTTATGACAATTATGCTGACCAACGTGACATAGATGTTTTTATCTAGAAGGTAGTTGAACCGGAAATTCCAACCGACCCTCTTGTGGAGAGGTTAAATTTAGTTGAAAAGGAAAACATTTACTTGAAGAAAAAATTAGAAAAAACCAAGGAGGAGAAGATGGAATTGGAGTTGCATGTTGCGGAAGTCATCGATGATCACAAGATCAAGATGGACCCTATTGTCAAGAGGTTAAATTTAGTTGAAGAAGAAAACAATTACTTGAAGGAAAAAATAAAACAAATTGAGGAGGTGAAGATGATATTGGAGTTGCGTGTTGCGGATATCGTCGATGATGTCAAGATTAAGATGGATGCAATGCGTTTGAAGATTAGAAAGATTAGTAAACATGACATTCATACCGAGGCTTGGTATCATTATGTTGTTGGATCAATTGTTACCTTGGTTGCGATTATGATCGCATTTGTTGTTGCATTGAAATGTTTTACATAGTTTCAATGTATGGTTTGATTAGATGCTCTGAAGAGCTATATGTTGTTCAATGAGAACTATGTATGTATTTTGAATTTAATGTGATGATGAACTTCTATTAATTTGATCACTTATCTATCCATGATGTTCTGTAATGGTTTTTGACACACTTAATTATATATAAATGCATGCAGATAAACCGACAATGGATGTACGGTGACATACACACCTCCGAGTACGTTAATGGTGTGCATAATTTTCTCAAAGTGGCTGAGGCAAACAAGCAGAATGGTTTTATGTGTTGTCCATGCCCTAGCTGTGGGAATAAGAGGTCTTACTCTAACTCGAGAACCCTTCGCACCCACCTACTTTATAAGGGTTTCATGTCACACTATAATGTTTGGACCAATCACGGAGAAATAAGGGTTATGATGGAAGACAGCGAAGAAGAAGAGGACGATGACAACTACGTGCCCCCGGAATACGGTGATGCTGCAACGGGGAAAGCTGCTGAAGATCAAGAGGAACCAGACGATATTGTGCCCGATGATGATCTCCGTCGGGTCATTGTTGATTCAAGGAGACAGTGCAAAAGTCAAAAGGAGAAGCTGAAGTTCGACCGCATGTTAGAGGATCACAAAAAAGGGATGTACCCCAATTGCGAAGATGGCAACACAAAGCTCGGTACCGTACTGGAATTGCTGAAGTGGAAGGCAGAGAATGATGTGCCTGACAAAGGATTTGAGAAGCTACTGAAAATATTGAAGAAGAAGCTACTAAGACTGGTGTGCCTGACAAAGGTACGGAAAGCCTCTCGTCAAAGATGAAACTACTCTAACAACGATGATGCGAAGATTCCATGATTGGTACATGGACCACTGCAGAAAGTCTGGGAAGGATACTTTGACGCTGAAAGTTAAATAGGAGCACGACCTCGTTGGAATTAAGTTGTTGTCTGTTCCATTTGAGGAGTTCTTCCAGTTTTTCAATCAAAATGCCCTAGATAAATTAACGGTCACTTGCATGTATATAAGTACTACTTCTGTCATTAAGTCTCTATATATAGCTCAGTTCTTTCATTGCATGTATATATAATTATCCTCACTATATTATGCGGATTGAAGATCGTCGAATTTAGAAAAGTTGAAATCTATGATATTGGGTTCATTAACACAAATCTCATAGATGAATTTACGGTTACATTTCAAGCCAAAGAAACCGAGGCCAACTTGCTACGAACGTTGGTAATAAATCAAAACAAAGATACAATACTCTTTCCTTACAACTTCAAGTGAGTGTTACTGTCTTGTGCATATTCGGTTTCCATTAATTATTACTTGAGATTATAGTAATTATTGTAATTGATGAGTTATGCATGCGTGCGCAGGTTCCACTAAATTCTCCTAGAGATTAAGCTTGAGCAGGGACTAGTAACCGTCTTAGACTCGAGACGAAAAGATCCCGAGAACTATGCGAACATGTCTAAAATGCTCGACAAGTAAGTTCAGTCGATCATTATCGCATCATATCGGCAACTTTGTTCATTTCCTGATATAAAGTATTTTTTTTGTCTCGCAAGGTTTGAAAAGTATTCACCGCACAAGTTCCGGGACTGTCGCGGAATCTGCGATGGAAATACCCGAAAGTAAGTACTACTAGCTAGCTAGTTCCGTGCATCTCCCATTGATTCTAGCTACTTTCATCAATGCCATTTATAATGCTTCATTATCAGTTTAATTGATCTCTATTTCTCGTAAAGTGCTTGTGGCAGGAAGCCGGGAATAATTATTGTGGATACTAGGTCTGCGAGTTCATCTATAATGCGACGACCAAGAATAGGCGGGGCTACTCTAAAAGACAATATGAGTGCATAAGCAAAAATATTCACAATTTTATTTTATTACCATCATTTCTGTTGAGTTTCATTCATATATATGTATTAACCCCCTTCTTCAAATTAGATGTGGCAGATGCGGGATGAACTCCTACCACATGATCGTATGCAAGCAATTAAAGAGGAATTGGCGGGATTCTTTCTTGACCACGTCATCAATAAAGCCGGAGAATACCATGTGGAAATTGATATAAACATGAGATATTAGGGATTGTAAAAGATCTTATATTGTATATATGTAGCTAGTACCATCGGATAGATATACGAAAACTTGTTGTTAGACGAATCTCTCGGAGAAAGAGAGGTGCACTCCTCTCTGTATATGGTAATGACGATCTTGTGTAATTAATGGTTCCTTCATTTGCCTACTAGCTAGCGTGTCGAGTCCTCTCTATACGTATAGTACGCAGCGTCGACCAAGCACGGAGATAAGAGATGCCACTTCTCTCTATTAGCTAGCTAACACAATATATGAAACCCCTAAATTAAGCCTACAAAACCTCCCAAACCCCCTCCCCCCTTCAGAAAAAAAAACAAAAACCCTAGCCTCTGAACTGCTGACGCGTGGACGCTTATTGGTCCCGGTTGGTGCTACCAACCGGGACAAAAGCCCCCCCCCCTGCCTGGGCAAGCCGCAGTGGCCACGTGGAGCCCCATCTGTCTCGGTTGGTATAAGAACTGAGACTAAAGGTATTGGGCTTTAGTACCGACCCTTTAGTTCCGGTTCCCGAACCGGGACAAATGGGCCTTATAAACCGGGATGAATGGGCATTTTTCTACTAGTATCTTTGTATAAAGTGAGGTTTTAGAAAAATACTAATCTTGGGTGCAGACATGTTGGGGTTATCGTGATGGTGGAGTTCTTTGGTTTGTTTCCGGCTGGCTTAGAACTAGGGATTCAATGGTTCTCCTTATGAACTAATGTTCGTTGTACTACCATGATTGAAGATAAACAGATTGGAAGTTTTTTTGCCCAAAAAAACTATGGTTTCACTCATTGAGTCACGAATCAATCTTGTATCTCACAATTGTTTCTATATTAAGTAAAATTTCATAAACCATCTTTTACTAGACTCAAACTATATACCTAAATAGTTGATCCTCACTAAATCTGATTCCTTCAAGATGCAACTATATGCTAACTCATCATGTTACCATGCATAAGAAATGACCCGCCTTAACAAGCAGCTTACTCAACATGCAACTATGCCAACTCACTATGCTTCCATGCATGGGAAAGATACATTAGCATGCACCATGGATGGTACTCATATTCATTAAATATTCTACAATATATTGTTTTATTTCAGTTTTAATTTGTATATTGTTAATCCAAATACTAATGTTGCATACAAAAAATCTCATTGAAATAGTTGCAAACAATTCCTGTAGCAACTCTCGGGGTATCGTCTCTACTTTATAATAAAATTTGTCCGTAGTACTTGGCGCATGCATGTCTAGGCAACAATGATTGTGTTACATAGTCGTACTTTTTATGTTTGAAAATGTAGTTTGTACTAAGTTGTTTCAAAAATCAAAAAAAGTTATGTTTAGACCAAGTTTGTAGAAGCATATGTCAACATCCAAAATACAAATTAGTATCATTAGACCTACCATGAAATGTATTATTATATTCTACTTATTTGATATTGTAGATGTTGATAGTTTCTACTATAAACAGTGTCAAACATACACATATTTGACTTCTGAAAAATCTAATATGCACTACATTTTGAAACAGATAATTGCGACATTGAGATTAGTTGAGATTTTTGTTAAATCTCAATGATGGTAGTAGCCGTCTAATTTAATCCTACATGCATATGAAAATGCACTCATTAAACACATCGCACCTTAATAAAGTCGTTCTTTTTTCCTCTTGCGTGTTCTTGATAAAAAAAACACCAGGTTTTGCTAAAATATACTATAGTACTGTAGTATTGTACTCCCTCCGTAAACTAATATAAGAGCATTTAGAATATTAAATTAGTAATCTAAATGCTTTTATATTAGTTTACAGATGGAGTATTTAGCAAAACTGAATGTAATAAGGTGCGCTGTGTTGGACATCTTTTTGGTGTCAACAGAAAGTGCAAAACAAAAATGTCATTTATTTTTTCAAAATATAATTATTCGAAGTTTTGCTGGCCTCGCAGATTTTGCTTCTCTCTAATTCAACCTGCGGCTTCGCTGGCCGCTAACGCTTAGCCAGTAGCTAGCGCATAACCAGCCTTCGACGAAGAAACGCAGGAAAAAGAAGGGTAAGTCGGCACGGATTGGATATAATTCAATCAAAGTTGAACGACGTGTGTGAATCTAACAGCACCCGCCCCTGCGTGCGCCCGTCTGCCCATGTGGGCGCAGGAATCGACCTTTGGCGCGTAGTAACTATAGATAGACATCGATCGTACGTACAATTTTGAACACCAAGACCAAGTGGCAACGTCAAAAAAAAAAGAGAGAGAGAAAAAAGACCAAGTGGCACTGGTCGTCGTCTGCGAGCGAATGAGCGACAGCCTACGGATGGGTTGGGCCGGATGCATGGACGACTTTTTGGTTGGCACAAGGGAATCGCGTACCCCGTACGTACTCGTAGCGTAGGATGGTTCCATGTACATGTACAACCTGTTTCCTCAGACGGCAACAACCTTGGCTGGGGCTGCGAGCACGTCGTTGACGTTGGAACTTTCGAACGCATCGATCGACGGCGAAGACGAGGTATAAACAAGGCGACGCGGACCTGGTCATGCATGGCCAGGCCTAGGACTCGGCTGCATCTACGCATGTGCGTTCGGTGGCCGTCGCGGGTTCCGTTGGCAATGCGCGCGGTAAACGTCGTCGGTCTCCGGTTTACACAGAGCGCGCGCGCGGTCAATCGGGGGCTGCATGCACGTAAGAGCATCTCCAACAGCCGCGCGACGCGCCGCGCCCAAAAATCGCGTTTGCCGCGCGCGCTTCGGCTGGTTTGCCGCGCCGCGCCGCGCTGGCTCCAGCGGCTGCTGTACAATACAGCGCGCGCACGCAGCTCCAACAGCGCGCAAAAAATGCAGCGCGCGCGCCGCTACAGCAGCGCCAAATATGCCATTTGGACCCAATAAAACATTCAATCAAAATGCAATGAACATGTGAAATTTAACAAGTTGAGATGAATACATAAAAAGTCGCCCACAAGTTCATCCAACCAAGTCCAAATTCAAACCAAGTTCAAAATACAAGTGCAACCAACAAAGTTCAAGACATATATAATAAACAGATCAACCATCTTGCTCGTCTTCTTCGTCTTCTTCCTCTTCTTCCGCCGACGATTCTTCCTCTTCTTCCGCCGATGAATCTTCCTCTTCATGACGCACCGCATCACTTGTAGCTCCGACGTGAGGCACATCGAAAGGCATGGCCGGAGGTGCGCCCATGCCTCCCATGGCGGCCGGAGGTACGCCCATGCCTCCCATGGCGGCCGGAGGTGCGCCCATGCCTCCCATGGCGGCCGGAGGTGCGCCCATGCCTCCCATGAGAGAAGCAAAACTCATGCCACCCATGCCTCCCATAACGTTGGAGGGTGCTCCAATGCCACCCATGGCTCCCATAGCATTGGAGGGTGCTCGAAAGCCACCCATGCCTCCCATGGCGGCCGGAGGTGCACCCATGCCTCCGAAGCCACCCAAGCAACCCATGCCGCCGAGGCCACCGCCGCCACCCATGCCGCCACCCATTGTGTTGATCATGGCTCTTTTTTGAATCAAGACTTCTTGACGGGCAAGGTTGACATATTCCATTTGCGCTTCATTGAACAAAGATGTGTCCAAGAAGAACAAATTTTTTTCCCATTCCATCAACCTAGTTCGCTCCTCCATGGCAACCTTCCTCTCCTCCAATGCCACTTTCCTCTCCTCGGCGGCCACCCTCCTCTCCTCGACCGCCAACCTCCTCTCCTCGGCCGCGGCATCTTGGTTCCTTGCCATTTTCCTCACCTCGTTCGCTTCTTTTCTTGCCTTCACAATAGCTTCCATAGCATTTGTGAGCTCATCATCTCCTTTCCTCTTCTTCTTTTCGGTTTTGTCCTTCTTGCACCCATCCGGTCGTTTGGGTTTCGAGTATGAAACCGAGTTGGGTGTGGGGCTTCTCATGCCCTCCTCACTTGAGGCATCATCCTCCTCATCATCATCATTCAACTCAATTGTGCGCTTGCGTTTGTTGCTCAAATGCAAATCATCCAAATCTTCACGCTTCCTCCATTTCTCATCATCCTTCAACACTTCATAGCAATGAGGCAAGGTAAAGATCTTTCCTTTCTTGATCTTCCCCTTCTTGGTTGTCCTCGTCTCTTCTCTGAACAAGTTTTGTGCAATGTTGTACTACAAGAAAAACAAAACAAGTTAGCACTTCGGACACCAAAAAAAAGTATGATGAACATGTATGAGATGGCACTTACTCTATCATCCTCATTTGTCCCACTTGGGTTAAGCTTGTCAACTGCCTTTTGTGCGGCCGCCCACTTTTGACAATCCGAGTTGATTGTCGACCATCGGGACCGAAGTGATCTCTCGGAGCGGTCAATTCCACTCATGTTCTGAGCATCAAAGTGTTCTTTCATTCGCCCCTTGATCACCTCCAACGGATGGATCCCTCGACACTTGCAACCAAGTATTGCATAGTAATTTGTTATCATTGATGGTGTAATTGCCCGCTCTTCCTTTCGGCGCCTCGACAATGCCCTCACCCTCCTCGTCCACCTCAAACTCATGGTCGTCCAAATGGATTTCATTGGTTTGAGACCAATGCGAATTGTTGGACCCAACACCCATAGTTGACATGTATGCATCATCGTTGAGACTACAAATGCAAATATAAGCTATCTATATGATGATGCATTGAACAAATAACAAGAAAATAAAAGTTGGAATTTTTTTCACCTTGGGGGCATTTCGTCGAGCACGTGGTGCGCGTCGGCCGCCGGCTCAACGGTTGAGCTCGCCGGCGCTTCGGTAGACGCCGGAGCCGTCCGCCGCCCTGCAAGCTTCTTCTTCTTCGAGGTGCCGGAGCCGTCCGCCGCCTTCTTCTTCGCGGATATTTTTCTTTTTTTCGCCTCCAATGGTGCGGCGGTAGCACGGGACGGCGCCGGCGCAACGCCGCTCGTCGGCGTGGTCATCCGCGGCGGCAAGAAGAGACTGCGCGCGAGGCCGACCGATGGCGGAGCTCCGGCGGCCGCGGCGGCAGCGCCCGCGCCAACGCTCGCCGCGCTAGGGTTTGCGGCGGCGGCGGCGGCGGCGGCGGCGGCGGCGGCGCCTGCGGCGGCGGCGGCGGCGGGGTCGCGGCTGTAGAGCGGGGTGAGAGGGGCTCCGGTGTGCGCATCCATGGCGGAAGGGGCGCGAGCGCCGGCGCGCGCGAGTGGAAGAAGAAGGAAAAGGGAAGTTCGCGCGCGCGCTCGAGAGTGCCGCGCGCGGAAGAAGACGCTCGAAATCAACAGCGCGGGATGGGGCATTCACCAGCGCGCCCAACCCGTTTTAGCGCGCGCGCGTTTTTTGGGCGCCCGCTGGAGCGGTGCGACGCGTTGCGCGCGCGCTAAAATAGCGTTTTTTCCGGCGCGGCGCTAGTATAGCGCGGCTGTTGGAGATGCTCTAACTTGTGTGGATTTGCTCATGGCGATACTGCATAGTACTGTAGTGCATAGGCATATGGCCGCCTTGCATATCGGGTTAAGGTCACGTGTCAAGTGGCCGTATGTGCTTATTCATTTATCCGGGCGGGGTTGTTTTTCTTTCTTTTTCAGAGAAGTACGGTGCTGCTACGCAACTACGCAGGCGAGAGATGAATATGCAATAAAAAAAAGGACGAACATACAATATGGACGGGAGATCATATATACGTGTACGTGTGTCCGATGGCTCCGTGGTCGTGGCATGCACGCTGGGAGTACGTGAGCTTCATGCATGCATGTGCGGTATATCGTTCCGTCGTGCTCGATCCACGTGTGTTTCCTATCTGACCCAAGTCACCGAACTGGCATTGAGCACCTGGGGGAATGTATCTGGTGCACCCCCACATTTATCGTGCTACGGATGTATCGGATGACTTAGAACATTTCAAAAAATCTGAAAAAAAATCAGCACCTTGACACCACATCAATGTATGTTTGTCAACCTACATAGATGTTGTGTGAATGTGCTGATTTTTTTTTTGAAACAATTCAAACTTTTAAACCGTTCAACATGAGTTCGGTGTACCGGCGGCACCATAAACACCGGTGGCTAAACCACATATTAAGGAAAAAAATGTCCATTTTAAACCTTGAACTTGTAGAGGTCGGGCGAAATGAACCTTCAAGTCGAAATCCCGGTTGATTAAACAAAATTTGAGCGTGGTGGTGCCTCGAACCGATAATCACTTCTTGTTGATCGAAGAAACAAACCACCAGGACACCTATTGCGTTGTGTTCACTTGCTCCCTTTTTCTCTTTTCTCTTCTTTCTTTTCTTTCTTTTTTATTTTTTATTTTTCATTTTTCTGTTTTTTTTTCTTAAATTCGTGAACCAGGCCATTTGGAGCTATTGAATAGCAGGTGCGCAAAAAAAATCTGGAAAATTTCTACAGGAGCGACTCGAACTCGCGACCTCAGTCTTGTTATTTGCTGGAATTTGCCAACCAAACTAGTGAGTTTAACTGATAGATTCACGGCGCGAAACATTATGCGTCGAACTTCTTTTGAACATTCGAGAATATTATGCACTGAAGATTTTGTAATATTATGCAATGAACATTTTGGAAAAAACTATAAATATATGTGTTGAACAATTTTCGAATATGCATTGAACATTTGTATTATGTGATAAACATTTTTGAAAACAAATATGAATATATGCATCGATTTTTTTTAATATGCATTGAACAGTTTTGTAATACTAGCAAAAGAGCCCGTGCGTTGCAACGGGTTAAAGAAGCCACCAAAATTGGGTGGGCCAAAAAATGCATTAGCAATTGTAGGAAGTAAAACACACTTATAGAAGGACCAAAATCCCAAATAATACATTTGCTTAGGGCATCTACAATCACAATGGGAAAATTTGGCTTCTCAAATGTCTATGGACGCGTCCAACCAGTGTACGGGTGTATGTGCTCTGAGCCCTTATTTTGCACACACACACAACCATGCTCCCCTTTTTTTCATTCATTTTCCTATTGGGGGTCTGGTTAGGTTACCTTTTTTTTCTTCTCTCTCCTATCCAGACGATGACCAGGTTGTCCGTCCAGACGTTTGGATAGGATTTGAATGGACAGGTTGTAGATGCTCTTAGTAAGTAAAAATTTGCTACCGGTCAGAAAGCAGGAGCTGAACAATAACGCATGAAATAGCCATCATTTGAACAACTGTACATAAAATTGCCATCATTGAGATCTTCAATCAAATTTCCAATAGTCAAATCATCCTCTGACAACACTGATAAGGAAAGCTTAATTAGATTTTTTGATGGAAGATCAATTAGAGAAATGTTCAACAGAACTCACAACAAAAACCAAAAATGCCAATGTCCACCACTGTGTTGCATAGCAATTGTTCTTTTGGGATCATCATTGCATACTTTTAGAGCACTGTAATGCTGGCTATCACCATACTTTTTTATGATTCAGTTTATAACGCATGTTCAGAAATGCAAGCTCACCTTCTCCATGCATGGCCTCAACCGAGACTACGAGTCTACGATTGAGGAACAAAAGTAAAAGAAGACCCGATCATCAGTTGAATAAAGTAAATGCATGTGAAAAATATAAAATTGACCAGAGGTATATTCAGCTATCTTACCTGAATAAAGAAGACCTAATATGAATTGCTACATATTTTATGGGCTTGGAGAAAACAACGGGGTACACATATGTAGTACCACAACTGCTCTTGATCTGTATCGCGTCCTCCTTCACCTCTCCACCCCATCCAAGTGCATCCCATCTAAAGCACCCCGCCGGCTTTACCCTCGGCCTACGTCTCTCCGCTTTAGTAGCCGGCCGCGGCGCACTACACGAGCAGGCCGTCCTGGACTCCTAGTCAACACAGCAGCGCGGCCGTGGATTTGAGAGCGCCTCCCAGGGCCTGAAGCCAAGTGCACTTGACCATGCAAACGTTGCACCGGCACCTCCTCGAACCAGCACCATCGCCGCCCGACATCACCCATCTACTCACTCCCGGGACAGGAGGTGGATTCCCACGGGTCCGATATCCGCCGTCTCCTCTTGTTTCTTGCCTCATCGGAGTCCGGCGCCTCGCCGGAGGAGCACCAATGTCACCACCGCGTCGCTGGAGGAGCACCAGCGTCGCCGCCTGATGGCTTCTCGCCCCTCGTTGGTTACCCCAAGTGGAAGGTTGAGATGTAGCGTAGCGGCAAATTTCCCTTGGCAAAGGTACCAAGGATAGAATCCCGTGAGACTCCGAGGGTCGACAAGTAGGTGTCAACGGCGCCAGAAACTTAGCGGTTGACGGGACCTGCACACAGATACAGATAACTTTGCTCCCAACGAGTACAGAGAGGTTGTCAATCCCTCCGGCCTTGTTGTTTACAAAGGATCAAACACAAGAGATAATAATGATAGCTATGACTGCAACTAGGAAATAAAAATAGGAAGTAAATAGAAGGTGTGATCAGCGGTGGTAAGATGGACCGGGGTCCCATGATGTTCACTAGTGATGTCTCTCTCCCAAAAGACGATAAAACAACAAAGCGAGGTAAACAAATTACAGCTGGGCAATTGACAGGATTATGTGCGCAAACCAATGCTACTATGCTGCAAAGAAAGGTAGAGGCTCAAAAGCATGGGCGGTACGCCAAGGCAAGTAGACCGAAACCCATCTGCATCTACTACTAATAATCCACCTTAAGATATCTATCCAGAACATCTCGCTGGTATTAAGTTGCGAATCCCACCCAAAGTATAAACTCAAAGCAACAGACAACTGCATTAAAAGAACTTTGCGTAAAGTAAACAATCCTTGCACCCGCAAGTACAAGCACCGTTGTTTTCTCCCTTGTGGCAACAGCACATCCCCTAGACTCATGTTTCTGTCACTCAAGCTAGTCATCAGGGGGCATGAACCCACAATCAAGCATAACGCTCCCTCTTGGAGTTACTACCTACTACTTGGCCAAAGCAATAAACAGCAATGGAGAACATGCAAGAATTACTCAAGAACAAAGATATAAAAGAGGTGAATCAAATATATTACTCAAACACAATCTGAACATAGTCTCATAATCCATCGGATCCCAGCAAACTCAGCAAAGCAACAGCAGAAAGATTACATATGTGCCTCGATCATGTAGGGCAGCTCACGTGGTCTAAACCATGAAGAGCAAAGAGGGGAGGAAAACATCACATACCTACTGATCATGGACCCATGGTCCAAGGTGGACTACTCACGACTCATCCGGGAAGCGTCCATGGTGGTGGAGAAGCTCCCATTGGTGGTTCTCCCCTCCGGCAGGGTGCCGGAAAGAGTTCACCTGATGCTCCCGATCTTGGAAGCGCAGAACAGAGGCGAGGTCGCGAAAAAGGGTTCTGTCCTCGAGGGTTTCGGGACGAGAGGGATATATATGCGAAGGGGGGCAGCCAGAGGCGGAGCAGGGGCCCCAGGCGCCCCCCTGGCGCGGCCAGGGGTGGGGCCGCGCCAGGTGGCCGCCTGGGCCTCCCCTGGCTCCCCTCTGGCCCATCTTTGGTTCTTCGCGAAGCTTCCTGTACGCTGATTTTTCCTATATTTTTCCTGGAATTTTTGGAGCACTTTTAATATGGGGGGAACCTGAAATAGAAAAACAGCAGCAAACAGGAACTGGCACTGTGGTGCACTGAGTTAATAGGTTAGTCCAAATATGATCAAAAGTGCATGGAAGTGCATCAATATCATAGCAATATCACACAAAAGAAGCATGGAGCAAGCAGAAATTATAGATACGTTTTGGACGTATCAACATCCCCAAGCTTAATTCCTGCTCGTCCTCGAGTAGGTAAATGATAACAAGCATAATTTCTGTGGTGACATGCTACCAACCATATAAGAACTTTTAAGTAAAGCAATCAAGGCATGTAGTTCAATTCAAGTCATAACAAGCAAGAGTCTATATTAGCATTGTAACAAGCAACATAAGAACATAAAGGTGCAAGAGCTCTCGCTGTCCGTGACTCGAATGTCTCCAAATGGTGTTTGCGTGCAAGAAAGGGGATAGGGATATACGAGAGAGTAAAACATAGTTTTTGTATTGTTGAGAACTTAATCTACTAAAGTTTCACACTTGGTCTTCTTTGGAATCTTATCTTGACTCATCCCCAGACCACTAGCCAGGTACAAGTCAAAATGATCCACTCCCTTTCGATATTTTGAGCACTCATGCAATGGATGAGCGTAAGCAAGAAAGTTGACACTTAGGATGGCAAAGAGAGAAAAATGATGAAGGGGGAAGACAAAAAAGGTGTGAAAGGCTCACATCAATGAGGACAATCATAGGCGAGAGAAAGCCAAATGATAGATATGATGTGAGGAGTAGGGATTGCCATGCAACGGATGCACATATGAGCTA
This sequence comes from Secale cereale, assembly GCA_902687465.1. Taxonomy (NCBI): domain Eukaryota; kingdom Viridiplantae; phylum Streptophyta; class Magnoliopsida; order Poales; family Poaceae; genus Secale; species Secale cereale. The sequence goes on from LR738712.1 coordinate 515,672,854, forward strand.
AGGTAAGCTCTCAAATGAAACTAGTGGGGGTGCATCCAACTTGCTCGCTCAAGAAGACCTAGAGCTCTTTTGAGGAGGCTCATCATTGGAATATACAAGCCAAGTTCTATAGTGTGAAGGTCCCCACATAGCTATATGCATGAATGATAATCTCTATGGAGTACAAGGTATAAGATGGAGTACGAGTGTGGATCTCTCAAAAGGAATAGTAGTGTGCCCCCTTCTCTCTTTTTATTTCTTTTTCTCTTTTTTCTATATTTTTTTTAATTTTTTTTGTGGCCTCAATGGCTCTTTCTATTTAACTCTCATTTGTCCTCTTTGGGATCTTTTGATTTTGTCCTCTTTGGGATCTTTTCCTCACTTTAGGGGCAACACTCTATGTATTACAAGAAGTATAGAAGATCTTTCACACTTTACAAAAGTACTCAACATAAAGAAAATGAAACTATCATGATGTATGCAAATGTATGCCTCTGCCGGTGTAGCAGGATATGCAATGATACTAGCGCGTCATGTAGCAATGATTAGGGCAAGGCCCAACTAGCATGCGGCTCATCGATCAAGCAAAAGCATGTATGACATGAAGATCAAGTCATGAGAAGATGGATGTTACCTGGCAATGTATCACGGAAAGGCTATGGAAATGCCTTGATAGGTAGGTATGGTGGCTGTTTTGAGGAAGGATATAATGAGGCTTATGATGACAGAGCGTATCGTGCCAAGGATTTGGATGCACCGGCGAAGTATGCGCCAACTCTCGAGGTGAGAAAGGGCAATGCACGGTACCGAAGAGGCTAGAAAAATATGGCTAGGTGGAAGTATCAACTTTCGAATACTCACATTAGTCCGAAGAACTCATGCACTTATTATCGGTAACTCTCAATCTAATTAGGAGGTTCACAAAGAGACAAGTACCCCGAGGAGGAGTGTATGGGGGTTTGGTTATCCTTGCGCATCCTCGACTCATGGTACGTGAGTGTACTCTAATATTCGATCCCTCCAAAGATTAGTGATCCATCTAGTAGCTAAAGTTCTCAACTATTTTGTAGGTTTTCGAAAATAAACACGGATTGCCCAAAATACGACATCTATCACTAATAGGCTAAAGCTCTTGACACCAAAAGTTCAGACATTACTCATGGCAATACCTCAAAACTATTGCAAGTTACTACTAAAATTAAATAGCAACCTCAATTACCTACTTTAAGTTAAGACACACAACTCAGTGCAACAGGCAAACTCTCTTAACAAGATAAACATGAAAACTCAAGAGAGTTCAGCAACCAACTAAACAAAAGCCCTTTAAAAAGAAAAGCATGAAAACTAAGAGCTAAACATGACAGCAGCTATGGAAAGACAAAGAACACACACAACAAAGATAAGCATGAAAATACTATGTTGTGTTCTAGGTTGAAGTGGAGCGTGTTTCTCTTCCACACAAAGAAAGCTGGGTTCTAACTTGTTATGAACAGCAAGCAAAGCTAAAGAAAACTAAAAAAAGAAACTAAGAGCAAGACCCTCCAAGCATAGCACATAACGCATGAAGTGAAAAAAATATAGTGGAACGAAAGACGAACTGATAATTGTTGATGGAGAAGGGGATGCATGGGGGCATCCCCAAGCTTAGACGCTTGAGTCTTCTTGAATATTTCTTGGGGGTGCACGGGGGCATCCCCAAGCTTGAGCGTTTGACCCTCCTGAATCTTCTTTTATCATCTTCCCTCGCACACTTGAAAACTCCCTTCATACATAACTCATCATAATATGATTAGCGAGGTTAGTACCCACAATAAAATAATTTTTCCCTACTGGAAATAAAGATAATCTTGAAGAGCTACTGTTTCTCAAGATTGCCAAAAGGTTTTTGCACAGAAAAAGCAAGCTCAAGGTTTGCAAAACGAAGAAAAGGCAAAACATGACAGAATCTGTGAAAAACAGACCAGCAGGTAGTAAATAATTTTTTCGGGGCACTTCTGCAACTCAAATCAAAAAACTCAGAACAGACGCTCGAAAGACAATTGTATAGAGCACGCTGTCAAAACAATTCAGATCAAAAAGATGATCTGATGATTTTATTCGAATTTTTCTGTCCAAGGACAGAATCTGTTTTCTGGACAGCACGTCACAACTTTTGAACTTTCTTGCAATCGGAGGCTAAACTTGGCACAAAGCTGAAAAAAAGATACAATGATGATGCTACTGTAGTAATAAACATCAAGACACAACAAAAGCAAAATAAAACCTAATTCGTTGTGGGCTACCTCCCAAAAGCGCTTTCTTTTATGTCTTTAAGCTACGCATGATGCAAAAAGAGAAGATCAAGTTTTATCAAGAGTAAGAGAATAGCTAGCCCGTGTAACGGACTCAAAAGGCAACTTAATCTTCTTCTTAGGGAAGTGTTCCATCCCTTTCTTGAGAGGGAATTGGAATTTTATATTCCCCTCTTTCATGTCAATGATAGCACCAACGGTGCGAAGAAAAGGACGTCCCAAAATAATTGGACATGAAGGTTCACATTCAATATCCATAATAGTAAAATCAACGGGAACATAATTGTCATTGACAATGATAAGAACATCGTCGATCTTCCCCAAAGGTTTCTTTACGGAAGAATCAACAAGACGAACACCAAAAGAACAAGGATCAAAAGGTTTCAATTCAAACATATCGTACATTCTTTTGGGCATAACGGAGGTACTAGCTCCAACATCACATAAAGCATAGCAAGAGAAGTTGTTCAATTTAATTTTGACTATGGGATCCCAACCATCTTCTAGCTTCCTAGGGATGAAAGTCTCAAGCTTGAGCTTTTCTTCCCTAGCTTTGGTAAGAGCATTGGTGATATGCTCTGTGAAGGCAAGGTTAAGTGTGCTAGTGTGGGGGTCTTTAGCCATTGTTTGTAAAAAGGTGACAACTTCTGAGAGACTACAATTATCAAAATCAATTTTATCATTATTGAGCAGAATTGTAGTGTCATCTTCTTTGTTTGAATTGCTCTCTATTATAAGAGTTTGGACGTCTTCCCAAGTTTGGGGAAGTGTGGGAGCAACTTTAAACAGAGGCTCATACTTTTTTCCTGGAAGACCATGCCATGGGCATAACTCTTCATTAAAACTAACATAATCACAAGGTTTATTACTTTTGTAGATCCCGACAGTGGTGATTGGCGTGATGGAAGAAGGGGTGTGCTCCTCCCACTTAGTGTTTTTGGTGGAACCCATAGCAGCAGCAAGCAAGATAACTATTTTTGTGATTTTTGGTAAGGGACACTAAAGCAAAAACTGAAAGGTAAACTAACAAGACAAAAAAGCAAAGATAAAAGATAGCGTGCAACTCCCCTATCTTGAAGAGTGGAGTCCCCGGCAACGGCGCCAGAAACTTGCTAGATGGCTTCTCGCCCCTCGTTGGTTACCCCAAGTGGAAGGTTGAGATGTAGCGTAGCGGCAAATTTCCCTTGGCAAAGGTACCAATGATCGAATCCCGTGAGACTCCGAGGGTCGACAAGTAGGTGTCAACGGCGCCAGAAACTTAGCGGTGGACGGGACCTGCACACAGATACAGATAACTTTGCTCCCAACGAGTACAGAGAGGTTGTCAATCCCTCCGGCCTTGTTGTTTACAAAGGATCAAACACAAGAGATAATAATGATAGCTATGACTGCAACTAGGAAATAAAAACAGGAAGTAAATAGAAGGTGTGATCAGCGGTGGTAATATGGACCGGGGTCCCATGATGTTCACTAGTGATGTCTCTCTTCCAAAAGACGATAAAACAGCAAAGCGAGGTAAACAAATTACAGCTGGGCAATTGACAGGATTATGTGCGCAAACAAATGCTAACTATGCTGCAAAGAAAGGTAGAGGCTCAAAAGCATGGGCGGTACGCCAAGGCAAGTAGACCGAAACCCATCTGCATCTACTACTAATAATCCACTTTAAGATATCTATCCAGAACATCTCGCTGGTATTAAGTTGCGAATCCCACCCAAAGTGTAAACTCAAAGCAACAGACAACTGCATTAAAAGAACTTTGCGTAAAGTAAACAATCCTTGCACCCGCAAGTACAAGCACCGTTGTTTTCTCCCTTGTGGCAACAACACATCCCCTAGACTCATGTTTCTGTCACTCAAGCTAGTCATCAGGGGGCATGAACCCACAATCAAGCATAACGCTCCCTTTTGGAGTTACTACCTACTACTTGGCCAAAGCAATAAACAGCAACGGAGAACATGCAAGAATTACTCAAGAACAAAGATATAAAAGAGGTGAATCAAATATATTACTCAAACACAATCTGAACATAGTCTCGTAATCCATCGGATCCCAGCAAACTCAGCAAAGCAACAGCAGAAAGATTACATATGTGTCTCGATCATGTAGGGCAGCTTACGAGGTCTAAACCATGAAGAGCAAAGAGGGGAGGAGAACATCACATAGCTACTGATCATGTACCCATGGTCCAATGTGGACTACTCACGACTTATCCGGGAAACGTCCATGGTGGTGGAGAAGCTCCCGGTGGTGGTTCTCCCCTCCGGCAGGGTGCCGGGAAGAGTTCTCCTGATGCTCCCGATCTTGGAAGCGCTGCGGCGGCGGAACAGAGGCGAGATCGCGAAAAAGGGTTCTGTCCTCGAGGGTTTCGGGACGAGAGGGATATATATGCGAAGGGGGGCAGCCAGAGGCGGAGCAGGGGCCCCAGGCGCCCCCTTGGCGCGGCCAGGGGTGGGGCCGCGCCAGGTGGCCGCCTGGGCCTCCCCTGGCTCCCCTCTGGCCCATCTTTGGTTCTTCGCGAAGCTTCCTGTACGCTGATTTTTCCTATATTTTTCCTGGAATTTTTGGAGCACTTTTAATATGAGGGAAACCTGAAATAGAAAAACAACATAAAATAGGAACTGGCACTGTGGTGCACTGAGTTAATAGGTTAGTCCAAATATGATCAAAAGTGCATGGAAGTGCATCAATATCATAGCAATATCACACAAAAGAAGCATGGAGCAAACAGAAATTATATATACGTTTTGGACGTATCACCGCCGCCTCGCGTCCCCCGTCCACTCACTCCCAGAACAGGTGATGGATTCCCATAGATCCGATCTCCCACGTGGCGTGGTGAGACTGGGCGGAGTGTGGCAGGAGGTGGAGGTAGGCTGGAGGTCTAGATGGGATCGAAAGGAAGGGTCGTTGGACATCGCCAAATTAGTACCACCTCGTTTATATTACAATATTGTATGATACGAATCGTAAAAACGTATTACGACTGGGTGAAAGCGTATTATGACGGTGAACCCGACGGATTCAATCCGTGTTTTATTATTAGGTAAAGATATGTTGAACTATTTTCGAATAAACATTGAACATTCATGGATGTTTGAGATAAACATCTTTTTTCATGGACATTTTCGAGTCCGTGAACATTTTGTTCAAAATTCGTAAAAAATTATTTTAAAATTCTGGTTCACAAGGTTAAATTTTTCGTAAATAAAATAAAAACAAAAATAAAACAAAGTGAAATAAAAAGAAAAGAAAAGAAAGAAGAAAAGAAGAAAAAGGGAGGAAGATGGTGATTAGTAGCGTCGTTCTAACGAGAGCTCCTATTTACCGCCCGTCAGCGGTAAATTGCGGAGCTTTCGCTGAAGACAGAGCAAACGGGCTGGCCCATTAGGAGGTAAACGAGCTCCAGCCTCCAGGCAAGTAAAATAACCAAAAACATAACACCACGAGATTTTGATCTCACGACCTACCTGTCATTAACGAGTCCTACTAACCAATACAGCTTACAGGTTCTAGCGATAAATCTGAGGCGCAATACTATAAGTATCGTAATATTATGAAAAAAATCGAAAAATATACACTGAACATTTGTGATATCCATTGAACATTATAAATAATACACGATGGCCAGTTTTTAACATACGATGAACATTTCTTAAAAATATATATGTTGAAAAATTTGTGAATACGCATTGAACATTTAGTAACAAACGTTGAACAATTTCATAATATACGATGAACATTTTTGTAATACACGATGAACATTTTTATATGCAAAGGTGAACAATTTTCATAATATACAATAAACCTTTTTCTAAGTACAATGAACATTTTTTGTAAAACGCTGTGAACATTTTCTATAATACGCAAATAAAGGGAAGAAAACGGAAAAAGAAACAGAAACAGAAAAATAAAACAAATAACGTAAAATAAAATGAAAGGAAAATAGGAACAAAAACAGAAAAAAAGAACAAACAACTGAAAACCTGACATTGCAGTGAAAAACTGGAAGCAAAAAAGCCGCTAAAGACAAAAAAAAGACGACAGAAGCAGCGAACGGAAGCGGCACATGAATCCGTACATGGGCCGGCCCAAGTTGGAAAGCGCTTCAGCGAAGCCGCAGCTTCTGGACGCACACGCGCGTCATATAGGATTTGCCCGTTCTAACACCAGCACGGGTCTCTATTTTGAGCTAAAGTGTGGGCATCTTTTTGTCTTTTAACGAAAAAACGACGGGCCGGCCCAGCAAGGTTTAGTGCCCTTTGCATATTTTTATTTCTAAAAAAAACTAAAGCGGGCCGGCCCAACGGGGAGCAGGGGTGCGCGCACCAGTGTCCTCCGCGAAATCCCACCAATCCCGGTCATCCAAACGACCCGAAGATTTGATTTAAACCGGGATTGCATAGTTTAGGCTGCAATCGACCGGGATTTTAATTCGGGGGTTTGTTTCGTCGAACGTCTACAAATTCAGGATTTAAAATAGACTTTTTTCCATATTAAGTAACATAGACCCACACTTTTGTAAAGAAGGTAAATATATTTAAATTCTTGAGGATGCTAAGGTTTTATTTCTCCTGCATCCACCGGTGACGTGCCCGTGGTTGTCATATCTAGGCCTCCGTCTCGATGGAAAAAAAACTGGTTGAAACCATGAGCTTGCAAGAGCAGTAGTCTAAAAATCGTCGAAGGACGTAGAACAAATATGTTGACGACCATGATCTACATATATAGAAAACAACAATGCTACAGCTACGGGCATTTTTCTACAGACTTAAGCCTACGGACGGAGCTGCCATCAATTGGTTGGGGGAAGGGGGGCCCATCCTGAAATTCACCAGTAGATGGATGAATTACAATAGAACACATATGCCTGTAGGATTGTTTCCGTAAGGAACGTCCGTAGATGTATCATTTTCGTATAGAAAATCAACACCCCATGATGAAGACGCCAAAGAGGCCCTACTGTTAGCACTTCGATGAGTGTACCTGTTGTGTGAACTATGTCCTGTTAGCAAGTGGCTTGTGCTAAATGCCTATCTCTGAATTTCCATTTCTTAGATCATTTTTATCATACCTTATATGATGTGATGAATTGTTCACAGCCTTGAATGGAGGAAATAAAGTCGTCGTGAGATGGCATGCTTTTACATGGCCTACTAAACTCTATAAGGGCAAATCCCGGAGTTTTTGACGACTTCATAATGCTCAGAAGAAAACAAGGATACAAAAAGAAGGATTTTTTTTTTTGAAACAAGGCAAAAGATTTGCCATTTTCATTGATTAAGAGAGAAGTTTTAACAGTTACCCGCAAAACGGGGGACAGAGGTCTACTCTCGCGGCATTACATTACATAGGTGTCTAGCTCCTGCGAGCGCCCAAATACGAGCCTCCTCCTTTATCCTAGCAGTGACCATGGTTCGTCGTCATTGTCAGAGTATCTCCTATTTCGTGAATCACATTGAACTTTCCGCTTAAAATCAGTTGGAACAGTACCTTTTCAATACGATGAACATAGTGGTATCGCCACCACAAGTGAATTTAGTTAATCTATACTTTTTCAAATGGTTATTTCATTTTGATAAAAAATCTTAATTATTTTCTAGTACATGTCAAATTATTTTTCGCCCGCAAAAATATATAATTATTTTTCGAAACAACCACATCAATTTTGTATGGTTTTGTTAGGCTACATCAACTTTGTATGTAAGCATGTACTCAGCATATTTTTTTTAGGTGTTGTACTCAGCATAAATAAGAGTAAAATGTTGTTCGGGCTTCATTGTGTGCATGCCTTCTCCGCCCGTACCCCGTTCTGTTCTTGAGCCCGAGGTGCAATGGCCCATTTACTGTGCGCTCTGCAGAGCCGTGTCGTGCTGGCCTGCAGGCCCGGGGCTCCCGACTTCCCACCGCCCCGTGCCCGTCCGTGCGTGCGTGCGGCCGGCGGCGCCATGATCGACGCCGGATGGATGCATCAGCAGCAGGAGGTGGTGGAGGCAGCGCCGCCGCTCGGAGCAGCCCGGCCGCCGTGCAGGCCACCAACGACGACGACGCGGCCAAGCGATGCGCTGTTCTCTTCTTAGGAAGACGAATCAGGCTGGCTGGCTTGTTGATCCGATTTTCATATGAGATCAGACTATCGGAGACGTGCCTCCCCTTGCGTTCGTTCGTTATCCGGAGATAGCCGGCGTCTTAAAACCCCGGCTCCCCCCTTCCGATCCCCACCCAAACCCTCGTCCGCCGCAAGATTTACTCACCCGTTCCCCAAAAATCCTGCCCCCATGACCGGCGAACCCGTCGACCTCGTCAGTAAATAAATAGCATATAAAACTACTACTATCTCCTTTCCGGTTTATAGGGCTCAATTCAAAAATCTCACCAACCAAGATAGATGATGAGTGGTGGGACAATTTTTGTAGTTTGCAAAGGCACACAATTAATGCACTCATTTTCCTCAGAATTTTATGTTTACCGATGCATTAATTGCAATGCATGCATATATAAAGTATATGCATTGGTCAATTTTCTCTTATCTTTGCATGCAATGATTTAATGCACCTTGAAATCTGAACATGGGATGGGAAACAATCAAATTAAGCCTTATAAAACAGAAAATCTAAAATTTTGAGATAAGCCCTATAAACCAGAAAGGAGGGAGTACTTTACAGGCTAGGATTTCAAAAAAAATATCGGTTTTTAATTTTTCTCAGATAACTATCAAGTGGGTGATCGGTTGTTTCAAAAAACCCAAAATCTTCGTTGTTAAAAAAATAAACAGGTTTATGACAGGTCGGGTCCGCACCTAAACGATCCATCTATTTGACCGTTAACTGATATATGGGTCCCATATGTAGTGTCTGTAAACTTTTCAAAAATGCCATCAGATCTCTGCAAACTTTTTAAAACGCAATCGGGTCCCTGTAAACTTTTGAAAAAAGCAATCGGGTTCCTCCCGTGGCCGTGCGCCAGCAGCTGGCGTGAGGGTCCCCGGGCAGCAGCCATGGCACCGCCGTGGAGCTCCCTTCCGTCGCAACAGGAACAACGGCGCCGGCAGCTCGCCGGCGACCAGGTTGCGGGCCAGGCGGAAGGTGGCGGCTCGGCTGCAGCGTTCCTCAGCGCGAAAGGCGGGGCTTCTCCAGGCGACCGACGAGCTGGGTCTAGGCGGAGCTCCTTGTCGGCCACTGCCGCGCCGCTTCTCCTGGGCACAGCGCGTGGCTCGCGGCAAGCTGTGCTCCTGGACGCGGCGGCCCATGCCCCTTGGCGCGGCGGCTCGCGGCGGCCTTTGCTCCTAGGCATGGCTCGCGGCAGTCGGCCCTTGCTCCTGGGCGCGGGGCGTGATGGGGGTGGCCGTCGGTGAGTGGTGGATGCTGGAGCTCGAGTCTTTGCCGGGAGGAGGAGAAGGGAAAGAAAGAGACACAATGAGAGAAGAAATGGTATGAGGAAGAAGAGACATTTTACACGTGGGTCCCACAATAAGTTAACGGTCAAACAAAACGGTCAACTCACGGATTGTTTAGGAGTGGGCCCGACCTGTCATAAATCAGTTTAAAATGTTTGCAACGCGGGATTTGGGTTTTTTGAAACAGCCGACCATCCACTTGGTAATTATCTGAGAAAAATTAAAAACCGGTAGTTTTTTAAAACCCTAACCTGTAAAGTAGTAGTTTTATGCTATTTACTCCACCTCGGGCCACCTCATGTGACAGCGACGGCCGGAGTAGCAGCGACAGCCAGTGGCGGCGCTGGGGGTATTCCTGGGACTTCCCTGGAATACTAAAAAATTTCACGTCAAATTTTTTTTACTACATATAATATGTACGCTATACGGTAGAATATGCCACGGCAGCTACACATGACCAGATACGAGCGGCTCGGTCAGGCAGTTGTCTGGTCACGCGCGCGAGCAGCACCTCCTCCCTCCCGCGACTGCTCCAATCGATCCCCTTCCCTAACCTAACTGCTGCTAGCTCCCTCCCCCGATTCAGCCTCCCCTAGATCCAGCTTCGGCGGCCATGCCGGCCCTCTCCTGCCTCCCTCGCCCCTCGGACCTCGGTCCCCTCCCCTCCGCGCTCCGGCCGGCCCTCTCTGCACTCTGGCTCAGGCTCTCCCTCCCCTCAGTCCCCTGCCGGCCTGCCCTCGCACATTCGCCCTCGGGCTTCAGCGGCAGCGCGGCTCCGGCGCTCTGCCAGGCGCCAGTCCACCTCCGGCCTCCCCTGCTCCACGGACCCCGGCCCAAGTAGGCGCCCATCGTGGCAGCGAGCCACACCCTTAGGTATTGTTGCCCTCAGTTTTCTCTCTGTTTTATAAACAAATCTGTAGCTTTTTTCAGTGATTGCTTGTAAGCTGAAATTAAATTGCTTGTAAACTGAAGATGTCATTAATCTCTTCTAGAAAGGCGTCCGCAAAGTTACATTGTAAGAAGGATATCATCATCTTATCTACCAAAAGGTACTTATGTATTCATGTCGTTATGGTATGATACATTGAAATATTGCTACTGCCGTTATTCTAGTGTTGTTTTGTTCATATATTGCTAGTGGTCTGCTGTTTGGTTCATATACTATATTTAGAGAAAAAAAATTGGGGTGAATACCCAGCCTTCGGCGCCGCCACTGGCGACAGCAGCAATGGCATCCGCACTTTTGGTCCGAGGGGGCTCGTGCAGGGGTGGAAGCTGCTTTCGCCTGCCGTGGAAGCTTTCGGCTCTGCGGCGCCATTACCGAGGAGGCAGCACCACGACACAGTCCTTCGCGCACAGAAGGTCTTGAAGGCCAATGGGGCATCCGATCCTGTCCTCCGGCTGAAGAAAGCGTAGGAGCTCGCGAGGAGGCGGCTTATAAAAGCAAATGCCAAATTTTCTGCAAGACCCAAGGAGCTGCCTCCTGCCCGGGCGGCCATGAAGCGAATGCTCCTTGCGACGATCCATGGGTTCTACCTGGAGGCGATGGGCAGGCTGCCCACGGCCGAGCTGCGCAACCAGTATCACCAGAGCATGATCTGGGGTGGCTACTGCTATGGTCCGCTGGACCCTGTCTCCAATATCATTGTCAACACCATCTGGTGCGAGCAAAACTTCCCGCCAAGCAAACAATTTCCGTTAACCATGATCAGCACCAAGTTGCTGTGGCGGATTGCGGCCCAGTCGCTCTACGGCCTCATATCCTTCCTGTGCACTCGATACCGTGGCCTCACTCCCGACCTAGCCATGCAACGCCTGCTGGTGGCCGGGGCCGACTTGCAAGCTGCCGATCCCAAACTTTCTACTACCCACAGTGCTAGCGGAGAAACGCGTCTAAACTTTTCAGGTTGTGGTCAAGTTCTCAACATTCCTGACCCTTCTCTTATTCAGCTCCGCCGCTGAAGAAAGCGTCCCGTCTGCTGGTGTTCCTGAAGCGTATATTGCCGCGTCTACCGCGGCACGTCACTGCTATCCTCATGCACACAAAGAGTTCCTTGCATCACTGAGTGGGGTGAGTAAACCCCACCGAGTTTCACTCAGAGGTGTCAGTGGGTGGTGTGAGCGAGTCTGTCTCAAAAGTGTTGCACACGCGGGATGGTGTCCCACTATCCTCTCAGTATCTTAGTTTACTTTGCAAGATATTAGATAGGTATCCCTCCTCTGCTCGCCAGCAACGGGATCTAGCCCCTACGAAGGTCAACAAGGGATTCTACTATCAAGTACTCCCTCTGTCCCAAAATACTTGTCGGAGAAATGAATGAAAATAGATGTACCTAGAACTAAAATACATCTTATACATCAATTCCTTCGACAAGTATTTCCGGACGGATGGAGTAGGTAAATGCAGCAGTAGGTTCTGGGGTCAGCATGGCCGAATCACCAACATGGTGACAAATGCATTGGAGAAATTCAACAACGCAAATGCGGTTGGTCTCGCTTGCTCACTTCTACTTTAACAGTTTTATTTCAAGTAATCTATGTGCTTGTACTATGTCTGGTATCCAATCTAACGATGATCATCTTTCGTGGTTGAAGGAGGGTCACATGTTTGAACTTCATATCATCTGTGGCGTCAATGAGTTTGTATCTGGCCCGGTGCCCGGCGAGGGTGAGAATGTTCGAGACTACAACCCATGGACATTTGGAAAATATTATCACACCCATATCAACTTTTTGGCAATTTGCAAAGGCCACACATATGATCCTCCAACGCTCTTCTTTGCTGAATGTGGAAAACATGGTGCTGATACATGCTGGTGTGTCCCCATGATTCCGCAGAAACCAGAAGCTGGTATGCTCTAGCCTTGACCTTGCAATTTCCGTTTTGATATTTTCTGTCAAGTGGATTGAGTTCTTTTCTTTTTCAATTTCGTAACCTGCATTGCTTTGGCGCCTATAATTCATATAATACCATCCTAACAGTACTTGTGTGCTCTAGTCAATGCTTTCTTTATGCTTAAATGAAATGAAGAGTTCAGCTGCTGCATGGGGGGTACTTTTCATGTTTAATTAGATCCATAGCTCAATGCAATGTCATCACTGTACATTCAGTAGCCATTGTTTACCTAAATTTGTATGTTGTTGCCCCTTTTGTTGTGATGCAAGTTCAGTTTACTGTGCTTTCCCTTCTGCTTTTGTAGTATCATAGCACTTAGTTGCTTAGATGCCAGTGATCTTTGATAAGTCCAAATTAGTTGTGATTCAGCTTAATGAAGTATGTTCTCATGTGCTTTTTCGTATGTACCGTAGAACAAGTCCGTTGCATTTATTGTGAGTATGAAGGAAACAGAATTGTTCATCCAGCCGTGGAGAGTTTCTTCGGGCGCAATGAATTTGAGAAGTTTTATGAATCGGGCACATCTTATACCAACGATGGGCTCATTGAAGATCATGAAACGGACGTAGATTGGGTGCATGGGGTGGAGGATGATGGCATCTACCACCACTGCTATGCTGATCCTGATGATATTGATGATGAAGAACTATCTATTTGTTGAGTGTAGAAAGGGGGGTGGCAAAAGTGGCATAGCATCTTGTCATGATACTTTTCTTTCTTGTGATGAATTGTTACGATGTAGTTCAAGCAGATTATCATCCTCTTATTTTATAATTATAAACAGGGTCATCATACTGTTGAACCTTTAACGATAATCATCCTCCAATCACATGATCATCGTCGTCCTTCGCCGGTCACAAGCTACGGAAATTAACTTGATCAAGTGTGTGTTGAATGCTCGGGCTGATTTTCTTTAACGAAATTCAGACTGTGTGTTCCGTGTCCTTTATTGCCTTGTGCGTTCTAGCGTTGTAATTCTCATGACGAAGACGAGTGGAGGACCCTTATCGTAGGGCCATGTAAGGTGGCTCTCTTTGTTCTCATGTGTGGCTTGGGTTGTTCCCTGTGACAATACACTACAGTTTTTGTGGTCCTTTTTCATGATTTTCATGACTTAAACTGATGCCTGCAATTATCACATTCCATTAGAGCATTAGCAAATATTGCCAATTTTGCCATTTTCATTTGTTATTTTTCGTGTACGCCAATGATGAAAGCCCAAGGAAATTATCAACAGAGCTAAATATATCATTTGGCAAGGCATTATTAAGGTAATTCAGCTTCTTAAGTTTCTGGGATGAGGGGGATTTCCCTGCCAAAGATGCCTCGGGTTCTTTAACGATCCTATGAACTCGGGGACTTGCTCTATCAAAATCATTCCACCTAAGAAGAAGGTGTGATGTCACCTGTATGAACATAATCATTGTTGAAGTTATTGTTCTAGGGTGTTGTTGAGGAAATCGTTAACTGGTAGTTGCTCGGTTGGCTGGCGAGTAAGAGATTAATAGACTATTCTGCAAGTTAATCGGTCATTTAATTAATTAATCGGACGATTTATCCATTTATCGGCTACTCAGTGACCCTACGAGTAGGGATTAATCGGCAAGTTAACTGATTAATCGAACGAATTCTTGAACAGGGTAGAGCTTTTTTTTTTTGGGGAAAACTTTCGATCTATTCATCATCTTTCAAGGCAACACTAGAAGTAAAAAATTACAGCTAGGTTGCCCAGCCTTGTTGCTACATATCACTCACACCGTATAACTACCTGCAACAATTTAGTGCCCTCCATGATGATACTAATCCCCCAAGAATCTTTCAGGACAACCTTCAAGACAAATAGTGCATCCCTTTTTTCCCAATACACCTTACTGTTGCAGTTTTGGTGGTTGCTAGTGGAAGGAGCGAAAGGTGCACGATGTTCCTATGCCGGTAGTGTTGCGACTTTAGGGGTTTATACGAGAAGCGAAGGTCTAGAGAAGACAACATGCTTATACACTAGTAAGGTAATATTGTTGACAGTAGCCACCTCTATCATGTCATCATATTCAAGCTAATACTAGTGAATAATAACTTTATAGATGCATTTCATTAAGGCACGGTGTGATCGAGATATGTTCCTTTTTTTGGAGAACATAACCATGATCATGGGGACCTCTGTAGTGTTACGTATGCCAATGCCATTGCGAGACTAGGCCGAGCCAGAACTGAAAGTCATGTTGCCACACAGCCGGGCAATAGCCCAGCCGCATTCCTTCAGCTAAAGCTCGTACTCCGTTTTCCCCCTCTCCCTACAGAAAAAGAAGAGGAAACTCTGCGGCAAGCAAGTACAGCCATGCAGGTGTCCGCCAGCAGCAACATTCAGGACAGACTAAAAAAACATTCAGGACGACATCCAAGAGGGCATGACAACCAGGCTGCATCACGATTCATATTAGCCACACACACAAAATAATAGAAATATCAGTTCTCTTCATCAGACTGTCTGATTCAGACGCGAAGTTTCTCCAGCTAGCTGGGGAAAATTCTACCAAGTTTTTACAGGCTAATCATGTCCAGCACATGCCAAAGGGGCACTCTAAAAATTACTCCCTCCGTCCGGAAATACTTGTCATCAAAATGAATAAAAGAAGATGTATCTAGATGTATTTTAGTTTTAGATACATCCCTTTTTGTCCATTTTGATGACGAGTATTTTGGGACGGAGGGAGTACAAAAAAGAGACACAATACATCACTCTCTACTGTAGCAGGATTAGCACCACATCAGCATGTCATGGAACTCCTCTTTGCAGGCCGCAAATACCCCTTTTTTCTCCGCAATCAACCGCCGAGGGCTGCAATCAACAGAATAAGCACCCGTTACAAAGAGAGCCGAGATCGCAACCGAGAACCAGACATGCATAGACTTGTAAGACACTGGAAAAATAACAGCAGGAGTAATTCTTGCAACCAACCTCACTTCTCACATGTATGGATATATGGATTTTAACTACAGTAGATAATTTGGCTCTAACCAACCTCACATCTCGCATGTATAACTATCGGGATTATAACTAGGTATAACTGGGCAGACAGAGAGATGAAGCAATCACTATTACATACTCCCTCCGTCCCAAAAAAAGTGTCATGGTTTTAACCACGACACTTATTTGGGACGAAGGGAGTATATTGTAACTGTATTAAGAAAAGGTACATCCAAAGAACTGAGAAAACAATGAGCTAGGAAAGATCAGGGATTACCTACATTACGTTCCAAGATATTGCATCAAGTCATTGTCATCCAGCAGTTCATCGAGTTCATCGAGGTCAGGGATTGGACTATTAATACCGATGAAATCTAAAGGCAGTGCATCAAAAGAACTGCCTATAAACTTATCATCGGGGTCAATATAAAAGGCATCACTCATGATTTGTTGCGTGTCACCAGCAACAGAAGTTGAATTCCCACTACCTGCCATATGATGACTGTAAGAATTGTTCAAAGCTCCTGTTACCATGGCAGGCACATGGTTATCCACAGATAGTGGTACTGAGTGTTTTGCAGCAGAAGACTGGTAATCATGTGAAGAAGAACTAAAGCCAATAGATCCAAGACCAACGTCTGGTTGAAAAGTATTTCCAGGCCATGAGTTTGTGTAATCATTACTTTCAGAAGCTAATGGCTGATCGACCATGTAAATGCTTGAAGGAGCAATATTCGCAGCCTGGCTGTAATTATTAACCACAACACCAGGGGGTACAGAGTTCCCTTGAGCATCTCCTTGATGTTGTAAAGCTCCTCCATTTGTACTGACATGGTTGAAGCTTGTCAACGGGTTAGCAACACAGACCACCTCCATCTGATTGCTATTCGTGTCAGGAATTGTGTTGCTCAAAACCTCTGGCGTATTATCATTTCTTTGTGTTCCTTCAACCTCAGACCCATCAACGGAAAACTGTCCGGTATGTCTTCTTCGCTTTACTGGTTTTTTAGTTTCGTTAGTCCTAGGCAGCGTTTGAGTAGAGCGTTTATCATGATGTTTTTTGTTCCCACTACTTGAGCCATTCTCTTCTCTAATGTGCACAGCTGGCTGACGAACTCCCACATCGTCTTTGGATATTGCAGACTGAGGAGGCTCCTCCATACGATCGACATCATACTCATCACAGCTGCTGTATGAACTCTCATTTTTGTCCCCTAGGTCAATAAGACGAGTATCTGATAGACCGTTGTCAATGCTGTGAACATGCTCCTCTCTTTGCAAAACAACCAGCCAAATCAAGCTCTCTTTTGCAGTCATTTTGTCCTGCAAGCACTTTGACTTCCGTACATGATATCTTATCTTATCAAAATTCGGAGACATGTGTTTGATCACACCCATCAGCACACCAACCTTCCAAACCTTCTTAAGATCGTGAGGTTTTTTGTATGGGGGTGTTTTACCCTTTGGAAGGCCTAAAGCAATCCACCACTCCTCATTCCCTGAGGGCCACCACGGGGGTGGAATACCCTTATCCAGTGGGTACTTGCGCTGCTGAGGGCTGCAGTGCTGCATCAATGCAGAAAGCAATGAGCCCAGGGTACCATCTTGGAGATCCATCAAGCTATATTGATTCATGGTTCCACTGCTCTTAGCATTAACCAACAGAGAGTTTTCATCCTCATATTTTGCAATTGCTGCTGGCCCGTTCTTATCAAACTTAACCTTCTCCTTCCACCAAGCTCTAATGTTGTCTGATGCTCCACTGACAGGCTTCCCTTTATCAGGAATGATCCCATAAACAAAACCCCGTGCATTGCATACTTCCATCAACTTGAGCATGTACTTCAAAATCCCATCCTGGGCTCTTGCCATCTTCTTGCGAAGGGCTAGATCAGACAGATTCTTTGGTTTAGACTTCTCCAGTTCGGCCTGCTCCAAAGCAAGCCTCTGCTGCTTCTCCTTGATCCTCTTGAGCCTGACCTTATCTTTCCACATCCGGCGTGCCAGCTCCTCGGCCTCGATCTCCTCGTCACTGACATCATTCTCAGAGAGGTTTGGGATGCCATCAACCTCAAAGTCGGACACATCACCAAGCTCCTTAGCGACAATAGCTAGATTATCCATCATCTTTAGTGCTTACTAAACTCAATAACATCACCCTACTCAACTTGCGCACTTATTTTCTTTGCACCATCAATCGAAGTAATATCTGCAACCTGCAAAATTTCTGTTGTGGTCAATATCTGAAAATGCAATGCTAGTCAACTGAAAAAGAACAACCTTAGAATTGTGACCATACAGTGCGAGTGAGCAATATCTGACAGAACTGACAAAGCGACTTATCCCAATTTTATTTTTTAACGGTGCTTTTCTTCTGACCTGATCATAACAAATAAAGTGCACTGTGACGAGAACATGCTAGCATGTTATTACAAGATTTCAGCAGTTATGGAGAAAATTTGTAAGGAACCAAGACCATCCTTCTCCCGGTGCGCAAGTCATCACTACATTACCAAAGCCAATCGAGAAGACCTAAGGTTAGAAACATGAGAACAACAAGATCAATCTATGTGAGGGGCATCCATTCCGAACTTCCAACCCCACCAATCAATACAGAGACGCCGATGATCCAACGACTGCGGAAGGCGCGGCAATCTGAAACCCAGGCAAACCCTAAAAACCGGGAGCAACGAACGGAATCAGGCGCAACAACTATCTACCGCCGACGGACGGGAACAACAGAGACCAATCCCACCAAAAATCCCTCAGAAAAAAAAAGACATGCGCGGCGCCGGCCCCTACCTCGTCGAGAAACGGTGGCCGCCGCCGTGGCGGGATCAGGCGGGAGGGGGGGGGTGGGGGGCGGGGGATTTCTGCTGTCGCCGCCGCAGTTATTTTGCCCTTTTAACTCGGGGCGCGGGGAAGAGACAGAACGGGCCAGAAGGGCGGAGAGCGGCGGAAGACACAGCTAGGGGAGCAAGAAGCGTGACGCAGGGCGTGGCGTCACGGGAGATTAATGGCGCTGTATTTCTACTCTGTACCAAAAAAAGTCGCTCCCATTTCCGGCAGCCAGATTATGAGATGCTGTGTTTTTTTCCCATCCCTGTGGACGACCCTGTGGCGCTGGCTCCTTGCCTTGCGCACGCCAGCGTGGGTTGCTGTGGACACGCTCTTCACGGAAGATCCCGGTGCCCCCGCCGCGCTGAGTCAGCGATGATGCGCCCTTTTTTTCGGATGATGGTGAAGATGAGACACCAAATATCTCGTTTTGAATGCGAGATTGTCCGGAAAATGTGAGCCGTTGACCATGGGTTTAGTATATGTATACGTGTTACTTTTTTTTCGACATGTGGTTTTTACGTACATACTCCCTCTGTTCACTACCAAGAGATATCTTGAAAGAGGCCCAATTTCCCCTCTGTTCACTATCAAGAGATATTTTTACTTTTCCTTAATAGAATGTATATATACGTGTGTGTTCACTCATTTCGGTCTGTATTTATTCTACTCCCTCCATTTTCAAATATTTGTCTTCCTGGAGATTTTAACAAGTGACTACATACGAAGCAAAACGAGTGAATCTACACTCTAAAATATATCTACATACATCCATATATTGTAATCCATTTAAATGTCTAGAGAGACAAATACTCCCTCCGTCCGGAAATATTTGTCGAATAAATAGATGTATCTAGATGTATTTTAGTTCCAGATACATCTATTTTTATCCATTTCTTTGACAAGTACTCCCTCCGTAAACTAATATAAGAGTGTTTAGACCACTATTTTAGTGATCTAAACGCTCTTATATTAGTTTACAGAGGGAGTATTTTTGAACGGAGGGAGTATGAAATATGCAAACGTCGTATAATAGTGAATGGAGGAAGTATTTATTTCGACAAGTTGTTTGGCCTTGAGGAACACAATTTCATGGTAGCAACACATTGTTCTATCAAATCGGAGGAATTTCATACGAATAAACACATCTTGCCAACCTTACATGTCAAGAAGAGTCTAGTCCTTCTTGGAAAAAAAAATCGTCTAGTCTTCTTATGTCCTCAATTTGCAGATTCATTACTGTAGTATCCATGTATGTGTGTTTTTTCCTTAAGTTGTGAAAGGCTCTAAGCTTCACACCTTTGGTAAAGTGCAGTTGTATTGTTAATGAAATTATTGTGCATGTCATCATATCGGATATGTCCTCCTTTTATGTCATGGTTGTCGCTTATGATTGTCATAACTCGTTGCATAAACTATAAAATATGCCATTCGCAAAAAAGAATAAAAATAGAGGACGGTGTTTCACAGGGAGGAACATTTGATGGAGCCAATAATGTTGCCAAAATACGATGACATGCATTGGCAGCACCGGGTGTATTCTAGGCTCCGAACAACTACCTTATGCGTCCAATAACCAGCATTTCGATTGTTCAGTAGAAACAATAATGGTTAGTTGGTTGTGTACATAAATAGTATGAAAGACACTCATATATTATAAGACGGAGGGAGTAGTTTTGAATCAAGAAACATTAAGTATATTTGTGTGTGTGGGTGTGTGTGTGTGGACGGTGTGTGTGTGTAAAATTAATATATGAGTAGTTTTGAATCAAGAAACATTAGGTTTAGTGGCGATCAAGAAACATATGTTAATTTTACACACACACACACACCGTCCACACACACACACACCCACACACACAAATATACTTTTAGAATGTACTCCCTCCGTCCAGAAATACTTGTCATCAAAATGGATAAAAGAAGATGTATCTAGATTATTTTAGTTCTAAATACATCTATTTTTGTCCATTTTGATGGCAAGTATTTTTGGACGGAGGGAGTATGTGTTTTATAGGTACATAATCATACTTTTTTCGTCTCGAATTACTCGTATTATATTTGTCTGGGCAAGGAGGTAATACATTTTACTGGGAAGAGTGCATGCAAACTAACAACATTTTGGACATGAAAACAATTCTAGCATAATCTTTTAGCTATGTACATTGCCGTCGCCATATTGAGTAATATGTGTACTAAATATTGAGTAATATGTTTAAAGCTATTATTTTTAAAAGGGGGAAGTTCCCCGGTCTCTGCATCAAGCTTTGCATACTGCCATAGCTAATATGATGGTTTCGTACTTGTGTTGCCCAAATTACATACTCTCTCGGTTCACAGATATAAGATATTTTGAATATTTTAATATAAACAACATACTGGCTAAAATAAGTGAGCAAACGCACTAAAACGTGTCTATATCATCTAATTTAGAAAAAAAAATCAGAATACCTTGTATTCGTGAAAGAAGGGAGTATATTGTAACAAAACTTTTTTTTATTAGCCGCCATGACAAAGAGCCTCGTACCTAGCCGCGGCTGGGGTTCCTATTGCCTCATGTCGGCACCGGCCCAGCTCTGCCTCATCTTATGTGGATCTCGGTCCTTGCCGGCCGAAAGACTTCGTTTTTTATGCTTTTCTGAGTTGTTTTAGGATTTCTGTCTTGCTCAGAGAGATGAGCTGGTGACGACTCTCTGAAGATGGAATAAGATTCTTTCCGCCTAGCCTTCGTCTCGGTGGTGCTTCTTGCATCATCGAAGGGCGTGTGGAGGCTTGTCTCGCGGGATTCGGTAGGCGTTTGTCTTCGATGGATCCAGTCTTTGACCGTGTGTGTTTGTGTGTCTACAGGTTGGATCATTCTGATCTAAGTTTTTCTTCAACGACGGTGGTTGCTATTCTGGTGCGCTGATCCTATAGTGCGGTGATGACGGTGGCGCGTCTTCGGCTTGCTTCGGTGCTTATAGTGGTCATCAGGTGGTCTATGGATCTGGATGTATTTTTTATTATTTCTGATACTTGTTGATTATCATGATGGGTGATGAATAGATTAAAAGTTTCTCATAAGAAAAACATATATTTCTATTTAACCTGATTCTTTTTGAAATTTTATTTAACCGGTTTTTATATCCCTGTATTACAGTAGTAGTGTGTGTTACCAAGGTTCACTGAATATGGTCGCCCCTTAACTCGGCAAGCAGCGACGCGTCCAGGTTCGATGTATCTCCTCATCAGCTAACAAGAGGTACCGCCCGTTCATCCTTTTTTTAGATGTACTCCTTTATCCTCTTGTACCATTTTTTTTTTGTGACAAATTCCTCCTGTACCAAGTTTTTTTTCTTGAGGGGTATCCTCCTGTACCAAGTTTTTTTTTTTGAGGGGAATGCCAAACTTTATTCATCAAAAACCACAGAAGGTGGGATACAGTTCGTGTCATGGGGGTGGCCTAACCAAAGGTGGTGCCCCGGACCGAGATTAAATGAATATTTGGCTAATCTATGAGCTTCAGTATTACTAGCACGACCTTCGAAGGCAAAGTTACATTGAAATAAAGTAGTTCTAAGGTTGATCTCTTGGACGATGGTACCATTATTTCCTCTTCCTCCACATGCAATATCATCCACTGTCTGCTTTGAGTCGGACGCTACCACAAAGTTGCTTAGGTTAAGATCTTCCGCCAATGCCAAGGCCTCCCTGCAAGCTATAGTCTCAAGGATTGACGGATCATCTAGGCCAGCTATTACCAGTGCTGAGCTACCTAGGAAATTGCCCTGTCTGTCTCTGCATACTGCAACTGCTGTTCCACCCCTTCTTACCCTCACTCCAGCATCGACGTGTATCTTGGCAAAACCCAGCGGTGAAGCTTTTGGGCGCGATGCCCGTCTCTGTCCAGGCAGCTGTGGAGTACCCCCTCTCGTGCTCTTTTCATTGATCATCTTGAGTTCATCTATAAAGCGCCGGACAAAATTGTTTGTCGCTTGGGGAGATTGAAAAATCCCCTCATGAATAGCCTTGCATCTTGCTGTCCATATCGCCCATGTTGTAACTGCTAGCAAGACAAACAAGTTATGCGGCAATGATTGCATGAAGGTGAAAAGCCATTGTTTGGCGCTCGGTTCCTTGTTCGATGCCAGACTTTGTGCTAACTCCTCATCCACCAATGCCCATACACATCTCGAACTAGTGCAATCAACTAGGGAGTGTCTCCAAGAATCAGGAGAACCACATAATCCACAGTAATCATTCTCCGCCATGTGACGATGAGCCCTGACGTCTTCTGTCGGAAGGGAGTGTTTTGATAGCCGCCACAGGAACATCCTAACTTTGGCGGGAACCTGGGTTTTCCACAGAGTTTTCCATGCCCCCTCCTCAGATGCCGTATTGGATGTTCCAGCAGTACCTTCGAGCCAAGCTTCCCGCCTCTGTCTTGTCGCTACGAGCATGCGATATGCCGATCTTACAGTGAAGTTTCCACTTTTCTCAAAATTCCAGCTCCAGAAATCGGGAAGGTTGCGGGTACACAGAGGTATACCTAGGATAGTGCAAGCATCCATGGGCATGAAAACCTGGCTGATCAAGTGGCTTTTCCACGAAGCGCTTGTGTGGTCGATCAGTTCAGACACCAAGGTTGGCGGGTTAGGATGGATACATCCATATGGCCGCAGCATCTCATCTCTTGGAAGCCATTGGTCATCCCAGATTCGAGTAGATTGTCCGTTGCCAATTCTTCTAATAAGTCCCAGTTTAAGTGTATCTCTGCCTTCAATGATAGCTCTCCATGTCTGACTAGGATGGCTTCCTAAAGTTGCCTCAAGAATAGTTGAGCTAGGGAAGTATATGCTCTTCAATAATCGCGCACATAGTGATTCTGGAGTTTGGAGTAATCGCCATGCTTGTCGCGCGAGCATTGCCATGTTGAAAAGCTCGAAATCTTTGAAGCCCAGTCCTCCCATACCCTTCGGTTGGGTCATGCTTTTCCAAGATACCCAGTGAGGTTTCCTTTTGCCATCTTTGCTCCCCCACCAGAATTTCCTGATTAGCATGTTGAGGTGTTCACACAATCCCCTAGGGAGTTTAAACCATGACATAGAGAATACAAGTATAGACTGGGCGACAGATTTGACAAGAACCTCTTTCCCAGCCGTCGACATGGTGTTTTCCACCCAGCCCTGAACCTTACTCCATAAGCGATCCTTTAAATATTTGAAAGCACCATTCTTCGAACTACCAATGTCAGAGGGCATCCCCAAGTACTTCTCATTCAGAGTCTCATTGGGGATGTTTAGCAGACCTTTGATTTCTGTCATGGTGGCTTCTGGTACTCCCTTGCTGAAATAGATTGATGATTTTGCAAAGTTCACCCGCTGGCCTGAAGCCTGACAATAAGTGTTCAGTACTAGGTTCACCTCATTAGCTCCCATACTATTTGCCTTACAAAATAGCAGGCTGTCATCAGCGAATAATAGATGGCTAACTGGCGGCGCCGTAGGAGCCACTTGTATACCACCCAGGTTGGATGACTCACTCTTTGATTTCAAAAGGCACGACAGGCCCTCTGCTGCTAGTAAGAATAAGTACGGGGATATTGGGTCCCCTTGTCTGATTGCCCTTGAAGGCTCAAATTCCTCAAGCCTCTTACCGTTGAACATGACTGAAAATTTTACAGTAGTAACAAGACCCATCACAATGTCCACCCATCTCTCAGTGAAGCCCAGTTTGATCATAATTGCTCTCAAATATGGCCACTCCACCCTGTCATAGGCCTTCATCATGTCCAACTTCAAAGCAAAAGATTGGTGCTTCTTGGCTTTATTTCTCTTCATAAAGTGTAGGCACTCATAGGCAGTAATGATCTTGTCAGTGATAAGTCTACCAGGAACGAAAGCAGACTGTTCCTCGGATATTATTTCAGGCAGTATCACCTTCAGTCTGTTAGAGAGCACTTTGGATGCAATTTTATAAAGAACATTGCATAGACTGATAGGGCGGAACTGACTCAGGAGGGTAGGGTTTTTTACCTTAGGAATCAGTACCAAAACTGTCTCATTGATGCATGCCGCTGATTATGTACCATCGACAATTTTAAGCACCACCTTGGTGATCTCATCTCCACATGTCTCCCAG
Organism: Secale cereale; assembly: GCA_902687465.1. Taxonomy (NCBI): domain Eukaryota; kingdom Viridiplantae; phylum Streptophyta; class Magnoliopsida; order Poales; family Poaceae; genus Secale; species Secale cereale. The sequence goes on from LR738712.1 coordinate 515,697,341, forward strand.
TGCCGCTGAAAGAAGTGAGCTGGAAAACCATCCCGGCCTGGGGCCTTTGTGGGGAACATTTGGAAAAGGGCAGCCTTCACTTCTTCGGCGCTGTATGTGGCGTTCAGGGAGTCATTCATTGCCTGTGTGACCTTACGTGGGACTGTTTCTAGGACTTGTTCCATATCACCCACCCCCTCCGTCGTGTACAGTTCTTTATAGAACAAGGTCGTCATGTTTTCCATCTCCTGCACATTTATTGTTACCTGACCATCATCACGCTGCAATGATTTAATCTGATTCTTCCGTCGTCGTCCGCTTGCTCTCATATGGAAAAGTAAGTGTTCTTGTCCCCATGCATTAGCCAGTCAATCCTTGCTCTTTGCCTCCACAAAATCTCCTCGCGGTGGAATAACTCAATCAGGCGGTCACAAATATTTGTCTCTTGACGTGATGGGCCGGATCTTCCTGGATGTGCGCGTAACTCCTGTAGCTCGATTTTTAAGGAAGCGATCTCCTTCCGTACGCTGCCAAAGTGCAGCCGATCCCAAGACGACAGTTCACCGGAAAGCGACTTGAGTTTTGTCCTCACCTGGTCCACCGAATCCCCAGGAGTCTGATTCCAGCCCGATTGCACCACCGTCTCCAGCATTGGGTCGCGCTCCCAGCACAATTCATATTTAAACTGACGTGGGCCCCGCTTGCATGCATGCATCGCTTGTAGCCGAAGCAGTAGTGGCACATGATCCGATGTAGCGGCTGTGAGATGCTCAAGAGTAGCATCTGGGAAAGCCATAATCCATGCAGGGTTGGCAACACCCCGGTCAAGTCTCACCCTAGTGTATGTTCCCCCCGCCACCTTCTTCTCGAAGGTCCAATTTTGTCCCTGGAAACCAATGTCAGATAAACCACACGTATCAATGGCATCACGGAAAGCGTCCATTTGCGCTTGGCTTCGGGGGCCAACGCCATCATGTTCATGGGCGTGGAGGACCTCGTTGAAATCTCCGACAACCACCCAAGGGTCATTGCTCATTCCCGCTATTCCTCGCAAGGTGTCCCATGTTTTGTACCTCTCACTTGTTTGGGCCTCGCCATACACAAAAGTAATCCTGGTTTTAATCTCTGTCATCTCCTCCACTAGAACATCGATGTGGTAATCAGAGTAACCAATAACCTCAAGTTTTATTTCCTCATTCCAAAAGATACCAAGTCCACCGCTCCTTCCAGAGCTGTTTACAACAAAGCTTTTATTGTAACCTAAAGTTCCTACAAGATTCTCAACACGTGAACCCTCTATTTGAGTTTCAAGAATGCAAACTATAGAGGGGGCATACTGCTTCGAAAGATCTCGAAGCTCTCGAACTGTCGCGGGTCTGCCAGCCCCACGACAGTTCCAAACTAGGCAGCTCATTGCGCTCGGCGCGACTCCTCTAGGGAGCCCGCGAATCGCGCATAATAGGTTTTGTTGCTTGTGTTGATCCTCCCACTTGTTCTGTCATCCTCCGATGGTGTTGGTCTGTTCCTCTTTGGCTCTTGTTTCGAAGATGGACTCAAGGTGAGCACAGAGCTTGGAGTACTCGCCCCGTTCTCTAGCATAAGTATGGTTTTAGCCACTCCAGCGCCTGCCAGTAACTTTGGCTGATTTGCCCCTCTTTTCCTATTAAGTCCAGCTTCATCCATCTCTGCATCTTCATCCCCCGAGGTTTTGCTGTTTGCTCCCTTGCTGTCAGTGAACTCGTTCCTATCTTGTCCGCCATTGCGACCTCCTCTGCGTCCGCCTCTGCGGCCCCTTCCACAACCGGGCCCTTGGCCAGCCCGCATCGCCCAGGTTGCTCGGAGATCTTTGAAGATTAGCGCCGATGGGGGGTGGATTCCAGTCCCATGCTCTTTGAAGAGGTGACCCAACATACCACACACAGCACACCAGTCCGGGAGCTTCTCGTATTTGACCCTATAAATCTGGCGTTTCCCATCTCTGATCATGGAAACTGCGTTCTTCAAAGGTTTGAAGACATTGATCCGAATCCAAACACGATGAAAATTGCCTGCAAAGTCCGATGATTGGGGCTCTGCAAAGAGGACCTCCCCTACCTTTGCCGCTAGGGATGGCACCAGATGGGCGTACAAAGGAGGTATGTCATGCATCTGTATCCAGATCTCAATAGTGTCAAGCTGGACTGTGGATGGTTTGGCTAAACCATCATACGGTTTGAGGATGACAGCATCCCCCCTAAAGTGCCAAGGGCCTTCTTGTGTGACTCGTTCCCAATCCCCTAGGCAGGAGAATTGTGCAGTGTAGAGATTATCCTCGAGGGGTTTGAAAGTGACCTCTTGGGCCAGATCCCATGCTGCCCTCATATTCCTAAAGAACCAGAACTGATTGTAGGTTTTGGCGCAGTGAACCCTAATCAGGGCGATCCATCGGGCAGATTCCTGTGGAGCGGCGTCCTCATCAAAAACCACGTCGTCTAGGTCCTCCTCACGGAGACCTAGTTCCTGCATCAGCCTTTCCATGTCGTCGATCTCCTGCGACCCTGCTCTTGCAGCGCCCGAAGAGTCTTCAGATGCCATCGCGAAACCCTAACCTGATGGAGATATCAGGTTTCTTTGGAGGGGCCGTAAAGCCTCGCCTCCACCCCTCTCCAACCCAACGAGGGGATGTCCTGGAGTGGATTAACGGTGAGGGAGGGAAGAAAGCTCTCGTATGCAGCGAGAGAAAAGCAGTTCTCGACGGAGGCGACGAGTCGCCTCGGGAGGAAGACGAAACCCTAGCTAGAGGGAAGAGATGAATTGATCGATAGCGTCCTGTACCAAGTGAGGCCTCGAGGGAAACCGCCCCCGTCATTTCTGAGCCACGAGCGAGTCCGGCCAATACTTCTGTCCGATCCAGGTAGATTCTGGCCCATAATTCTTCCGAGTATATGAGTACTAGTAGCAGATGCTTCCCAATTGCCTCAAAAGAAAAGTAGATGCTTCTAAAAAAAAAGTAGTGGTGGTGGTAGATTAAACTAACCAGTGTTGTATCTCACTTACTGCGAAATGTCGTACCCTCTCGTAGTTGTGTGATCGCCTTAGTGGCCGGCCAATAGAGCGATTTTGCAAAAGGTTTACAGAATGGTATGAAGCAGTGTTAGAACTACTACTACTAGTATTATTATTATTATTATTATTATTATTATTATTATTATTATTATTATTATTATTATTACTATTATTATTATTATTATTTTGTTTTCTCTACTAGTTTTATTTTATTTATTTATTTATTTACTTTTATAAATAAAAGTCAATTTAATTTTAATAAACATTGAAAATCTTTTGTATGCATGTTGAATATTTTTCAAACATGTGTTAAATATTTTTAAAATTCATGCCAAACATTTTTTTAAATACATGTTGAACTTTTGTCAAATGAATATATTTTTAAAAATATATTGTGAGCATTCTGTAAACACACATTGTTTTTCTTTTCATAAATGTCATGAACATTTTTTTTCAGATACACCTTATTTTTTTACCAAATACATGTCGAACATATTTTCAAAATACATGTTCAACATTTGTCAAATGTGCATTAACATTTTCTAAATGCATGGTTAACATTTTGTAAACACACAACCAACATTTTAATAAATTTCATTAATATTTTATTTAAAACGTGAACATTTTTAAAGTGTTACAAATATTTTTCTGAATGGTACATAACATTTCCAGAATTACGCAAACAATTTTTTACGTTGTATGAACGTTTATTTAAATGTCACAGACATATTTTAAAAATGCGATGAACAATTTTTTGAAGATAGGAATACTATTTACAAACTACGCGAATAAATTTTTACATTACATTAATATTTTTACATCTTCATACAAATCAATCCAACCGTGAAAGCGTGCAAGGAGATGACAAAGACTCATTTGCTCTGGCTTAAATACAGACTTCATCATAGTCTGTGGGACTAAATCACTCTCCTTGCTATTTCTTTGTTAGCCTTATGTATTTATTCTGGTCCCTTGTGTAACACCCCTAATGTCACGCTACAGTAACTCCACACTAATGATGCCGAGTCGCCCTGCTTACTAAGCTAATTGTCCCTTGATTGAAAAACCAATTCAAATTCAAAATTAAAATTGTAAGTCAAATTATTATTTATCCAAACATGAAAACTAAATTGTTCATAGTGTTGCAAATAACTCATGGACATTTGTCAGGGTGAAACCAACATTTTTGTAAGGTATTTAAATCCTCTAAAATAAATAAAACAGGGGCTATAATAATAATTTAAATGCTTTTCAAATTATATAATTTCTAAACTAGTTTATTTAAATGCTAAACTTAATGTGGAAGTAGCCTATTTTAAGGTACCAAATTTAGCTGCTAACTTTATATTTTACAAAAATAAAATAAAATAAAATAAAATAAAATAAGAAACAAAAGGGAAGTAGAAACATGAAATTTAAAACAAAATAAAACAAGTCAAAGAAAGAAGCCACTTGGCACTTAGGTCTTAGGCCCAGTTTCACTATACCAGGCCCGGCCCACTGCTACGACCTTTCTCCCACCTCTCGCTAGGGAGAGGTAGAGGAGTGCGGTGGCGTGCATCCAGCCACCACGGCTATGGATGGCCACCACGTGCCCTCCCCACGCCTACAACTGCGCCCACGCGAAACCCTAACTTTCCCTCTTGCATCCCCCCCTATTTTCCCCCATCGAATCCCTCCTCATATACTTGAAAATCGAGCTCGGGCTCGATGCGTTGACTGCCCTCGGTGTCGTCATTGTCGCGGCCACCGTCGTCTCTGTCGCACGAAAAGGTGTCCAAGAGCACCGCCACGGTCTACTTCGTCCGTCCCAGGGACCGAATCAAGCCGAGGCGCCGCGTAGACGTCGCCATCGCCGGTCTTCTCCGCCATGGCCGCCACCACCACGCCGTCAATTGTTGGGGAACATAGTATTTCAAAAAAAAATCCCACGATCACGCAAGATCTATCTAGGAGAAGCATAGCAAAGAGCGGGGAGAGTGTGTCTACGTACCATCGTAGACCGAAATTGGAAGCGTCTAGTGACGCGGTTGATGTAGTTGAACGTCTTCGCGATCCAACCGATCCAAGCACCGAACGCACGGTACCTGCACGTTCAGCACACGTTCAGCTCGATGACGTCCCACGAGCTCTTGATCCAGTTGAGCGTCATGGGAGATTTTCGTCAGCACGACGGCGTGGTGACGGTGATGATGAAGCTACCGACGCAGGGCTTCGCCTAAGCACTGCAACGATATGACCAAGGTGTGTAACCGTGGGGAGGGGCACCGCACGCGGCTAAGAAATCAACTTGTGTGTCTATGGGGTGCCCCCTCCCCACGTATATAAAGGAGTGGAGGAGGGGAGGGGCCGGCCCTCTCTATGGCGCGCCCTAGGGGAGTCCTACTCCCACCGGGAGTAGGATTCCCCCCTTCCCTAGTTGGAGTTAGAGAGGAAGGAAGGAGGAGAGAGGGAAGAAGGAAAGGGGCCGACCCCCACCCAATTCGGATTGGGCTTGGGGGGGGGGGGGGGGCGCCACTCACCTTGGCCGCCTCTTCCTCTATCCCACTAAGGCCCAATAAGGCCCATACACTCCCAGGGGTGTTCCGGTAACCTCCTGGTACTCCGGTAAATGCCCGAACTCACCCGGAACCATTCCAATGTCCAAACATAGGCTTCCAATATATCGATCTTTATGTCTCGACCATTTCGAGACTACTCATCATGTCCGTGATCACATCTGGGACTCCGAACTACCTTCGGTACATCAAAACACATAAACTCATAATACCAATTGTCATCGAACGTTAAGCGTGCGAACCCTACGGGTTCGAGAACTATGTAGACATGACCGAGACACATCTTTGGTCAATAACCAATAGCGGAACCTGGATGCTCATATTGGTTTATACATATTCTACGAAGAACTTTATCGGTCAAACCGCATAACAACATACGCTGTTCCCTTTGTCATCGGTATGTTACTTGCCCGACATTCGACCGTCGGTATCATCATACCTAGTTCAATCTCGTTACCGGCAAGTCCCGTTACTCGTTATGTAATACATCATCTCGTGACTAGCTCATTAGTCATTTTCTTGCAAGGCTTATTATGATGTGTATTACCGAGAGGGCCCAGAGATACCTCTCCGACACTCGGAGTGACAAACCCTATTCTTGATATATGCCAACACCACAAACACCTTCGGAGACACCTGTAGAGCATCTTTATAATCACCCAGTTACGTTGTGACGTTTGATAGCACACAAGGTGTCCCTCCGGTATTCGGTAGTTGCATAATCTCATAGTCATAGGAACATGTACAAGTCATGAAGAAAGCAATAGCAGTAAAACTAAACGATCAAGTCGCTAATCTAACGGATGGGTCTTGTCCATCACATCCTTCTCCTAATGATGGGATCCCGTTGATCAAATGACAACACATGTCTATGGTTAGGAAACATAACCATCTTTGATTAACGAGCTAGTCTAGTAGAGGCATACTAGGGACACGACACTCTGTTTTGTCTAGGTATTCACACATGTATCAAGTTTCCGGTTAATACAATTCTAGCATGAATAAAAGACATTTATCATGATATATATAAGGAAATATAAATAACAACTTTATTATTGCCTCTAGGGCAGATTTCCTTCAGTCTCCCACTTGCATTAGAGTCAATAATCTAGTTCACATCACCATGTGATTTAATACCGATTGTTCACATCGTTATGGGAATAACACCCATGGTTCACTTCGCCATGTGGCCAACACCCAAAGGGTTTACTAGATTCAATAATCTAGTTCACATTTCCATGTGATTAACACCCAAAGAGTACTAAGGTGTGATCATGTTTTTCTTCGTGAGAGAAGTTTAGTCACCGGGTTTGTTACATTGAGATCCGTATGTATTTCGCAAATTTCTATGTCTAGAATGCTCTGCATGGATATACTCTAGATAATTGCTCTCACTTTCAATACGCATCCAAATTGATACTTAGAGTCATTTGGATTAGTGTAAAGCTTGCATCGGCGTAACTCTTTACGACGAACTCTTTATCACCTCCATAATCGAGAAACATTTCCTTAGTCATCCAATAACTAAGGATAATTTTGACCGCTGTCTAGTGATCTACTCCTAGATCACTTTTGTACCTCCTTGCCAAATTCATGGCAAGGTACACAACAGGTTTGGTACACATCATGGCATACTTTATAGAACCTATGGCCGAGGCATAGGGAATGACTTTCAATCTTTCTCTATCTTCTGCCGTGGTCGGGTTTTGAGTCTTACTCAACTTCATACCTTACAACTCAGGCAAGAACCCCTTCTTTAACTGATCCATTTTGAACTTCTTCAAAATCTTATTAAGGTACGTACTCATTGAAAATCTTATCAAGCGTCTTAATCTATCTCTATAGATCTTGATGCCCAATATGTAAGCAGCTTCATCGAGGTATTTTATTGAAAAACTCTTTTAAACAATCATTTATGCTTTCCAGAACATTCTACATCATTTCCGATCAACAATACATCATTCACATATACTTATCAGAAAAGTTGCAGTGCTCCCACTCACGTTCTTGTAAATACAGACTTCACCGCAAGTCTGCATAAAACCATATGATTTGATCACACTATCAAAGCGTATATTCCAACTCCGAGAGGCTTGCACCAGTCCATCAATGGATCGTTGGAGCTTGCACACTTTGTCAGCACCTTTAGGATTGACAAAACCTTCTGGTTGCATCATATACAACCCCCTTTTGAGATATCCGTTGAGAAATGCAGTTTTGGCATCCATTTGCCATATTTCATAATCATAAAATGCGGCAATTGCTAACATGATTCGGACAGACTTTAAGCATTGCTACGGGTGAGAAAGTCTCATCGTAGTCAACTCCTTGAACTTGTTGAAAACCTTTCGCAACAAGTCGAGCTTTGTAGACAGTAACATTACCATCGGGCGTGTCTTCCTCTTAAAGATCCATTTATTTTCAATGGCTTGCCGATCATTGGGCAACTCAACCAAAGTCCACACTTTGTTCTCATACATGGATCCCATCTCAGATTTCATGGCCTCAAGCCAGTTTGCGGAATCTGGGCTCATCATCGCCTCATAGTTCGTAGGTTCATCATGGTCTTGTAACATGACTTCCAGAACTGGGTTACCATACCACTCAGGTGCGGAACATACTCTGGATGACCTACGAGGTTCAGTAGTTTACTTGATCCGAAGTTTCATGATCATCATCATTAGCTTCCTCGCTGATTGGTGTAGGCATCACTGGAACAATTTTCTGTGATGTGCTATTCTCCAATTCTAGAGAAGGTACAATTACCTCATCAAGTTCTACTTTCCTCCCACTCACTTATTTCGAGAGAAACTCCTTCTCTAGAAAGGATCCATTCTTAGCAATGAATATATTGCCTTCGGATCTGTGATAGAAGGTGTACCCAACAATTTCCTTTGGGTATCCTATGAAGACACATTTCTCCGACTTGGGTTTGAGCTTATCAGGTTGAAGTTTTTTTTTTCACATAAGCATCACAACCCCAAATTTTTTAAGAAACAACAACTTTGGTTTCTTGCCAAACCAAAGTTCATATGGTGTCGTCTCAACAAATTTAGATGGTGCCCTATTTAACGTGAATGCAGCTGTCTCTAATGCATAACCCAAAACGATAGTGGTAAATCGGTAAGAGACATCATAGATCGCACCATATCTAATAAAGTATGGTTTACGACGTTCAGACACACCATTACGATGTGGTGTTCCAGGTGGCGTGAGCTGTGAAACTATTTCACTTTGATTTAAATGAAGACCAAACTCATAACTCAAATATTTGCCTCCGCGGTCAAATCGTAGAAACTCTATTTTCTTGTTATGATGATTCTCTACTTCACTCTGAAATTCTTTGAACTTTTTAAATGTTTCATACTTGTGCTTCATCAAGTAGATATTCCCATATCTGCTCAAGTCATCAGTGAAGGTCAGAAAATAACGATACCCGCCACGAGCCTCAACACTCATCGTACTGCATACATAAGTATGTATGATTTCCAATAAGTCAGTTGCTTGCTCCATTGTTCCGGAGAACAGAGTCTTAGTCATCTTGCCCATGAGGCATGGTTCGCAAGCACCAAGTGATTCATAATCAAGTGATTCCAAAAGCCCATCAACAAGGAGTTTCTTCTTGCGCTTTACACCAATATGACCTAAACGGCAGTGCCACAAATAAGTTGTACTATCATTATCAACTTTGCATCTTTTGGCTTCAATATTATGAATATGTGTATTACTACGATCGAGATCCAACAAACTAATTTCATTGGGTGTATGACCATCGAAGGTTTTATTCATGTAAACAAAACAACAATTATTCTATGACTTTAAATGAATAACCATATTGCAACAAACATGATCAAATCATATCCATGCTCAACGCAAATGCCAAATAACATTTATTTAGATTCTACACTAATCCCGAAAGTATAGGGAGTGTGCGATGATGATCATATCAATCTTGGAACCACTTCCAACACACATCATCACTTCACCTTTAACTAGTCTCTGTTCATTCTGCAACTCCCGTTTCGAGTTACTAATTTTTAGCAACTGAATTGGTATCAAATACCCAGGGGTTGCTATGAACACTAGTAAAGTACACATCAATAATCTGTATATCAAATATACCTTTGTTCACTTTGCCATCCTTCTTATCCGCCAAGTATCTAGGGCAACTCCACTTCCAGTGATCATTTCCTTTGCAGTAGAAGCACTTAGTTTCAGACTTGAGTTTAGCTTTGGGTTTATTCACGGGAGTGACAACTTGCTTGTCATTCTTCTTGAAGTTACCCTTCTATCCCTTTGCCCTTTTCTTGAAACTAGTGGTCTTGTTAACCATTAACACTTGATCTCTTTCTTGATTTCTACCTTCGCCGATTTCAGCATTGTGAAGAGCTCGGGAATTACTTTCGTTATCCCTTGCATATTTATAGTTAATCACGAAGTTCTAGTAACTTGGTGATAGTGACTAGAGAACTTTGTCAATTACTATCTTATCTGGAAGATTAACTCCCACTTGATTCAAGCAATTGTGGTACCCAGACAATCTGAGCACATGCTCACTGGTTGAGCTATTCTCCTCCATCTTGTAGGCAAAGTACTTGTCAGAGGTCTCATACCTCTCGACATGGGCATGAGTCTGAAATACTATTCTCAACTCTTGGAACATCTCATATTCTCCATGGCGTTCAAAATCTTTTTGAAGTCCCGGTTATAAGCCGTAAAGCATGGCACACTAAACTATCAAGTAGTCAGCATACCGAGCTTGTCAAATGTTCATAACGTCTGCATTTGCTCCTGCAATAGGTTTGTCACCTAGCGGTGCATCAAGGACATAATACTTTTGTGCATCAATGAGGATAATCCTCAGATCACGGACCTAGTCCGCATTATTGCTACTAACATCTTTCAACTTAGTTTTCTCTAGGAACATATCAAAAACATAGAGGAGCTATAACGCGAGCTATTGATCTACAATTGCAAATACTATCAGGACTAATTTCATGATAAATTAAAGTTCAATTAATCATATTACTAATCATATTACTAAAGTTCAATTGCAATAGTTTTCAATGGTGAACATCTTATGTTGATCATATCTACTATATGATTCACGCCCGACCTTTTGGTCTCTAGTGTTCCGAGGCCATGTCTGTACATGCTAGGCTCGTAAAGTTTAACCCGAGTATTCTGCATGTGCAAAATAGTCTTACACCTGTTGTATTTGAACGTAGAGCTTATCACACCCGATCATCATGTGGTGTCTCGGCACGATGAACTTTCACAACGGTGCATACTCAGGGAGAACACTTGTACCTTGAAATTTTGTAAGGGATCATCTTATAATGCTACCGTCGTACTAAGCAAAATAAGAAGCATAAAAAGATAAACATCACATGCAATCAAAATATGTGACATGATATGACCATCATCATCTTGTGCTTTTGATCTCCATCTCCAAAGCATCGTCATGATCTCCATCGTCACCGGCTAGACACAATGATCTTCATCGCAGCGTCGTGGTTGTCTCGCCAACTATTGCTACTACTACTATCGCTAAATCATAGTGATAAAGTAAAGCAATTACATGGCCTTTGCAATTCATACAATAAAGAGACAACCATAAGGCTCCTGCCGGTTGCGAATCATTTACAAAACATGATCATCTCATACAATAACGTATAACTCATCACGTCTTGACCATATCACATCACAACATGCCCTGCAAAAACAAGTTAGACGTCCTCTACTTTGTTGTTGCAAGTTTTACGTGGCTGCTACGGGCTTAGCAAGAACCGTTCTTACCTACGCATACAAAAACTGTGTTGTTTTAACCTTCACAAGGACCGGGCGTAGCCACACTCGATTCAACTAAAGTGAGAGAGACAGACACCCGCCGGTCATCTTTAAGCAATGAGTGCTCGTAACAGTGAAACCAGTGTCGCGTAAGCGTACGCGTAATGTCGGTCCGGGCTGCTTCATCTCACAATACTGCCGAATCCAAGTATGACATGCTGGTAAGCAGTATGACTATTATCGCCCACAACTCATTGTGTTCTACTCGTGCATATCATCTACGCATAGACCTGGCTCATGATGCCACTGTTGGGGAACGTAGTATTTCAAAAAAATTCCTACGATCACGCAAGATCTATCTACGAGAAGCATAGCAATGAGCGGGGAGAGTGTGTCTACGTACCCTCGTAGACCGAAAGCGGAAGTGTCTAGTGACACGGTTGATGTAGTCGAACGTCTTCGCGATCCAACCGATCCAAGCACCGAACGTACGATACCTCCGCGTTCAGCACACGTTCAGCTCAATGACGTCCCACGAGCTCTTGATCTAGTTGAGCGTCACGGGAGAGTTTCGTCAGCACGACGGCGTGGTGACGGTGATGATGAAGCTACCTGCGCAGGGCTTCGCCTAAGCACTGCAATGATATGACCGAGGTGTGTAACTGTGGGGAGGGGCACCGCACACGGCTAAGAAATCAACATGTGTGTCTCTGGGGTGCCCCCTCCCCACGTATATAAAAGAGTGGAGGAGGGGAGGGGCCGGCCCTCTCGATGGCGCGCCCTAGGGGAGTCCTACTCCCACCGGGAGTAGGATTCCCCCCTTCCTTAGTTGGAGTAGGAGAGGAAGGAAGGAGGATAGAGGGAAGAAGGAAAGGGGGGCCGACCCCCCACCCAATTCGGATTGGGCTTGGCGGCGCGCTCCTCACCTTGGCCGCCTCCTCCTCTATCCCACTATATCGATCTTTATGTCTCGACCATTTCGAGACTCCTCGTCATATCCGTGATCACATCCAGGACTCCGAACTACCTTCTGTACATCAAAACACATAAACTCATAATACCAATCGTCATCGAACGTTAAGCGTGCGGACCCTACGGGTTTGAGAACTATGTAGACATGACCGAGACACATCTCCGATCAATAACCAATAGCGGAACCTAGATGCTCATATTGGTTCCTACATATTCTACGAAGAACTTTATCTGTCAAACCGCATAACAACATACGTTGTTCCCTTTGTCATCGGTATGTTACTTGCCCGAGATTCGATTGTCGATATCATCATACCTAGTTTAATCTCGTTACCAGCAAGTCTCTTTACTCATTCCGTAATACATCATCTCGTGACTAACTCATTAGTCATTTGCTTGCAAGGCTTATTATGATGTGTATTACCGAGAGGGCCCAGAGATACCTCTCCGACACTCGGAGTGACAAATCCTATTCTCGATCTATGCCAACACCACAGACACCTTCGGTGACACCTGTAGAGCATCTTTATAATCACCCAATTACGTTGTGACATTTGATAGCACACAAGGTGTTCCTCCGGTATTTGGGAGTTGCATAATCTCATAGTCATAGGAACATGTATAAGTCATGAAGAAAGCAATAGCAGTAAAACTAAACAATCAAGTTGCTAAGCTAACGGATGGGTCTTGTACATCACATCATTCTCATAATGATGTGATCCCGTTGATCAAATGACAACACATGTCTATGGTTAGGAAACATAACCGTCTTTGATTAACGAGCTATTCTAGTAGAGGCATACTAGGGACACTCTGTTTTGTCTATGTATTCACACATGTATCAAGTTTCCGGTTAATATAATTCTAGCATGAATAAAAGACATTTATCATGATATATATAAGGAAATATAAATAACAACTTAATTATTGCCTCTAGGGCATATTTCCTTCATCAATGCCTCTGCTACAGACCGCCCCTTGCCCCCCCGACCTCCCCATCGTGCTCACATTGAGCTCCTCTCCCCGGATTCCCCCTTTCGCTTCCTAGATCTGTTGCTGATGAGGCCGTCCCCGTGCTCGACCGCTATGACCGGAGCTCGCACCGCGCGCGCTCGCCCGTGAGCCTGACCGCCCTACGATGCACCAAGCGTCTGCCGCACGCCCAGCCCATGCACCGGCCGCCCCTTGCGCGTGCGTGCGCGCCCGCACAGCCACGTGCATGCGGCTGCCTCAAACATTGCCGCCGCTGCTGATGCATGCCTTGCTACTGCTCGCACTTGCTTCTGCTCTTCACACTGCTGCCGCTTGTGCTGCGTCGCTGACTGCTGCCGCCTACGCCCGCTTACCCTCGCCCCCTGCTCGCTTCCGCCGCAACGCCTGCGACCATGGTGCCCGACCGCGTTGCTAGCGACCCGCGCCTGGCCTCCGCGTACAGCCGCCTCGGCGCCCGCCTCCACCACTGCTCCAGTCGCGGCCCTATGCCTTGCCGCCAGCGCCGCCTCGCACGCCTGCCACGCGCGCGTCGCCCTCCACCGGCGCCGCCCAATTGTCAGCCGACCCTTGCCATGACTGCTCTTGGGCATGGCCGCCGGAGCCTCCTGCTCCCGTGCGCAACCAGCCACCCGTGGTCGCCGTGGGCCTGTGTCCGGTGAGGCCTCGGTCGGTTAAGTTTAGATTAGGACTAACCATGATTAGTGCTAACCCCCCCTCTAATAGTCTATGACAATGGGCCCAAGGACACTAACTAATCAGTTAAGTTCTGTTAAAAAAAATAACTGGCCCTGAGTCAATGACATACGGGTCCCATAGGACCCGCTGACCAATCAACCTTTGACTAGTCGACTGCTGAGTCAACAGTTGACTGGCCCGACTGTCAGCCCCTCTGGTGCACTTTGGGTGCAGTGCACCGGGTGCACCCAGCCTTTCTGGAGATTTTCGAGTTTAAAAATAATTCCAGGACATTTCAGAAAATGCTTTAAACTTCGATAAATCATAGAAAATAATCCATAACTCGGATGAAAATGTTTTCTACATCTAAGTTTCTCAGAAAAATCCAACGAATTCGAATACGCTATCCACATACCTGTAAGATGCCTCCGGCACTACAAACATGGAACCTTCCTCTTCGGTTTGTCTTTCCAGTAAATGCCCAAAGCCGGGGAAATATCACAGATATTTTCCCGCTCCGTGTGTAACGTGTAGCACCGCGTTAGGCCACCCTAGCACCGCGTATTGTTGTGTTATGCTTTCTGATGCTTTTGATTGCTCTGCTATTTATTGCGTTCCCCCTCCGTTACTTCCTTTTCGGTAGACCCTGAGACGATGTCGATGCCACTGTGTTCGACTACGTCGACGACGACCCTTCCTTCTAAATAGAGCTTCCAGGCAAGCCAACCCCCCTTTGATCATTCTGATATCGCCCATTCCCTTCTCTCTTATGCTTGCATTAGAACTGCTACCGTTTTTGTATGATCATATTCTGATGCATAGCCTATTCTTGTTACATGCATTCTTACCTTACCTGTTTATCCTAAACTGCTTAGTATAGGTTGGTTGTGGACCGACCAGTGACCCCCACCTTGTCCATGTTGCCCTCGCTGGATTACCAGATGACTCGATCAGCGTGATCGACGTTCAGGCCCCGACACCGCACATCACCCCCCTTAGTTGTACGACTCTGCAGAGTTACTATCGAGTGCCGAGGGTGATACCTCGTCAGCACTTCTGATGTTAACCCTGTAGTGTAACTATTCGGTCGTGGTCATCGAGGGTCATTCCTCCTTCACCATTACCGATAACGACTCTGTCGTGCAACCCCTTAAGTGTGGACCATCGAGGGTGATACCTCCGAGTCCACCTTGACGGTTACATCGAGTGGGAATCCATTGAGGGTGATTCCTCGGGTTTCTCCCTTGTTGTTTTGGACACTCGGTTACTTTGACTTATCACAGGACCATGATGACATCGGGTCGGCCCCGAGGGGTACCCGCAAGTGATGTGAAGTCGGGTTGATCTGGAGGATACCCGCAAGTTTTCCACGCGGCACGGCCGGGCATTCTTAGCCCTTGCCGCAAGTCCGTGAGATGGGGCGACGGGGTCACATGATTGTGCCTCTGCTCGTTACCGCACACTACCAAGACACTAACGGTTCGAATATTTGATCCGAGTACTTTTCGCACTAACCAGCACGAGGGAATAAGTATGGGCACTCTGCGGCGTATGCATCAGCCGAAGCTCATCAGACGTCAGCGACTTAGCGGCGTGCGCCGGGTTGGACTAGAACGCCTCGCTTGTATAAGGGGACTAGGTCTGCTCACCGATCGCGTACCTAACGTGCAGGAGTGGAAAGGGCGATGGGCCCAAGACCCCTGCGCGCTTAGGATGTAGACCGGCGTGCTGACGTCCCTGATGATGCCTAGGTAGGACTGTGGTGCGTTGTCGCCGAGGGCGGGCACAACCTCATGGTGTGTCCGGCCGGAGTTGATTGAGCGTGTTGGGTAAGTTGGTGCACCCATGCAGGGAAGATTGATCTATTCGAATAGCCATGTCCCCGGTTATGGATGCTCGGAGTTGTATCCCGATTGATACAACTAGAACTGGATGCTGAGATATGAAATGGATATGTGGCTCCGGGATTACTTTCTCGTAGGGAGTCGAGGAAGGATCTCTGGGCTTCAATGCTACAACATGCTTGATAATTATAATATGCTATTATGTACCCTCTTCTACTACTGCAAGATGGTGGTTTCCAGAAGGTGCTTGAAGATGTTAGTCTTCGATAGCCTAGGTCTTCCCCTCTATTCTGGCATTCTGCAGTTCAGTCCACATATACAACTCATTCCTTTGATACTGATGCATACTTAGTCTAGATCTGATGCTTGCGAGTACTTTGGATGAGTACTCACAGTTGCTTTGCTACACCTTTCCCCCCTTCTTTCTTCTTTCCGGTTGTTGCAACCAGATGGCGGATCCAAGGAGCCAGATGCCACTATCGACGTCTACTACTACCCCGACAGTGCTTACTACTACATGGAGACCGCCGACGGCTAGGAGTAGTCTGGAGGCTCCCAGGCAGGAGGCTTTGCCTTTTCGATCGTTGCTACTTGTCAAGCCCAAGATGCAATTCTATCCCGATCACGTGACACTTACGTGATTGGGGCACAACCGCATTTCGGGCGCTTAGCAAGATGGATATCATTACATCGTACCATTACATACATACATGGGGGATACAACAATACACACAAGACACATGAATACAACACCATCAATACAAGGCATCCGACTATGGATGCAAACATGAAAAGCACAACTACATCCATCTGCTATCCCAGGCTGCCGACCCGGAACCTAACCCAAGACTGAAGAAGAAGAAGAAGAAAGAACTCCAACACAACGATCATCGCTCTCACGTCAAGACATCGGAAACCTGCACCTGCAACTGTTGTTGTAGCATCTGTGAGCCATGGGTAACAAGACTATCAAAGCGTAACGGGTAAGGAGAGGTTAAGTGATGAGGTTGCAACAGCGGCTAAGCAATATGTATGGAGGCTAACTTACGAGTACCAGAATAAGATGAGCATCTACGCAAACGGTCGCAACTAGTAATGATCGCTAAAGATCCTGAACTACCTACAAGTCAAACATAACCCCACCGTGTTCTCTTCTCAAAGTGAAAAGAGACAGTCATGGTTACTCACACAGTTGTGTGTTTTACTTCGGATTCTCTGTCAAGTTTTCTACAACCGGACATTAACAAATTCCAATCTGCCACATAACCACGGGCACGGCTTTCGAAAGATCATAACCCTGCAGGGGTGTCCCAACTTAGCCCATCACAAGCTCTCACGATCAGCAGAAGTAATAATAATATTACCCCTTATCTTAGGGAAGGCCCGATCAGACTCGGAATTCCCGGTGCACAAGACATTTCGACAATGGTAAAACAAGTCCAGCAAGACCTCCCGGTGTGTCGACACCCTGATAGTAACCGCGCGTATCTCGTCTGAGGCCACGACCAGATGGGCGATTCTACGAGTAAAACCAGCCCACGGGTTTCCCCCAGGTGGCCCCACAGACTCCCCGTTCGGGACCAACACCATCAACACTGCCCCCCTGCTATGTAGAAAGAATCGTCAGGTAGCGCTAACTCCCTATGCAATTAATTAATTAATTAAGTTTTTATTATGAGCAAATTAAAACGAATGTTGGGCCTTGCTGGAGGAGTTTATTCAAAGACGAACTATCAAGGGGTCCCCATATACCCAACCGTGTAAGGAACGCAAAATCAAGGAACATAACGCCGGTTTATCGGCTCCTAAGGTGACATGAGTGGAACAAAACACTGAGCAAAAGGCCAAGCCTTCCACCCATTTCCAAGTATATAGGTGTGTTAATATTTATAAGATATATTGTGATATTCCAACAACAAGATCCGACATGGATCAATCTTCGTCTTCACCTGCAACTAACAACGCTATAAGAGGGGCTGAGCAAGCGGGTAACATAGCCAAACAATGGTTTGCTAGGAAGGTGTCAAAGGTTAGAGGTTTCATGGCAACAAGGAGAGGGGCTGACAATAATGATGGGTACCGCGACATGTAACGATAGCATCGAGACAACTAAGCATGGAAATGGTAGTAAAGGTATCCAAGGTGATGGTCATCTTTCCTGAGATCCCGCAAGGAAGAAGAATGGATCCATGAAGAAGACGAAGAAGAAGCCTTGAAGACGAACCAAGTGAAGTCGAACGAATCCTCACGATTGCAACGAGAAAAGAACTAGCGAGAAGAAACACACAACATGGTAAACACACCACTCAAGAACATGACAAGATGCTCAACCAAGTATGATGCAAGACAAGTCTATATGATGCAATTCATGGCAAGGGATGAAGCACTCAAGAACAACACAAACCAACAAGTTTAAATGAGGCCGGAATCAACAAATAACAACTCCGGTAAGTCCTCATATGCACATCTTGAAATGGGTCCAGATCTGAACAAACCTTAAGTGAAAGTTGTTAAACAGCAGGTTAACATGTACCATGATGATCTACATGAAATTCTAGTCAAGTTTCATATAAAGTTTGTTTAATTCGGAGCTACGGCCCAAAAGATATGAGCAAAACAAGACAAGCATGGCAACGGTGCAAGATGCAACCAAACATCAAGCAAACACACTCGAAACATGTAACCAACATGATATTATGATTCTACATGCAAAATCACACAAGTTTCATATAAGACACGCTCAAAACGGAGCAACGGGCTAAAAGATACGAGCAAAACAAGTTATAATGCAAAGCTGAAGTTAACAGCCACATAGCAACTTTGGAGCAAGGTATATATATGCTACAGCACCCAAACATGATAACAAGAGGCATGGATGTGAAATAGACATGATACTTAACAAGCATGAACTTAGAACACACCCAAAACCTTGCTGGAACACAATTAACCAAGCATGGCAAGTTGCAATAAATTTATCCAGACTTGGTCAAAATCTGGAAAGGCAAAAACATCATCACGATGCTGCCTTCGGAGGCACAAAACAACAAGCATCTCAACTCAACTAAGTATATAAAGATCATGGACATGTAGTAGACATAGAATGCATCAAACAACTTCATTGGGGCAACTCCATAGGAGGCATGGATCAATAACAACAAGCTTCACCAAATGGATCATGCTGATAAAAATCTGACAGGTAAATTTTATAGCAACTTGAGAGCAAGAAATAAATAAGATACAACAGGTCATATAAGCAAACAAGGGCATGAATGGATAGACACTAACATGGACAACAAGACATGATCATTGGCCACTCCAAAACAAGCATGGATTTGAGTGGGGCATCAAGGAAACAGGGCATCAGGTTAACAGATTCCAGACTTAGCAGTTTTTTTCACTAAGTATAAAACAGCAACATTGGGATGGCATGTTTACAAGCTTGTTTAAGTCACCTCAAGGCATATCATGGAAAGTGAATTGCACCACAACAAAGACCATATGATTGTGCTTCTAAAACATATAGAGATGTGGCATAGACAAACACACCAATAGCAATGAGCAAGTGAAATCAGCATCTCACAACAAGTTTCAGCACTTAACAGCCACATGCACTTTTGCAACAGAGATTAACATGGCAATATGGAACCTAACATGAATGCTACAGGAACCATCATGTAGAGCACTTCACAATGAACATTTTGACATATCATATGCTCCATTTGGATAAACATGCAGAAAGTTACAAGCATCACAAGTATGCAACAAAATTATAGTTAACAACAGTTTTAAACAAGTAGCACCCATGCAACAGGGATTAGGGCATCAAGATGAACTCAAACAAGCATGGAACAATGGAACAAAAAGAAGAGCATATCACCACGATCATTTTGACATATTATATGCATCATTTGGATCTACGTGCAAAAAGTTACAGCCACTCAAACAAGGCAACATATTATGCAATTTCTGGGACTTAGCAGTTTTTTAGAAGAAGGAAAAAAAATAGAAGAGCGCCGATTAGCTAAGCAGCGCCTAGGGCGAGGGATAGCGGCAGAGGAGGTGCGCTCACCATGGGCTTCGGCCTAGTCAAAGGAGAGACGAGGCGGCTGGGTCGCGAAGAAGATGGGCGTGCACTGGGCCAGGACGAGGCCGGTGGGATCTGGGCCGGAGCAGGCCTCGGCCTGCGATGGGGCCCATGTGGCCTGCGGCGCCCGTCGTCGTCCTCCTCGATCCAGAGGGGATCGACGGGAGGCGGGAGCAGTGGCGCCATGCGGGAGGATGGCGAGGGCGAAGGGGCACGGAGGAGGCCGGAACTGGTCGCGGGTGGCCTGATCTGGCGAATCCCGGCTAGATCCAGGCGTGACGCCGGCGGCGGAGTATGGCGGCGGCAGGGTCCTGCGCGAGAGGGAGATCGTTGAGGGAGAGAAGAGAAGACCGAGGGAAGGAAGGAGAGGCGGTGGCGCTCATCTGCAGCAGTGGCGGCGAGGAGCTCCGGTGGCTCTCCGGCTGACGGGAGGTCTGGCGCGAGGCCTAGCTGGGTCGGGGAGGTCCTCGAGCGAGGGAGCTCGATCGAGTAGAGGCTCGTCCCACGGGCGAGCGACGGCGGCTTCGGTCCGGGCCCCGATGGGCTTCCCAGGGTCCGATCCGGGTCCTGGCGGGCCCTGGCGTGGAAGGAGGCTTAGGGAGGGCGCGTGGCTGATTGCCATTAGCCGCGGGCGCTGCGTGGTGGCGGCTGGCCAATGGGGACTCGCAATGTGGCACGCGGGAGGTGGCCGGAAGCGGCTAGAGGGGTGTGGATGGCGACAAGTGGCGGCCGGCGGCTGGCCAGGCACGGAAATTGAGGGGATTTGGTGGCTGGAGGTAGGGGAAGGCCTAGGAGTGCCCAAAATGGCATGGGGAGGTGTTCATATAGGGAAGGGGCTAGGTTTTT
>LR738712.1:515725802-515828806 GCA_902687465.1 Secale cereale
CTAGGTGGGTTGTGAAGAGGGGGCGTGGGCTGAGAGGAGAGAAGAGAAGTGAGGCCCGCGGGGGTTTTCAGAGACCGAAAACGTCCGACGTTTTAACCGCCGACTAGTGCCGCTATATATATCCGTTGGGCTATCAAACGGACTCCGAATGCGATAAAATTTGACAGGCAGTCTACCTATGCTATAATAAGACCACACGCCATGTTTCATCCCATTCCGAGAACATTTTCCGCCACTCATAAAATAAATATTCAGATGTGCCGCGGGCGCGTGGAAGTGTGTCTGGGCTCAGAACGGACAACAGAAAGGACGAGCGGACTCGGACGAATGCAAGTTTTGAAAACATGATGATGCAACACACATGATGACATGGCAAGATGCAACAGGCAAGCAGATGACATGGCAACGACGGCGAATAACTGGCTGACACCTGGCGCACCGGTCTCGGGGTGTCACACTACTTTTGTGCTAGCCTTCTTAAGGCAAACTTGTTTAACTTATGTCTATACTCAGATATTGTTGCTTCCGCTGACTCTTGTGTATTCGAGCTTATGTATTCAAGCCCTCGAGGCCCCTGGCTTGTAATATAAAGCTTGTATTATTTTATTTGTGTATAGAGTTGTGTTGTGATATCTTCCAGTGAGTCCCTGATCTTGGTCGTACACGTTTGCATGCATGATTAGTGTACGGTCAAATCGGGGGCGTCACAAGTTGGTATCAGAGCCGACTGCCTGTAGGATCCCTCTTTCCAACTCCTTGGCCGAAGTTGAGTCTAGTCATTGGAAAACTTTTACTAACATTGTTGTATGGCTTACGGGTCCACATCAGAATTGGGTGGTATTAGAATCTTTTATTCTTCGTCCTTACTCTGGGATTCTGATCTCTCTTCTATTTGGGTTAAAGATTTTACTAACTCTGACGGTATGTTCTCGTAACTACTTTATCCCGGAGAGCCCGTCATTCCAGATGGTCGCTTGGTGCACCGAAAGATTCCGAAGATATTCTCCATTGTTTTCCTGAGACCCTTGTGCCCTTAGCCATTGCAATTCCCTACCACTAATAAATCCCTATGGGTAGCTACATACACTCTCCGTCCATACCTCCTTTTCCAATTGCTCTTGTTATTATTAGATGCCATGAAATACTCTCCGGTGTTTCGAGAATCCATTGTGCTTGCTGCCTTGCAGCTCCATTTTCACATGAATACATCTACGGATAATTCCTCACACTTATTGAGGATTTGTTCATTCCTAGTTGATCATGTGATTCACAAGATACTTTGAAATACTATCCAATCTTCCATTAATCCTCTCCAACCATTGCTCTGCGAATACTTGTTTGCTTGCATTATGGATACTTTCCATATGTCTGGCAATATTCATTAGTATCCTTTGTCGTCGTCATTAGGAATATTTGATTAAATTTGTTTGTGAATGCTCGCAATCATCACACACAATTAGAATTCTTCTCTTCGGCTTAGACGTCACTCCGGACATGAGCTGGTGCTCGGCAAAATCAAACCTTGATTGATTGTCGTTCTAATTCTATTCAACTTAAATATATTTTGGTCAGAGCTTTTGCTTATGATTGTTTGATTTGGAAATCATAATTCCTTTATATTAAAGCCTTGAAGTTATTCAGATATTTCTATAATCCAATGCTCTTGCATTATTTCTTCTTCTGGTTGAACATCGATACTTACATCAGATTCTTTGCGGTCCGCCAGACCCATTGCTGGATTGTTATCCAACAGTGTCCTTCATATTCAATAACCTTGTGATGTCTACACACGCTTCTACTCTTGTAGACTATGTTGGGCCTCCAAGCGCAGAGGTTTGTAGGACAGCAGCAATTTCCCTCAAGTGGATGACCTAAGGTTTATCGAACTCAGGGAAGTAGAGGTTGAAGATGGTCTCTCTCAAGCAACCCTGCAACTAAGATACAAGAAGTCTCTTGTGTCCCCAACACACCTAATACAACTAGGAGTTGTATAGGTGCACTAGTTCAGCGAAGAGATGGTAAAATATGGATGATAGGAGTGGCAAAGCAAAGTAATATAAATCTGTAATAAAAAGTGCAGCAAGCAAACAAGTGGTAAACGTGAGCACAAATGGTATTGCAATGGTGGAAACAAGGCCTAAGGTTCATACTTTCACTAGTGGCAACTCCCAACAACATTAACATAATCGAATCACATGATATTTCCCATAAAACATGCAAAGGGGACACACTCGGAGATCATTCCTTCGTGGTCAAGAGAGGACGAGAATTATGTAGGGCTACAAAAGCACACCTCAAAGTTCGTAGTTCTCGATCTAAGGATTTCCCAATGTCACCGCGGCCATCCAAAGAGAGTCCCACAATCACCATAACATATCTAAAGGATAGTCAAAGACAAGCACCAAGAGACTGTCAATCTTCAATCAACACACAAGAAAGGAAATCACTCATGAAAATATTGTTCTAATCCATGTCCAATAGACCGCTGTCACCTTGGTCTCGGGGATTATACTAGATAAAGACAAGTGAGTACATCAATCCAATACATAGAGGAAGGGGAAACACCCTAGATTAACATAGCCTATGATCACAACGAAGATCACATCATGGGAGAGAGAGAGTTGATCACATAGCTACTGGTAAGAACCTCAGCCCCGAGGAGGAACTACTCCCGCATCATGGAGGGAGGAAGCAACGTTGATGGAGATGAATCCGGGGGCACTTCCCCGTCCCGGCAGGGTGCCGGCGCAGGAATTCTGGTCCCATGAAGCTTGATTGAGATGGCGGCGGAGATCGGAATCGCGTCTGGAGAAAAGGGGTCTGGGATCAGGGTTTCCTCGACAGACCTTAAATATATGCCAAAGGGGGGCATCGGGGGAGCCTCGGGGGGCCCAGGCGCCCCCCCGGCGCAGCCCAGGGGGGGGGGGCCGCGCCCACAGGCCGCCTGGAGCCCCTGTGGGTCCCCCCCGGCTGTACTTTGGCCGCACGGTAGCTCCTGGAACGCTGATTTTTTATATATTTTTTCTGGATTTTTCCTGGCAGTTCTCGTAATGTGAAAACCTGGAATACAAAAACAGCCGAAAACAGAAACTAGCACCGGGGTGCACTGGATTAGTAGGTTAGTCCAAATATGATCAAAAGTGTATGAATATCATAGCAATATCACCCAAAAGTGGCATGGAGCAAGCAGAAATTATAGATACGTTTTGGACGTATCAACATCCCCAAGCTTAATTCCTGCTCGTCCTCGAGTAGGTAAATGATAACAAGAATAATTTCTATGGTGACATGCTATTAACCATATAGGACTTCTCATAGTCATATGACAAAAGCTTACTGAGACAATGATTCTATAGTAATTAAGTTGCCTCATGAGAAAATCACAAATGACTGAAAGTTTTACAATATGAAACTGAAACATCAAAAAGATTTGCAATGAACATGATGTGCAAATATGATAAAGTGATATCTAGCTTGCCCCCTTTAGTGAAGCAAAACATAAATGCAGGGGCACCTTCAAGGTTTAAGTGATGACTAGATACAATGATTTCAAAATAAACGATATCACAATCATGCAAAAGACAATGCTAGTTTGGGACAATGCACATTACACTCAGGATGGCAATCATGCTCTCAGTAGTTGGTGCTTTTAAAAGAAGGTGGAGACTCAACATGAAAGTAAAAGAATGGTTATGTGCTAGAGCTTTTTATTTTAAAAACATATAAGCAATTTTGTCAACGGTAGTAGTACTTCATATGTGTCATGCATAACACATCCTATAAGTTGCAAGCCTCATGCATCGAATACCAATAGTGCTCGCACCTTGTCCTAATTAGCTCGGACTCCCATGGGTTATCATTGCATTACATATGTTTCAACCAAGTGTCACAATGGGGTACCTCTATGCCACCTGTACAAAGGTCCAAGGAGATAAATCGCATTTGATTTCTCGTTTTTTATAGATCTCAACTTGAGGACATCCATACCGGGACAACATAGAAAATAGATGATGGACTCCTCTTTAATGCATAAGCATATTCTCATAAGAGATTGAGGATTAAGTCCAAGCTAAAACTTCCACCATGATGCATGGCTTTGGTTGGCGGCCCAATGTTCTTCTCTAACAATATGCATATCATTCAACCCACGGAAAATCACCCTTACTTCAGACAAGACGAACATGCATAGCAACTCACATGATATTCAACAAAAGTGTGATAGTTGATAGCGTCCCCAGAAACATGGTTACCGCTAAGCAAGCAACTCATAAGAAATAAGATACATAAGCAACATATTCTTTACCACAATAGTTTTTAGGCTATTTTCCCATGAGCTACATATTGCAAAGATTGGTTTTAAAGGTAGCACGTGTAAATTACTTGGAGTGGCGGTGAAATACCACGTATAGGTAGGTATGGTGGACTCGTATGGCATAACTGGTTTAAAAGGATGTGGATGCACCAGCAGTAATTCCGCTTAGTACAGGTGAAGTTTAGCAAAAGACTGGGGGCGACCAACTAAGAGAGCAATGACGGTCATAATCATGCAGAGCGACAAAGCAATATTGAATCAGGCATGGTAGTTATATTGCTACTCAGAAATAAAAGATCATCAAGGCTTGACAGACTTTCTTTACAGTCTTAAATATGCGTGAGCATACGCCAAGTCAATCAAAATAAATTCTCGAAGGAAGATATTACTAAACCATACCACATCATAGGCAAACAAATCATGTTAGTACTCCAATAACACATTGGGAATCCCCCAGCTGTTTGAGACTAACCATAAGAAAACCTGAACTACTAAGCGCCATCATGCACGTAGCATCTTTATCATAGACATATTAACCAATGCAACGGAAGCAAACTCTATTAATAAGGCGAGCATGATAATTAAAGAGAGTTCAAGCAACCAACTAAACAAAAGCTCTTTGAAAAGATAAGCATGAATACTAAGAGCAGAACATGATAGTAGCTATTTAAAAGACAAAGAACACACACAGCAAAGATAGACATGAAAATTCTATGTTATGTTCTAGGTAGAAGTGGAGCGTGTTTCTCTCCCACATAAAGGAATGCTGAGTTCCGACTCGTTATGAAAAACTAATAAGAAAACTAAAAGCAAGACGCTCCAAGCATAGCACATAACACATGAAGTGATAAAAATATAGCGGAACGAAAGACGAACTGATAATGTTGATGGAGAAGGGGATGCACGGGGGCATCCCCAAGCTTAGACACTTGAGTCTCCTTGAATATTTCTTGGGGGTGCACGGGGGCATCCCCAAGCTTGAGCGCTTGACACTCCTGAATCTTTTTATCATCTTCCCTCGCACACTTGAAAACTCCCTTCATACATAACTCATCATAATCTGATTAGCGAGGTTAGTACCCTTAATAAAATAATTATACCTTGCTGTAAATAAAGATATTCTTGAATTTCTACTGTTTCTCAAGATTGCCAAAAGGTTTTTGCAAAGAAAAAGCAAGCTCTTGGTTTGCAAACTGAAAGAAAGGCAAAACAGGACAGAATCTGTGAAAAACAGAACAGCAGGTAGTAATCGATCTGTTCGGGATACTTATGCAACTCAAATCAAAAAACTCAGAACAGACACACGAAAGACAATTATATATAGAACGCTGTCGAAAAAATTCAGACCAAAAAGATGATCTGGTGATTTTATACGAATTTTTCTATCCAAGGACAGAATCTGTTTCCTGGACAGCACCTCACAACTTTTGAACTTTCTAGCAATCAGAGGCTATACTTGGCACAAATATGAAAAGCAAAGATACAATGATGATGCTACTGTAGTAAACAACATCAAGACACAACAAAAGCAAAATATAAAAAAATTATTCATTGTGGGCTGCCTCCCAAAAGCGCTTTCTTTTATGCCTTTAAGCTAGGCATAGGACTTTAATGATTCTCTTGTAGGAATAAGAATTGGAGAACAAAAGAGAGCATCAAGAAGCAAATACTAAACACATTTAAGCCTAACATGCTTCCTATGCATAGGAATATTGCAATAGAATAATTCATTGAAGCACAAAGCAATAAGCATAGGAAGACAAAACAAGTGCAGCTTCAAAACCTTCAACATAAAGAGAGGGAACTTCTTATTATTAAGATATTTAGAACCAAGCCTCCCTCTCTCATTATAAATTTCAGTGGCACCATGGATGAACTCAACAATATAAGCATCACATAAAGCATTGTTACCATGATCCACATGCAAAAAGGTACTCTCACTCCCCACATAAGCATAATTTTTCTCATTGGTAATAGTGGGAGTAGGACTATCATAAACAACTTGAACACTATAGATTAGTTGTATATCAGGAGGGTGGTGTTCAACAAGGGAGTAATGCCCTTCATGATTATGACAAGTTTCATAGGGATAATTTCTCCTTATGTCATAGGTACCTTTATAATCACTATAGATTGGAGTTATAACATCATCATGGTAGAGAAGAGCATTATCATTGCTAGCAACTATATTTGTAAACATGTTATCTTTATTCTTACTAGCAAGAGAACTATCAATTATCACATCACTAGTGGGGATAGGATTTGCAATCCTATCATCCCCAAGCTTAGGGCTTCCCATATCTTCACTTTCAGAGTTGGTAACAAAAAGATTTTCAAGATCATAAGTAGCATTATCATCATTTTCCCAATCACAATAAGTAACATGCATATCATAATCAAAATCATCTTCAGTAGTACCTACGGATGTATCATCAAGATGATAATTAAGGCAATAAACTTCACCTTCTTCTTTAAACTTACAACCGTTAGGATAAAAGTTGACAGGAGGAATATGCTCAGGCCAGGTTGATGCCCATTCTTCTTCCTTCTTGCTCCTCCTCCTCCTCATCTTCTTTTTCTTCTTCTTCACCTTAGGAGGGGGTGGTTGGAGATGAAGCTTCTCCACATATCCTGGTTTATCATTAGAAACAATAGGGGAAACTTGGGAGAAACTCTCCTTTTTATTAGCAGAAATATAAGAGACATTTTTATACTTTGGTAAAGTTCCCTCCTTTCTAATCTTACTTATGTAATCATTTTCATGGCAATTAACAACACAATAGAGATGGCAATTTTGCAAAGTGTTTTTTATTCCTATGGCATTATCATCCAGCCAAAAAGTCTTTTCTGATAACTCTTCACACATCAAAAATAACATAAGCTCATCATAAAGATCAGAGGTGATCATGTCATCACACAACCGGTTAACAGTTATGTTTTGAAAGTTCATGCATTGAAAATTAAAGTGACCCTCTGTACGGCAAAGTTCACAAGTAAAAGGATAAAGGTCACACAATTCTCTAGCAATTTCATTTAAATCTTTGACCCAAGTGATTGTTCTTTCATGTTTATGTTGCTTACAATACTTCTCTTCTTCAATCATAGGCCTTTCACCAGGTCTATCCACTCCACAAAAATTAACATGCTTATATAAAACTTCATTTTTAGGAATTGGATCATGCATGTTGCAATCATCATGAACAATTTCATTTTCTTTGCAACTCTCTTTAAAAGGTTTATGATACTTGATCCAATCCTCCTTAGGCATATTAAGATGTGAAGCAAAATATTTGAGGAAATCAACAAGGAGTTGAGAATCAAGCCCAAACTTAGCACTAAACTTATTAAAACTTGTAGTTTCAACAAAGGACTTAATGAAATCATACTCATAAATTATACCTGACTCTTTACCTTTGTCGATCTCCCAATCTTCAATGTTGCGTTGAATTCTTTCAAGGAGTTCCCATTTAGCATCAATCTTTTTGTTTGTGAAAGAACCCATAGAGGAAGCATCGAGTAAATCTTTATCCTGTCGAGAGAGCCTCGCATAGAAGTTAGTAATAATAATATCTTTGGGGAGCCCATGGTTAGGACATTTTAGTGTTAACGTTTTCAGTCTCCCCCAAGCTTGAGCTATGCTCTCTCCGTCATGAGGATAAAAATTATAAACATAATTCCTATTCTCATGGACTTCATGAAGAGGATAAAACTTGGAGTGAAAGAGAGACTGGATCTCTTCCCACTCCAGCAGGTGAGAGTCATTTAGTAGCCTATACCATTCCAATGCTTTTCCTTTCAGTGACAAGGCAAATAATTTCCTCATGACAAACTCCCTCCATACACCTGCAAGCTTAAATAATGAACATAGTTGTGACAGATATAACAAGTGTTCACCGGGACGTCTGTCTCCTGCATAACGATTAGCCAAAACATAATTGATAATACCAGCCGGTATTTTATAGGGCACAATTTCAGTAGGAGGAGGAGCAACCACCACAGGTGTGGGGTGTCCTCCCGCAAGCAACAATCCAATAACAAGGTTTTCCATAAGCATAACTAGTGAAATAATAAAAGTAAAACAAGAAACAAAAAGATTTAATTGCAAGATCTAAAGATATACCTTCAAGCGCTCACCTCCCCGGCAACGGCACCAGAAATAGCTTGATGTCTACACACGCTTCTACTCTTGTAGACTATGTTGGGCCTCCAAGCGCAGAGGTTTGTAGGACAGCAGCAATTTCCCTCAAGTGGATGACCTAAGGTTTATCGAACTCAGGGAAGTAGAGGTTGAAGATGGTCTCTCTCAAGCAACCCTGCAACTAAGATACAAGAAGTCTCTTGTGTCCCCAACACACCTAATACAACTAGGAGTTGTATAGGTGCACTAGTTCGGCGAAGAGATGGTAAAATATGGATGATAGGAGTGGCAAAGCAAAGTAATATAAATCTGTAATAAAAAGTGCAGCAAGCAAACAAGTGGTAAACGTGAGCACAAATGGTATTGCAATGGTGGAAACAAGGCCTAAGGTTCATACTTTCACTAGTGGCAACTCCCAACAACATTAACATAATCGAATCACATGATATTTCCCATAAAACATGCAAAGGGGACACACTCGGAGATCATTCCTTCGTGGTCAAGAGAGGACGAGAATTATGTAGGGCTACAAAAGCACACCTCAAAGTTCGTAGTTCTCGATCTAAGGATTTCCCAATGTCACCGCGGCCATCCAAAGAGAGTCCCACAATCACCATAACATATCTAAAGGATAGTCAAAGACAAGCACCAAGAGACTCTCAATCTTCAATCAACACACAAGAAAGGAAATCATTCATGAAAATATTGTTCTAATCCATGTCCAATAGACCGCTGTCACCTTGGTCTCGGGGATTATACTAGATAAAGACAAGTGAGTACATCAATCCAATACATAGAGGAAGGGGAAACACCCTAGATTAACATAGCCTATGATCACAACGAAGATCACATCATGGGAGAGAGAGAGTTGACCACATAGCTACTGGTAAGAACCTCAGCCCCGAGGAGGAACTACTCCCGCATCATGGAGGGAGGAAGCAACGTCGATGGAGATGAATCCGGGGGCACTTCCCCGTCCCGGCAGGGTGCCGGCGCAGGAATTCTGGTCCCCCGAAGCTTGATGGAGATGGCGGCGGAGATCGGAATCGCGTCTGGAGAAAAGGGGTCTGGGACCAGGGTTTCCTCGACAGACCTTAAATATATGCCAAAGGGGGGCATCGGGGGAGCCTCGGGGGGCCCAGGCGCCCCCCCGGCGCGGCCCAGCGGGGGGGGCGCCCACAGGCCTCCTGGAGCCCCTGTGGGTCCCCCCCGGCTGTACTTTGGCCGCATGGTAGCTCCTGGAACGCTGATTTTTTATATATTTTTTCTGGATTTTTCCTGGCAGTTCTCGTAATGTGAAAACCTGGAATACAAAAACAGCCGAAAACAGAAACTGGCACCGGGGTGCACTGGATTAGTAGGTTAGTCCAAATATGATCAAAATTGTATGGAAGTGTATGAATATCATAGCAATATCACCCAAAAGTGGCATGGAGCAAGTAGAAATTATAGATACGTTTTGGACGTATCACCTTGCGAGTCTTTCCTCGGATAGATAATGCCTTTGGTAAATTGTATCATATGCTTTTGTCAACCATGCTCTATTATCGAGCTTGTGTTCTTTACTCCCGAAGTTTGTTGAATAGGTTCCTAAGATGTCCCTATGGGTTGAACCTATGCCTTCCCTGGTCCGTTTGAACCCGAGAGTTTTCACGAGTCTTACACTTCTGGTGTTTTGCCAGATAAAATATGAACACTGCAACTTCATCGAAAGGGATAAGTGAATGAAAGGTTAGGCATTGAAGAAGTGGGAGTCGACCTTGAACCTTGTGTTCATGCCCATGGAAATGATGTAGATCTTATCTTATCATGGAAGCTTCTTGTAACAACAATTATTCCCTTGTTATAATTTGATCTTGTATATGTGATTTAATCCTTCGTACTTATGGTTCCGACCATGATTGTTCTTCTTTGATCCCATTTCCAGGACAAGTTTAAGCACTTGTCTCCTGCAAAATCAATATGCCTTTCCAACCACTATTCTGATCTACCTTGAGTATTGCCCCCTGTTATCTCGAGGATGTCATGTTGTTGCAATGTCTCTTTTGAATTCTTGATGGAATAATACTCTCACTGTTTTAATCACTCCCCAGGTCTACATTGTCCGACACTCGAGAACTCTGACAAGTGACTCGAATCCACACTATGATTCATTGCTCTTAGTACCTTGTTGTTAGGAAGTTAATACCCCATCGCGTCATTCCTAGCCTGATCGGCTATATCACTATCATGCTAATTTCAATTGTGCTACCTGGTCCTTATTCCCGGAGCTCAACTTTCGATGATGATGCTTACGTCGATCTTCCTCGTCTTATCATTTCTCCTTGAACAACAAGCCTCATTTCGAGTTTGTGTTGTAACCGTGGTTCCAATAACCTTTCCCATCACCATTCCTTTTGCTTGATGTCTTCGCTGATCGATTACATATTCATGAGACCTCTCGACAAAATGTGTCGTGATCATCATCAACATTTTGACTTCTTCCAAGATATGAATAGAATTCATGTACGGAAATACCATCCTTGCCTTTCGATAAATTGTGTTGTCATCAACAACAACCTTGCCTCCCTTCAAACACTAACTTGGTCATGTTTCGCTTCTACTTTGTTTTCCTTGCTATTACTGAAATTGTCCCTTGTGTACTCCTTGTGATATTCTTTACTTTAAGACTATGTCATTGCTACCCCGAAGCATGATTTTGATACTCTGAACGTCAACAAGAACAATGGAAGCGCGAAGCTAATGTTTCTTGATTAATTATCCAAACACTATTATATGCACAACATCATGAATTTCTCTGCCCCTTTGACTAAATGGTTATGTACTTGATGTACAGTCAAGTAAATCATGCTATGCTTGTCCTTGGGAAGGATGTACTTGTGTGTGATCACATTTTCCTTTCCGTTGGTTTAATTAACCTTTCTTGTCATCTATATAATCTAAGCAGTAATAATTCCCTGCTTATGTGACACCCTGGTTGTACCGCTCTGTCAGCAAAACCCTGTTACTATTGTTGTTGACATTCCGGTAACCACCGATGGACGACAACTTTGTCTATTGGTCCACCTCGCCTTGCGAGCAGAAAATGGTTCTCTTCGTCCCTCGCCCTTGGTACCAACACCGTTGCCTACATAACTGACATGCTATCCTTTGACATGCCTTATTGTAATGACCGTGGCCTTCCTACTCTTAACCAACATGGTGGGCCCATGACCCACAGTTCCACGGGATTGAAACCTGACTCTCTTGTACACCCCTATTGCCAAAGTTATTCCTCGCGCTTGACTTCATATGTAATTCACGGGCCACCTTCCTAGTGATCCATTCTGGTATCAGACGGAATACTTATTCTCATTGCTCCGTACTCCTATCACACTTTGTTTCAAGCATCGGACGATTGCCTGCCCGCTCAGAACTTCTCATGGTACCTTATTACTTTGCTCTTGAAATTTTCTAAGTTTCAATTCAATAGTTACTTTCCACCATCTTCCTTGATGTTATCTATCAGATAGCAACCTTGTGGAGGTCCGTTCTTCTGAGGTTACCCCTTATCCTTTTCGTACGTGCGATGAAGATCCCGAAGAAAGGATGATGACTTCATCATGTTGACCTGAAGCAGAGGTATGAAGACACGAACGTTATGGACCGACCTCTTTGAGAAGAGAAACCAAGACCGGGAAGATCCGTTAGACTTTCGTAACCAGAACTTTCCACCTTACTCCTCCTCTTAACATCTCGGGACGAGATTTCTTGTAGTAGAGGAGATTCGTAACACCCCCAGTGTCATGCTATAGTAACTCCACACTAATGATGCCAAGTCGCCCTACTTACTAAGCTAATTGCCCCTTGATTGAAAAACCAATTCAAATTCAAACTTAAAATTGTAAGTCAAATTTTTGTTTATCCAAACATGAAAACAAAATTGTTCAAAGTGTTGCAAATAATTCCTGCGGTGGCCACTGCTACGACCTTTCTCCCACCTCTCGCTAGGGAGAGACAGAGGAGTGCGGTGGCGTGCATCCAGCCACCATGGCTATGGATGGCTACCACGTGCCCTCCCCGGGCCTACAACTATGCCCACGCGAAACCCTAGCTTTCCCTCTTGCATCCCCCCTCTTTTCCCCATAGACTCCCTCCTCATATGCTTGAAAATCGAGCTCGGGCTTGATGTGTTTACCGCCCTCGTTGTCTTCATTGTTGTGGCCACCGTCGTCTCCGTTGCACGGGAAGGTGTCCAAGAGTATCGCCACGCTCTACTTCGTCCGTCCCGGGGGCCGAATCAAGCCGAGGCGCCGCGTAGACGTCCCATAGCGGGTCTTCTCCGCCATGGCCGCCACCACCACGTCATCAATGCCTCTGCTACAGACCACCTCAGGCCTCCCCGACCTCTCCATCGCGCTCATAGTGAGCTCCCCTCCCGGATTCCCCCTTTCACTTCCTAGATCTGTCGCTGATGAGGCCATCCCCGTGCTCGACCGCTATGACCAGAGCTCGCACCGCGCCGCCCCTACGTCCGCCGCACGCCCAGCCCACGCGCCGGCCGCCTCTTGCGCGTATTTGCGCGCCCGCGCAGCCCCGTGCATGCGGCTGCCTCAAATGTCACCGCCACTGCTGATGCATGCCTTGCTGCTGCTCGCACTTGCTGCTGCTCTTCACACTGCTACCGCTTGTGCTGCATTGCTGGTTGCTGCCGCCTACACCCGCTCAGCCTCGCCCCCTCGCTTGCTTCCGCCGCCATGCCCACGACCACGTTGCCCGACCGTGCCGCTCGCGACCCACGTCCGGCCTCCGCATACAGCCGCCTCGGGGCCCGCCTCCACCACTGCTCCAGCCGAGCCACTTCGCCTTGCCGCATGCTCTGCCCCGCTCGCCTGCCACACGCGCGTCGCCCTCCGCCAGCGCCGCCCAATTGCCGGCCGGCCCTTGGCACGCTTGCTCTTGGGCATGGCTCCCGAAGCCTCCTGCTCCCGTGCGCAACCGGCCCGCCGTGGCCGCCGTTGGCCTGTGTCCGGTGAGGCCCCGGCCGGTTCAGTTTAGATTAGGACTAATCATGATTAGTGCTAAACCCCACTCTAATAGTATATGACAGTGGGCCCAAGGCCACTAACTAATCAGTTAAGTTTTGTTTGAAAATGATAACTAGCCCTGAGTCAATGACATGCGGGTCCCATTGGACCCGCTGACCAGTCAACCTTTGACCAGTCAACTGCTGAGTCAGCAGTTGACTGGCCCCACTGTCAGCCCCTCTGGTGCACTCTCGGTGTAGTGCACCGGGTGCACCCAGCCTTTCTGGAGATTTTTGAGTTTAAAAATAATTCCAGGACATTTCAGAAAATGCTTTAAACTTTGGTAAATCATAGAAAATAATCCGTAACTCGGATGAAAATGTTTTCTACATGTAAGTTGCTCAGAAAAATCCAACGAATCCGAATACACTATCCACATACCCGCCAGATGCCTCCGGGACTACAAACATGGAACATTTCCCTCCGGTTCGTCTGTCTAGTAAATGCCCAAAGCAGGGGAAATAACCACTGATATTTTCCCGCTCCGTGTGTAACGTGTAGCACCGCGTTAGGCCACCCCTAGTACCGTGTATTGCTGTGTTATGCTTTGTGATGCTTTGATTGCTCTGTTATTTATTGTGTTCCCCCTCCATTACTTCCTTTCCGGTAGACCCAGAGACGATGTCGATGCCACTGTGTTCGACTACGTCGACGACGACCCTTCCTTCTAAACAGAGCTTCCAGGCAAGTCAACCCCCCTTTGATCATTCCGATATCGCCCATTTCCTTCTCTCTTATGCTTGCATTAGTACTGCTACTGTTTTTGTATGATCATATTTTGATGCATAGCCTGTTATTGTTACCTGCTTTCTTACCTTACCTGTTTATCCTAAACTACTTAGTATTGGTTGGTTGTGGACCCACCACTGACCCCCACCTTGTCCCAGTTGCCCCCGCTGGATTACCATGTGACTCAATTAGCATGATCAATGTCCAGGCCCCGACACCGCACATCAACCCCCTTAGTTGTATGACTCTACGGAGTTACTGTCGAGTGGCGAGGGTGATACCTCGTCAGCACTTCTGATGTTAACCCTGTAGTGTAACTATTCGGTCGTGGTCATCGAGGGTGATTCCTCCTTCACCATTCCCGATAACGACTATGTCGTGCAACCCCTCAAGTGTGGACCATCGAGGGCAATTCCTCCGAGTCCACCTTGACGGTTACATCGAGTGGGAATCCATTGAGGGCGATTCCTCGGGTTTCCCCCTTGTTGTTTTGGACACACGGTTACTTTAACTTATCACAGGACCATGATGACATCGGGTCGGCCCCGAGGGGTACCCGCGAGTGATGTGAAGTCGGGTTAATCTGGAGGATACCCGCAAGTTTTCCACGCGGTGCGGCCGGGCATTCTTAGCGCTTGTCCCAAGTCCGTGAGATGGGGCGATGGGGTCACATGATCGTGTCTTTGCTCGTTACCGCACACTACCAAGACACTAACATTTTGGATATTTGATCCGAGTACTTTTCACACTAACCATCACGCGGGAATAAGTATGGGCACTCTGCGGCGTATGCATCAGCCAAAGCTCATCAGGCATCAGTGGCTTAGCGGCGCGCGTTGGGTTGGACTGGAACGCCTCACTTGTATAAGGGGGCTAGGTCTGCTCACCGGCCGTGTACGTAACGTGCAGGAGTGCAAAGGGCGATGGGCCCAAGACCCGTGTGTGCTTAGGATGTAGACCAGCGTGCTAACGTCCCTGATGATGCCTAGGTAGGACCGTGGCATGTTGATCCGCCAAGGGCGGGCATGACCTGATGGTGTGTCCGGCCGGAGTTGATCGAGTGTGTTGGGTAAGTTGGTGCACCCCTACAGGGAAGATTGATCTATTCGAATAGCCATGTCCCCGGTTACGGACGCTCAGAGTTGTATCCCGATCGATACAACTAGAACTGGATGCTGAGATATGAAATGGATATGTGGCTCCGGGATTGCTTTCTCACAGGGAGTCGAGGAAGGATCTCTGCGCGTTAATGCTACAACATGCTTGATAATTATAATATGCTATTATGTACCCTCTTCTACTGCTGCAAGATGGTGGTTTCCAGAAGATACTTGAAGATGCTAGTCTTCGATAGGCTAGGTCTTCCCCTCTATTCTGGCATTCTGCAGTTCAGTCCACAGATACAACTCATTCCTTTGATATTGATGCATACTTAGTCTAGATATGATGCTTGCAAGTACTTTGGATGAGTAATCATGGTTGCTTTGCTACCCCTTTCCCCCTTCTTTCTTCTTTCTAGTTATTGCAACCAGATGGCGAATCCAAGGAGCTAGATCCCACTACCGACGTCTACTACTACCCCAACAGTGCTTACTACTGCGTGGAGACCGCCAGCGGCTAGGAGTAGTTAGGAGGCTCCCAGGCAGGAGGCCTTGCTGAGGGAGTCCTAGACCGAGGGGTCGTCGGGTGGCCAGATAACTCTTGGTGGGCCGTGAAGATCATAGTTGAAGATCATCTCTCGTATCCGGATAGGACTCCTTTATTCGTATAATGCAAGTTTTAGGTTCGGGTGTAATCTTTCCTTCCGCTGCAAGATGGTATGTACAAACCCTAGGCCCCTCCGATGTGTATATAAACCAGAGTGTTTAGTCCGTAGAGGCTAATGGAGAATCACAAATCCTCATAGGCTAGACTCTAGGGTTTAGCCAATACGATCTCGAGGTAGATCAACTCTTGTATTCATATCCATCCATATTAATATAGCAGGAGGTAGGGTTTTACCTCGATCGAGAGGGCCTGAACCTGGGTAAACATCGTGTCCCTAGCCTCCTGTTACCATGATGAGGACATCACTAACAAGGTTACACCCATAGCCCCAACTGACACATATACAGGACCAATTACTAGAGCTCGCGCACGCCAATTAAATTACCATCTACTTTCGTTTCTTGGTAATGATTCTAATGTTCATGAGAATATGATGCTGCCTAAATTGGATACATTTGTCTTGCTTACAAATGAAGGACCTAGCTTGGACAAGAAGGATGAACATTGGAGGAAGATCAAGCATGGAGATGATGGCATGCGCAAGGGGAACAAGAACGGAGTTACAAGTGATGATTTCAGGACTTTGAAGCCACATAATGAGTGCGTGAAGCCTTGGACGAAATATACAAGATGCCACTTCATAAATTTCGTCCAAAGGCTATTATAGGTGTTGCGGTACCTTATTATTGAGCCAGGCCCATGTAATTTCGAAATACTTGAGTATGGGTTGTTTTAGAGTCCGTATGTGTGGGGAAACAAGAGTTAGGGTTTGTTTCGGACCCCTCCTCCAAGGGCCACGAAATTCCCCCCTCTTCCCCCATATATACAACCCTTAGGGCGTCGTTTAGACTTTGGGTTTTGTTTAGATTAAAGTTCACCATAGCTGCAACTTCGCATACTTCGTTTGTGTTCAACGACCAGACAAAGGCGTCACAGAACCCCACCTTGATCAATAAAGCTTTCCTCTTGAATTCGCAATATCCAGATTGCAATCTCAGTTTCTTGCTTGTACTTCGTTTGCCTGCAGGAAACAGACCTTCGTGGTCAGGTTAATCGTGCTCCGGCGTGGTCAATAACCTCTCGGAGTTGGTATAGCGATTGCTAAGGCGCGACGTCCTCGCACGTTCGTAGTCGGATCGTCAAAGTCGACTTCCTCCAAAACGATAGCCACCATCGCATCAAAAGACGGGACACCTTTGCCTCTATCATACCATCAATCCTCAGACGCATAGTTCGGGACCCCCTACCGGAGATACGCCGGTTTTGACACCGACATTGGTGCTTTCATTGAGAGTTCCACTATGTCATCGACCGAAGGACTGATGGATCGCATCATCAACCACGACGGCAACACCAAGGGAATCTTCCCTCCCGGACAGCTCTTCGTGTTCGGCAGCTTCACGCTTCATGCCAACACTGAAGGCCACCTCGAGCAGATTGAGAGCTACGCCCCTGGCCATCAAGTAAGATTCGGAAGCTTAAACTACGTTGCTGATATCCGCGGAGACTTGATCTTCGACGGATTCGAGCCCGCGACGACCTCTCTCTGCCATCACGATGAACACGACCTAGCTCTGTCATCGGATCAGGAAATAGCACCTACAACAGTTCTGGCCCTAGATCCGGAATAGATCGCGTCGCCCGAGGACGGGAAGCTCAACCCCACCACGGAAGCCGCATACTCCACAGCGTTGGAGCCGCACATGGACCCAACTATGAGCGGGGTCTGTGTTACCAGAACCCCGGACTAAGCTCCGACCTTAGATTCCAAATCACGCGCATTTGCACCCTTCAAGCTCGATCAGGCGTCTATCGCTGAATTCAGTGCTGCAGATATCTTCCAGCACTCACCCTTTGGCGACATGTTAAAATCGTTAAAATCCCTCTCCTTAGATGTGGACGCACAGCCGCATTATATCCGGTTCGAACTGGAGGCTGATGGACAATTTTGCTCCCCACCCACCACCCACTTGATAGCCAGGGTCGAAGATCTAACCGATCTACTTGACTAAGCTTCCGAAGACTTCGAATGAATGGACCTCGAAGCCAAAGCAGATCGAGATCAAAGCCGGCCCGTAACCGGGAGGTGGACAGCTATGTCTTCATACGACGTGTACATGGTGGACACACCTAAGGAGAAGGAGGGCGACGGCGAAAATGATCCCTTAGAGGACAAGCCTGTCGAAGAACCTCCCAAACGTCGGCGTCCAAAGCGCCAAACCAAATCCCGTAAAGGAAAGGATAGCAACACTGTGACTAATGACGGTGATATTCTGGAATAAGCCAAAGACCCACAGACCCGGCGATGGAGTAGGAGGAGCGAGAGGACGGCGAACACAGTCTGAAACCGTTGTCCGATGACAGCGATACCGAAGACAGTAACTACGAACTTGTCTCCGAAGAGGAGGTTAGCCAGGGCGACGACGAATACATCATCCCACAAGAACCCTCAGAACATAATAGCTTCCATCGGAGGCTTATTGCCACCGCAAGGAGCCTGAAAAAGCAGTAGAGACGGCTTCGAGCCGCACAGGACACGCTCAATGATAGATGGAACAAAGTACTAGATGCTCAGCAAAAACATGGCTACAACGGCCAAACCAAAGGCTATCCAAAGCGTAAACTGCTGCCCGAATTCGATGACGAGGCCACTGCGCCTATACCGCCAAAGAATAACACCGCCAATAAGCCAGACCGACCACCTCATGGACGCGACAGAGTGGCTAGCAATGTCGCACAGAAGCCCGCACCCCCACCTCGTAAAGAAAAGGAGGATGCGGCTCAAGTCCGAAAACACGATCTACGTGAGGACCTGAACAAAAAAGTTAGCAAGACCAGGTCTATCTACGGACCTAGGGACCGGGCTCCTGCACGGGACGGCAGCTATCAAGCCAATCGTGCTGGCCATATACCAGTTCGGGGTCAATACCGAACAGCACAACCATCGGACATACGCCATGATATAGCAAAATGCAGAGGCGCCACACACCCTCTGTGCTTCACGGATGAGGTGCTGGATCATGATTTTCCAAAAGGGTTTAAACCCATGAACATCGAGGCGTACGATGGAACGACGGATCCTGACGTCTGGATAGATGACTTTATTCTTCACATCCACATGGCTCGAGGAGATGATCTCCACGCCATTAAATATCTACCCCTCAAGCTGAAATGACCAGCTCGGCACTGGCTAAACAACCTCCCAGAGAACTCCATTGGGAGTTGGGAAGAACTTGAGGACGCTTTTCGGGCCAATTTTCAAGGGACTTATGTCCGGCCCCCGGACGTTGACGATCCAAGTCACATCATCCAACAACCCGGGGAGTCACCCGTAAGCTTTGGAACCGGTTTCTCACTAAGAAGAACCAAATCATCGACTGCCTGGACGCCGAAGCCTTAGCGGCC
This sequence comes from Secale cereale, assembly GCA_902687465.1. Lineage (NCBI taxonomy): Eukaryota > Viridiplantae > Streptophyta > Magnoliopsida > Poales > Poaceae > Secale > Secale cereale. Next base: position 515,745,220 of record LR738712.1, read on the forward strand.
TTCAAACACAGTGTCCGGGACGAATGGCTAGCCAGACACCTCGGACAGGAAAAGCCGAGGACAATGGCAGCCCTAACTACACTCATGACCCGCTTTTGCGCGGGTGAGGATAGCTGGTTAGCTCGTAGTAGCACCAGCGACCCTGGAACATCCGAAGTCAGGGACGACAATGGAAAGCCATGGTGTAACAAAAACAAACATTGAATAATGCTGCTAGCCCAGATGATACAGCGGTAAACGCCGGATTCAGCGGCTCCAGATCCGGTCAACGTAAGAAGCCATATAAAAGCAACAAAGATGGTCCATCTAGCCTCGACAAAATATTAGATAGGCCCTGCCAAATCCATGGCACCCCAAAGAAACCTGCAAACCATACCAACCGTAATTGTTGGGTCTTCAAGCAGGTCGGCAAGCTCAACGCCAAACACAAGGGGAAGAAGCCTCAGAGCGAAGACAAGGATGAACCCTGCCAGCCGAATACAGGAGGACAGAAGTAATTTCCACCGGAGGTTAAAACAGTGAACATGATATATATGTCGCTCATATCCCAAAAAGGGAGCGCAAACGCACACTCCGAGATGTCTATGCCGTCGAGCCTGTCGCCCCCAAATTCAACCCGTGGTCGGCCTGTCCGATCACTTTCGATCGCAGGGATCACCCGACTAGTATCCTTCACGGGGGTTCGGCTACCCTAGTGCTCGATGAGGGAGTCCTGGACTAAGGGGTCCTCGGGCGTCCGGCCTACTATCCATGGGCTGGACTGGTGGGCTGTGAATACATGAAGGCCGAAGACTGCACCCGTGTCCGGATTGGACTCTCCTTGGCGTGGAAGGCAAGCTTGGCGACCAGCTATGAAGATTCCTTCTTATGTAACCGACTCTATGTAACCCTAGATTCCCCCGGTGTCTATATAAACCGGAGGGAGTAGTCCGGATAGCAGACATATACACACATTACCATAGTCATACAGGCTAGGCTTCTAGGGTTTAGCCATTACGATCTCGTGGTAGATCAACTCTTGTAATACTCATATTCATCAACATCAATCAAGCAGGAGTAGGGTATTACCTCCATAGAGAGGGCCCGAACCTGGGTAAACATCGTGTCCCCACTCTCCTGTAACCATCGACCTTAGACGCACAGTTCGGGACCCCCTACCCGAGATCCGCCGGTTTTGACACCGACATTGGTGCTTTCATTGAGAGTTCCACTGTGCCGTCGACAAAAGGTTTGATGGCCCTTTCAATCGTCGATAGTGACACTCTCCAGGGAGAAACCTTCCTCCCCGGACAGATCTTCGTATTCGGCGGCTTTGTACTATGCGCCAACTCGCTTGGCCATCTGGAGCAAATCGATAGCTACGCCCCTGGCCATCAGGTCAGATTCGGAAGCTTGAATTACGTCGCGGACATCCGAGGAGACCTGATCTTCGATGGATTTGAGACCGCGGCGATCGCTCCCCCTCGCTCCGATGAACATGACCTAAATCTGTCATCAGATCACATCCAGGAGATGGATCCTATTGCTGCAACAGCCTTAAATCCAGAGCAGATTGTGCCGTCCGAGGCCACAGAGTCCGTGGCGTTGGAGCCGCACACAAACTCGACACCTTGCGATATTTGCGTCAACGGAACTCCGGACTCGACTCCGGTTATGAGTTCCAAACAATATACGCCCGCGGACACCGAGCTGGATCGGTTATCGATTTTCGGATTCGGCACCGCAGACATCTTCCAACACTCGCACCTGGGCGACGTGCTAAACTCATTAAAAATCTGTCCTTGGCAGGGGACTCACAGCCGAACTATGTCCGGTTCGAACTAGGGGCTGATGACGGAGAATTTTGCTTCCCACTCGCCACACTTCATAGCCATTGTCGAGGACTTAACCGACACGCTTGATTATGGCCCCGAAGACATCGACGGCATGGACAATGAGGAGGAGGGTCAACACTTGCCATTTACTGGGCGACGGATGGCCACTTCCTCATACCATGTGTACATGGTCGATACACGTAAAAAATCTGATGACGATGACAAAGAAGATCCAGTTGAGAATAAAACTCCTGAGACACAGTCTAAATACCGGCGCCCTAAACGCCGCTCTAAGTCACACCACAACAACGCTGGCACCGGAGAAAACAGCACTCCGGACGACGCCGAAAACAAAGAAGACCCTGTTGGAGCAAGATCCGAGTAGGAGGAACAAGAAAACGGCCAAGCCAGCCCCGATGAACAGGCTCTGCACAGCGACAATTCGGAGGACGACAACTACCTTCCGCTCTTCAAAGATAAGGTAAGCCTCGGTGACGAAGACTTCATCGTACTCGAAGAACCCCTCGAGCAGGAACACTTCAAGCGCAGGCTTACAACCACGACAAGGAGCCTGAAAAAGAAACAGATGCAGCTTCAAGCTGACCAATACCTACTGAATGATAGATGGACTAAAGTCCTGACTGCTGAAGAATATGGCATTAATGGCCCAGCCGAAAGCTACCCTAAGCATAGATCGCTACCTCAGTTCGATGACGAGGCGTTGGAGCATGCACCATCATCACACAATGCGGCAGGTCGTCGACAATCCTGTTCGGATGAAGAGGAAACTCAAGCCAACCACCAGACCGCCCCACCTCGCCATAAAGGCAGAAATAACACAGCTCGCAGTTGTACAAACGATCTTTGACGGTACTTGGACAATATAGCAAGACATGCAAGATCGATCTACGGATCGCGAGGGCATGCCTCGACACGCGGTGATGGCTACCTATTCGGACGTGACAAACCCAGCCACGCCCGAGCTGAAAACCGCAAATGGACTCCTTTGGAGTTACATTGCACTGTGGCCCTACATAGAGGTGACGCACACCCTCTTTGCTTCACTAATGAAGTAATGGATCATGAATTCCACGAAGGATTCAAACCCGTCAATATTGAATCACACGATGGAACAACCGACCCCGCTGTATGGATAGAAGATTTTATCCTCCACATCCATATGGCCCGTGGAGATGACCTGCACGCCATTAAATACCTCCCACTAAAGCTAAAAGGGCCAGCTCGGCACTGGTTGAACAGCCTGCCTGAAAATTCCATAGGCAGCTGGGAAGACTTGGAAGAAGCTTTCCTTGACAACTTTCGAGGAACATATGTCCGGCCACCGGACGCCGACGACCTAAGTCACATTGTCCAGCAGCCCAGAGAGTTAGCCAGAAAGCTCTGGACTCGGTTCTTAGTCAAAAAGAACCAAATCGTCGACTGTCCGGACGTAGAAGCCCTAGCAGCCTTCAGGCACAGCGTCTGGGACGAATGGCTTGCACGTCACCTCGGCCAAGAAGGACCTAAATCCATGACAACCCTTACTGCTCTAATAACTCGCTTTTGCGCGAGAGAAGACAGCTGGCTCGCTCGTAGAAGCAACAACACCAGCAACCCGGGCACTTCCGAAATCCGAGACGGCAATGGCAAGCCATGACGAAGTAAACACAACAATCGCAATGATAATGAAAGATCACGTGACACAGCGGTCAACGCTGGATTCAACAATCCTAATCCCGGTCAACGGAAGAAGCCACTCAAGGCAAATCGAGACGAACCATCCAACCTAGACAGGATATTGGACCGACCCTGCCAGATTTACGGCCACCCCAATAAACCAACTAATCATACTAACATAAACTACTGGGTCTTTAAGCAGGCCGGCAAGCTCAACGCCCAACATAAGGGGAGGAGGCCGCCAGGCGACAGGGACGACGGAGAGGTTCACCAACGAAATACCGGGAGTCAGAAGCAATTTCCACCCGAGGATCGACTACTCCCGGAGCGAAAATAGCAGTCCAGCTTCCGCCGCCCACCCCGTACACCTGCAAAATTTGTACCGCGCATACATCACTACGCACTCAAGATACCATGGGATTGGCGGAAGCACACTACGGACAAGCCTGCAAGCACTCCCGTAACACTTTTTATCTATTTTTCTTTTTATACCTTCCTCCACTATCTCTTAAAAACAGGTGACGAATAGGACAAACATCTAAAACTGACTCTATCGGAGTTCGGACCCGCACACTCACCTAAGGGGCTACTTCCATCAAGGATTCCCCTTGCCGAGGACAGGCGACACAGATGTGCGACAGGAGGTCCAAAGTAACTTTTGTAGACCGCACTCTTTATTTCGAGCTTGTACTATGCCTCTTCCTCCGCCCACGACCCCGAACATATCAAATAGCCTGGGTTGTGGTTTTTATATATATAAAGTAATCAGTGGCATATCGCTCAGCTCCTAGTAAAAAATACCCGAATTAATCATCCGTGTTGTTTCGCCAATGAATATGGCTCCTACGGTTGTTTCACAGATATACCTTGGCACAACCTGCCAGGGGCTCGGTACGGGAACAAATGAGTTGCCAGCAAAAGCCCGAACAGCTCTATAGCGTACTTCGGCGTCGCAAGTTTGGCCTTATATGCATCAGCTCCGAATCATTGTCTTTGGTCAATAGTTGGGTTGCCCGACTCCTGTGCTTGCTACCCTACGTTCCGCTCCATCGGCTACTATAGTAAAGGGAGAACTACTATGATTGTGCTTCCGGTTCATCTGGTTAAGTACCTCAGTAGAGAAATCCGAAAACTGACTGTCATGATGCGGCGAGAGCTGGTCAACCACTTGACAACTTATTGGAATCTTTCGAGATTTTCCGTGTCACACGAGGGATCTTTTTCAGATCAAATATGTAAGGCACCATATTCGAATACGCCGTATACATACCAGGGGTTATGTCGTAGCCCCACCATAAAACTCCTATGGCTAAGTGAAAGTGTTAACGCCCTATAGCCTGATTGTCTGGTTCGCCGCATTATCACCTCCTTCATGGACCAAGACGTTGGATAAAGAGTGATTAAATGCTTTTCCGAACACCCCCGTACTTCCTACGAGGGGGCTGAAGCCGACGACTGGAAAACTTTCAGATTATACTAAAACAGCCGCACAAGAGGAATTCAAGCTTTTGAGCAAAACATAAATATAGATTAACTATGAAATTGTCTTTACAATTCTCATACACCTCACTCGAACATTACGCCTTTCGAGCACTGACCCTCTATTAAGCGGGCGGCCTCTAGGACGTCTTCAAAATAGTGCTCCGGCCCAGGACGGTCCTTGCCTTTGGGTGGACTCTTCGCCGCAACATCGATGGCCTTCATCTTCCCCCGGAATGTCTTGACTCAGGCGAAAGCCATCCGTGCACCCTCAATGCACGTCGACCTCTTCACAGCGTCGATACGCGACACCATGTCAACAAGCCTTTGCACCAAACCGAAGTAGCTATTCAGAACAGGCTCAGTTGGCACAACCGGATTATGACATTCAGCATGGCAGCGCCAGATATCTTATGAAGTTCGGCCCATTGGGACATCTGTTCATTCAGCAATGGAGGGCGCTTTGATGCGCCAAACTATGACCAGAAAAGCTTCTCCGTTGCGTACCCCTCTCGCGCTTGATAATACTGCACCGCATCGGAAGAACTCTTCGGCAAGTCTAAAAACTCGTCCGGAGAGCTCCACACTCGGTCAAGCTGAGCATAGTTCGGATCGCTGAACTTAGTCTGCAGTAGAAAGGGCTTACCAGCCGCAATCTCCCTAGCTTGCCGGATTTCCTCACGGGCCGCTCTGGATTCCGTCCGCACTTCTCTCGCCTCTTGTAGGGCCTTGGCAAGTTCAGCCATTTTGGCTCCACTCTCCTTTTCCAGAAATTTGCAGCGGTCAGTAGCATTTTTCAGTTCGAGCACCATCGCGGATATCTTCTCCTCGTCTTGGCGCCGTGCAACTTGTTCGGCTTTCAACTCAGCCGATGCCTTTTCGACAGCCGCACTGCTACACCGGACCTGCTCCTTGGCCCGGGCCAGCTCTGCTCGAAGAACTTCAACGGCAGCAGCACCATCTGCAGCCATGCATATTCCAGCATATAACTTTTTAGCATCATGCTCATACCACAAAAATGTATGGGGATTGCCCCGAATACATACCTTGCGACTCGTCAAGACGCATATTGATTAACGCAAGATCGTCCCCCGCTATATCCAGCTTCCGCTGGACCTCGGCAATATCCATATTCTGGGAAGTGGACGAGGGGGAAGCAGCCTGTGTTCAAGTTCATCAGGTTAGTCCTCGAATGATTCTTTTTGATCCTCTGTTTGCTTCCCATTGGAAGCCAACCAGAGACTCCGGGGCTACTACCTATACACAGGTGCATCTTTGCAAATAAAACATAACTGAAAACATTATATCACAAACCTCGAAGCCTTTTAGCAGGCTCATGGAGGCTTCATTCAATCCGCTCTTTGCGGACAAAATCTTCTCAACCACTGTATCCATCAAGGTATGTTGTTACCCCGAGACAGATGCTTTTTGCAACATGTCTCGCAATATGTCCGGAGCCTTGAGTCTCCGGAAGCCGCTCTAGGAGCACAACCATCCTTTGAAGGAATGAGTCCACCCGCCTCCAGAATCACCGTCGAATGCGAGCCAGACAGTCTGGGGCTTTTATTACTAGCCCCGGAATCCCGGATGGTCGGAGATCCACCCTCGGGTATTGCCTCTTTTATCCCCCGCAAAGCTTGATGATCAAGAGAAACCCTCCATGATGACACTTTAGAGTCGTCCGCCCTATTAAGCGAGGAGGTTGGGGGAGGCGTCTCGCTCTCCATCATCTCTGGGAGGAGACCTCCCAAAGAAGAGGATTGCCCGGAAAAACTCTGCACCGACCTATAAAAATGGGCGAACACGTTACGTATATCTTTGGTAACGACGAAAAGGGCGGACACTATCAAAGTACGCTAGATTCACTTACGGTTTGGTCGAGGGCTTGTCCCCATGTTGGAGCTGTTCAACGGTGTCACTTTCCAAACCCAAGCCACTCGAGAGCGGCATCTTGCCTCTCTTAGACCACCTTTCCCAACCTTCGCAGGTGGCTCTTTTCCTCCTTCGCGGAGAAGGGATATTGGGTCCTATTTTGCCTCTATTTTCAGGCGAGGAAAGGTCGATTTCTCCGGACTCAGTATCCGACTTACCTATGGAACAAAGGTCATCTCGGGTCTTCTCACTCTGCTCTTTACCCTCCCCTGCCGGCGCCTGGTGTGGTGCCGAGGCCAGCATCCTTGTTAACATAGGACTAGCTAAGTCTTCGGGGAGGGGAGCTGGACACCTGATCTGTTCCAGTTTCTTTATCCACCCATGAAAAAGGATGATTTGGTCAGTGCCTTATCACTAGGTGTATGATTATGAGGTGTTCGACGAGCGGGTACTTATCGGGGTGTCTGAATGGTTACAGTCTAGGCCGACATCTTCGGTGGTGTCCGGCCATTGCTTTTGTTTCCTAAAAAATAATCCCCACATTCCTTCGTGCGTAGTACCGAAGAAGTGTTGAAGAGTCCGCGGCCCTTCTGGATTGAACTCCCACATGCGGAGAGGCCGTCGCCGGCACGACAAGATCCGGCGGACTAGCATTACTTGAACAACGTTGACGATATTGATGCCCCTCTCAATGAGGTTTCGTATGCGGCTTTGCAAAACCCACACCTTGTCCGTTGATCCCCAATTCAACCCCTTATTTACCCACGATGCAAGCTGGATTGGGGGGGGGGGCTGGATCTAAACGCAAGCGCTGCAGCCCACTTGGAGCCGCAGGGCTCGGTGATGTAGAAGCACCCCTGCTGCCATAAATCGGAAGACTTGGCAAAGGATCCTTTCAGCCAAACAGCACTGGCGAGCTTGCTCACTATGGCACCACCGCACTCTGCCTGCTCCCCCTCTATCACTTGCGGCTTCACACCAAAGGTCTTGAGCCACAAGCCGAAGTGCGGAGGAGTTCGGAGGAAGGCTTCGCACGTGACGATAAACGTCGAGATAAGAAGAATAGAGTCTGGGGCCAGATCATGAAAATCTAGCCCAAAATAGAACATCAGCCCTCGGACGAAGGGATTAAGTGCAAACCCTAACCCACGGAGGAAGTGGGACACGATCACGACCCTCTCACCGGATCTAGGGGTGGGAATAACCTGCCCCTCGGCCGAAAGCCGATGGAGGATTTCTGCGGTCATATACCTCGCCGCTCAAAGCATTGCAATATCTCCCTCCGTGACAGAAGAAGTCACCCACCGACCCTGACGGTTGGATTCGGACATGATTGGAGCTTGTGGCGATTGAAACCTGGGTGTTGGAACTCGGGGTAGCAGGGGTTGAGGAAGAAGCAAGCGTGAAAGAAGAAGACGGACATGTACCCCTATATATAAGGGTCGCGAATATCGAACGTCTCCTCCTGGGCCTTGAGACTTGCCTGCCCTCAAGGAGTTGTACCCGAGCGCCGGTTGGGTTACCCACGTCTGGGTTGATAAGAATCCCTTAAAAAAGGGGGAGACATGATCTCTGCTTGGATAAGACATACTAATAAAACCATGCCTCAAGACGTGGGATGGCGGGCCAGCTAACGGCTCGAAAATAATGGCCGGGCAGGCGTGATATCATGTTATGAAAAAGTCGTTGGCAGATTGGACTTGCGAAATATTATATCCTCTGCAGTTGTGTATACAGGTTCGGATACGATCGTCGCGCCCGAAGACTACCTTGGAGTTCGGGAAGAAGGGAACCCGCCTTGCAATGCCGAAGACAATCTGCACGCCGGACTCCTCATCATTGAAGCCAGGTTCAGGGGCTACCGAGGGAGTCAGGGACTAAGGGGTCCCCGGGCGTCCGGTCTATTATCCATGGGCTGGACTGGTGGGCTGTGAAGACATGAAGGCTGAAGACTGCACCCGTGTCCGGATTGGGCTCTCCTTGGCGTGGAAGGCAAGATTGGCGACCAACTATGAAGATTCCTTATGTAACCGACTCTATGTAACCCTAGATTCCCCCGGTGTCTATATAAATCGGAGGGAGTAGTCCGGTTAGCAGAAATATACACACATTACCATAGTCATACAGGCTAGGCTTCAGGGTTTAGCCATTATGATCTCGTGGTAGATCAACTCTTGTAATACTCATATTCATCAAGATCAATCAAGTAGGAAGTAGGGTATTACCTCCATAGAGAGGGCCCGAACCTGGGTAAACATCGTGTCCCCAGTCTCCTGTAACCATCGACCTTAGACGCACAGTTCGGGACCCCCTACCCGAGATCCGCCGGTTTTGACACCGACACTCGACCCAATAATTGACGGATACCATCTTACTCGAGTCCTTATGGACGGCGGCAGCAGTCTTAATCTGATATATCAGGATAATGTCCGCAAGATGGGGATCGACCCTTCAAGAATCAAGCCAAGCAACACGACCTTTAAAGGAGTGATATCGGGCGTTGAAGCCCGCTGCACGGGCTCTTTAACATTGGAGTTCGTATTCGGCTCTCCCGACAACTTTCGAAGCGAAGAGCTAATCTTCGACATAGCTCCATTCCGAAGTGGCTATCACGCTCTACTCGGAAGAACGGCCTTCACCCACTTTAATGCAGTCCCGCATTATGCTTATCTAAAGCTTAAAATGCCTGGACCACGTGGCGTCATCACGGTCAATGGAAATATGGGGCGCTGTCTCCGTACGGAGGAGGACACTGCGGCCTTAGCAGCCGAAGTCCAAAACGGCCTATTCAAGCCAGATAATCTGTCGATCTCGGACATAACTAAACGTGTCCGGCACATGCCTCACTGCGGCAGCTCAGATGAACATGATCTATATTAACAGCTTTGCCCCCATCGACTGCCCCATAAGGTGATAGCATATGTGCCTCGGGTACATAATTATGCCTTAAAAATCCCTTGGGCGACGCTGGGGGCGCACTACATATAGTCCATAGTTCGGCTCGACCCTATTCGGACTCTAAACTTATCTTTTTAGGTTCATTAAACGAACAAGTCTTGTTATGGCCACATTGGATTTCTTTTTCTTTTCCAAGTTTCTTTTTTCTTTTTATAGATGGCCATCATACTCCCCCCCTTCAAGGACACATTACAGAGGAGGAAACGGCGCAAACGTGCAGCAGGGACCCGTGCTAAGGTTTCTTTTTAGATTAAGACCCTGTGTAAACCTTTTTTCTCTTTCTTGTTATATACCTTTCTGGCATGTAAAATGTCCAAGAAGGTTATCGGCATTATCTGTAAGCTTACGGCTCGCCGTACTATAAAGGGATATTAATAGAACAACTTGATTCACATTATGTTCGGAGTTTTATCCACTCACCATAAATGTTCTCTCCCCACATCAGATTGCCACATGTGCCTTGCCAACAGGGTCTATTACCAAGGGCTGTATTCAGCTCGGTATATGTTGAAAAGACCGAACATCTATAGGGAGTGTTCGGCGTCCTGGATGTTTGCCTTATATGCATCAGTTCTGAGTCATATCTTGGGTCAATAGTTGGGTTGCCCGGCTCCTGTGCTTACCCCTACGTTCCCGATTGTTTGGCTAGGGTGTGAAGGGAGAACTACTGCGATTGTACTTCTGGCTCGTCCGATTAAGCACCTTAGTAGAGAAAGCGGAAAACTGACTGTCATGATAGGCGAGAACCTGGTCAGCAATCCGGTGACTTAGTTTTATACTACGATCGATAGAGATCTACCCCGTGTTATACGAAGGGTTGGTTTTTTCGCCCAGCCAGGTGCAATTGGATACCTTAAGTAAGGAATATCATATCCACACCAGGGGCTAGTACCTAGCCCCACATGTCAAACTCCTACGACTAAGTGAAAGCAATAATGCCGCATAGTCTGATTGCCTGGTTCGCTCCGCATACACCTCCTATACGGACCAAGACGTCGGATAAAGAGTGTATATGCACATGACCGAACACCCCAGTACTATGTACATGAGGGCTGAAGTAGACGACTGGAAACTTTCAGATTTACATAAACAGTCACACTAGAGGTAAAAGACGCTTATATTATAATAGCGCAAAATTTATATACATCGGATTCATAAGCTTAAGTCTTTACATCCGGATACAATTACTCGAAGATAATATCCTTTGAGCACTGGCCTGCTACAAGGCGGGTGCCTTTTATGACGCCCTTGAAGTACTTCTCCGGCTTGCGGTGCTCCTTGCCTGCAGGTGGGCCAGCAGTAACTATGTCATGCGCCCTCATCTTCGCCCAGTACACCTTCATAGGAGCGAAGGCCATCCGAGCACCTTCTATGCAGGCCGAACGCGTCAATGCGTCGACCCGCGGACTCGCCTTGACGAGCCGCTTCACCAATCCGAAGTAACTACTTGGGAATGGATTAGCGGGCCATAGCTGGACTATTAAGTCCTTCATGGCCGAACCCGCCATGTTGTGCAGCTTGACCAGCTGCTTCAACTGATCGTTGAGGGGCACTTGATGTTTTGGCGCATAGAACTGCGACAAAAAAACTTCTCCATGTCGTTCCCCTCCTGGGCTCAGAAGTATTGGGCGGCGTCTGCACTGCTCCTCGGAAGATCAGCAAACACGCCTGGAGAACTCCATAACCATGTCAGCCCAAGATACTTCTGCCCTCTGAAGATGCTCTGTAAGAGAAAAGTCTTACCAGATGCTATCTGTCGTGCTTCCTTGATTTCTTCACAGGCGATGCGCACCTCGCCTCGTGCATCCTGGGCAGCCTTAACTGCCGCAGTAAGCTCGGACGCCTGTTCTGAAGCCTTCTTTTCCAATGCCTCACATTTGAGAATGGCATCATTGAGCTCAACCTCGACTTCGGACACCCGAGCCTGGTGCTTCTCGCACTCGGCCTTTTCGGCCTCTAGTTCGGCAACTGCCTTATCAGCGATCGCAATGCTCGCCTCGGCCTCCTTCTTGGCCTTTGCGAGCTCGCCCTTGAGGGCCTCGAGCTCAGTGGCGCCAACTGTGTAATACAGAATATCATAAAAAAGAGTTTATACCCATACTCAATTAATATTGTTAGTCTTCTTGACATTTTAATTTTTTAAATCCACATACCTTGCGTTTCATCTAAACGCTGGTTGACGCGGTCGAGGTCCGCGTTGGCTAACAAGAGCTTCCAGTTTAGTTCGGCAACCTCTGCATCTCGTGCAATTGCCGTAACTAGTGAAGCCTGTTCAAATAACATAAAGCACAAACAGTTCAGCTCTAGAATATGATATACTACGGATACTTCGTCCGATTCTGTTCTGAATCACACAAAGCATCAGGGGCTACTGGCTATATATGTGCATTTAAAACAAATAAAGTTCCATAAAGAACATTACATTGCTTACCTCAAAGCCCGTTAACAGGCTGTTGAAGGCTTCATTCAGTTCGCCCTTGACGGACTGAATCTTCTTCATCACCGCACCCATCACAGTGCTCCTCCACGACAGAAGCACTTTGCAGTGCTCCCTCCATAGGGTCCTGCGCCTCTGGATTGACTCTGGGCGTCGTCGTATCCACCCCCGCCTGGGGGGTCTGGTCTTCGGACCCCGGAGCCGCACTAGGCTTCGGGTCAATGTTCGAGAGGGCCCCGGATTGTTCGGGCCCCCTGTCTTCAGTCTCCATGGGGGTTGTTTCCCCATGGTCAGCGGTGGCCGAGGTATTACCCCCGGTCGCCCCGACACCTTCCCCACCCTCATCTCCTTGGGCGGAGGACACCCGCTCGGAGGACACTTCGGTGTCCCCGCCAATCATGGGCAATGGAGCTCGGACCGACGGGTCACTCTTCGTCCCTCCGGGCGCTAGAGAGTTCCCCTCCGATAAGGAGGCGTCAGGGTGTCCTTGTTGGGGAACGTAGTATTTTAAAATTTTCCTACGATCACACAAGACCTATCTACCAGATGCATAGCAACGAGAGGGGAGAGTGAGTCTACATACCCTCGTAGACCGAAAGCGGAAGCGTTAGAACAACGCGGTTGATGTAGTCGTACGTCTTCACGGCCCGACCGATCAAGCACCGAAACTACGGCACCTCCGAGTTCTAGCACACGTTCAGCTCGATGACGTCCCTCGAACTCCGATCCAGCCGAGTGTCGAGGGAGAGTTCCGTCAGCACGACGGCGTGGTGACGATCTTGATGTTCTACCGTCGCAGGGCTTCGCCTAAGCACCGCTACAATATTATCGAGGAGAACTATGGTGGAGGGGGGCACCGCACATGGCTAAGAGATCAAGAGATCAATTGTTGTGTCTAGAGGTGCCTCCTGCCCCCGTATATAAAGGAGGGAGGGAGAGGCTGGCCCTAGAGGGGGCGCGCCAAGTGAGGGGAGTCCTACTAGGACTTCCAAGTCCTAGTAGGATTCCCCTTTCCTTTCAGGAGTAGGAGATAAGGAAAGAGGGGGAGAGGGAGAAGGAAAAGGGGGCTGCACCCCTTGTCCAATTCGGACCAGAAGGGGGGCGCGCGCCTCCTTCCTTTTGGCCTCTCTCCTCTATTCCCGTAACTCCCCGGTACTCCGAAAATACCCGAATCACTCGGAACCTTTCCGATGTCCGAATATAGTCGTCCAATATATCGATTTTTACGTCTCGACCATTTCGAGACTCCTCGTCATGTCCCCGATCACATCCGGGACTCCGAACTCCTTCGATACATCAAAACACATAAACTCATAATAAAACTATCATCGAAACCTTAAGCGTGCGGACCCTACGGGTTCGAGAACTATGTAGACATGACCGAGACACGTCTCCGGTCAATAACCAATAGCGGAACCTGGATGCTCATATTGGCTCCCACATATTCTACGAAGATCTTTATCGGTCAAACCGCATAACAACATACATTGTTCCCTTTGTCATCGGTATGTTACATGCCCGAGATTCGATCGTCGGTATCTCAATACCTAGTTCAATCTCGTTACCAACAAGTCTCTTTACTCATTCTGTAATACATCATCCCGCAACTAACTCATTAGCTGCAATGCTTGCAAGGCTTATAGTGATGTGCATTACCGAGTGGGCCCAGAGATACCTCTCCGACAATCGGAGTGACAAATCCTAATCTCGAAATACGCCAACCCAACAAGTACCTTCGGAGACACCTGTAGAGTACCTTTATAATCACCCAGTTACGTTGTGATGTTTGGTAGCACACAAAGTGTTCCTCCAGTATTCGGGAGTTGCATAATCTCATAGTCATAGGAACATGTATAAGTCATGAAGAAAGCAATAGCAGTAAAACTTAAACGATCATAGTGCTAAGCTAACGGATGGGTCTTGTCCATCAGATCATTCTCCTAATGATGTGATCCCATTGATCAAATGACAACTAATGTCTATGGCTAGGAAACATAACCATCTTTGATCAATGAGCTAGTCTAGTAGAGGCATACTAGGGACACTCTGTTTTGTCTATGTATTCACACATGTATTAAGTTTCCGGTTAATACAATTCTAGCATGAATAATAAACATTTATCATGATATAAGGAAATAAATAATAACTTTATTATTGCCTCTAGGGCATATTTCCTTCAGTCTCCCACTTGCACTAGAGTCAATAATCTAGTTCACATCGCCATGTGATTTAACACCGATAGTTCACATCGTCATGTGATTAACACCCAAAGGGTTTACTAGAGTCAATAATCTAGTTCACATCGCTATGTGATTAACACCCAAAGAGTACTAAGGTGTGATCATGTTTTGCTTCGTGAGAGAAGTTTAGTCAACGGGTCTGTCACATTCAGATCCGTATGTATTTCGCAAATGTCTATGTGTCTACAATGCTCTGCATGGAGCTACTCTAGCTAATTGCTCCCACTTTCAATACGCATCCAGATTGATACTTAGAGTCAGCTGGATTTAGTGTCAAAGCTTGCATCGGCGTAACCCTTTACGACGAACTCTTTATCACCTCCATAATCGAGAAACATTTCCTTAGTCATCCAGTTACTAAGGATAATTTTGACCGCTGTATAGTGATCTACTCCTGGATCACTATTGTACCCTCTTGACAAACTCATGGCAAGGTACACAACATGTTTGGTACATAGCACGACATACTTTATAGAACCTATGGCTGAGGCATAGGGAATGACTTTCATTCTCTCTATATTTTTATGCCGTGGTCTGGCTTTGAGTCTTACTCAACTTCACACCTTACAAGTCAGGTAAGAACTCCTTCTTTGACTGATCCATTTTGAACTACTTCAAAATCATATCAAGGTATGTACTCATCGAAAGTCTTATCAAGCGTCTTGATCTATCTCTATAGATCTTGATGCCCAATATGTAAGCAGCTTCACCCAGGTCTTTCTTTGAAAAACTCCTTTCAAACACTCCTTTATGCTTTCCAGAAAATTCTACGTCATTTCCGATCGACAATATGTCATTCACATATACTTATCAGAAAGGTTGTAGTGCTCCCACTCACTTCTTGTAAATACAGGCTTCACCGCAAGTCTGTATAAATCTATATGCTTTGATCAACTTATCAAAGCATATATTCCAACTCCGAGATGCTTGCACCAGTCCATAGATGGATCGCTGGAGCTTGCACATTTTGTTAGCACCTTTAGGATTGACAAAACCTTCTGGTTGCATCATATACAAGTCTTCTTTAATAAATCCATTAAAGAATGCAGTTTTGTTATCCATTTGCCAGATTTCATAAAATGCGGCAATTGTTAACATGATTCGGACAGACTTAAGCATCGCTACGGGTGAGAAAGTCTCATCGTAGTCAACTCCTTGAACTTGTTGAAAAACTTTCGCAACAAGTCGAGCTTTGTAAACAGTAACATTACTGTCAGCGTCAGTCTTCCTCTTGAAGATCCATTTATTTTCGATGGCTTGCCGACCATCGGGCAAGTCAACCAAAGTCCACACTTTGTTCTCATACATGGATCCCATCTCAGATTTCATGGTCTCAAGCCATTTTGCGGAATCTGGGCTCATCATCGCTTCCTCATAGTTCGTAGGTTCATCATGGTCCAGTAACATGACTTCCAGAACTGGGTTGCCGTACCACTCTGGTGCGGAACGTACTCTGGTTGATCTACAAAGTTCAGCAGTAACTTGATCCGAAGTTTCATGATCATCATCATTAGCTTCCTCACCAATTGGTGTAGGAATCACTGGAACCAGTTTTTGTGATGTACTACTATCCAATTCGGGAGAAGGTACAATGACCTCATCAAGTTCCACTTTCCTCCCACTCACTTCTTTTGAGAGAAACTCCTTCTCTAGAAAGGATCCACTCTTAGCAACAAAGACCTTGCCTTCGGATCTGTGATAGAAGGTGTACCCAACAGTTTGTTTTGGGTATCCTATGAAGATTTACTTCTCCTATTTGGGTTCGGGCTTATCATGTTGAAACTTTTTCACATAAGCATCGCAGTCCCAAACTTAAAGAAATGACAGCTTAGGTTTCTCGTCAAACCACAGTTCATACGGTGTCATCTCCACGGATTTAGATGGTGCCCTATTTAACGTGAATGTATCTGTCTCTAATGCATGACCCCAAAAGCGATAGTGGTAGATCGGTAAGAGACATCATCGATCGCACCATATCTAATAAAGTATGGTTATGATGTTCGGACACACCATTACACTATGGTGTTCCAGGTGGCGTGAGTAGTGAAACTATTTCACATTGTTTTTACTGAAGGCCAAACTCGCTAACTCAAATATTTTACCTCTACGATCATATCGTAGAAACTCTTATTTTCTTGTTACGATGATTCTCCACTTCACTCTGAAATTCTTTGAACTTTTCAAATGTTTTAGACTTGTGCTTCATTAAGTAGATATACCCATATCTGCTCAAATCATCAG
Source organism: Secale cereale (assembly GCA_902687465.1). NCBI lineage: Eukaryota > Viridiplantae > Streptophyta > Magnoliopsida > Poales > Poaceae > Secale > Secale cereale. The sequence goes on from LR738712.1 coordinate 515,761,938, forward strand.
TGAAGGTCAGAAAATAACGATACCCGCCGCGAGCTTCAACACTCATTGGTCCACATACATCTGTATGTATGATCTCCAACAAATCTGTTGCTCGCTCCATTGTTCCGGAGAACGGAATTTTAGTCATCTTGCCCATGAGGCATGGTTCGCAAGCACCAAGTGATTCATAATCAAGTGATTCCAAAAGTCCATCACTATGGAGTTTCTTCATGCGCTTTACACCATTATGACCTAAACAGCAGTGCCACAAATAAGGTGCACTATCATTATTAACCTTGCATCTTTTGGCTTCAATATTATGAATATGTGTATCACCACGATCGAGATCCAACAAACTATTTTCATTGGGTGTATGACCATCGAAGGTTTTATTCATGTAAACAGAATAACAATTATTCTATGACTTTAAATGAATAACCGTATTGCAACAAATATGATCAAATCATATTCATGCTCAACGCAAATGCCAAATAACATTTATTTAGGTTTTACACTAATCCCGAAAGTATAGGGAGTGTGCGATGATGATCATATCAATCTTGGAACCACTTCCAACACACATCGTCACTTCACCTTTAACTAGTCTCTGTTCATTCTGCAATTCTCGTTTCGAGTTACTAATTTTAGCAATTGAACCGGTATCAAATACCCAGGGGTTGCTATGAACACTAGTAAAGTACACATCAATAATCTGTATATCAAAATATACCTTTGTTCACTTTGTCATCCTTCTTATCCGCCAAGTATCTAGGGCAGTTCCACTTCCAGTGACCATTTCCTTTGCAGTAGAAGCACTTAGTTTCAGGCTTGAGTTTTAGCTTTGGGTTTCTTCACGGGAGTGACAACTTGCTTGTCATTCTTCTTGAAGTTCCCCTTCTATCCCTTTGCCCTTTACTTGAAACAAGTGGTCTTGTTAACCATCAACACTTGATGCTTTTTCATGATTTCTACCTTCGCCGACTTCAGCATCGCGAAGAGCTCGGGAATTCCTTTCGTCATCCCTTGCATATTATAGTTCATCACGAAGTTCTACTAACTTGGTGATAGTGACTAGAGAACTTTGTCAATTACTATCTTATCTGGAAGATTAACTCCCACTTGATTCAAGTAATTGTAGTACCCAGACAATCTGAGCACATGCTCACTGGTTGAGCTATTCTCCTCCATCTTGTAGGCAAAGTACTGTCAGAAGTCCTATACCTCTCGACACGGGCATGAGTATGAAATACTAATTTCAACTCTTGGAACATCTTATATGCTATGTGGCGTTCAAAACGTTTTTGAAGTCCCGGTTCTAAGCCGTAAAGCATGGTGCACTTCAACTATCAAGTAGTCATCATACCGAGCTTTTGTCAAAACGTTCATAACGTCTACATCTGCTCCTGCAATAGGTATGTCACCTAGCGGTGCATCAAGGACATAATTCTCTGTGCAGCAATGAGGATAATCCTCAGATCACGGAACAATTCCGCATCATTGCTACTAACATCTTTCAACTTAGTTTTCTCTAGGAACATATAAAAAATAAACGGGGAGCAACATCACGAGCTATTGATCTACAACATAGATATGCTAATACTACGAGGACTAAGTTCATGATAAATTAAAGTTCAATTTAATCATATTACTTAAGAACTCCCACTTAGATAGACATCCCTCTAGTCATCTAAATGATCACGTGATCCAAATCAACTAAACCATGTCCGATCATCACGTGAGATGGAGTAGTTTCAATGGTGAACATCTTATGTTGATCATATCTACTATATGATTCACGCTCGACCTTTCGGTCTCCAGTGTTCCGAGGCCATATCTGCATATGCTAGGCTCGTCAAGTTTAACCTAAGTATTCTGCGTGTGCAAAACTGGCTTACACCCGTTGTATTTGAACGTAGAGCTTATCACACCCGATCATCACGTGGTGTCTCGGCACGACGAACTTTCACAACGGTGCATACTCAGGGAGAACACTTATACCTTGAAATTTAGTAAGGGATCATCTTATAATGCTACCGTCGAACTAAGCAAAATAAGATAAACATCACATGTAATCAAAATATGTGACATGATATGGCCATCATCATCTTGTGCTTTTGATCTCCATCTCCAAAGCACCGTCATGATCACCTTCGTCAACGGCGCGACACCTTGATCTCCATCGTAGCATCGTTGTCGTCTCGCCAACTATTGCTTCTACGACTTTCGCCACCGCTTAGTGATAAAGTAAAGCAATTACATGGCGATTGCATTTCATACAATAAAGCGACAACCATATGGCTCCTGCCAGTTGCCGATAACTTTACAAAACATGATCATTTCATACAAAACCGTATAACTCATCATGTCTTGACCATATCACATCACAACATGCCCTGCATAAACAAGTTAGACGTCCTCTACTTTGTTGTTGCAAGTTTTATGTGGCTGCTACGGGCTTAGCAAGAACCGTTCTTACCTACGCATACAAAACCACAACGATATTTCGTCAAGTATGTGCTGTTTTAACCTTCACAAGGACCGGGCGTAGCCACACTTGATTCAACTAAAGTTGGAGAAACTGACACCCGCCAGCCACCTGTGTGCGAAGCACGTCGGTAGAACCAGTCTCGCGTAAGCGTACGCGTAATGTCGGTCCGGGCCGCTTCATCCAACAATACCGCCGAATCAAAGTATGACATGCTGGTAAGCAGTATGACTAGTATCATCCACAACTCACTTGTGTTCTACTCATGCATATCATCTACGCATAAACCTGGCTCTGATACCAACTGTTGGGGAACGTAGTATTTTAAAATTTTCCTACGATCACACAAGATCTATCTACCAGATGCATAGCAACGAGAGGGGAGAGTGAGTCTACGTACCCTCGTAGACCGAAAGCGGAAGCGTTAGAACAACGCGGTTGATATAGTCGTACGTCTTCACGGCCCGACCGATCAAGCACCGAAACTACGGCACCTCCGAGTTCTAGCACACGTTCAGCTCGATGACGTCCCTCGAACTCCGATCCAGCCGAGTGTCGAGGGAGAGTTCCGTCAGCACGACGTCGTGGTGACGATCCTGATGTTCTACCGTCGCAGGGCTTCGCCTAAGCACCGCTACAATATTATCGAGGAGAACTATGGTGGAGGGGGGCACCGCACATGGCTAAGAGATCAAGAGATCAATTGTTGTGTCTAGAGGTGCCCCCTGCCCCCGTATATAAAGGAGGGAGGGAGAGGCTGGCCCTAGAGGGGGCGCGCCAAGTGTGGGGAGTCCTACTAGGACTTCCAAGTCCTAGTAGGATTCCCCTTTCCTTTCAGGAGTAGGAGAGAAGGAAATAGGGGGAGAGGGAGAAGGAAAAGGGGGCTGCACCCCTTGTCCAATTCGGACCAGAAGGGGGGCGCGCGCCTCCTTCCTTTTGGCCTCTCTCCTCTATTCCCGTAACTCCCCGGTACTCCGAAAATACTCGAATCACTCGAAACCTTTCCGATGTCCGAATATAGTCGTCCAATATATCGATTTTTACGTCTCGACCATTTCGAGACTCCTCGTCATGTCCCCGATCTCATCCGGGACTCCGAACTCCTTCGGTACATCAAAACACATAAACTCATAATAAAACTATCATCGAAACCTTAAGCGTGCGGACCCTACGGGTTCGAGAACTATGTAGACATGACCGAGACACGTCTCCGGTCAATAACCAATAGCGGAACCTGGATGCTCATATTGGCTCCCACATATTCTACGTAGATCTTTATCGGTCAAACCGCATAACAACATACATTGTTCCCTTTGTCATCGGTATGTTACATGCCCGAGATTCGATCGTCGGTATCTCAATACCTAGTTCAATCTCGTTACCAACAAGTCTCTTTACTCGTTCCGTAATACATCATCCCGCAACTAACTCATTAGCTGCAATGCTTGCAAGGCTTATAGTGATGTGCATTACCGAGTGGGCCCAGAGATACCTCTCCGACAATCGGAGTGACAAATCCTAATCTCGAAATACGCCAACCCAACAAGTACCTTCGGAGACACCTATAGAGTACCTTTATAATCACCCAGTTATGTTGTGACGTTTGGTAGCACACAAAGTGTTCCTCCAGTATTCGGGAGTTGCATAATCTCATAGTCATAGGAACATGTATAAGTCATGAAGAAAGCAATAGCAGTAAAACTTAAACGATCATAGTGCTAAGCTAACGGATGGTCTTGTCCATCAGATCATTCTCCTAATGATGTGATCCCGTTGATCAAATGACAACTCATGTCTATGGCTAGGAAACATAACCATCTTTGATCAATGAGCTAGTCTAGTAGAGGCATACTAGGGACACTCTGTTTTGTCTATGTATTCACACATGTATTAAGTTTCCGGTTAATACAATTCTAGCATGAATAATAAACATTTATCATGATATAAGGAAATAAATAATAACTTTATTATTGCCTCTAGGGCATATTTCCTTCAGTCCTCCGGGAGGGCTGTAGGTCAGCAGGTGAGAAATACTAAGTAAAGCATCAAAGATGCTAAACAAACAAAGGTGCAGCAATTAATCCGGACAAACTTACGTTTCGGGCAGGGGTTTCTCCCTGGGCTTCACCACAAAGCTATGTTCGGATGAATCCGAACTAGCCGCAAGGTTCAGTTTCCTCCAGGGCACGGCCGTGCCCGCGTCAGCAGCGGCCTCCCTCTTCGCCCCCCTGCCTTGCACAGGGAGCTCTTCCTCTTCCTCTTCCTCGTCATCCTCCTCCTCTTTGGAGGAGAGGATGTTGATCTTCTCGGACTGTTCGTCCGTAGGGCGGGGGCTGTCTCCAACCCCCTTGCCCTTCTTCTTGGGCTTTTTTACCGGAGCCTTTTACGGCGCTGGGACTAGCATCGCCGTCAGTCGTGGCGACTCTGGGTCTTCGGGCAAAGGCGCCAGACACTTGATACGGGTCGCCTTCTTCGTCCAGCCCTGTATATCACGCAAAAACTCCAATTCCTGTTATCATTGAATAAGAGTGGGGGTATATGTTCGGCGAAATTTTCTATTACCTCCGGGCTAGAGACCATGGTGTTATAGCCCGCGTCCTCGGTTTCTTCCGGCCACTCCTTCTGGCTCTTGAAGAGATGCTTCCAAATCTCTTTGTGCGTAAAGCCAAAGAGATGCTTTAGAGGCTTATCTCCTGTCGGATTGAACTCCCATAGGGAGGAGTCCCAGCTTTGGCAAGGAAGGACAAGCCGGGCCAGCATTACCTGGACCACGGACGAGAGCTGGTGGCCCTTGGAGATCATGCCGGACACACGGCTCTGGAGTGTCATCACTTCAGTTTGAGACCCCCAGTCCAGACCCTTTTTGGTCCAGGAGGTCAACCTCTCTAGGAGTCCAGATCTGAAAGAAGGCTCCACCGCCCATTTGGCATCATGGGGTTCGGTGATACAGAACCACTCCTACTGCCAGACCTTGTTCGTCTCTACGAATGACCCTTTTGGCCAAGTCGCATTCGAGAGCTTGCTGATCATAGCGCCTCCGCACTCCGCGTGCTGCTCATCCACCACCTTTGGCTTCACGTTGAAGGTTTTAAGCCATAGGCCGAAGTGTGGAGGGATGCGGAGGAAAGCTTCACACACCACTATGAAAGCGAAGATGTAAAGGATTGAGTTCGGGGCTAGATCTTGGAAATCTAGCCCGTAGAAGAACAGTAAACCCCAAACAAAGGGGTGGAGCGGAAACCCTAGCCCCCTAACAAAGTGGGAAGTAAACACTACCCTCTCACCCGCCTCTGGGACAGGAATCACCTGACCCTTGGCAGGAACTCGGTGCACGATATCGATAGTGAGATAGTCCGCGCTCCGCAGATCCTCCATGGTTTTTTCAGTGACCGTGGAGGCCTCCCACTTGCCCCTGGCGCCGGAACCAGCCATTGCCGGGGAAGGAGGCGGTGGTCGAGGAACGCAGAGCGGTGGGCGCAGGAGATGGGGAAGCTGGGGCTAGGGAGATTGGAGAGCTCGAGCTTCAGGAAAGCGTGGGGCTGCTGAACGGGATTGGTGTCCTTTTATAATGCTGTAAGTACGGAACGTCCCCCCACTTTAGCCATAAACCTCACCGGTCGTGCGTAATGCACGGCGTGGATACTCACGTCATATTGATAAGGATCCCACAATAAGCGGGCACGATCTCTATTCTGATAGGATGTGTCAATGAGGATATACCTCGAAATGCGAAACTAGTTCCAAGTAAAATGGTTCGATACGTTAGTGGGATGGACGCGACGCTTCACCAAAAAGTTGTCAGTAAAGGCACACTATTCATTTTCTTTTAAGAGCCTTGCCTTCAAAGCTAAGGGTTGTACTAACCTTGCAGAGCCGAACACAATACACCTTTTTGTAGAAGATATATTCGGAAGAAGGAACCCGCCTTGCAATGCCGAAGACAATACGGAAGATGAATTCCTCATCATCGAAGAAAGGTTCGGGGGATACTGAGGGAGTCCTGGATCGAGGGGTCCTCGGGTGGCCAGATAACTCTTGGTGGGCCGGACCGGTGGGCCATGAAGATCATAGTCGAAGATCATCTCTCGTATCCGGATAGGACTCCTGTATTCATATAATGGAAAGTTTTAGGTTTGGGTGTAATCTTTCCTTCCTTTGCAAGATGGTATGTACAAACCCTAGGCCCCTCCGGTGTGTATATAAACCAGAGGGTTTAGTCCGTAGAGGCTAATAGAGAATCACAAATTCTCATAGGCTAGACTCTAGGGTTTAGCCAATACGATCTCGAGGTAGATCAACTCTTTTATTCATATCCATCCATATTAATATAGAAGGAAGTAGGGTTTTACCTTGAGTCCTCGACCGAGAGGGCCTGAACCTAGGTAAACATCGTGTCCCCAGCCTCATGTTACCATCAATCCTCAACCGCATAGTTCGGGACCCCCTACCCGAGATCCGCCAGTTTTGACACCGACACTTGCCTTTTCGATCGTTGCTACTTTTGTGCTAGCCTTCTTAAGGCAAACTTGTTTAACTTATGTTTGTACTCAGATATTGTTGCTTCCACTGACTCTTGTGTATTCGAGCCCTCAAGGCCCCTGGCTAGTAATATAAAGCTTGTGTTATTTTATTTATGTATAGAGTTGTGTTGTGATATCTTCCAGTGAGCCCCTGATCTTGGTCGTACACGTTTGCGTGCATGATTAGTGTACAGTCAAATCGGGGGCGTCACATCTTGGTCCTTTCTTTGTAATCATATGCCCCCATGGATTGTACATAGTAACCATTTCTTTTTAATATAACATAGTAGGAGCCTCTCCTATTGTTTTAAGTCTAAACAAAACTTTTTAGAAATTAAATAAAGTATTTTTAAATATATAAAGATAGAATATTGGAAAATATAAAAAAACAAAAATAAAATGCGAACAAAAACAAACGAACGAGATAAAGCAACCGGCTCCTACCGGGCTGGCTCACTACAAGGTCCCTTGAGGTGAGACGAACTATCTGCTCGTAGCGAGCCAGGCCTAGACGCGCCAAATTATACTTCGCGTCTAGTTGATACAAGTGAAAGGAACGATGGATTAATGGCATGGCCCTTAGTTCTGTTCCATAAGGCAGTAGTGATTTGTTTGTCACGATAGTAAGCTACTCCCTCAATCTTATAATATAAGAGCATTTTTGACACTTGTCAAAAAAGCTCGTGTTATGGGACGGAGGGAGTACAAAGGAAGGCCTTCTTGGTTCAAAGGAAACATGGAGGAAACAAATATGATAGGAATAGGGAAAAAAATCTATGATGGCTCTGTTTAAGTCTTTGGTTCAAAGGAATGTTGTAAAGGAAATACGATTTTTTATTTCATTTTGTCTAGGTTCTAGAGGAAATATGCATGAAATTCATAGTCCAGTAGTACTTCGTCTTCAATTTATATGCATGAAGAACGAGATTGAGATCCTTAGTGGCATGATAACACGTTGATTATACCTTTCCATGTGGTTTGACTTTGATTTGACTCTGTTTATTATGAATCATGTGTTTTTTCGACTTCTACAAACCAAACACTCAAGTCTGCAAATTTCCTACGTTTTTTATTCTCTAATTTACACATGCATTCCAATCCAATTCCTATGTGTTTTAGAATCCTTTGAACCAAAGGAGGCCTAATATTTAATGGAGTCGGGACTAATGAATTTATTCCCATAAAAGTTTTACACCAAGGGAATCTACAATCTTCGCATTTATTTTTAACATGCTCTAAGTGACTATCTAGTATGTTGCTGCATGAGGAATACGCGTGAAGCTCCTTTTCGGTACTATTGTTGGGAACATTGCATGGAAAACAAAAAATTCTACGCACACGCAATATCTATCCATGGAGATGCATAGCGACGAGAGGGGGAGAGCATCTACATACCCTTGTAGATCGCTAAGTGGAAGCGTTTATCAACGCGGTTGATGTAGTCGTACAACTTCATGATCCATCCCGACAAGCACCGAACGTATGACACCTCCGTGTTCAGCACATGTTCAACTCGATGACGTCCTCGCCTTCTTGATCCAACAAGAGGGGCGAAGTAGTAAATGATTTTTGACAACACGATGGCATGATGACAGTGGTGGTGAAACTATTCTGCAGGGCTTCGCCAAGCACAACGAGGTTTGGATGGAGGATGAACTAGAGGGAGAGAGGGCGCCGCACATGGCTTGGGGATTCATGGTCTGTGGTGCCCCTCCCTTCCTCTCATATATATAGGTGGAGGGAGAGGGGAGGCAGCCCTAGGGCGTGCCCTAAGGGGGCGGCTGCTGCCCTAGGCCCCTGATACGTCTCCAACGTATCTATAATTTATGAAGTATTCATGCCATGTTTACAATAATTTTATATGGTTTTGGTGTGATTTGATTAGAACTAACCCGGGCTGACGTTGTTTTCTGCAGAACTACCGTGGTGTCGTTTTTTGTGTACAAATAAAAGTTCTCAGAATGGGATGAAACTTTTTCGTTATTTTTTTGGGAACAAAAGAGGCCTTGAAGCTTCGTGGGAGGAATAGAAGACCCACGAGTGCACGACAAACTTGCTAGGCACGCCCTCCCCCCCAGGGAGGGGCGATCGAGTTTGTCGCTGCCTCATGGACCCCCCCTGACGTGAAACCTATGCCGAAAATTCCTATAAATACCAAAACCCCCCAAAAGAACCCTAGATCAGAAGTTCCACCGCCGCAAGCCTCTGTAGCCACGAAAAACCTCTTGGGACCCCGTTTCGGCACCCTGTCGGAGGAGGAAATCATCACCGGAGGTCATCTTCATCATCCCGGTGGCCACCATGATGAGGAGGGAGTAGTCCACCCTCGGGGTTGAGGGTTTGTACCAGTAGCTATGCGTTTTATCTCTCTCTCTCGTGTTGTTGATTTGGCACGATCTTTATGTACCACGAGCTTTGTTATTATATTTTGGATCTTATGGTATTCTTCCCTCTCTACCTTGGGATGAATTGAGTCTTTTCCTTTGAGGTTTTTTTATGTTGGATTGAATCTTTGGATGTGAGAGCACTTGATGTATGTCTTGCGATGGGATATCTGTGGTGACAATGGGATGTCATATTGATCCACTTGATGTATGTTTCGGTTATCAACTTGCGGATTCCCGTGGTGACACTGGGGTAAGCTATGCATAGGGGTTGGTACGAGTTTTCATATTCCTTTCTCTGATAGAAATCTCTGGCTCTTAAAGTTCTTTGTGTTGGGTTGAATATTATGACAAAACCTATATTTACTATCCTAAAAGGTAGTTTTTTCTCACTTTTACTAATGGTTACCTTGTTATTTTTATATTTCCAGATTACAAAAACATATATCTACTATCCTTATTACACTTGTATCACCATCTCTTCGCTGAACTAGTGCACCTATACAATTTACCATTGTATTGGGTGTGTTGGGGACACATGAGATTTCTTCTATTTGGTTGCAGGATTGTTTGAGAGAGACCATATTCATCCGAGCTTCCCACGGATTGATAAACCTTACTACAAAACTCTGCGCTTGGAGGCCAACCACGAGTCTACAAGAAGAAGGTTACGTAGTAGACATTGATACGTCTCCAACGTATCTATAATTTTTGTTTATTCCATGCTATTATTTTATGAACTTTGGATGTTTTATATGCATTAATATGCTATTTTATATTATTTTTGGGACTAACTTATTAACCTAGAGCCCGGTGCCAGTTTTTATTTTTTCCTTGTTTTTGAGTTTCGTAGAAAAGGAATATCAAACGGAGTCCAAACGGAATAAAACTTTCATGATGATTTTTTCTTGGACCAGAAGACATCAAGAAGACTTTGAGTCCAAGTCAGAGCAGCCCCGAGGAGATGACAAGCCAAGGGGGTGCCCTAGGGGGGGTGCCCCTAGGGCTTGTGGGCCCCTCGGAGATCTCCTGCACCGCCTCTTGCCCTATATATTCTCTAATATTCCAGAAACCCTAGAGGGAGCAATGAAAACACTTTTCCACCGCCACAGGTCTCTGACCTCGTGAGATCCCATATGGAGGCCTTTTCCAGTACTCTACCGGAGGGGGATTCGATCACGGAGGGCTTCTACATCAACCTTACTACCCCTCCAATGATGCGTGCGTAGTTTACGATAGACCTACGGGTCCATAGCTAGTATCTAGATGGCTTCTTCTCTCTCTTTGATCTTCAATACAATGTTTTCCTCGATGTTCTTAGAGATCTATTCGATCTAATCTTCTCTTGCAGTGTGTTTGTCGAGATCCGATGAATTGTGGATTTATGATCAGATTATCTATAAATATTATTTGAATCTTCTCTGAATTCTTATATGCATGATTTTATATCTTTGTATTTCTCTTCAAATTATTGGTTGTGTTTGGCCAACTAGATTGATAGGTCTTGCAATGGGAGAGGTGCTTGGTTTTGGATTCAATCTGGCGGTGTCCTCACGAAGTGATAGAAGGGGTAGCGAGGCACGTATTGCATTGTTGCCATCAAGGATAAAAATATGGGGTTTATATCATATTGCTTGAGTTTATCCCTCTACATCATGTCATCTTGCTTAAAGCGTTACTCTGTTCTTATGAACTTAGTACTCTAGATGCATGCTGGATAGCGGTCGATGTGTGGAGTAATAGTAGTAGATGCAGGCAGAAGTCGGTCTACTTGTCACGGATGTGATGCCTATATTCATGATCATTGCCTTAGATATCGTCATAACTTTGCGTTTTTCTATCAATTGCTCGACAATAATTTGTTTACCCACCGTGTGTTTTATTCAAGAGAGAAGCCTCTAGTGAAACCTATGGCCCCGGGTCTATTTTCCATCTTATATTTTCAGATCTATAAAACCAAAAACCCAAAAATATCTTGTTGCAATTATTGTGTGCTGACTTTTTTAACTCATGTTTTAATTCTATCTCTATCAGATCTCACTCTTGTTCGTGACATTGAAGGAATTGACAACCCTTTTTCCGCATTGTGTGCAAGTGTTTGTTAGTTTGTGCAGGTGCATATATTGGAGACTTGCTTGTACCTCCTTGTAATGCCCAGTACGCGACTATGTCTCCCACGTGTCGAGGCACGACTTAAAGACATAAGCGCATACTAGAATGATCTCAAGTATGGTATCTTTGCACATCTCATGTAAAATTCAGGGATGAAATAGAAAATATAGTTGGCTTACACTTTCCACGTCACACAATGAATACAATAGCATACATCATCCAAATAACACATGGTCCGACTATGGACAAAAATCCAAATGCGAAAGATACCAAAAACACAAGCTCGGATCCTCCTAGTAAGAACCACTACTGATCGTCAAGATACAAAACATAGTAACATGCACGCTCTTCATCGAACTCCCACTGAAGTTCTGAACCATCTCCTGCATTGTTCTCAGCGGTACCTGCATCTGGTGTGTGTTGAATCTGTGAGCCACAAAGGACTCAGCAATCCCGTTCCCGGGTATCAAAACTACCAAAGCCTTAGGTGTGGAAGGCCATAAACAAGGGTTGCAACAAGCACTAAGCACTAGCTTACGACTTTAGAGCGAGAAGAGAACAAGTGCCAACGATTGCCAAGTTGATCAAGAAGTGATCCTAGCTACTCACGATCAAACATAACCCCACCGTGTTCACTTCCCAAAGCCCTTCGGAAAGAGACTGTCACGGTTACTCACACAGGTAGTGTATTCTTATGAATAAGGTGTCAAGTTATCTACAACCAGATATTAACAAATTCCCATCTGCCACATAACCGCACGCACGGCTTTCGAAAGATCAAACCTTGCAGGGGTGTCCCAACTTAGCCCATCACAAGCTCACGATCCACGGAGTCACAACTCCAAAGTGGGAAGACCCGAGTATCATCGGAATCCCGTGCTCAAGATATTTTGACAAAGGTAAAACTAATCCAGCAAGACCTCCCGGCGTGCTAACACCATGATAGTAGCCGCGCGTATCTCGTCTCGGGCCATGACCAGATGGGACAAGCTACGGGTGTATACCAGATACCTCGGGTTTCCCCAAGGCGACCCCGCAGTACGCCCAGTTTGGACCAACACTCATGAGGAGCACTGGCCCGGGTTGTTAATTAAGAACTTGGGTTTGCAATGCCCTATGCAAGTTTTAGTTATTAGGAAAATGTAAAACCAATGTTGGGCCTTGCTGGAAAAGCTTTAAACAGAGTGAATTATCAAGGGGGCCCATAAACCCCAACCGTGTTAGGAATGCAAAATTAAGGAACATAACAGCGGTTTATCGGTTCCTAGGGTGGCAAGAATGGAACAAAACACCAAGCAGAAAGGCTTAGCCTTCCACCCATTACCAATATATAGGTGAATTAGTTTAACAGGTATTTATATATTGTGTTATCCCAACAACAACTTCATCATGGAGCAATCTTCAAAACTTCACCTGCAACTAACAACGCTATAAGAGGGGCTGAGCGATGCGTACTTAGCCAAACAACGGTTTGCTAGGGAGGCGGTTAGAGTGTTTCATGGCAACAATAGGGGGGCTGACAAACAGGAATGGGCATCGAGACATATCTAAAAGAACGAGACATCTAGCATAGACAAAGATAGAAGTGATATCTGGGAATGGTCATCTTGCCTGTTGATTCCACGGAGGGATCGTAACCTTGCTCCTCAAACTCAGCCTCGAAAGGAACCTCGGACTCCGAATCATCACCGGGCCCTACCCAACACAACTGAGCAAACACGGGAACAACAATCAATCATCATGGAATGCTCAAACACATGATGCATGGATATGATGCATATGGACATGGGTAGGATATGATGCAACTCCTAGGGACAAGTTGAGTGCACAAGCATCATGGCAATAACAAGATCACACACATGAGGAACACAAGCAAAAGGAACAAAACTAACATGGCCACAAGTGGTTATGTAGGTTATTTAAACAAGCACCCAACATGTTATATAAGTTGTTTAACATGGTAAGGGGTGCTTCTAGGAACACCAGTATCAGGCTAGCAATTTAAATGGGTCGGAAAGAACAAACAACAATTTCCGGAAACACCCATATTCATTTAAATACAAATAGGACAGATCTGAGAAAGTCATATTTTAGAGTTGTTAAACATGCAAAACAACAGCACCACATTAATCTACACATTTTTCCACCCCAAATGCATATAAAGTTTGTCAAATTTGGAGTTGTAGTTATTTAGTTATGGTTTTTACAAGTTTGAGCATTTTTAAGCACAAATTAATTCAAACAACAATTTAAATGTTTTTAAACATGGCAACAAACTGCATATTAATATTCTACATGAAAAACTAGGTAGTTTTCATATATAAAACATTTCCATCAGATGCATATATTAAAAGATATAAATATGCAAAAGAAAATGCAGAAAAAGAAAAACAAAAACAAAAACAGAAAAGAAAAACAAAGGAAAAGGGGCTAACAGACCCAGCCTGGATCTAGCCCGAGACGCTCACCCGTGGGTCCAGAGGCGCCGAGGTGGCAGAGTGGGTGCGGGTGTGGGTAGGAGTGGCGCTGTGAGGTTGACCAGTGGGACCGGCCTGTTAGTGACACAGATAATGCAAAAAAGGGGGAATAAGCCACTGCCCCGGTGTGATTCGAACCCAGGTCTGCTCGCTGCGAGGGAGAGGCTCAGGCCACTAAGCTAGGCGCGTTCGACTGACAGAACAGGTGCGTGTGGCCTTAAGTGTTAACTGAAGATGCAGGCAGCAGAGAGGGAACAGAGCCCGTCGGAGGAGTTCGTCGGAGCTGCTCCAGCGACCAATACAGGAGGCGGAGTGGTGCGGTGTGCTCCTGGGGGAGTTCCGCACCCGTGACGTGAACTTGCAGGTCCTAACGATGACTACAACGACGCCGGCGACAAGCAACAAAGGCGGTGGCGACGCACAACGGCGCGACAAAACACGGGCCCAAACGGAGCGGCGAGAGCTCAAACAGGACCTACGCGAGGCGGCGGAGACGACGGGCATGTGCGGAGGGACTACGGTGGTCGGGGCACTCATCGGAGACGAGGCCCGACGGCGACGAGCTCGGGCGCGCGCGGCTAACGCAGCTAGAGCAAGCGAACGAGGGAGAAAAGGTGTCGGGGAGGTGCGCGAACGTACCACAAGCACGTAGGTGTGCTTGGTTAGCCGTGAGGAGGTCGGAGGCGATGGAATCTAGCCGGAGAAGATCGGAGGCCGATGCGGGGGAACTCGACGAGGAGGTAGTCGTACTTGGCGTCCCGTGGGCCGTAGATGTAGCAGGAGACATAGTCGAAGACGGCGAACTTGACGGACACGGTTTCCAGGGCGACGGTGGCCGGAGAGCACGCCGGCGACGAGGACGAGCACTCTGCAGCACTTGGGACGGCGGAGGAACGGTGGATCTGGGGTCTAGGTGGCCTGGCGGCGGACGAGGAAGGAGGAGGGTACCCTAGGGTTTAGGTTGGACAAGGCGATGGCTTAAAAGGGGGGCCAGAGCGACGACGGAGCGGCGACGACATCGTGCTCACGGTCCCCATGGCGACGGCGCGAGGAGGACGAAAAGGTGGGAGCGCGAGCTGCCACAGACGCTGATGTGTGGGCCCTAGGCGTCCACGTGGGCGCGACTCAGCGGGGGTAAGCGGGGGCGCGGGTGAGAAAGGGTGAGAGGAACGGCGCGGGCTGGCTAGCTGGGATGTGGCCGTGCGTTAGCTGCTGGGCCGTGGGGAGGCTGAGCCCAAGTCTACTCGGCTGCGCTGGTGCTGGCTGCTGCTACTGTGGCTTTTACTTTTTCCTTTTTCCTCAGACAGAAACACAAAAGGAAAAGCACGGGCTGAAAGAAAAGGAATTTGGGGGAAAATAAAATATCCCCAAGCTCCTGGATTTATGCCCTATTTTATAAAAATGACTTGGGCATTTTTAGAGGTAGAAAAATAAAATAAGTTTGAATATGGTTCAAACTTCTGTCATTTTTGAACCTAACCAAATCATTTCAAATTGGGGCAAGGCTTTGCAAGGTGACTTATGTTAAGGACCCAAAGAAGTGGGGAGGAGATGAACTTTAAAGGAAGAGGCTAAGTCACTTGCAAAATTGCTTAAAGAATGTAAAGAAAAGAAGGAACGAGAAGAAGTGGTGCAAGAAGAAGGAGGGGGGGGGGTTAGGGTTAGCATGGCCATGAGCTTGCCACCACCATCACACATGAAGATCAAGGACCTCACTTAACAATCTAGGACAAGGACCAACACAAAACAAGTAAAAGAATGCTATGATGGTCATGATGCCATGATGATGATGGAGTAATGCATGAATGCAAAAGAAAAGAAAAAACATGACAATGCAATAACAATAAGAATGCATAAATGACAAAGAACTCCCAAGGAAAGGACAAGGATCAAATGATAAATGCTTTATTGCCATATATGGAAGGTATCACATATGGGGTGTGACACACTCTCCTCCACTACAAAAAGATCTCGTCCCGAAATCTAGGACTGAAAGAAGGAGGGATACTTGGAACGGAGATGATCTTCTCGTTCCCATGTAGCTTCTCGGTCGGTATGGTGTGACCACTTCACTTTGAAGAATTTGATGGACTTTTTGCGGGTCTTGTGCTCAGTTTCTTCAAGAATAGCAACGGGGTGCTCACGATAAGACAAGTCTTGTTGAAGATCAATCTCTTCGAACGGAATGGTGCGTTCCGGCGTCTTGAAGCACTTGCGGAGTTGAGACACGTGAAACACATCATGCACATTTGCAAAGTTGGAGGGAAGCTCAAGTTGGTAGGCTAGATCGCCTCTCTTGCCAAGAATCTTGAAAGGGACCACGTATCTTGGAGCAAGCTTGCCCTTGATACCGAACCTCTGAGTGCCCTTCATGGGAGAAACACAGAGATAGACATGGTCTCCAATGTCGAAAGCCAAGTCATGATGCTTGCCGTCATAGTAGCTCTTTTGACGCGATTGCGCGGCTTTGAGATTCTCACGTATGACTTTACACATTTCTTCGGCTTCTGAGATCAAATCATTTCCAAGGAGTTGACATTCACCAGTCTCGGACCAGTTGAGAGGAGTACGACACTTTCTGCCATAGAGGATTTCAAAAGGAGCTTTCCCTGCACTTGCTTGGAAGATGTTGTTGTAGGAGAATTCGGCAAATGGAAGGCAATCTTCCCATTTCATACCGAAGGAGATGACACAAGCTCTAATCATATCTTCAAGGATTTGGTTCAGTCTTTCGACTTGACCACTAGTCTGAGGGTGAAACGCAGTGCTGAAGCGAATCTTTGTGCCCATGGCTGACTGAAAGGAATCCCAGAACTTGGAAGTGAACAAGCTTCCGCGGTCTAAGGATATTACTTGAGGAATGCCATGCAAAGAAACAATTCTAGAGGTGTACAGCTCTGCCAACTGAGCTGCGCTGATGAATTCTTTGACGGGAAGAAAAACAGCCACTTTAGTTAGCTTGTCAATCACCACAAAGATAGCATCATTTCCTTTCCTGGACTTGGGAAAACCAGTGACGAAATCCATCTCAATGTGATCGAATTTCCACTCGGGAATAGGTAGAGGTTGAAGGAGTCCGGCTGGACGTTGATGCTCTGCCTTCACTCTTCTGCAGACATCACACTCATTCACGAATTGGGCAATCTCCCTTTTCATGTGAGTCCACCAATACGATTGCTTGAGTTCATGCTACATCTTGGAGCTTCCTGGATGTATCGAGAGGAGGGAGCCATGTGCTTCGTTCATTATGAGCTTCCTGAGATCACCTTTGGGAACCTCAATCCTGTACTCAAAGAACAAAGTGTCTCTGTCATCAATGCGATAGCACTTGTACTTGGGAGTGCCCTTAGCAATACCATGTTTCACTTTCTGCACCATAGCATCACTGAGTTGGGCCTCACGGATTTGATCTTCCAAGGTAGGAGCAACTTGAAGGTTGGCAAGAAATCCCTATGGAACAACTTGGAGGTTGAGCTTCCTGAATGATTCACAAAGTTCAGGCTGAAACGGTTTGAGAAGGAGACTATTGCAATACGCCTTTCTCCTCAAGGCATCTGCAATGACATTGGCCTTGCTAGGAGTATACTCAATGCTTGGATCGTACTCTTGAATCATCTCCACCCAACGAGTCCGACGAAGGTTAAGGTTTGGCTGAGTGAAGATGTACTTCAAGCTCTTGTGATCGGTGAAGATGTCCACTTTTCTGCCCAACAGAAGGTGTCTCCACGTGATCAAGGCATGAACAACTACTGCTAGCTCAAGATCATGTGTGGGATAATTCTTCTCATTTGGTTTCAGCTGATGAGAAGTGTATGCCACAATATTCTTGTCTTGCATGAGAACACGACCAAGACCTTGCAATGAAGCATCACAAAAGACTTCATAAGGCTTGGACTCATTCGGAGGAGTAAGAACCAGAGCAGAAATGAGCTTCTCTTTGAGTGTCTTGAATGCCACATCACAATCAGGAGTCCACGAGTACTTGACATTCTTCTGCAACAGGTTGGAAAGAGGCTTGGCAATCTTGGAGAAGTTCTCAACGAACCTTCTCCAATAGCTAGCGAGACCAAGGAAACTTCGGAGTTGCTTGACATTCTGCAGAGGTTCCTAGTTGACAATAGCTTCAACCTTCTCAGGGTTAACAGAAATGCCCTCGGCAGAGATAATATGGCCAAGATAGAGGACTTTATCCAGCCAGAATTAACATTTGGAGAACTTCGCATAGAACCGGTGCTCACGGAGCCTGTCAAGGACCAAACGGAGGTGCTTGGCATGGTCTTCTTTATTCTAGGAGAATACCGAGAGATCATCGAGGTAGACGAGCACGAATTCATTGGTGTAGGTGTTGAATATGAAGTGCTGAAGGAAATATGCCCTAGAGGCAATAATAAAGATGTTATTTGTATTTCCTTATATCATGATAAATGTCTTTTATTTATGCTAGAATTGTATTAACCGGAAACTTAGTACATGTGTGAATACATAGACAAAAACAGTATGTCCCTAGTATGCCTCTACTAGAGTAGCTCATTGATCAAAGATGGTTATGTTTCCTAGCCATAGACATGAGTTGTCATGTGATCAACGGGATCACATCATTAGGAGAATGATGTGATGGACAAGACCCATCTGTTAGCTTAGCACTATGATCGTTTAGTTTTACTGCTATTGCTTTCTTCATGACTTATACATGTTCCTATGACTATGAGATTATGCAACTCCCGTATAACGGAGGAACACCTTGTGTGCTATCAAACGTCACAACGTAACTGGGTGATTATAAAGATGCTCTACATGTGTCTCCGAAGGTGTTTGTGGTGTTGGCATAGATCAAGAATAGGATTTGTCACTCCGAGTGTCGGAGAGGTATCTCTGGGCCCTCTTGGTAATACACATCATAATAAGCCTTGCAAGCAAATGACAAATGAGTTAGTCACGGGATGATGTATTACAGAACGAGTAAAGAGACTTGCCGGTAACGATATTGAACTAGGTATTTAGATACCGACGATCGAATCTCGGGCAAGTAACATACCGATGACAAAGGGAACGACGTATGTTGTTATGCGGTTTGACCGATAAAGATCTTCGTAGAATATGTAGGAGCCAATATGAGCATCCAAGTTCCGCTATTGGTTATTGACCGGAGATGAGTCTCGGTCATGTCTACATAGTTCTCGAACACGTAGGGTCCGCACGCTTAACGTTTGACGACGATCGGTATTATGAGTTTATGAGTTTTGATGTACCGAAGGTAGTTCGGAGTCCCGGATAAGATCACGGACATGACGAGGAGTGTCGGAATGTCCGAGACATAAAGGTTGATATATTGGACGACTATATTCGGACACCGGAAGTGTTCCGGAAAGTTTCAGAATAAACCGGAGTGCCGGGGTGTTACCGGAACCCCCCGGGGAAGCTATGGGCCCTAATGGGCTTTAGTGCAAAGAGAGAGGGCCGGCCAGGGCTGGGCCGTGCGCCCCGCCCCCTTGGTCCAAATTGGACAAGGAAGGGAGGGGGGGCGACGGCGCCCCTTTCCTTCTTCCACTCCCTCTCCTTCCTTCCCCCTCTCTCCCTCTTGGTGATTCCTACTAGGAATAGGATTGCAATCCTATTCCTAGTAGGATTGCTCCTCTAGGCGCGCCATAGGGGGCCGGCCGCCTCCCCCTTGCTCCTTTATATACAGGGGCAGGGGGGCACCCTAGAACACACAAGTTGATCTCTCCAGCCGTGTGCGGTGCCCACCTCCACAGAAACACACCTCGGTCATACCGTTGCAGTGCTTAGGCGAAGCCCTGCGCCGGTAACTTCATCATATCTGTCACCACGCCGTCGTGCTGACGAAACTCTCATGTGAAGCTCAACTGGATCAAGAGCTTGTGGGACGTCATCAAGCTAAACGTGTGCTGAACGCGGAGGTGCCGTACGTTCGGTGCTTGATCGGTTGAATCGCGAAGAAGTTCGACTACATCAACCACGTCACTTGACGCTTCCGCTTTCGGTCTACAAGGGTACGTAGACACACTCTCCCCTCTCGTTGCTATGCATCTGGTAGATAGATCTTGCGTGATCGTAGGAAAATTTTAAAATACTACGTTCCCCAACAGTGGTATCAGAGCCAGGTCTATGCGTAGATGATATGCACGAGTAGAACACAATGAGTTTTGGACGATACTAGTCATAATGCTTACCAACATGTTATACTTTGGTTCGGCGGTATTGTGAGAAGAAGCGGCCTGGACCGACATTACGCGTACGCTTACGCGAGACTGGTTTCACCGTTATGAGCACTCGTTGCTTAAAGGTGATTGGCTGTCACACCCTGCATTTGTATCATGTTATTTGTAACTTTGAAGCATGAAAATTTGGACCAGCAAAAATTTTTAGCATCATTTGGCTTTATTTGGAATTGAGTTTTCTTCATGTGCTTTTTCTTGTGCTCATTAAAGTCAACTATGATCTCTTGTAGATTTCATCTCCATACCCAAAACTTCTGCCCAATGATCATGCCAAGTGTTATATGACAGTATAGTATTTTCTTACAAAATTAATTTGGCCAAAAAGTATTTTATAAATTTAGTTTTCCAAAAACCCCTGAATTGAGATTTGCACTGCAAGTACTTGATTTAGGATGAGAAAATTATTTCAAAAGGTTTATTTGAGACCTAGTAGTCATAGGACTCCCAGAAACAACAAAGGTATAATTTTAAAAGTTATTTTTCTATTTTATTTAAAAGCTTTTTCTTAAGGCCAGAAATGGTCTTTAATAGGGGAAAATTATTTAACTGTTTCAAAAATATTTGCCAAAATTCAGAGAGACTCAGAGGACATATATTGTCCATATATAAGAGTTTCAACACTTGGTCATGTTCAAAATAATGGGCTAAACCCTCTAAAACCCTTTCTGTATATTTCAACCTTTTGAAATATTTACAAAGGAAATTTTTTCCAAAAATTCCAGGGAAATTCTATCATGTCATATATGACATATTTGTTGATCTTGCCAAGTCCCATGCCTTGGGAAGCAAGAAAACATCCTCAAACCCCTTCATAACCATTTTGTCCATATTTGAAGTTTGAGCAACTTTACATTGCCAAACTTGTCCAAATGCTCTCAAACTTGGTGCACATGCTAGAATGACCTAATAAGGCATCTAGACCAAATGGCACAAGATTTGGAATAGAGCAACTTGATCTGATCACCTCAAAACCCTTTCTGTTCAAATGCAAATTTGAACAACTTTACATTACCAACTTTTTATCTGGAGCTTCAAACTTTGTGGGCATGATCAATACCCCAAATGATGATGCTACACCAAGTGGTGCATCAAGGGGAGATGATTAGCTTGACTCAATCAAGATGAAACTGTTTTCTGTTGATTTCTAGGGTTCACCAAAGTTACATTGGCTAGTTTCTTCAAATGAGCCCAAATTTGGTGAAGCACCCTATTTTCTCATGTCTTTCAACCCCGTCAAGTGCCATGTCAAGTGGAGGTCATTTACTTGACCAAACACTGATCAAACACCTTCTGCAGAAATGCTAAAACCTCCAACTTGATCACTTTTACTTTTCTCCATGGCCTCAACTTCTTACCACATGATCATTGAGTTACCAGCTACCTCCAGTAACTCCCCCAGCACCCCAGCTCCATGATTGAGGGGTGAAAGCACTGTTTTACCTTGCTGTACAGCAAGCTTTCACCATTTTCACCAGCATCTCACTCTCTCTCAGCATCTCCAGGGCATCCAAGGCCTCAGGCCAATTCTTTACTTCCCCCTGACCTTCTAGACGCTGCTGGACACGTTGGGTTTGACTAGGACGGCGAGAGCGCGGCGATGCCAGCCAAACGCGCGCTCTGGAGCGCGCAACAGTGCAGACAAGCACTGTAGCTTCGGCCAATCAACCTCCCCCGACAGCCTCGGGCCTCCCCCTCGCGCCAGTCGAGGCCCCTCGACGTCCGCGACCTCCCCGGCGCTGTCCCCCCTCCTCCTGCGCCCGCCAGTGGCCGTCGTCGCACGCGCGCTGGCCGCCCACGGCGGCCACTCCTCTGCCTCGCACGCGCGCACGCTCCTGACGCTCCCCCGCTTCTCTTTCTCCCTCAGCTGGACGTGGAGCTCGTCCAGGAACTCCACGGACCCATTCTCCTGGCCTCCCGTGCGCTGTAGCCTCGAGCCGGAGCTCACCGGCGCACTGGACCACGGGCCTCCGTCGAGCCCCTATTTATAGCCCCTCCCGAGCCTCTCCAGCAGCACCACCAGCCTCACTCCTCTCCACTGAGCCCCCCAGCATCTTCAGTTCGACCCCAGGAGGTCCCAGTGCTCGGGATCGACAGGAGCTCCGCCTCGTCGGGCCGCCGGCGATCTCGTGGTACGGGCCTCCCCTGCCCCTCCTTTCACCTGTTTCGGAACCGCCGTGCTCCACTAACCCTTCCCCCCTGTTTCCCCCTCCGTTTGCAGTCGGAAACGACCGGAGCATCCACCTTCCGACGAGCCTCCGTCGTCCCACCTCGTCGCCGGCGAACCGGACCTCCCCGCCGTGCCGCACCACCACCCCTGCATCCGCGACACGACGCTGGTCACGTTCCTGCCCTCCGTTGCCGTCGCCATGGCCAGGAACCTCGCCGGTGAGCTCGCCGTCGCCGTGGCCGTGGGGTTAGAGATGACAGGCGGGCCCCGCCTGTCATCCCCTCACCTCTCTCCCCCTCCTCTGTGCCACTGACCCACGGGCCCCGCCCGTCAGGTTTAAAAACCTGATGTGCGCGCGCAGGCTCCCGTGCGGTTGGGCTGGACCGCCTGGGCCGTGCACTGTGGCCCCCTCTGGCCCAGTGCACAGGACCCTTTTTCCTTTTCTTTTCTGTTAATATTTTAAACATTTCTACAGAAAAGAATAATGGTCCAAATTAAATAATTCCAACTCCTAAAATCTTGTAATATTCCAACCTATTTAATGGTACTACTTTCACTCAAATCCATGAAACTTTTCTGTTCTGTTCAAATTTAAATTCAAATTTGGGCAGTAATACTCCTGTTCACAAATCAATAGATTCTATTCTGTAACTCCAAAACTCCAACTAAGATTTTTCCCCACCTTAGAAATTCCTCTAGTATTTTACAAAAATGAGTTGACATTTTTCTGAGCACTTTGATTTTTCTGTTTTGTTTGTATTCTTATTTTCCGTGGTTATTATGCGACGTATAGATCCCGTATTTGACGAAGTTGCCGTGGAAGAAGAAGGAGAAGGACTTGAAGACTTTGAAGACCAAGCCAATCCAGGCAAGCAGCCCTTTGACCATGATACACTCGTTCTTCGGAACCCGTATGTTTCCGATGCATGATGTTAGGGTTACGATAGTGACCTAATTGATTCCACCATATGATGCATGCCATGATCTTGATCTTGCTATGTGCTAGATGACTTGCATATGGTTAGTAGTTATGATTAGTGATGCATGTGTGACATGAACCTTCATGGTTGAAGTCTTTGCATAAAACCCCGTCGGGTGCCATTCATGCCCGAGGGAGATGATGATGAGTTGGGTGACCACTTGATGACGAAGTGGTGTGCCAAGGCAAGTGTGTGTGTTTTTCAAACGGATTGGTTTAAGTTGAGACCGTTATTCCAACCATACATGTGCAACCACACTACCCCTTATGGGACGGGGCTTTATTGATTACTTAGGTCGATACTAGCATGGTGCCCGCATTACTAGTGACGGGAAGACTTGAGGTCTCTCCCAGGACGGGGTCGTGCTTGGATAGACGGCCATGACTGTTTTTACAGGGCACCGGACAC
The DNA here is from genome assembly GCA_902687465.1 of Secale cereale. Classification (NCBI taxonomy): domain Eukaryota; kingdom Viridiplantae; phylum Streptophyta; class Magnoliopsida; order Poales; family Poaceae; genus Secale; species Secale cereale. Next base: position 515,785,689 of record LR738712.1, read on the forward strand.
ACCGTTGGTCCCTTCGGGTATGCGTGACATTGAAATTAGGGCAAGTCCCGTGATCTATTGTTTGTACCCGAGGGCCGTGTACCAACGAGTGGACTCTATGTTAGTGTCGTCTAAGGAAAGGTAATGACCGGGTGCTTACCCCGGGTACTTGAGGTACCGCGGGTCGTGGATGACACGGAAGTTCCCCGGATCTTGTGGGTAAAGTGTACAACCTCTGCAAAGTGTCAAACTATTCGAATAGTCGTGTCCACGGTCAAGGACAGTTGGGTAACCGCTCTTGGGCTACGTCCAATGTTTGTGAAACCATGCGTGTGTATGTGAGTCAAGGTGGTGACTTGATTCGATGAGATGAATCATATTCATGTTGATATCGGTAACCTGTCTTCGAGGTTACGCGAGGTTATTGATGCATAAACTTGATGGTAGAATATTTGTTCTAGCCTTGCTAGATTGATCATTATTATTCAATTGCACTGTTACTTTGAACCACATCATGGGTTGCTTGCGAGTACATTCAAAGTACTCATTGGCTTGCCACTGGTTATTTAATTGGCCAGGCATGGAAGAACAGGAATATGAGGAAGAGTTCTTTGGAGACGAACATGCGAACTAGGACGCTATCCCAGTCAGAATGCCTGTAGGGTTAAGGCAGATGGCATGGGTTCTACCCGTTTATCGAAGACTTCCGCTATTTGAGTTATTTGCTATTCAGCCCGTGAGGCTCTATCTATGTAAGACTTGGCCATAATGGCCTTAATTCGTGTAAGACTATTTGTATGGATGTAAGACTCTTGTTATTTCAGCTTCTGTGTGTTCAGTGAGCATTGATCTCTGGGATCACTGTACACGTGCATTCGGTGATCTCGACTTCTAAGTCGGGGTCCCCACATTGGCGGGTGTATGTCTCTCTCACTTTAGCTGAATCAAGTGTGGCTACGCCCGGTCCTTGTGAAGGTTAAAACAACACATACTTGATGAAAAATCGTTGTGGTTTTTGTATGCGTAGGTAAGAACGGTTCTTGCTAAGCCCGTAGCAGCCACGTAAAACTTGCAACAACAAAGTAGAGGACGTCTAACTTGTTTTTGCAGGGCATGTTGTGATGTGATATGGTCAAGACATGATGAGTTATACGTTTTTGTATGAGATGATCATGTTTTGTAAAGTTATCGGCAACTGGCAGGAGCCATATGGTTGTCGCTTTATTGTATGAAATACAGTCGCCATGTAATTGCTTTACTTTATCACTAAGCGGTAGCGATAGTCGTTGGAGCAATAGTTGGCGAGCGACAACGATGCTACGATGGAGATCAAGGTGTCGCGCCGGGGACGAAGGTGATCATGACGGTGCTTTAAAGATGGAGATCAAAAGCACAAGATGATGCTGGCCATATCATGTCACATATTTTGATTGCATGTGATGTTTATCTTATTATGCTTCTTATTTTGCATAGAACGGTAGTAGCCTTATAAGATGATCCCTTACAAAATTTTAAGGTATAAGTGTTCTCCCTGAGTATGCACCGTTGCGAAAGTTCGTCGTGCCGAGACACCACGTGATGATCGGGTGTGATAAGCTCTACGTTCAAATACAGTGGGTGTAAGCCAGTTTTGCACACGCAGAATACTCGGGTTAAACTTGACGAGCCTAGCATATGCAGATATGGCCTCGGAACACTGGAGACCGAGAGGTCGAGCGTGAATCATATAGTAGATATGATCAACATAAGATGTTCACCATTGAAACTACTACATCTCACGTGATGATCGGACATGCTTTAGTTGATTTGGATCACGTGATCATTTAGATGACCGGAGGGATGTCTATCTAAGTGGGAGTTCTTTAAGTAATATGATTAATTGAACTTTAATTTTTCATGAACTCAGTCCTGATAGTTTTTGCATATCTATTTTGTTGTAGATCAATGGCCCGTGCTACCGTTCCTTTGAATTTTAATGCATTCCTAGAGAAACCTAAGTTGAAAGATGATGGTAGCAATTACACGGACTGGGTCCGTAACTTGAGGATTATCCTTATTGCTGCACAGAAGAATTATGTCCTTGAAGCACCGCTAGGTGACAAGCCCCCTCCCGCTAATGTAGACGCTTTGAACGTCTGGCAGACGCGGTCTGATGACTACATGATAGTTCAGTGTGCCATGCTTTACGGCTTAGAACCGGGACTTCAACGACGTTTTGAACGTCATGGACCATATGAGATGTTCCAAGAGTTGAAGTTAATATTTCAAGCAAATGCCCGGATTGAGAAATATGAGATTTCCAATAAATTCTATAGCTGCAAGATGGAGGAGAATAGTTCTATCAGTGAACACTTGCTTAGAATATCTGGGTACTACAATCATATGACTCAACTTGGTTGCAAAGTCGACGAGGATAGTGTTATTGATAGAGTTCTTCAATCACTGCCACCAAGCTATAAAGGCTTCGTGATGAACTATAATATGCAAGGGATGCAAAAGACAATTCCCGAGCTCTTCGCTATGCTCAAGGATGCGGAGGTAGAAATCAAAAAGGAGCATCAAGTGTTGATGGTTAACAAGACCACTAGTTTCAAGAAAAAGGGCAAGGGAAAGAAGGGGAACTTCAAGAATAATAGCAAGACAGTTGCTACTTCCACGAAGAAACCCAAGTCTGAAACTGAGTGCTTCTACTGCAAAGGGACTTGTCGTGGAATTGGCACGGCAGATGTTCGGTTTAGAGGACTTAGGTGTGAGGCCATCGCGCGGGTTAGCTTGAAGAGGTTAAAAGCACACAAAGGACACAGAGAGTTTATACTAGTTCGGCCCCTTCTATGAAGGTAAAAGCCTACGTCTAGTTTGGTGTTGTATTGCTTGGGCGTCGATGAACAGGGAGCGGATTGCTTGCCTGTGTCTCGACTGGTTGTTTCTTGTCCTTGAACCGTCGCCGGGTCGTCCCTTTATATAGGAGGCGACGCCCGGTCCAGTTTACAGAGTCCCGAGGCCGGTTCATAATCGTGTCCGCCTCGGTCTCTACTCTATCTTACACCTCAAGTTATATGATATGACGGTTTACAACTCGTAAGCTTTACACATGGGCCCTAAGCCTCTATGGGCCGTAACCTCTAGTTCATATTCTACTGGGCTTATGATAATACAACTATGTAAGTGTAATCCGGATCATCCTGGCCGGTTTATATCTGCTAGTAATATCCCTGACATTAGGCCCCAGACTTATTTGAACTTGTTCATGTCAGTCTTCTATGTCTTTGCATGAATTTCTTCTCTGCAGCTCATCTGCTTGTAAACCGGCTATGACGTCATCTCCAGAAATCATCTCAATCTGTCGGGGCATCACCTCCGCATTTATTGCTCACCTCTGTTTGTTACCTTTGTTAAATGCTATCCCAAAGAACAAGGCGACAACGTAATCTTTATCCAATCTCTGACCTCCTTGATTCCCGCGCTTGCCGTTTCACCTCACCAGCTTATAAATACCGCTGGGTCTGCCTCTTTTCTTCCTTCTTCCTTCGTCGCTCGAAGCTCCGCCGCCGTTCTTCGAGCCCGTCGCCGTCGTCGAGCCAGGCCGCTGCATCACCCTGAACCGTGTCCAGAGAACTTTCGCCGCCATCCTATTCTTCCTCAGGTACTCTTTTCTTCTCACTGTAGATCCCAATCTTGGGTTCTTTCCATGGCCTCCGCCATGAAACTATGAAGCTTTGCTTGTTCATCCCTGTAGGTTAACCTTGCAGTTGATTCAACCCTTACCTAGATTCGTTTTGATCCCTGTGGGTTAATCCTGCTCCGTGCTCACGCTTTTAGTTAACAGCTTAGATTTGCTCTGTAGAAACCCTCCGTGGTTCTTCCTGTATAAGTCTTACATATATTTCATCTTTTCCTTATGTCTCAGATCCATTTTTACTTCAGCCTTCTGTAAAACATGTTTTCTTCGTCTTGTAGATCTGTAGCTTACTCACCGGTTTAACCAATCATATGTTTCCTTCGCCGGTCTAGACGTAAACCCGTACCTTGTAATTGACGGTTTAGTTTCTGCCTTCTCTATCATCACAATCCGGTAGTTATCTTGCTCTTGTATACTCCCGCGCTAGTAATACCATTAGCCCCTTGTTTAAACCGGCAATTTAGATCCACAATTTTATGTAATGCTCCGGTTTAGTTGTAGCAATTGGTAAACCGTAATCTGTATTGTATTTTTCAGCGTTTCCTTTAGTCAAGATGACTGCCAAGCAGTTCGTTGCTTGCAACTGGGCTCCTTCCCGCATTACTGAAGATGATTTAACGAACGCCGCTTCAATTGGTATCCTGGGTCCTAAAGAGGTTCTGAACTGGCGGGCCCCAGGAGATGAGTGCCCCCCTACTCCTAAAGAAGGAGAGGTCATAGTTTTCTTTCATCACTTGGCACGGGGCTTTAGCCCTCCCGGTTCAAAATTCTTCCGGGATGTACTGGCCGCTTTTCAGCTCCATCCTCAGGACGTAGGTCCAAATTCTATATCAAACATCTGCAATTTTCAAGTATTCTCAGAAGCATATCTTTAGGAAGAACCTTCAGTAGATCTATTCAGAGATTTTTTTCATTTAAACCGGCGGACAGAGTTTACTGACGGGCCGCATCAAGAATTGGGCGGCGTCAGCATTCAAAAGAGAAAAGATGTGAGCTTTCCTCACGCTGCTCTCCATACACACCCCAAGGAATGGAACCAATCATGGTTCTATTGTAAAGATACCTCGTCTGAATGAGAAAACCCATTGCTGGGTTACCGTGCACACCGCCTACCAATGGATCATCCCCTGCCGCAGCGCCTTAGCGCCCCGGATCGTGCCCGATTTGCTCCGCAGCTTTCTAAGCTCAGGGCCTTTGTGGCCAATGGTTTAACCGGAACAGATTTTGTCCACTGCTGGCTTGCTTGGAGCATTCTTCCGCTGAGCCGGCGCCTAGGTCTGATGTGTGATTATACTGGTAAACCGGATGACCCTCTGCGCCATATTGATATAATACTTCCTGAAAAAGAAGTCGCTGAATCTGCCAAGAAAATGCTCAACGTCACTCTGGAAGAGTGCAGCCGCACCGGTTTAGCGCCGTTCTGCAAAATCAATGAGCCACCATCAGTAAGTCTAATCTTTTCCTGTTGTTCTGATCCGGCTATATCAATTGTCTTTTATTCATTTTCCCATCTTCCGCACAGGCCACTGATCCTTTCTGGAAGAGGAAACCTCAAGATAAATCGGCCAAACAGCCACGCCGGAAGACGTTTGCCGTTAAGAAGAAAAAGGTAGCCGCTGCCTCCGGTTCACATCCTGAGGAAGATGATCCGGATTCTGAGGTATGAGTTGATCCTGATATGTTTTAATCTCCTTTTATCCAAATTTATGTTTAACAGTGCCTTTCCACAGGATCTGGCTGAGGGAAGTAAAGCGGCAGAAATTGAGGTAATCTCTCTTTCTTCAGATTCAGAACCGCCGGCGCCCAGAATCCGTTGGGCATCCCGGAAATACCCTTTTTCTCATCCTTACGCTCAATTGGATCCTAAATTTCTTTTGAAGAAGCAGCAGCATGAGGCGCGCTGGACTACACGCCATAGTGGCCATGTAGTGGAGTCCTCCGGAATACCTCTTACTCCGGCTCGCAGGCGCCGCTCTGAGGTTTTACTTTTCCCAACTTTTCTTCATCCAAAGGCCGGGCTTATATGTAAACCACTTAAACTGTCTGATCCTAACTATCAGGAGGCTTCTTTGTCCTCTTCTGGCGAATCAACTGCTACACAGGTCCCTGTGCTGAAGACCGTGCCCGGGTAAGTCCTTTTCAACATCCGGTTTATCTTTATATTTATACTTTTATGATTCTCATCATTCCTTTGATTTTTCCAGCAAACTGAAGCCTAGCAAGAGGGTGAAAGCCAACAAAGCGGCTGCCGATACTGCTATTGCTGAACCGGCAGCTGATCCGGACCAAGCTATCCCTCGAGAAGACAATCATGTAGCTCAATTTGACGACCCAACTCCCATGGGTCGTGATGATATGGCTGCTCCGGAGAATATTAATACGGAGAACGTAGTTGAACCGGCTAGTCCTTTCCGGGTTAGCCCTCCTCGGGCTAGCCCGGCTCCTGTTAGCCCGGTGCCTACCGCTGCCCCTTCTCAACCAACTGCCGCTTCTTCCCCGGATGTTCAGATAACCGGGTCAGGTTTTACCGCTCCTGCTGAGCCTATCGTCTTGGCCAAACATACTGCCAAAGAGGAAAAACTTCAACAAGAAAAAAGGCAAGTGGAGCACGGACTTATCCAGCTATTCCCAATTGAGTGCCCAAGAACTTTATTCCGGGTATTTGAACCGACTTCATACCAGCCGCGATTATGAATCCGGGTTGGTTAATATGATAAAGGATAAGTACGAGGTAACTTCCTTCACTTGTCTCTGTTTTGTGTTTTTGTAATCCTGTCTTTAGGCCATAGTAGCCCACAAATACCGGTTTAGCTTCGCTGTAGGTGAACCGGTATTTCGAATGTATCTGCAAATGACTTTACATTAGCCCCCAAGTGCCAGGGGTATAACTTGTTTTATGTGCCTCGGACTTGTCTGAATTTCTCTTTTGATACTTCAACTGTACATTAGCCCCCAAGTGTCAAGTAGATAACTTGTTTATATGCTTGAGACTTGTCTGAGTTGTCTTTTACTCCACTTGATTTCCTTGCAGGCTGACTTGACCCGAAGGGCTGCAGAGATAACTGAGCTCCGGAATAGACTGGCTGCTACTGAAACTGCTGCTGCCAAAGCCAAAGAAGAGCTGGCGCTGAACTTAACCAGCACGGAAAAATTGAAAAAGGACTTTGAAGCGGAGCGATCCACCTGGGAGGTACAGAGGAATGCTCTTGAGAAAAGAGCAAAAGATGTTGAAGCTGTCCTTAACCCGGTTACGCAGGAGCTGACCGGTTTAAAGCAGCAAATAGAACGCATGACCTCTGCTATCTTTGGTAAGCACTCGGTTGTATATGTTTTCATCTCTGCAATCTTTGTTCCGCTCCGGTTTAACTTTAACAATCATATTCAGGGCAACGCATAACTCATCTTGGGGATGACATCCGAAAGAAACTCAAGGCCTCTTATACCCTGGTGGAGCAGCTATATTCCGGCGCTCAAAGGATTATAAGTGCAATGTCTCATCAGAAAGCGGCCCCAACTACTATCCAAGGTACTTTAGAGAAGCTATCCATCCTGCCTGTTCGTTTGGTAGAGGTGAAGAAATCTGCTGCACGGGCCGGTTCTCTTGTAGCACTGACCCGGGCCAAGGCATGGGTTCCGGACTTTGATCCGGAGGAACCTATGAACGGATATCCCAGTAATAAGGAAGATGGATCCACCTTCTCTGGCGAAGATCTCCGTGCCTTAACCAAGGAGATGCGCCCTCTTGCCAGCAAACTTGATGATGAAGCGGATCTGACCAGGTATCATCCGGCATATGACTTAGAAAATGAACGGGTGGACCGGCTGGTTTATGATACCGAGAATCTGATCCCGCCAGTGCGTGCCCATACTTTCGCTCCAGATATTGATCCGTCCGATCTTATTACCGAGGAAATGTACTTCCGTGCACTCTCCAAGATAGATTGGCGCGTTCCCAACTTCCAGCCACTTCCTGAAGATGAAGAAGATCCGGAACAGGCCGATCCTCAGCCTTCGCAGCAGGAAGAAGAATGAACCGCCTGGTTTAGCTCATAGTTGCTGAAAAATTGTTGCCAAAAAAATTTAATCCGTTCAGGCCTGCAAGTGCCTTGTAATAGGATAGTTCAAAACATTGTCTTTGTCCCAATTCGGATGTCATAGCTTGACTTGGCGTCTGCCAATTTTAATCCCTTGTCTGCTATGGTTGATCCGTTTATGTTATCTGTATCTGCATAAACAATGCTAACAAGATGTCCTGGCGGTTTACCACCGGACGTATTATATTGCTCCCATAGGCATATATTGAAAGAGTATCTGTTTTACACCCAAAAATACTTCATACCTTTGATTAAGTGTGCCTGACATCCTTAATCCGGTAGGCATTATTGAACGTGTAGATTCTGATGAGGCTCTTGGCCCTTTTGGCGTCTGCCTGATGACTGTTCCGGGTTTTGATAAACGTCGGTTTAAATCATGCTGGTGTTCTATGACCTAGACTTTTGTAGATATGTGGTCAACTTTGAAGTTGCCCAGCTCCGGATCAAAAAATTTGGTTACCCACGGAAAACTTTAAAAATCGCAAAAAACAAAGCATTGTTGGCAAATAAGACCATGTAGTCGAGGCTTTTTGCGAGCTGCCAGGCTCCAAATCGAGGCTTCTAATTCGAATGCGATCAGTAAACCGGAAATTTTGCCAATCAATGGATTCGAATGCGATCCAAGGGGCTATGATTCATTTTGCCAATCAATGGATTCGAATGTGATTCAAGGAGCTATGATTTATTTTGCCAATCAATGGATTCGAATGCGATCCAAGGAGCTATGATTTATTTTGCCAATCAATGGATTCGAATGCGATCCAAGGAGCAATGATTTATTTTGCCAATCAATGGATTCGAATGCGATCCAAGGAGCAATGATTTATTTTGCCAATCAATGGATTTGAATGCGATCCAAGGAGCAATGATTTATTTTGCCAATCAATGGATTCGAATGCGATCCAAGGAGCAATGATTTATTTTGCCAATCAATGGATTCGAATGCGATCCAAGGAGCAATGATTTATTTTGCCAATCAATGGATTCGAATGCGATCCAAGGAGCTTATGATTCGAATATGATCATATAAACCGGATCAAAAGGGGTTAAGCTAGGATTCGAATGCGATCCGTAGCCCCCTAGTGACCGTGGAGGCTGGGTACCTATAAGAGAGTTGCGCTTGTATGGCAAGTCCTATTTGGTCCCTTATAGAATTGTCCTGCATAGCAAAATAGACTGATCAAAGCATCTTGTTTTCTTGATGAGCATGATATATATCAAGAGAAGTAAACTTTAGATGGATATCACCTGAGTGAACTCCCATAAGACACTTATTTAGAAGAAAATGGCTGATCCCCCGGTTTACCAGGGGTGCCGGTTTATTTATTAATCATAATATATACAGGATACATGAAGCGGAGCTCATGGCTCAAGTGTAGTAAGGTCGCAGAAGAGCAATGTTCCACGGCCTCTTCGTCTCTTCCTCTGCTGTCCGTGAGTCTTTATGTTCTCGAACGTCCACCAGGTAGTACGAACCGTTGTGTAGGTTCTTGCTAACCACAAAGTGTCCTTCCCAAGGTGGGGATAACTTGTGCATATCTGTATGGTCTTGGATGAGCCGGAGTACCAGGTCCCCCTCCTGAAACGTCCTGGTCTTAACCCGGCGGCTGTGATATCTGCGCAGGTCCTACTGATAAATTGCAGATCATGCTGCTGCTATGTCACGCTCTTCATCCAGCCGGTCTAAGTTGTCCTGTCTTGCTTGCTCATTAGCCGCTTCAACATAAGCTGCCACTCGTGGGGAGTCGTGCCGGATATCACTAGGAAGAACCGCTTCAGCACCGTACACCATGAAGAAGGGCGTATAACATGTAGATCTGTTAGGCGTCGTATTGATGCTCCAGAGGACAGAAGGTAACTCCTCAACCCAGCACCCTGGTGTTCTCTGCAAGGGTGTCATAAGCCGGGGCTTGATTCCTCCCAAGATCTCTTGGTTGGCCCTTTCAGCTTGACCATTGGATTGAGGGTGAGCTACTGAAGACACATCCAGGCGAATATGTTCCCTTTGGCAAAACTCTTCCATCTCTCCTTTAGATAGATTGGTGCCATTATCAGTAATAATGATGTGTGGAAAGCCAAACCGGAAAATTACCTTCTTGATGAATTTAACCGTTGTTGCCGCATCACACTTACTGACAGGCTCTGCCTAAATCCACTTTGTAAATTTGTCCACTACCACCAACATGTGAGTTTTTTGATCTTGGGATCGTTTAAAAGGCCCAACCATATCAAGCCCCCAAGTCGCAAACGGCCAAGTAATTGGTATCATCCTTAGCTCTTGCGCTGGAACAAGAGCACGCCGTGAAAATTTCTGACAAGCGTCGCATCTCCGGACTAGATCCTCCGCATCAGCATGGGCTGTTAACCAGTAAAACCCATGATGAAAAGCCTTGGCTACCAGCGATTTTGAACCGGCGTGATGACCACAATCTCCTTCGTGTATTTCTCGAAGAATATCACTGCCTTCAGCGCTGAAATGCCCCAGAGACGCTGCAGTGATGAAGTTCTCCCTTAACGATGGTCATAGACTTGGATCGCCGGATTATGTGCCTAGCTCCAACCTCATCATCTGGAAACTCTCCTCGGCTCAAGTACGCTAAGTAAGGGAGTGTCCAATCCGGAATAACATGAAGCGCTGCCACGAGCTGTGCTTCCGGATCAGGAACAGCCAAATCCTCCTCCGTTGGTATCTGAACTGATGGACTGTGTAACTCATCCAAGAAAGTATTTGGTGGCACCGGTTTACGCTGAGAACCCAACCGGCTTAGAGCATCGGCCGCTTCATTTTTTTGCCGGTCTATGTGATCTACCTGATATCCTTTGAAACATCCTGCAACTGCTTCAACTTCTCGCATGTAAGCTGCCATGAGAGGGTCTTTAGGGTCCCACTTGCCAGACACTTGCTGCGCCACTAGATCTGAATCACCAAAGCACTTAACTCGGCTCAAGTTCATCTCCTTAGCCATCCGCAGGCCGTGAAGCAGTGCTTCGTATTCAGCCGCATTATTAGTACAAGGAAACATTAGTCGGAGGACATAACAAAACTTGTCACCTCGTGGGGAAGTTAACACGACTCCAGCCCCCGAGCCTTCCAATTTCTTTGAACCGTCGAAGTGAATGGTCCAGTATGTATGATCCGGCTTCTCCTCTCGTATTCGCAATTCTGTCCAATCATTGATGAAATCTACCAATGCCTGGGATTTGATAGCAGTACGGGGTACATACTTCAATCCATGTGGGCTAAGCTCAATGGCCCACTTTGCTACTCTGCCCATGGCCTCTCTGTTCTGGATTATGTCCCCCAACGGAGCTGAGCTAACAACGGTGATTGGGTGGCCCTGGAAGTAGTGCTTCAGCTTCCGGTTTGCCATGAACACGCCATACACCAGCTTCTGCCAGTGTGGGTACCTTTGCTTCGACTCAATGAGCACCTCACTGATGTAGTAAACCGGGCGCTGAACCGGATATTCCTTGCCTGCTTCTTTACGTTCCACCACAATTGCCACGCTAACTGCACGGGCATTGGCGGCCACATATAACAGTAGCGGCTCGTTATCAACAGGGGCAGCAAGAACCGGCGGTTCTGCTAATTGCCTCTTCAAATCCTCAAACGCAGCGTTTGCAGCATCGCTCCATATAAACCGATCTGTCTTCTTCAGCATCTGATAAAGCGGAATTGCCTTCTCTCCCAAACGACTGATGAATCGACTTAACGCTGTAATCCGGCCTGCTATGCGCTGGACATCATTTATACAAGCCGGTTTAGTCAAGGACGTGATCGCCTTGATCTTCTCCGGATTGGCCTCTATTCCTCTGTTTGATACTAAGAATCCAAGGAGCTTGCCTGTCGGAACACAAAAAACGCACTTCTCCGGATTAAGCATCATATTATAAACCCGGAGGTTGTCAAAGGTTTCCTTTAGGTCTTCTATCAGCGTCTCCTCCTTCCTTGCCTTTACGACGATGTCATCCACATAGGCATGGACATTTTTTCCGATCTGCCCCTTGAGATAGTTCTGTGCGCAACGCTGGTAAGTTGCTTGGGCACTCTTGAGTCCAAAGGGCATTGATACATAACAAAAGGCTCCAAAGGGAGTTATGAAGGCTGTCTTCTCCTGGTCTTTGACTGCCATTTTGATTTGATGATACCCCGAATATGCATCCAAAAAACTTAGCCACTCACATCCTGCCGTAGCATCAATGATCTGATCAATACGTGGGAGAGCAAAAGGATCAGTTGGACAAGCTTTGTTTAAGTCTGTGTAATCTACACACATCCTCCATGTTCCATTTTTCTTTAACACCAGAACCGGATTAGCCAACCACTCCGGATGGAACACCTCAACTATGAACCCTGCGGCCAAAAGCATGGCCACTTCCTCACCTATAGCCTTGCGCCTCTCTTCATTGAAGCGGCACAGATACTGCTTGACCGGTTTGAACTTTGGATCAGTATTAAGATTGTGCTCAGCGAGTTCCCTCGGTACACCTGGCATGTCAGAAGGTTTCCATGCAAAGATATCCCGATTCTCACGGATGAACTCGATGAGCGCGCTTTCCTATTTGGGGTCTAGGTTAGTGCTGATAGTGAACTGCTTGGATGAATCGCCCGGCACAAAGTCAACTTGCTTAGTCTCCTTTGCCAATTTAACCTTCAACGCCGGATCATGCTCTGTAGTTGGCTTCTTTAACGGGGACATATCTGCTGGATCAACGTTGTCTTTGTAGAACTTCAACTCCTCTGTAGCACACACTGCCTCTGCATAGGCTACATCTCCTTCCTCGCACTCCAATGCAATCTTGCGACTTCCGTGAACCATGATGGTTCCCTTGTGACCCGGCATCTTGAGTTGTAGATAAACATAGCACGGTCTAGCCATGAACTTGGCGTAAACCGGCCTTCCAAACAGAGCATGATATGGGCTCAGGATCTTTACGACCTCAAAGGTCACTGTCTCTGACCTGGAGTCCTGCTCATCTCCAAAGGTGACTTCCAGATCAATTTTCCCAACTGGGTAAGCCGATTTACCTGGCACCACTCCATGGAACACCGTGTTGGACTGTCTCAACTTCTTGTCTGTCAACCCCATACGACGGAAAGTCTCGTAATACAAGATGTTGATACTGCTGCCGCCATCCATGAGTACCTTTGTGAATTTGTAGCCACCCACCTGTGGTGCCACCACTAAGGCCAACTGGCCCGGATTATCAATCCGTGGCGGGTGATCCTCTCTGCTCCACACAATAGGTTGTTCCGACCAACGCAGAAAACATGGTGTTGCCGGTTCAACTGCGTGTACCGCCCGCTTCAGGATTTTTTGATCTCTTTTGCACAAACTCGTAGTAAAGACATGGTACTGTCCACTACTTAGCTCCTTTGGATTACTCTGATATCTGGATTGCTGCTGTTGTTGACGCTGCTGATTGTCTTGGTTATCGTAACCACCCTGACCATGCTGGTGGTTGCCTTGGTTGTTATAACCACCCTGACCATGCTGTTGGTTGCCTTGGTTGTAGTTATTGTTGCCACCATGATATCCTGATCCGGACCCATTACCCTGGTGACCCGGACCTTGAAAACCGGAACTCGAACCGGCGCCCGGTGGTCCATTGTTGTATTTGGCTTGTCTCATGGCCTCTATCATGATCCGGCATTCCCTCCATGTATGTTTAGCTGGGTGTTCCGGCGTGCTATGTTTCGGGCAAGGCTCATTCAATTGTTGATCCAGATTGACGGATCCTCCTCCGCTCCGTGGAGGTGGCCTACCCTTGCGGCGCTAAAAGTTTCCTTGAACATTGGTATTGGCCACAAACTCAGAGCCGCCCTCTGCCTTTCGCTTACCATTGAAACTTGTTCCTGTCGGATTAGCTTGCGCCGGTTTACCAGCCTTGTTTGCTTTCCCAGACTTGTCTCCATCTGCCTCTGGGTACTTAGCATTATCAGAATCCCCATATTTCACCAGAGCGCTCATGAGTGTCCCTATGTCATTACAATCCCGCTTGAGCCGTCCCAACTTCAGCTTCAGAGACTCAAACCGGCAATTGTTTTCCAGTGTCACTATCGCCGTACTGGGATTGATGCTATTGGAAGAGTGCAGGATTTCTGGTACTCGTCGCACCCAGGTGCTCGTAGGCTCCTGCTCTCCTTGAACACATGCCGCTAAGTCTACTACTGACATTGGCTGCTTGCACGTGTCTTTGAATTTCTTGATAAACTGGCGACGCAGCTCACCCCATGATCCGATGGAATTAGGTGGTAAGCCCTTTAACCATGTCCGGGCTGTACCCTCAAGCATCATGGTAAAAATACTTGGCGCATGCCGCTTCATCCACATCTAGCATCTCCATAGCCATCTCATAGCTCTCGGCCCACGCCTCCGGAGCCAGGTCTGCCGTGTAGTTGGGCAGCTTGCGCGGACCCTTGAAGTCTTTGGGTAACTTTACGCTTCGTAAAGCAGGGACAAGACACTGTACTCCAAAGGAACTTGCCGTGACTCCTGTCTCTGCTGTGGTTGGGTGAACCGGCGTCATTTGACGGGTATCCTCGTCGGCGGTAGGTCTGGCCCGGTTCATCGCCTCCTGGGCGTGCGCTTCCGCTCCTGCCGGATTATTCTGCCTGTGACGGTGACGTCTCCGCTCGCTGCTAGACACTTCCGGTTCATCCCAATGCCTAGTGTAGCTCCGGCTATAGCGGGGGGTTGAATGAATCCTCTCCGTGCTATAAGAGTACGCCTGCTGCTGTGTCAGCGCCGTGTCCAGCAACTCCTTAGCCCGGCGCGCTTCCATCGCCACGGGGGATGTCCCCTCAATAGGTAAAGCGGCCAGTCGTGAAGCGGCGGCGACAATGTTGTCCAACGGGTTTGAATAATGGCCAGGAGGGGTGGGGATGTGCAGCGTGGGCACAACTTGATGATTTCGCTCTGCAGACGACTGTTGAACCGGCGCGCCTGCTCCTGGGGCTCCTCCCCGGTTTACTTCTAGGTTATTGCTGGCTCCCGCTCCTGGTGTGCCGAAGAGATTCATCGCCTCATAGACCGGCGGTAGACGAGTTTGCTGCCTTCTGTTCCTTACCTCCTGTACAGAAGTCTGATCGATCCTGAGCCGGAAAGCTTGAGAGTCCAGCTCTGCTTGCCTTGTAACCATCATGGCTTTCTCTGCGTCCAGATCCCGTTTAGCTTGCTCAATCCGGCCCTTCAGCTGAAGGATCTCCGCATCATGCTGCGCCTTGTTGGCAGGAGCTACTTCTGCTATTGCACGTGCTGTCAACTCCTCGACCAAGGTGGATAGAGCGTAGGAGGGTGAGAGGGCTTGGCTGCTCGCCCCTGCACCAGCTACCTCTGCTATGAACGCCCCGGTCACCGTGGGCTGCTGCATAGACTGTGATCCGGCCATGAAGACAGCCACCCGGTTTGGCGGATCAAAGGGGTCCGGAATACTGTCACCATCGGATACACCCCCGGATCGGCCGTCCTGCAATAGATACAAAGATTCGGTCTCCTCGGATGAAGATTCATCGTCAGAATAGACAACTGTCTCGCCACCAAAATCCGATCCGTCCTCGGCTTGGACTCCATGTACTGCTCCAACGAAAACACGCTTCACGGCGGGCTGAATCCGGGCCGATCTTGCACGCTGAGCCGGCTCGATGATATTGGGGAAGATGTCCGGCTCAGGTCTCGGTTCACCAATCTTGCCGATGAAGACGTGGATGCCGCCGAAGGGGACCCGGTGCCCGTATTCGATTGAATCGGCCTCGGGGCCCCAGCCTGCGTCGTCAATGTAGATCCGGCCGCGACGACTCTTGGTCATCCGGCCAACCGCGTAACCCTTGAGTCCTTCAAAGCTGCCCTTCAAGAACTCGAAACCATCGTGCGATAGCCCCACGGTGGGCGCCAGCTGTCGTGGAATTGGCGCGGCAGATGTCCGGTTTAGAGGACTTAGGTGTGAGGCCATCGCGCGGGTTAGCTTGAAGAGGTTAAAAGCACACAAAGGACACAGAGAGTTTATACTAGTTCGGCCCCTTCTATGAAGGTAAAAGCCTACGTCTAGTTTGGTGTAGTATTGCTTGGGCGTCGATGAACGGGGAGCGGATTGCTTGCCTGTGTCTCGACGGGTTGTTTCTTGTCCTTGAACCGTCGCCGGGTCGTCCCTTTATATAGGAGGCGACGCCCGGTCCGGTTTATAGAGTCCCGAGGCCGGTTCATAATCGTGTCCGCCTCGGTCTCTACTCTATCTTACACCTCAAGTTATATGATATGACGGTTTACAACCCGTAAGCTTTACACATGGGCCCTAAGCCTCTATGGGCCGTAACCTCTGGTTCATATTCTACTGGGCTTATGATAATACAACTATGTAAGTGTAATCCGGATCTTCCTGGCCGGTTTATATCTGCTAGTAATATCCCTGACAGGACTGGACACTGTAAGCGGAACTGCCCCAAGTATTTGGCGGATAAGAAGGATGGCAAGGTGAACAAGTGTATATGTGATATACATGTTATTGATGTGTACCTTACTAATGCTCGTAGTAGTACCTGGGTATTTGATACCGGTTCGGTTGCTAATATTTGTAACTCGAAACAGGGACTGCAGATTAAACGAAGATTGGCTAAGGACGAGGTGACGATGCGCGTGGGAAATGGTTCCAAACTCGATGTGATAGCCGTCGGCACGCTACCTCTACATCTACCTTCGGGATTAGTTTTAGACCTGAATAATTTTTATTTGGTGCCAGCGTTAAGCATGAATATTATATCTGGATCTTGTTTGTTGCGAGACAGTTATTCATTTAAATCTGAGAATAATGGTTGTTCTATTTTTATGAATAATATCTTTTATGGTCATGCACCCTTGAAGAGTGGTCTATTCTTCTTGGATCTCGATTGTAGTGATACACATATTCATAATATTGAAGCCAAAGGATGTAAAGTTAATAATGATAGTGCAACTTATTTGTGGCACTGCCGTTTAGGTCATATTGG
This sequence comes from Secale cereale, assembly GCA_902687465.1. Classification (NCBI taxonomy): domain Eukaryota; kingdom Viridiplantae; phylum Streptophyta; class Magnoliopsida; order Poales; family Poaceae; genus Secale; species Secale cereale. The sequence goes on from LR738712.1 coordinate 515,802,424, forward strand.
TGTAAAGCGCATGAAGAAACTCCATAGTGATGGACTTTTGGAATCACTTGATTATGAATCACTTGGTGCTTGCGAACCATGCCTCATGGGCAAGATGACTAAAACTCCGTTCTCCGGAACTATGAAGCGAGCAATAGATTTGTTGGAAATCATACATACTGATGTATGTGGACCAATGAGTGTTAGAGCTCGCGGTGGGTATCGTTATTTTCTGACCTTCACTAATGATTTGAGTAGATATGGGTATATCTACTTGATGAAGCACAAGTCTGAAACATTTGAAAAGTTCAAAGAATTTCAGAGTGAAGTAGAGAATCATCATAACAAGAAAATAAAGTTTCTACGATCTGATCGTGGAGGTGAATATTTGAGTTACGAGTTTGGTCTTCATTTGAAACAATGTGGAATAGTTTCACAACTCACGCCACCCGGAACACCACAGCGTAATGGTGTGTCCGAACGTCGTAACTGTACTTTATTGGATATGGTGCGGTCTATGATGTCTCTTATCGATTTACCACTATCGTTTTGGGGTTATGCTTTAGAGACAGCTGCATTCACGTTAGATAGGGCACCATCTAAATCCGTTGAGACGACGCCTTATGAACTGTGGTTTGGCAAGAAACCAAAGTTGTCGTTTATTAAAGTTTGGGGCTGCGATGCTTCTGTGAAAAAGCTTCAACCTGATAAGCTCGAACCCAAGTCGGAGAAATGTGTCTTCATAGGATACCCAAAAGAGACTGTTGGGTACACCTTCTATCAGAGATCTGAAGGCAAGATATTCGTTGCTAAGAATGGATCCTTTATAGAGAAGGAGTTTCTCTCGAAAGAAGTGAGTGGGAGGAAAGTAGAACTTGATGAGGTAATTGTTCCTTCTCATGAATTGGAAAGTAGTACATCACAGAAACTAGTTCCAATGATTCCTACACCGATTAGTGAGGAAGCTAATGATGATGATCATGAAACTTCAGATCAAGTATCTGCTGAACTTTGTAGATCAACCAGAGTACGTTCTGCACCAGAGTGGTACGGTAACCCAGTTCTGGAAGTCATGTTACTAGACCATGATGAACCTACGAACTATGAAGAAGCGATGATGAGCCCAGATTCCGCAAAATGGCTTGAGGCCATGAAATCTGAGATGGGATTCATGTATGAGAACAAAGTGTGGACTTTGGTTGACTTGCCCGATGATTGGCAAGCCATAAAAAATAAATGGATTTTCAAGAGGAAGACCGACACAGACAGTAATGTTACTGTTTACAAAGCTCAACTTATTGCGAAAGGGTTTCGACAAGTTCAAGGAGTTGACTACGATGAGACTTTCTCACCAGTAGTGATGCTTAAGTCTGTCCAAATCATGTTAGCAATTGCCACATTTTATGATTATAAAATCTGGCAAATGGATGTCAAAACTGCATTCCTGAATGGATATCTCAAAGAAGAGTTGTATATGATGCAACCAGAAGGTTTTTTCGATCCTAAAGGTGCTAACAAAGTGTGCAAACTCCAGCGATTCATCAATGGACTGGTGCAAGCATCTCGGAGTTGGAATATACGCTTTGATGAGGTGATCAAAGCATATGGTTTTATACAGACTTTTGGAGAAGCCTGTATTTACAAGAAAGTGAGTGGGAGCTCTGTAGCATTTCTGATATTTTATGTGGATGACATATTATTGATTAGAAATGATATAGAATTTCTGGATAGCATAAAAAGATACTTGAATAAGAATTTTTCAATGAAAGACCTCGGTGAAGCTGCTTACATATAGATAGATTAAGATGCTTAATTGGACTTTCACAAATCACGTACCTTGACAAAGTTTTGAAGAAGTTCAAAATGGATCAGTCAAAGCCCGACCACTACAGAAGATAGAGAGAAAATGAAAGTCATTCCCTATGCCTCAGCCATAGGATCTATCATGTATGCAATGCTGTGTACCAGACCTGATGTGTGCCTTGCTATAAGTCTAGCAGGGAGGTACCAAAGTAATCCAGGAGTGGATCACTGGACAGCGATCAAGAACATCCTGAATTACCTGAAAAGGACAAAGGATATGTTTCCGTATATGGAGGTGACAAAGAGCTCGTTGTAAACGGTTACGTCGATTCAAGCTTTGACACTGATTCGGATGACTCTAAGTCACAATCCAGATATGTATCTTTATTAAACGATGGAGCTGTCAGTTGGTGTAGTTCCAAGCAGAGCGTCGTGGCGGGATCTACGTGTGAAGTGGAATACATAGCTGCTTCGGAAGCAGCAAATGAAGGAGTCTGGATGAAGGAGTTCATATCCAATCTAGGTGTAATACCTAGTGCATCGGGTCCAATGAAAATCTTTTGTGACAACACTGGAGCAATAGCCTTGGCGAAGGAATCCAGGTTTCACAAGAGAACAAAGCACATCAAAAGACGCTTCAATTCCATCCGCTATCTAGTCAAGGAGGGAGACATAGAGATTTGCAAGATACATACGGATCTGAATGTTGCAGACCCGTTGACTAAGCCTCTTCCACGGGCAAAACATGATCAGCACCAAGACTCCATGGGTGTGGATCATTACTTTGTAATCTAGATTACTGACTCTAGTTCAAGTGGGAGACTAAAGGAAATATGCCCTAGAGGCAATAATAAAGATGTTATTTGTATTTCCTTATATCATGATAAATGTATTTTATTCATGCTAGAATTGTATTAACCGGAAACTTAGTACATGTGTGAATACATAGACAAAAACAGTATGTCCCTAGTATGCCTCTACTAGACTAGCTCATTGATCAAAGATGGTTATGTTTCCTAGCCATAGACATGAGTTGTAATTTGATCAACGAGATCACATCATTAGGAGAATGATGTGATGGACAAGACCCATCTGTTAGCTTAGCACTATGATCGTTTAGTTTTATTGCTATTGCTTTCTTCATGACTTATACATGTTCCTATGACTATGAGATTATGCAACTCCCGTATACCGGAGGAACTCCTTGTGTGCTATCAAACGTCACAACGTAACTAGGTGATTATAAAGATGCTCTACAGGTGTCTCTGAAGGTGTTCGTGGTGTTGGCATAGGTCAAGAATAGGATTTGTCACTCCGAGTGTCGGAGAGGTATCTCTGGGCCCTCTCGGTAATACACATCATAATAAGCCTTGCAAGCAAATGACTAATGAGTTAGTCACGGGATGATGTATTGCAAAATGAGTAAAGATACTTGCCGGTAACGAGATTGAACTAGGTATTGAGATACCGACGATCGAATCTCGGGCAAGTAACATACCGATGACAAAGGGAACAACGTATGTTGTTATGCAGTTTGACGGATAAAGATCTTCGTAGAATATGTAGGAGCCAATATGAGCATCCAGGTTCCGCTACTGGTTATTGACCGGAGATGAGTCTCGGTCATGTCTACATAGTTCTCGAACCCGTAGGGTCCGCACGCTTAACGTTTGATGACGATCGGTATTGTGAGTTTATGAGTTTTGATGTACCGAAGGTAGTTCAGAGTCTCGGATAAGATCACAGACATGACGAGGAGTCTCGGAATGTCCGAGACGTAAAGATTGATATATTGGACGACCATATTCGGACACCGGAAGTGTTCCAGAAAGTTTCGGAATAAACCGGAGTGCCGGGGGGGTTACCGCAACCCCCCGGGGAAGCTATGGGCCCTAATGGGCTTTAGTGGAAAGAGAGAGGGCCGGCCAGGGCTGGGCCGCGCGCCCCTCCCCCTTGGTCCGAATTGGACAAGGAAAGGAGGGGGGCGGTGCCCCTTTCCTTCTCCCTCTCCCTCTCCTTCCTTCCCCCTCTCTCCCTCTTGGTGATTCCTACTAGGAATAGGATTGCAATCCTATCCTAGTAGGATTGCTCCTCTAGGCGCGCCATAGGGGGCCGGCCGGCCTCCCCCTTTCTCCTTTTTATACAGGGGCAGGGGCACCCTAGAACACACAAGTTGATCTCTCCAGTCATGTGCGGTGCCCCACTCCACCGAAACACACCTCGGTCATACCGTTGCAGTGCTTAGGCGAAGCCCTGCGCCGGTAACTTCATCATATCTGTCACCACGCCGTCGTGCTGACGAAACTCTCTCGTGAAGCTCAACTGGATCAAGAGCTCGTGGGACGTCATGAAGCTGAACGTGTGCTGAACGTGGAGGTGTCGTACGTTTGGTGCTTGATCGGTTGAATCGCGAAGAAGTTCCACTACATCAACCGCGTCACTTGACGCTTCTGCTTTCGGTCTACAAGGGTACGTAGACACACTCTCCCCTCTCGTTGCTATGCATCTGGTAGATAGATCTTGCGTGATCGTAGGAAAATTTTAAAATACTACGTTCCCCAACAAGTGCATCATCCGAGAGAAAGTGGGTGGAGCATTTGCAAGGCCAAAAGACATGACCGTGTATTCATAGCAGCCATAACTCGTTCTGAATGCGGTCTTGGGAATATCCTCTTCACGGATACAAATCTGATGATAACCCATCCGGAGATCGAGCTTCGAGAAAACCTTGGTTCCTTTGAGCTGCTCGAACAATTCACTGATATCGGGGAGCGGGTACTTATTCTTTATTGTCTTCTTGTTCAATGGCCGGTAATCAACGCAAAGGCGTTCCGTGCCATCCTTCTTCTTGACAAATAGAACACCACAGCCCCAAGGAGAAGTACTTGGTCTGATTAGACCCATACGTTCTTGCTCATTGAAAGTGCAGTATATCGACTAGAGGGGGGGTGAATAGGCGATTTTTATGAAATGCTTCAAAATATGGTAGTTTCGAAGACAAACGATAAGCTCAATCCTATTAGTATGCAGCGGAAAGTGGACTACACTAGATAAGCCATAGTCAGGTATTCAATGAAGTGAAAGCACGAAGACTAATAGCAACTAGGCAGTAGGGATCATGATGGAAGAAGGAATGAAGCCAATCACAACAAGTAGATACTCAGTGAAGTCAATCTGATAAGGCAAGCATGCAATGACTTCACAACATAGAGCAATAAGTAAAGGGAAGGAAAGGATAGAACCAGTAGCTCGGGGAAGACAGTGATTTGTTAGACCAGTTCCAGTTGATGTGACAACTGTACATCTGGTTAGGGAGGCTGAGATTTAACTCAGAAGACCGTGTCTTCACCTTGTTCCCCTTGAGCTAAGGACACCTAGTCCTCACCCAATCACTCTGGTAAGTCTTCAAGGTAGACTTCCAAACCTTCACAAACTTCGTTCACCAGCGATCCACAATGACTCTTGGATGCTCAGAACGCGACGCCTAACCGGCTGGAGGAAACACAGTCCTCAAGTGTAATAAGTCTTCAGGTCACACGGACAGAAAGACTTCAGTGATGCCTAACACTCTTTGGCTCTGGGTGTTTGGGCTTTGTCCTCGCAAGGATTTCTCTCTCAAATGCTTCGGAGGTGGGTTGCTCTCAAACGACAAAAGCCGTGCAATAACTCTCAGTAGCCACCAATTTATGGTGTAGGGGGTGGGCTATTTATACCACTGGGCAACCCAACCTGATTTGTTCGAAGTGACCTTGGGTCACTAAGGAACTGACACGTGTTTCAACGATCAAATTTCAAACACACACGGCAACTTTACTTGAGCTACAAGTAAAGATGACTCATCCTACTCTGGATAAGATTTGCTCACACATAGTCTTCGCTCGAAGACATAGGATTTTGGTTGAGCATCACTTCAGTCACTCTGACTTAGTTCACTTGGACCCCACTTAACAGTACGGTGGTTCCTATGACTCAACAAAGAAGAAAAGGAAACAACGAAACATCTACGCCTTCGCTTTCCATAGTCTTCACACAATGTCTTCTCATGTCATAGTCTTCAATATGATTATCTTCATATACCACCACTGATATCAATGTCTTCATACATTTTTAGGGGTCATCTCCGGTAGGTAAACCGAGTCAATGAGGGACTACTACCTGTGTTATCCTGCAATTCTCACAAACACATTAGTCCCTCAACCAAGTTTGTCGTCAATACTCCAAAACCAACTAGGGGTGACACTAGATGCACTTACAATCTCCCCCTTTTTGGTGATTGATGACAAACTGGTTGAAGTTTTCAATGGGGATAAAGATATGTGAAATTGTAAAGGATAAAGGTATTGTCTTCGTAAGTAGCAAAAGGCTTCCCCTGAAGATGTGCATATAGTTGATTTGCCTTTGAATGCAAATGCACATGGCAGGTTGTACTTGTGGAGATCCTCTTCAACTTATGAAGACAATTCATCATGCACAATTGATATGTCGAAGATAATGACATGCATAATAAAAATGGACGTCTGCAATAATGACTAAGTGCGGAGTATAAGATAGCAGATGCGGAATTTATCATCGCATTATAGAGTAGCATAAAAACGTAGCAGACGACCATCAGTTCAAGTGTTACAACTCAAAGAACCAAATGTAGCAAAACGAGAGTTGTAAACACTAGGCAAATTATAAAGCACCCGCCCATATGGACCCGCTTGAAGACTATCAACTCATATGCTTCTCCCCCTTTTGTCAGTAAGGACCAAAAAGGTTTGAAGACATAGAGCCTCTACTCATTCCCAGTTGGAGCAGGAGAGGATGTAGGGTCGACGTTGGTGTTTGGCGGTGCAGAAGTAGTTGGTGCAGTGTTGATGTGCGCTGAAGTAGGAGGAGGTGAAGTAGCATCATCTTGATCATCGATCACCCTGGCGTAAATTGTTGCAGTGGAGGAGGAGTATTCGGAATCTTCAAGAGATGGAGTTCGACACATAACAACAGTCCTTGGAGGAGTGTTGTCAAACTTGAATCTCTCTGTGAAGCCATCGTCTTGAAGATCCGCTTCAGCACTCGGCAAGGTCAAACTCTTCCAAGACCTCCGACAGGTTTCATGAGCAACAAAGGCATTCTTGGTGGCAAGATTGCGAATGCGGTTGACATCCACCAAGAGGCTTTGCATCTGACGCTTTAACGAGAGGTGATGCTTATCCTGTTTCTGATGAAGGGCAACCAGAAGCTCTCGGTTATTCAGGACACGAGATCGCTTCTGAGTCCTTTGGGCGATGGTGCTCTTAGTGGCTTCGGTTTCAGCGTGTCGAGGTAGACGAGTACGACCAGCCAGAGGATAAATGCGTGAGACTGCTGGAACTCCTTCAATCTGCTGAGTGAAGCTCTGGTGATCAACATTGTGAAGACTAACTGGCTCTTTGGTAGGCTCTTGGTAGATAGCTTCAGCTGACATATCAACCTCAGGCAAGAAGATTTGATGGTTGCGAGCAGAGGGCTGATAGGTGACAGCTGAATGCAGCTTGATGAGGCGCATAATCCAAGGGGCATAGAATTTCAGACCAAATAGATCAGATCCAGACATAGCCAATTGCCTAATGAAGAAATCCTGAGCATTGAAGCTGATGCCATTGAAGATATAGAAGACCAAAGTCTTCATAGTGCCTTCAAGCTTAGCTGATGAAGAATGTCCTTTGACGGGCCATAGAGTACGCCTGATGATGTGATAGATGGTGCGCGGCAGGTACTCTAGGTCTTCAACAAAGAATTCCTTAGGATATTCAGCATCACTTGGCAGAGGCTTCATCATGCTTAGCATTTGGCTCATGTTGGGCTTGCGCTTCTGAAATATACTCTCCAAGGCTTCAGTGTGCAATTGATAGCCAGGTTCATACAGATCTCCTGGAGTGGGCAGGCCAGTAAGCTCAAAGAGATCAAAGGCTTTAGCTTCATGATGCACATTGCCTGTCATCCACTCAAGGACCCATGTCTTCGGCTCCCTGCTGTAGCCTCAAATGTGGAGGGTTGCATAGAATTGCAGAAGCAGCTCTTCATTCCAATGCTCTTTGTCTGTTACAAAATTGAGCAGGCCAGCATCACGGAAGCAGTCAAGAGCTTCCTCCAGGCAAGGCAGACCAGCAATAGCTTCAGTGTCAAGACGCATGTGAGGGGAAATGCGCCCTTGATCATAGAGTACTCTTGAGTAGTAGCTGCGCTGCTGATGGCTCCAGAACCTATCCGATGATATTCTTGGCTTGGAATATGGGTTCTTGGCGCTGTCAAAGAAGGTGTTGTGCACAGTGAAGCTATTGGCATTGAATGACCCTTGAGAGGTTGCAATACCTGGAAACCTTGGCAGTCTTGGCCTAGGCTTCTGAACTTGGGGCCTGTGCTCAACATGATGATCAAACTGAGGACCAGCAGCACGCGGTCCAGTGGTAGGTGGTGGAATCAGAATGGGCCACCGGACAGTAACCAGCAGATCATCCTTGTTGTATGCTTGCTCAATGGTATGGGGCCGTGGAGGCAGAATAGGAGCAGATGCATTATCTTCAAGCTGCAGATTTGCTTCAGGTGCAGCATTGGCTTCAGGCGCAGCACTGGCTTCAGGCGCAGTCACTTCAGGCGCCACATTAGCTTCAGCCATGACCACGTCATTGGCTTCAGTGTTGGTGGTGGCAGCCTCTGAATTTGTAACCTCCACTTTAGTAGCTGGAGGGTCAGACACGTTCTCCTCGAGAACAGGGGGTGTGGCAGTACGTTCATCTTCCGCTTGGGGTTGTTCTTCTTCTTGGGGTGGTTCTTCTTCGGCTGATGCAGCCGGAATATCTTCAGCCGCCTTGGCTTCAGATTCTGAGGGGTTCACAGTAGGAGCAGCGTCAGGTACAGATGGTTGCTCTACTCTTTCTGGAACACTTGGGGCGACGACTTGAGGCCTTGGTCCTTTGCGAAGCCTGTGAAAAGTTGGCGACGCCTGAGGAGATGGAGGTTGTTGGGCCTCAAAGTCTTCATCTTCAAGCACCGTACTGGTGTCTTGAGTTTGCTGAGGTGTGGCTTGTGTATCGTGTGGGTGATCAGCCCACGAGTCATCCTGAGCAATTGGCGTCAATGGACGACCAATGCGGATACGTTCGCTGTTTGTAAGAACAGGCGAAGATTCAACGTTGTACTCGATCTGAGGAAGGACTTCATCATCTTCAACATTGTCATAAGGACCAATGTCTTCAGTTGCGGTGGGGTCAACAACTGGAATGTCTCCAGCCTCTGTGGGAGCAGGCTCATGAACAGTCATTCGACATTCTCTTTGGGCAGAAGCAGGGCGAGCAACTGAGATTGGCTCGACAAAGATAGGCTCTTTGGAAGCAGCCTTATCCTTCTTGGTTTTGCGCTTCTTGGTGGGTGGAGCTTCATCAGTAGTTTGCTTGCGCTTGCGAGCTTCAGCTTCAGCCACCTTTGTCTTCTTGAGCTTTGAAGTTGTTGGGGTTTCCTTAGGCTTCGTGCCAGTCATGCTAGCAGGGAAGACTATGCGAGGCATTTCGTGCCCTGATTCTTCAGCTTCGGGCACATGTTACTTCTTCTTTTTCTTGGCAGCCATCCTTGGGTCAATACCAGGACGCCCAAGAGCCTTGCGCTTTTCAGCTTCATTGAACGCTTGAACGCATTTGGCAGCCAAGTCCTTGATTCGTTCACGGGAACCTTTAGCTTCATCACGCCTCTGGCGAAAGGCTTCCTTGAGCTCATGCATCATAACCTTGAAGTTTTGAATCTCTTGCACGCTGAGCTTCTCCACATGCTTCTTGAACTGAGCCTTTTCATAATCGATCTTTTGCTTCAGCTCAACAATTCTCTGAGCCAGAGCCAGCTCAGAAGCAATGGCGCCATGGAAGGAGACGCTGAGGCCAACTGGAAGTTGAAGATCGTCGAAGCTCGGGTTGGGGGTGTCAAACCATTCATCAATGAAGTTATTGAGCACTTCAACGTCAAAGAGCGGCAAATCATTGAAGATTTCAGCATCTTGCTTGCTCTTGATCAGAAGCTCCAGAGCATCGTCACCAAGATCTTCATCACTTGAGAGATCAAGGGCATCATTGGCAGTCTTCAGAACAGCATCAGGAGTGAGAGCTGGACTGGGGTTGCGCGATGGCTTCTTCTTCAGCTGTCTGCCCTTGGAGATACGAGAGTGTTCCTCAGATTGCACACTTGGTGCAGGTGGAGCAGTGGCCAAAGGCTTCACTCTAGAAGTAATTGGTGGAGTGGTCTTCAAAGCCTTTGATTTCTTCTTCTTGGGCTTCGATGTTGCAGGTGCTTCCTCAGAATCAGCATCTGCCGCAGGCTGATCCACATCCGCCCCTTGAACCCTGATGTGACTGATGAGGCCTTCTAAGTTGTAAAAGGGCCCAACCAGGTTTGGTTCAGCTTCGCGCGTGCCATCAGTGCGGGGCGCAGAGGGGCTAGGATTGAAGTCTAATCCCCAATGCTTCTTGTTCTCTTTGGCCGAGTTCTTGGCGTATTGAAGATTCGCTTGAACAGATTGTCGTCGCGACACCAGAGCAGAGAGCTAGGATCAGCATCAGCAGGCTGAGGCCCTCTGACCATGCAAGGATAGAAGCCTTGAGCAATGGCTTCAGCACATGTCTTGGGAGGAAGATTTTTATATGTGATATCTCCCCATGGATGCTTGATGGCGTTCTTCTCAGCATACTCTTGGGTCACGAACCTGTACTTGAACCACTGTTCAGCCCAGTATCTTCGAATCCATTGGATTCGCGTCTTCCTCTGATTATAGTCTTTCTCTGGATCAGTTGTGTATATCTCAATGAGATCAGGAGGCAAATCAATGGAGGTGTTGCCACGGCGTTGTCTGCCACCCTTTCTAACTGTCTTGTCAGTTGCCATTTGCTTCAACCTGAAGGGCTTCAAACTGAATGGCTTCAAAACAGGCAAATGCTTCGGTCTGCTGGTCAGACAGGAACTGTCTTCAGGGGAGTGAATGTGGCGCTGCAAAAATTCTGCAAATGAATGCAGACTATGAGAACCAAGGGATTCTCCCACAGACATGTACCTATGACAGCATTAGAGATGCGAGGGAAGGGGAAGAGGTCATATGCATTCTCAGAAGTTTTGAAGATTAAAACAGTTTTGAAGACTTTGACCTCATAGCGCGAAGACATTCACTCATGAGAGTTGGTTCCAGATTTGTACGAATCCACGAATAGGTACAAGTGAGGAATCTAACTATGGTTGAAGCATATGTGAATGTACTAGGCAAGATATGAGATGCAGACGGGATAGATCCATATATCTAAGTAGGCAGAAACTTCTTGTGGTAGAATAGATGAATCTTTATGGATCAAGAAGATGGTAAAAAGCAAGTTTTAATTACCACACGATGAACTGCTTAGACAGAGAGGAGTTGGATGCCCAGCAGTTCGGTCTTCCGTGCCCTAACTTGGCGACGAAGGATAGCTACGGCGACGGCGGAGTAGAAGATGTTCGCGGCCGGCGTGAGGACGGCGTCGACGAGGTTGCGGCAGCGAAGCGCTTCGTCGCCGGCGTCGTCGAAAGCTAGCGGAGGCGCTAGGGTTGGTCGAGGTGGAGAGGTGGTAGAAGAACTTTTGACCAGGATGGGACGTGCATTTATAGGCATGGGTGACGGCACAACGCAATTACGCAGGTGCCCCTGACGGTTCACGTACGAGTGACACGTGGTGGTCATGTAACGCATTGGGAGTTGTCCCACGATCCCACGTTCACCACGACTGTCGGAGTGGTCGTTCCGGCTTCTCCGGGTTTCAGGCATAAAGGATGGAGCATTAAAAACAGATTTAAAGTTTGTCTCCATATCTTCTGCTGACAAGGACGCAGAGAAGATATTTGACAGTTCAACAGAATGCATATGATTTGGACAGACAGAACGTGAGATGAGAAAGAATAGAGAGGTTAGGGCCCGATCACATTCACTTAGTCCAAAAGATTCAAATATGAAGACATAGCTATAAGTGAATGCTGTTGAGGACAGAACACAACTCTATATATATATATATATGTCCTATATGAAGATAAACCAAGTGCGAAGACTTTGCAAATGTAACGCCACGAGAAACACTTCAAACAAGAATTTGGTGGCGGCGTTACCCACCGTATAGGAAGTATTAGACCCAAACACGGCGCACAATTATCGTGGCGCTCCGAAGTCAAATTCCATGTTAATGTATTCACACTTAGAATGTAAGTCTTCATTGATTGAAGATATACTTTACTTCGTGTGTTGCACATCTAAGTCATCAATATGCATAAGTGTTAGGATGTATGCCTGATTACAGGACATTTGAGGATTCTAAGATATTTAGCTCACACCGCAACTTGCAAAACCTTTTCTCATCCAAGGGCTTTGTGAAGATATCTTCTAGTTGCTCTTCAGTGTTGACGTGTATGATATCAATATATTCCTTCATGACATGATCTCTGAGAAAGTGATGACGAATTTCAATGTGCTTTGTCTTCGAGTGCTGTACTGGGTTGTTGGCAATCTTGATGGCGCTTTCATTATCACAGTAGAGTGGCACATGCTTCAGATGGACTCCATAGTCCTTGAGTGTTTGCTTCATCCAAAGAAGCTGAGCGCAGCAAGATCCAGCAGCAATGTATTCAGATTCAGCAGTGGAGAGTGATACACAGTTCTGCTTCTTTGAAGACCAACAGACAAGTGATCGTCCTAGAAAGTGACATGTGCCTGATGTAGACTTGCGATCAACTTTGTCACCAGCATAATCAGCATCTGAAAATCCAACTAGATCAAACTCTGAGCCCTTTGGATACCATAATCCTAGTGTTGGGGTGTAAGCCAAATATCAAAGTATTCGCTTCACAGCTAAGTGATGCGACTCCTTTGGTGCCGCTTGATATCGAGCACACATGCAAACACTAAGCATAATATCTGGCCTAGATGCACATAAATAAAGTAAAGAACCAATCATGGAGTGGTATACCTGTTGATCAAACTCTTTACCATTGGCGTCGGGACCCAGATGATGTTTAGCAGGCATTGGCATCGAGTACCCTTTGCAGTCTTGCATTCCAAACTTTTTCAGGCAATCTTTGAGGTACTTCTCTTGAGATATGAAGATGTCGTTGCTTTGCTGACGAATTTGAAGACCAAGGAAGAACTTCAGCTCACCCATCATGGACATTTGATATTGCTCTTGCATCATGTGACCAAACTCATCACTGTATTTCTTGTCCGTGCAGCCGAAGATAATGTCATCCACATAGATTTGGCAGACCAATAGCTCATCATCATATGTCTTCGTGAAGAGTGTGGGGGTCTAGGGATCCAGGTTTGAAGCCTTTGCTCATCAGGAAGTCTTTGAGAGTGTCATACCAAGCACGAGGCGCTTGTTTAAGGCCATACAGTGCCTTGTTGAGCTTGTATACCATAGCAGGACGTTTTGGATCTTCAAAGCCAGGTGGTTGTGCAACATACACTTCTTCTTCAATCCTTCCATTGAGAAAGGCACTCTTTACATCCATTTGATATAGAAGTATGTTGTGATGATTTGCATAGGCTAGCAGTATACGAATGGCTTCAAGTCTAGCCACAGGAGCAAATGTTTCATCGAAGTCAATCCCTTCGACTTGAGTGTATCCTTGAGCAACAAGACGAGCTTTGTTTCTGACCACTTGACCATGCTCATCTTGCTTGTTGCGATAGATCCATTTTGTGCCTATTATGTTGTGCTTGCGAGGATCAGGACGCTTGACAAGTTCCCATACATTGTTCAGCTCGAATTGTTGAAGCTCTTCTTGCATTGCTTAAATCCATTTAGGTTCCATAAAAGCTTCAGCAACTTTCTTGGGTTCAGATATTGAGACAAAAGCAAAGTGCCCACAGAAATTTGCAAGCCGTGTAGCTCTTGAGCGAGTAAGTGGACCAGGAGCATTTATGCTATCAATTATCTTCTCAACTTGTACTTCATTTGCAACACGAGGATGAGCTGGACGAAGATTTTGCTCTTGCTGTACATTGTCATCGTCGGGAGTGTTGTCTTCAGGCTGAGCATTGCCGTCAGGTTGATTTGGAGCAGAGATGATGAGTTCCTCGTCAGGTTGTGCTTCAGAGGGCATGATTTCACCGGTTCCCATTAACTTGATAGATTCATTTGGTGAAGCTTCATCTAGCACAGTTGGTAGGGTCTCTCTTTGTGAACCATTTGTCTCATCAAATCGCACATCCACAGTTTCAATAGTTTTATAGAGAAAGATGTTGAAGACTCTGTAGGAGTGTGAATCCTTTCCATATCCGAGCATGAAGCCTTCATGTGCTTTTGGTGCAAATTTTGACTTGTGATGAGGATCCTTGTTCCAGCACTTAGCTCCAAATACTCTGAAGTAACTTACGTTAGGCTTCTTTCCAGTGAGGAGTTCATAGGATGTTTTCTTTAGAAGCTTGTGAACATAAACACGGTTGATGATATGGCATGCAGTATCAATAGCTTCGGGCCAGAACCTTCTTGGTGTCTTGTATTCATCGAGCATCGTTCGAGCCATCTCAATTAGAGTTCTGTTCTTGCGCTCAACGATCCCATTTTGCTGAGGTGTATAAGGAGCTAAGAATTCATGGGTGATTCCCATTTCATCCAGATAAAGATTGAGGCCAGTGTTCTTGAACTCAGTGCCATTGTCACTTCTGATATGCTTGATCTTGATGCCATAGTTGTTCATGGCACGGTTGGCGAAGCGTCTGAAGACATCTTGCACTTCAGTCTTGTAGAGTATTATGTGCACCCATGTGTATCTTGAATAATCATCAACAATGACGAAGCCATAGAGACAAGTTGTGGTAGAGAATGTGGAGTAGTGAGTAGGGCCAAATAAGTCCATGTGAAGCAGCTCGAAGGGTTTGGATGTCGTCATGATTGTCTTCGAGGGGTGCTTGGCTCTAGTCATCTTCCCAGCTTCACAGGCACCACAAAGATGATCTTTCTTGAACTTGACTTCTTCGATGCCTATGACATGCTTCTTATTTGCGAGAGTGTGCAAGTTCCTCATGCCAGCATGTCCTAGCCTCCGATGCCAGAGCCGGCAAGCTTTTGCTAGAAGACATACGACCATCTGCGGTCCAGCTGAGAAATCTACCATATACAGATCACCTTTTCTATATCCATCAAATACTAAAGACTTGTCAGATTCCATTAGTACAAGGCAACGTAATTTACCGAAGATCACAATCATGTTTAAGTCACAAAGCATTGAGACAGACATTAAGTTGAAGCCAAGAGATTCAACAAGCATGACTTTATCCATGTGCTGATCTCTTGAGATTGCAACTCTACCTAGACCCAACACTTTGCTTTTACCAGTATCAGCAAATGTGATGTGAGTCTTATTAGATGGACGTAAGGTTGAGTCCATGAGAAGATTTCGATCACCAGTCATATGATTTGTGCATCCGCTATCCATAATCCATTCTGAAGACTATGGTGTCACTCCCTACAATGCAGTTAGGAGGATAGGCTTCACCAAAAGCCATTGTGAAGCATAAACATTTTATGCATAAGTGGATTATGAAAGCTTAGGTGAAAGTTAGGACTGATAAGACGTTCAGCAAGTGATATATGAATAGTATGAGCAGTAAGTCATTTTGGGCATTTGATCTTGTGCCCAGCAAGTGTTTTAGGTCCCCAGCAATAACATCAGAAGCCTTTGATTTTCGACTGGAGACCCTTCCCTGTAAAAGAGAGTTAGTTCTTCTTAACCACCCACATCTTCAGGGGTGGCTTAGAAGCAATGAGTCTAAGAGAAGCATCTGAGAATTTTGGCTTTGGAGCCCTAGCAAATAATCTTGCAGGAGGAGAATAATACTCATAAGAATAGGCAGAAAAATTCTTTGATTTATGAACATAGCGGTTTGAAGAAACACGCTCATATTCATGGGTCTGAGTATGGTTTCCCTGCAAAACATCCGCATTAGGGTGACTCAGGTGAGCCTTTGTCTGTATGAAGCCTTAGGACCATATGAAGCCTTTGGTCTGGGGTTTGTCTTCATCCCAGGAGGTGTCATGATAATATTTGCTGGAAGCTTCTCAAGACAATCTTTGGGTACCCAGATCTTCTTCATAGGTGGTCCGTTCCTGCAGTTAGTACCAATATACCTGGCAAACACTTCACCATATTGATTCTTAAACAGTTTATAGTTTACACCAAAGGATTCATCAATGATAACAGGATTAGCACAAGTGAAGCCAGATAAGGTAGATGGATCCACTGAAGGTTCCTTTGCAGCAACCCGTGTGGTTTTGGGATACTGCTCAGGCTTCCAGTATGACCCATCAACATTCATTTTCCTGTCGAACCCAACACCCTCTTTCCTAGGGTTTTGGTTCAGTATCTGCTTTTTGAGGACATCACATAGAGTCTGATGCCCTTTGAGGCTTTTGTACATCCCTGTTTCAAGCAAAGTCTTCAACCTAGCATTTTCATCAGCAATAGTAGTGGTATGCTCAGCAGAGGGGTTAGTTACCACATCAGCAGTTGAAGATATTGCAACAGTGGCAACAGTAGAACATTCACCAACAGATGTAGCATTATCACGTTCAATGCATTTTAGACATGGTGGTTCAAACTTTTCGTGAGAAGCACTCACATGTTGAGAAAGTAATGAATCATGCTCCTTATGAAGATCCTCATAACATCCTCTTAGCTGTTCATGATCGGATAAGAGAGTGTTATGAAGACTTTGAAGCATAGTTAACTTAGTTGAAGCCTCTGAAGACTTACAGCTAAGTTTTTCGACTGATCCATTTCTTCACCCAACATATCATTGCTCTTATTAAGCATTTTTGAGCCTTTTCCAGAGCAATTTGTTGTTTAGTGGCAAGGGAAGCAAGCTTGACATAGCTGGGTCCAAATTCATCACCAGATTCATCATCACTAGATTCAGACAAGTAGCATTCAGTTACCTTGGCGCCTTTTGCCATAAGACACGGTGCAGAGGATGATGGTTCTGGATCGAAAGTCATCGTCTTGAGAGATTCCTTGAATTTCTCAAACCCAGAATCATCACGAGTTCGATGACCTTCATAGACTTCAAAGAGACGGTCCCAGATAAGCTTCGCATGATCAAGATGCATGATGTTCCTGAACTGGTCTTGAGACAGACAGGAGCAGATGACGTCCTTCGCTGTGAGATTGAGAAGAGTGAACTTGCGAATGTCATCAGCTTCTGCCCTCTTGCATAAATCGGTAAGACCAATCTCAGTGACGGTCCACAGCTCACTGTTAATCGCCATGAGACGTTTCTTCATCATGGCCTTCCACTTGGGATACTCTTGACCGTCAAACATGGGGCAAGACACTGTCTTCATTCCTGCAGTCAACATAACTAAAACTCCAGGTGGTTAAACCGAATCACACAGAACAAGGGAGTACCTTGCTCTGATACCAATTGAAAGTGCGGTATATCGACTAGAGGGGGGGGTGAATAGGCAATTTTTATGAAATGCTTCAAAACATGGTAGTTTCGAAGACAAACAATAAGCTCAATCCTATTAGTATGCAGCGGAAAGTGGACTACACTAGATAAGCCATAGTCAGGTATTCAATGAAGTGAAAGCACGAAGACTAATAGCAACTAGGCAGTAGGGATCATGATGGAAGAAGGAATGAAGCCAATCACAACAAGTAGATGCTCAGTGAAGTCAATCTGATAAGGCAAGCATGCAATGACTTCACAACATAGAGCAATAAGTAAAGGGAAGGAAAGGATAGAACCAGTAGCTCGGGGAAGACAGTGATTTGTTAGACCAGCTCCAGTTGCTGTGACAACTGTACGTATAGTTAGGGAGGCTGAGATTTAACTCAGAAGACCGTGTCTTCACCTTGTTCCCCTTGAGCTAAGGACACCTAGTCCTCGCCCAATCACTCTGGTAAGTCTTCAAGGTAGACTTCCAAACCTTCACAGACTTCGTTCACCGGCGATTCACAATGACTCTTGGATGCTCAGAACGCGACGCCTAACCGGCTGGAGGAAACACAGTCCTCAAGTGTAATAAGTCTTCAGGTCACACAGACAGAAAGTCTTCAGTGATGCCTAACACTCTTTGGCTCTGGGTGTTTGGGCTTTGTCCTCGCAAGAATTTCTCTATCAAATGCTTCGGAGGTGGGCTGCTCTCAAATGACAAAAGCCGTGCAATAACTCTCAGTAGCCACCAATTTATGGTGTAGGGGGTGGGCTATTTATAGCCACTGGGCAACCCGACCTGATTTGTCCGAAGTGACCCTGGGTCACTAAGGAACTGACACGTGTTCCAACGGTCAAATTTCAAACACACACGACAACTTTACTTGAGCTACAAGTAAAGCTGACTCATCCTACTCTGGATAAGATTTGCTCACACATAGTCTTCGCTCGAAGACATAGGATTTTGGTTGAGCATCACTTCAGTCACTCTGACTTAGTTCACTTGGACCCCACTTAACAGTACGGTGGTTCCTATGACTCAACAAAGAAGAAAAGGAAACAACGAAACATCTACGTCTTCGCTTTCCATAGTCTTCACACAATGTCTTCTCATGTCATAGTCTTCAATATGATTATCTTCATATACCACCACTGATATCAATGTCTTCATACATTTTTAGGGGTCATCTCCGGTAGGTAAACTGAATCAATGAGGGACTACTACCTGTGTTATCCTGCAATTCTCACAAACACATTAGACCCTCAACCAGGTTTGTCGTCAATACTACAAAACCAACTAGGGGTGGCACTAGATGCACTTACACTCATCGAGTTGTTTCTTCAACTCCTTTAACTCTTTAGGAGAAAGCTTGTACGGACGCCGACATGCTGGCTCGGTACCAGGTTCAAGTTCAATGACAAATTCAACTGGACGGTTGGGAGGCATGCCTGGAAGCTCTTCAAAGAATACATCCTCATATTCACAAACCACCGGAATCTGAGAAATGGCATTAATCTCGCCCTTGTCATTGAGAGAGAATAGCCTGATTGTGTTATCTCGAGAAGCGAAGATAATCACATCTTCGGAAGGATGAGTTAGATTGACCTCCTTATTTGCACAATTAATAAGTGCATCATGCTTCGAGAGCCAATCCATCCCAAGAATGAGATCAATGTCCGAGTTACCGAGAATAACTGGGGAAACCAGAAAACTGTAATCACCCATATGAATAGATATATCCAGAGCATACAAGCTAGAATTCATTTGTTTTCTCGGAGAAATAATTGATAACTCCCTTGGTAAAGCCACTGTGCCCACATTGTGCTTGGATGCAAATGGATATGACATGAAGGAATGTGATGCACCAAAATCAAACAAGACTTTAGCAGGTTTAAGGTTAACTAGAAGATTACCAATTATCACATCTGAAGAATTCTCTGCTTGAGCTGCACTCATCAGGTTCACTCTTGCAACCTTGGGATTGTGCTTGACAATAGCATTGCTGACAGGTGGAGGAGGCGGAAGGCGCTTCTGAGTACACTTGTTTGCATAGTGACCCTTCTGGCCACACTTGTTGCAAGTAACTTCTGAAAGAGGCCGATGATAAGGACCACTTGGTCTTGGAGCTTGGAACTGAGGCTTGGACTGGTTGCTTGGGTTGGGTGGGTGGGAGAATCCACGACCACCTGAGTGCTTGTTGTTGCTTGGAGGACAGAGCGCTGGAGGAGACGGTAGCCAGAAATTCTACTACTTGGCAACCACTTGAGAGGAAGAGGAAAAGTGGACAACATCTCTTATCCTCTTTTTGGAAGCTTCACACTTGAGCTGAGTTGCCTCTTGCTTGAGAGCCATATTGTAGAATTGGTCAAATTCATCCAGCTCGAACAAGGTGAGAGCAAGTTGGAGTTCATCTTTCAGACCACCTCGGAACAGGTATATCTTGCTCTTGGCATCGGGGATGTCTTGCTTCGCATAACAGGCAAGATTTTAGAACTTGACATTGTATTGATATACGAACATGGTGCCTTGCTTCAGGTTGCGGAATTGCTCACGCATGCCTTCAATGACACTAGTTGGAATGTGATGAGAACGGAAATCTTTGCAGAAGTTAGTCCACGAGATCTCACGATCACCTCTGGAGTCTTTGTACTGTTACCACCAATCAGCAGCTTGATCTTTGAGTTGGAAAGTGGCAAACTTGACATAATCCTGAGGTTTTACGTTACTACATTCAAAGTGCCTCTTGATGTGTGTGCTCCAATATTCAGCATCTAGCGGGTCCACACAGTAACTGAATGACTTTGGTTGGTTTGCCAGGAATTGATTCAGTGTCGCAGAGTGAGGTTGATTGAACATATTGCCTTGGCCTTGGTTCCCATGATTGCCTTGATTTGCTTGATTGGCTTGAAATTTCTGCATCATCTGCATGAGTATCTGAGTGTTTTGGTTGGTTGCCTGCATAATCGCTCTCCATGCCTCAGACGAAGGAGGAGGGGAAGGAGGACGTTCAGGAGGACGCTCTTCTTCACCCTCTTGGTTTGGGTTGGGAACCTTCTTAGGAGCCATCCTGAATACGATGACAACCGTTAGCCATTGATGCAAAACGGGTAAGTTGAATCGACGGCTAGATATTTGCAACATAAAGTCTTCACAATGAACATTTGAACAAAATGAACGAATGAATTCCACAGCTTAATGGTACAACAATCTTGTCGAGAAGCCACTTAGGAGACAAAAGATAAAATAAAAAACAAAAAGGTACAGATGGAACAAATACATGATAGAAGTTCCGTCCCACATGTTCGTGTTGAATGCCCCATGGTACGTGTTACAAAGGGTGTTGCAATCCCCGGATCAGCATAGCCAAGGACCCTTTAAGATGCAACTCCCAATTGGAAGAGCGCCCATGAAACCTCTTCACTAGATGTTGAACCCCAAACCACATACCATGCACTCGTTGGAAGAATGCCTACGAGCTACTTGAAACCCACCTATTAATTCCCGAAGCTTTCCGGTTATGCAATCTGGTGTTGGGGGTACAAGGGAAGCACCACGCACTCAACTCTAAACCTACATCCAGCTGTATCCATCCGTCAACACATAACCAGTCATCTTCGGAAACTGTTTACGTCGAACCTTCGAAACGCATCCGCTATACTAGATGTGGCAATACTCCCGAACTATCTCCCTAGTACTGGGTGACGTCGGGGTTATCTCACCACCAGACATGCATAGAAGAGTTTTCAATGTCGGCCGCCTCTGGTATTCTAGAACCACTACGATATATTTGTGATGACAACACCTCGGAGCTCAACTCCCCGGGACACTGCCACAACCCCTAAATGACAGGAGGCATCGAGAACAATGTTCTCGTCACAAAGATATCGGAACAATCCAAACAATACCCGCGTGATCCTAATTTTTTTGTGAAATTTTGAGAATAGAGAAGATAGAACAACGTCAGGAGTCCTCACCAAAGCGATGAAGGGGATGAGGAGTAAAAAGAAATCCTACTCTCCTATATATACATAGGACTCAAAACATTTTGTGTGTGTGCCTAGACTCAGCCGTCAGCGATTCGATCAATCAGGGGGCTCCTAGGTCGGAGAAGGATCTGAATACCAACTTGTAATGCCCAGCATGCGACTATGTCTCCCACGTGTCGAGGCACGACTTAAAGACATAAGCGCATACTAGAATGATCTCAAGTATGGTATCTTTGCACATCTCATGTAAAATTCAGGGATGAAATAGAAAAGATAGTTGGCTTACACTCGCCACGTCACACAATGAATACAATAGCATACATCATCCAAATAACACAGGGTCCGACTACGGACGAAAATACAAATGTGAAAGATACCAAAAACACAAGCCCAGATCCTCCTACTAAGAACCACTACTGATCGTTGGGATACAAAACATAGTAACGTCCACGCTCTTCATCGAACTCCCACTAAAGTTCTGAACCATCTCCTGCATTGTTCTCAGCGGTACCTGCATCTGGTGTGTGTTGAATCTGTGAGCCACAAAGGACTCAGCAATCCCGTTCCCAGGTATCAAAACTACCAAAGCCTTAGGTGTGGAAGGCCATAAACAAGGGTTGCAGCAAGCACTAAGCACTAGCTTACGAGTTTAGAGCGAGAAGAGAACAAGTGCCAACGATCGCCAAGTTGATCAAGAAGTGATCCTAGCTACTCACGATCAAACAAAACCCCACCGTGTTCACTTCCCGAAGCCCTTCGGAAAGAGACCGTCACGGTTACTCACACAGCTAGTGTATTCTTATGAATAAGGTGTCAACTTATCTACAACCGGATATTAACAAATTCCCATCTGCCACATAACCGCGGCCACGTCTTTCGAAAGATCAAACCTGTTGGAAATATGCCCTAGAGGCAATAATAAAAGAGTTATTATTATATTTCCTTGTTCATGATAATCGTTTATTATCCATGCTATAATTGTATTGATTGGAAACTCATATACATGTGTGGATAAATAGACAAACTTTGTGTCCCTAGTAAGCCTCTTCAGGACTAGCTCGTTGATCAAAGATGACCGCGGTTTCCAGGTCATAGACATGAGTTGTCATTTGATAACGGGATCACATCATTAGGAGAATGATGTGATGGACGAGACCCAAACGTTAAACATAGCTTTTGATCGTATCAGTTATCGCTATAGTTTTCTGCATGTCAAGTATAAGTTCCTATGACCATGAGATCATGTAACTCACTGACACCGTAGGAGTGCTTTGTGTGTGCCAAACGTCGCAACGTAACTGGGTGACTATAAAGGTACTCTACAGGTATCTCCGAAGGTGTCTATTGAGTTGACATGGATCGAGACTGGGATTTGTCACTCCGTGTGACGGAGAGGTATCTCCGGGCCCACTCGGTAATACATCATCTCAATGAGCTCAAAGTGATTAAGTAGTTAGTCACGGGATTATGTATTACGGTAACGAGTAAAGAGACTTGCCGGTAACGAGATTGAACTAGGTATAGAGATACCGACGATCGAATCTCGGGCAAGTAACATACCGACGAGACAAAGGGAACTGTATACGGGATTGCCTGAATCCTTGACATCGTGGTTCATCCGATGAGATCATCGAGGAACGTGTGGGAACCAATATGGGTATCCAGATCCCGCTATTGGTTATTGGCCTGGGAGTGTCTCGGTCATGTCTGCATAGTTTCCGAACCCGCAGGGTCTACACACTTAAGGTTCGGTGACGCTAGGGTTGTTAGTGAGAACAGTGCATGGTTACCGAAGGTTGTTCGGAGTCCCGGATGAGATCCCGGACGTGACGAGGGTCTCCGGAATGGTCCGGGTACGAAGATTGATATATAGGATGAAAGGTTTCGGAGTCCGGAAGTGTACCGGGGAGCATCGGGAAATCGGCGGATGACCGAAAGGGGTTTCGGGGGTCCCGGAAGGAGTTTCGGGCCTAATGGGCCACAAAGGGGGGACACAACAGCCCTCATAGGGCTGTGCGCCCCCCCTGGGCCCTCTCCTCATGCGCCAAGAGGGGTGGACCCCCCTAGGGCTGCCGCACCCCCTTAGCCTTGGGGGGCAAGGCACCTGGGGGGAAACCCTAGCCCCAGGGGGCGCCGCCCCCTCCCCATCTGCCCTGGCCGCCGGCCCCTAGGGGAAACCCTAGGGCGCCCCCTCCCCTCTACTCCCCCTATATAAAGAGAGGCAGAGGGAGGGCAGCCACACACGTTCGTGCCTCGGTGCTGCCCTCCCTCTCCCACATCCATCTTCGTTTCCCGCGGTGCTTGGCGAAGCCCTGCTGGAATCCTCCACCACCATCTCCACCACGCCGTCGTGCTGCCGGTGTCTCCATCAACCTCTCCTTCCCCCTTGCTGGATCAAGAAGGAGGAGACGTCCCCGAGCTGTACGTGTGAAGAACGCGGAGGCACCGTTGCTTCGGTGCTTGGATCTTCAGCGATCTGAATCGCGGCGAGTACGACTCCATCAACCGCGTTCTTGAACGCTTCCGCTTAGCGATCTACAAGGGTATGTGGATCCAACTCTCCCCTCGTAGATGCATCTCCTAGATTGATCTTGGTGAGCGTAGGAAAATTTTTTGTTTCCCATGCAACGTTCCCCAACAGTGGCATCATGAGCTAGGATCTTGCGTAGATGCTTTCACGAGTAGAACACAAAAGGGTTTGTGGACGTTGATGTTTAGATTGCTTCCCTCCTTAGTCTTTCTTGATTCAGCGGTATTATGGGATGAAGCGGCCCGGACCAACTTTACATGTCCACGTACATGAGACCGGTTCCATCGACAGACATGTGACTTTTGTTGCATAAGATGGCTGGCGGGTGTCTGTCTCTCCTATCTTAGTTGAATCGGAATAGAACAAGGCGGTCCTTGTAGAAGGTTAAATAGCAACTTAAATATCACCGTTGTGGCTTTGCGTAGGTAAGAAGCGTTCTTACTAGATACCCATAGCAGCCACGTAAAACATGCAACAACAAATTAGAGGACGTCTAACTTGTTTTTGCAGGGTATGTATGTGATATGATATGGCCAATGACATGATGAGATATATTTGATGTATGAGATGATCATGTTGTAATAGTTAATATCGACTTGCATGTCGATGTATACGGCAACCGGCAGGAGCCATAGGGTTGTCTTTAATTTTTGTATGACCTGCGTGTCAATCATTAAGCGCTTTGTAATGCTTTACTTTATCGCTAAACGGTAGCAATAGTAGTAAGAGCATGGTGGGCGCGCGACAACCCCGATGGCGACACGATGATGGAGATCATGATGATGGAGATCATGGTGTGGCGCCGGTGACGATGGAGATCATGCCGGTGCTTTGGAGATGGAGATCAAAAGCACGAGTTGATGGCCATATCATGTCACTTATGATTTGCATGTGATGTTAATCCTTTTATGCATCTTATTTTTCTTAGGACGACGGTAGCATTATAAGATGATCCTTCACTAAAATTTCAAGATAAAATTGTGTTCCCCCCGAGTGTGCGCCGTTGCGAAGGTTCGTCGTTTCGAAGCACCACGTGATGATCGGGTGTGATAGACTCTACGTTCGCATACAACGGGAGCAAGCCAGAGAACACGTCGGGGGCAGCCCCTGGCGCCAGCAGAGAGTACTCCTCTCGAGGCGCAAAATCTGCAGAAACATCCACACTCGGGCTAGATACAGTAGCTCCAGAGAACACGTCGTAAGCAGGTAACATAACAATCGGAAACGAACCTCCTGACTCAGAAGACGAATCCCGATAAGCACCAACCTCCAGGGTGCCCTCGCGACGCTGAACTGCGGGAGATGGCGTGACCCGAGGGGACTCCCCCCTGATACCCTCCTCCCCAGGTAGATACGCATCCAGAAGCAACGGTGCCAGCGGTGGAAGTTCCATCTCCACCGGATCGTCCAACTCGGCTCTGTGGCCCCACAAACGACTGGGGGCCGAAGCCGCCCCAAAGGACCCAAAACGAAGTGCAGACAGAGAGGTAGCTGGGGGTGCTTCCCCCTTCCCTCCGGAGCTCCCGGAGGACTGCTGAGACTGACCCGGTGTCGGTGCCTGGCCAGGCATAGCCGGCGCCCCTGCAGCCGACTCACTTCCCCCACGTGCCTCATGTTGGAAATATGCCCTAGAAGCAATAATAAAAGAGTTATTATTATATTTCCTTGTTCATGATAATCGTTTATTATCCATGCTATAATTGTATTGATTGGAAACTTAAATACATGTGTGGATAAATAGACAAACTTTGTGTCCCTAGTAAGCCTCTTCAGGACTAGCTCGTTGATCAAAGATGACCGCGGTTTCCAGGTCATAGACATGAGTTGTCATTTGATAACGGGATCACATCATTAGGAGAATGATGTGATGGACGAGACCCAAACTTTAAACATAGCTTTTGATCGTATCAGTTATCGCTATAGTTTTCTGCATGTCAAGTATAAGTTCCTATGACCATGAGATCATGTAACTCACTGACACCGTAGGAGTGCCTTGTGTGTGCCAAACGTCGCAACGTAACTGGGTGACTATAAAGGTACTCTACAGGTATCTCCGAAGGTGTCTGTTGAGTTGACATGGATCGAGACTGGGATTTGTCACTCCGTGTGACGGAGAGGTATCTCCGGGCCCACTCGGTAATACATCATCTCAATGAGCTCAAAGTGACTAAGTAGTTAGTCACGGGATTATGTATTACGGCAACGAGTAAAGAGACTTGCCGGTAACGAGATTGAACTAGGTATAGAGATACCGACGATCGAATCTCGGGCAAGTAATATACCGACGAGACAAAGGGAACTGTATACGGGATTGCCTGAATCCTTGACATCGTGGTTCATCCGATGAGATCATCGAGAAACGTGTGGGAACCAATATGGGTATCCAGATCCCGCTATTGGTTATTGACCTGGGAGTGTCTCGGTCATGTCTGCATAGTTTCCGAACCCGCAGGGTCTACACACTTAAGGTTCGGTGACGCTAGGGTTGTTAGTGAGAACAGTGCATGGTTACCGAAGGTTGTTCGGAGTCCCGGATGAGATCCCGGACGTGACGAGGGTCTCCGGAATGGTCCGGAGACGAAGATTGATGTATAGGATGAAAGGTTTCGGAGTCCGGAAGTGTTCCGGGGAGTATC
>LR738712.1:515829140-515875683 GCA_902687465.1 Secale cereale
TAACTTGTTTTTGCAGGGTATGTATGTGATATGATATGGCCAATGACATGATGAGATATATTTGATGTATGAGATGATCATGTTGTAATAGTTAATATCGACTTGCATGTCGATGTATACGGCAACCGGCAGGAGCCATAGGGTTGTCTTTAATTTTTGTATGACCTGCGTGTCAATCATTAAGCGCTTTGTAATGCTTTACTTTATCGCTAAACGGTAGCAATAGTAGTAAGAGCATGGTGGGCGCGCGACAACCCCGATGGCGACACGATGATGGAGATCATGATGATGGGGATCATGGTGTGGCGCCGGTGACGATGGAGATCATGCCGGTGCTTTGGTGATGGAGATCAAAAGCACGAGTTGATGGCCATATCATGTCACTTATGATTTGCATGTGATGTTAATCCTTTTATGCATCTTATTTTGCTTAGGACGACGGTAGCATTATAAGATGATCCCTCACTAAAAAAATTCAAGATAAAATTGTGTTCCCCCCGAGTGTGCGCCGTTGCGAAGGTTCGTCGTTTCGAAGCACCACGTGATGATCGGGTGTGATAGACTCTATGTTCGCATACAACGGGTGCAAGCCAGTTTTGCACATGCAGAACACTCGGGTTAGACTTGACGAGCCTAGCATGTACAGACATGGCCTCGGAACACAGAAGACCGAAAGGTCGAGCATGAGTCATATAGTAGATATGATCAACATGAAGATGTTCACCATTGACACCACCTCATCTCACGTGATGATCGGACTTGGGTTGGTGGATTTGGATCATGTCACGCTCGGATGACCGGAGGGATGTCAATTTGAGTGGGAGTTATAAATAATTTGATTAGGTATTAACTCACTTATCATGAACAATAGTCTAAAATGTCTTTGCAAATCTTTTGTTGTAGATGGCTCGCGCAGTAGCTCCCCTGAATTTTAATGCGTTCCTAGAGAAAGCTAAACTGAAAGATGATGGTAGCAACTTTGTGGACTGGCTCCGCAATCTGAGGATCATCCTCACAGCTGCCCAAAAGGTTTATGTCTTAAATGCACCGCTAGGTGAACCCCCCGCTCCTCAGGCCTCTGCGGACGTTATGAACGCCTGGCAGTCGTGTTCGGATGACTACTCAGTAGTGCAGTGTGCCATATTGTATAGCTTGGAAGGAGGACTTCAAAGGCGTTTTGAACGTCATGGAGCATATGAGATGTTCCAGGAGTTGAAGTTCATCTTTGAAAAGAATGCCAAGATCGAGAGGTATGAGACCACCGATAAATTCTTTGCTTGCAAGATGGAGGAGAATTCGTCTGTCAGTGAGCACTTACTGAAGATGTCTGGGTACTATACCCGCATAGCTGATCTGGGACTTGTGTTCCCGGAGGAGGCTATCATTGACAGAATTCTCCAGTCACTCCCGCCTAGCTACAAGAGCTTCGTGCAGCAGTATAACATGCAAGGGATGAACAAAACCATCGCCGAGCTGTTTTCGATGCTGAAAGTCGCTGAGGCAGACATCCAGAAGGAGTATCAAGTGTTGATGGTCAATAAAACCACCAGTTTCAATAAGAATGGCAAGGGCAAGAAGGGTAACTCTAAGAAGGGTGGCAAGGCAGTTGCTCATCCAGTGAAGAAACCCAAGGCTGGGCCCAAGCCAGAGACTGAGTGTTTCTATTGCAAGGGGAACGGCCACTGGAAGCGGAACTGCCCCAAGTATCTGGCAGACAAGAAGGGGGCCAACAACAACAACAAGCAAGGTATATGTGATATACATGTTATTGATGTGTACCTTACCAACTCTCGTTGTAGTGCCTGGGTATTTGATACCGGTTCGGTTGCTCACATTTGCAACTCTAAACAGGAACTGCGGAATAAACGGAGGCTGGCGAAGGACGAAGTGACGATGCGCGTGGGAAATGGTTCCAAGGTTGATGTGATCGCCGTCGGCACGCTCGCTCTTCGATTACCATCGGGATTAGTTATGAACCTGAATAATTGTTATTTAGTGCCTGCGTTAAGCATGAACATTATATCTGGATCTTGTTTGATGTGAGACGGTTACTCATTTAAATCAGAGAATAAAGGTTGTTCTATTTATATGGGTAATATCTTTTATGGTCATGCACCCGAAGTGAGGGGTTTATTCTTATTGAATCTCGATAGTGATGATACACATGTTCATAACATTGATGCCAAAAGATGTAGAGTTGATAATGATAATACCACTTTCTTGTGGCACTGCCGTCTGGGTCATATCGGCGTGAAACGCATGAGGAAGCTCCATGCTGATGGACTTTTGGAGTCTCTTGATTTTGAATCACTTGACACATGCGAGCCGTGCCTCATGGGCAAGATGACGAGGACCCCGTTTTCAGGGACAATGGAACGGGCAAGTGACTTATTGGAAATCATACATACTGATGTGTGTGGTCCGATGAGCGTCACGGCGCGCGGTGGATATCGTTATTTTCTCACCTTCACTGACGACTTAAGTAGATATGGGTATATTTACTTAATGAAGCATAAGTCTGAAACTTTTGAAAAGTTCAAGCAATTTCAGAGTGAAGTTGAAAATCATCGTAACAAGAAGATCAAGTTCCTACGATCTGATCGAGGGGGAGAATATCTGAGTTATGAGTTTGGCAATCACTTAAGAAAATGTGGAATTGTTTCACAGTTGACGCCACCTGGAACACCACAGCGTAATGGTGTGTCCGAACGCCGTAATCGAACCCTATTAGATATGGTGCGTTCTATGATGTCTCTTGCCGATTTGCCACTATCGTTCTGGGGATATGCGTTAGAGATAGCTGCATTCACTTTAAATAGGGCTCCATCTAAGTCCGTTGAGACAACACCGTATGAACTATGGTTTGGTAAGAAACCTAAGTTGTCTTTTCTCAAGGTTTGGGGTTGCGATGCTTATGTCAAAAGGCTTCAGCCAGAAAAGCTCGAACCCAAAGCGGACAAATGTGTCTTCATAGGATACCCAAAAGAAACTGTTGGGTACACCTTCTATCTCAGATCCGAAGGCAAAGTGTTTGTCGCTAAGAACGGGTCCTTTCTCGAGAAAGAGTTTCTCTCGAAAGAATTGAGTGGGAGGAAGGTAGAACTTGATGAGGTTATTGAACCTCTGCTTCAACCAGAGAGTTGCACAGCACAGAAAGATGTTTTTGTGGAGCCTGCAGCGGTTGAAGAGGAAGCCAATGATGATGATCAAGAAGCTTCTGATCAAGTTACTACCGAACCTCGTAGGTCGACAAGGGTACGCACTGCACCTGAGTGGTATGGTAACCCTGTCTTGGAGGTCATGTTGTTAGACAACGGTGAACCTACGAGCTATGGAGAAGCGATGGAGGGCCCGGATTCCGACAAATGGTTAGAGGCCATGAAATCCGAGATGGGATCCATGTATGAAAACAAAGTATGGACTTTGGAAGTATTACCTGAAGGGCGGAAGGCCATTCAGAATAAATGGATTTTTAAGAGGAAGACGGACGCTGACGGTAATGTCACCGTGTATAAAGCTCGACTTGTGGCAAAGGGTTTTTCACAAGTTCAAGGGATTGACTACGATGAGACTTTCTCACCCGTAGCGATGCTTAAATCCGTCCGAATCATGTTAGCAATAGCTGCGTATTTCGATTATGAAATTTGGCAGATAGATGTCAAAACAGCGTTCCTTAACGGTTTTCTTAAGGAAGAGTTGTATATGATACAACCGGAAGGTTTTGTCGATCCAGAGAATGCTGACAAAGTATGCAAGCTCCAGCGTTCCATTTATGGGCTGGTGCAAGCATCTCGGAGTTGGAATCTTCGCTTTGATGAGGTGATCAAAGCGTTTGGGTTTATACAAGTTTACAATGAAGCTTGTATTTACAAGAAAGTGAGTGGGAGCTCTATAGCGTTTCTAATATTATATGTGGATGACATATTGCTGATTGGAAACAATATAGAATTTTTGGATAGCGTGAAGGGGTATTTGAACAAGAGTTTTTCGATGAAGGATCTCGGTGAAGCTGCTTTCATATTAGGCATCAAGATCTATAGAGATAGATCAAGACGCTTGATAGGACTTTCACAAAGTACATACCTTGATAAAGTTTTGAAGAAGTTCAAAATGGATCAATCCAAGAAGGGGTTCTTGCCGGTATTGCAAGGTACAAAGTTGAGTAAGACTCAATGCCCAGTAACTGCGGAAGATAGAGAAAAGATGAGTGTCGTCCCCTATGCTTCAGCCATAGGCTCTATCATGTATGCAATGTTGTGCACAAGACCAGATGTCAGCCTTGCCATAAGTATGGCCGGAAGGTTTCAAAGTAATCCTGGTATGGATCACTGGACAGCGGTCAAGAATATCCTAAAGTACCTGAAAAGGACTAAGGAGATGTTTCTCGTTTATGGAGGTGATCAAGAGCTCGTCGTAAAGGGTTACGTCGATGCAAGCTTTGACACTGATCTGGATGACTCTAAGTCTCAAACCGGATACGTATATATTCTCAACGGGGGAGCGGTAAGCTGGTGCAGTTCCAAGCAAAGCGTGGTAGCCGATTCTACATGCGAAGCGGAGTACATAGCTGCCTCGGAGGCGGCAAAGGAAGGTGTCTGGATGAAGGAGTTCATAACAGATCTTGGAGTTGTGCCTAGTGCATTGAACCCAATGACTCTGTTTTGTGATAACACTGGTGCCATTGCTCTAGCCAAGGAACCAAGGTTTCACAAGAGGACCAGACACATAAAGCGACGCTTCAATTCCATCCGCGATTCAGTCAAGGAGGAGGACATAAGTATTTGCAAAGTACACACGGATTTGAATGTTGCAGATCCGTTGACGAAGCCTCTTCCACGGGCTAAGCATGATCAACACCAAGACTCTATGTGTGTTAGATTCATTACCTTGTAATGCTAGATTAATGACTCTAGTGCAAGTGGGAGAATGTTGGAAATATGCCCTAGAGGCAATAATATAAGAGTTATTATTATATTTCCTTGTTCATGATAATCGTTTATTATCCATGCTATAATTGTATTGATTGGAAACTTAAATACATGTGTGGATAAATAAACAAACTTTGTGTCCCTAGTAAGCCTCTTCAGGACTAGCTCGTTGTTCAAAGATGACCGCGGTTTCCAGGTCATAGACATGAGTTGTCATTTGATAACGGGATCACATCATTAGGAGAATGATGTGATGGACGAGACCCAAACGTTAAACATAGCTTTTGATCGTATCAGTTATCGCTATAGTTTTCTGCATGTCAAGTATAAGTTCCTATGACCATGAGATCATGTAACTCACTGACACCGTAGGAGTGCCTTGTGTGTGCCAAACGTCGCAACGTAACTGGGTGACTATAAAGGTACTCTACAGGTATCTCCGAAGGTGTCTGTTGAGTTGACATGGATCGAGACTGGGATTTGTCACTCCGTGTGACGGAGAGGTATCTCCGGGCCCACTCGGTAATACATCATCTCAATGAGCTCAAAGTGACTAAGTAGTTAGTCACGGGATTATGTATTACGGCAACGAGTAAAGAGACTTGCCGGTAACGAGATTGAACTAGGTATAGAGATACCGACGATCGAATCTCGGGCAAGTAATATACCGACGAGACAAAGGGAACTGTATACGGGATTGCCTGAATCCTTGACATCGTGGTTCATCCGATGAGATCATCGAGAAACGTGTGGGAACCAATATGGGTATCCAGATCCCGCTATTGGTTATTGACCTGGGAGTGTCTCGGTCATGTCTGCATAGTTTCCGAACCCGCAGGGTCTACACACTTAAGGTTCGGTGACGCTAGGGTTGTTAGTGAGAACAGTGCATGGTTACCGAAGGTTGTTCGGAGTCCCGGATGAGATCCCGGACGTGACGAGGGTCTCCGGAATGGTCCGGAGACGAAGATTGATGTATAGGATGAAAGGTTTCGGAGTCCGGAAGTGTTCCGGGGAGTATCAGGAAGACGGCGGATGACCGAAAGGGGTTTCGGGGTCCCGGAAGGAGTTTCGGGCCTAATGGGCCACAAAGGGGGGACACAACAGCCCTCATAGGGCTGTGCGCCCCCCCCCTGGGCCCTCTCCTCATGCGCAAGGGGGGCTGGCCCCTCCTAGGGCTGCCGCACCCCCTAGCTTGGGGGGCAAGGCACCTGGGGGGGGGAGCCCTAACCCTGGCGCAGCCCTGGCCGCCGCCCCCCCCCCATCTCCACTTGGCCGCCGCCCCTAGGGATAAACCCTAGGGCGCCCCCTCCCCTCTACTCCCCCTATATAAAGAGAGGCAGAGGGAGGGCAGCCATACACGTTCGTGCCTCGGCGCTGCCCTCCCTCTCCCACAACAATCTTCGTTTTCCCGCGGTGCTTGGCGAAGCCCTGCTGGAATCCTCCACCACCATCTCCACCACGTCGTCGTGCTGCCGGTGTCTCGATCAACCTCTCCTTCCCCCTTGCTGGATCAAGAAGGAGGAGACGTCCCCGAGCTGTACGTGTGAAGAACGCGGAGGCACCGTTGCTTCGGTGCTAGGATCTTCGGCGATCTGAATCGCGGCGAGTACGACTCCATCAACCGCGTTCTTGAACGCTTCCGCTTAGCGATCTACAAGGGTATGTGGATCCAACTCTCCCCTCGTAGATGCATCTCCTAGATTGATCTTGGTGAACGTAGGAAAAATTTTTGTTTCCCATGCAACGTTCCCCAACAAAACCCTGTAGGGGTGTCCCAACTTAGCCCATCACAAGCTCACGATCCGCGGAGTTGCAACTCCGAAGTGGGAAGACCCGAGTATCCTCGGAATCCCGTGCTCAAGATATTTCGACAAAGGTAAAACTAATCCAACAAGACCTCCTGGCGTGCCGACACCCTGATAGCCGTGCGTATCTCGTCTCAGGCCACGACCGGATGGGACAAGCTACGGGTGTATACCAGATACCTCGGGTTTCCCCAAGGCGGCCCCGCAGTACGCCCAGTTCGGACCAACACTCATGAGGAGCACTGGCCCGGGTTGTTAAATAAGAACTCGGGTTTGCAACACCCTATGCAAGTTTTAGTTATTAGGCAAATGTAAAACCAATGTTGGGCCTTGCTGGAAAAGCTTTAAACAGAGAGAATTATCAAGGGGGGCCCATAAACCCCAACCGTGTTAGGAACGCAAAATCAAGGAACATAACACTGGTTTATCGGTTCCTAGGGTGGCATGAGTGGAACAAAACACCATGCAAAAAGGCTTAGCCTTCCACCCATTACCAATATATAGGCGAATTAGTTTAACATGTATTTATATATTGTGTTGTCCCAACAACAACTTCATCATGGAGCAATCTTCAAAACTTCACCTGAAACTAACACCGCTATAAGAGGGGCTGAGCGATGCGTACTTAGCCGAACAACGGTTTGCTAGAGAGGCGGTTAGAGTGTTTCATGGCAACAATAGGGGGGCTGACAAATAGGAACGGGCATCGAGGCATATCTAAAAGAACAGCATAGACAAAGATAGAAGTGATATCTGGGAATGGTCATCTTGCCTGTTGATTCCACGGAGGGATCGTAACCTTGCTCCTCAAACTCAGCCTCGAAAGGAACCTCAAACTCCGAATCGTCACCGGGCTCTACCCAACACACCAATGCAAACACCGGAACAACAATCAATCATCATGCAATGCTCAAACACATGATGCATGAATATGATGCATATGGACATGGGTAGGATATGATGCAACTCCTAGGGACAAGTTGAGTGCACAAGTATCATAACAAGATCATGCACATGAGGTACACAAGCAAAAGGAACAAAACTAACATGGCCACAAATGGTTGTGTAGGTTATTTAAACAAGCACCCAACAAGTTATATAAGTTGTTTAACATGGCAAGGGGTGCTTCTAGGAACACCAACATCATGCTAGAAATTTAAATGGGTCGGAAAGAACAAACAACAATTTTCGGAAACTCCCATATTCATTTAAATACAAATAGGACAGATCTGAGAAAGTCATATTTTAAATTTGTTAAACATGCAAAACGACAGCACCACATTAATCTACACATTTTTTCCACCCCAAATGCATATAAAGTTTGTCAAATTTGGAGTTGTAGTTATTTAGTTATAATTTTTACAAGTTTGAGCATTTTTAAGCACAAATTAATTCAAACAACAATTTCAATGTTTTTAAACATGGCAACAAACTGCATATTAATATTCTACATGAAAAACTAGGCAGTTTTCATATATAAAACATTTCCATCAGATGCATATATTAAAAGATATAAATATGCAAAAGAAAATGCAGAAAAACAAAAACAAAAACAAAAACAGAAAGAAAAACAAAGGAAAAGGGGCTAACAGACCCAGCCTGGATCTAGCCCGAGACGCTGACCCGTGGGTCCAGAGGCGCCGAGGTGGCAGAGTGGGTGCAGGTGTGGGTAGGAGTGGTGCTGTGAGGCTGACCGGTGGGACCGGCCTGTCAGTGACACAAATAATGCAAAAAAGGGGGGAATAAGCCACTGCCCGAGTGTGATTCGAACCCAGGTCAGCTCGCTGCGAGGGAGAGGCTCAGGCCACTAAGCTAGGCGCGTTCGACTGACAGAACATGTGTGTGTGGCCTTAAGTGTTAACTGAAGATGCAGGTAGCAGAGAGGGAACAAAGCCCGTCGGAGGAGCTCGTCGGAGCTGCTCCGGCGGCCAATACAGGCGGCGGAGTGGTGCGGTGTGCTCCTGGGGGAGTTCCGCACCCGCGACGTGAACTTGCAAGTCCTAACGACGACTACAACGACGCCGGCGACAAGCAACAAAGGCAGCGGCGATGCACAACGGCGCGGCAAAACACGGGCCCAAACGGAGCGTCGAGAGCTCAAACAGGACCTACGCGAGGCGGCGGAGAAGACGGGCACCAGCGGAGGGACTACGGTGGTCGGGGCACTCGCCGGAGACGAGGCCCGACGGTGATGAGCTCGGGCGCGCGCGGCTAACGCATCTAGAGCAAGCGAACGAGGGAGAAAAGGTGTTGGGGAGGTGCGCGAACGTACCACAAGCACAGAGGTGTGCTTGGTTAACTGCGAGGAGGTTGGAGGCGACGGAATCTCGCCGGAGAAGATCAGAGGCCGACGCGGGGGTACTCGACGAGGAGGTAGTCGTACTTGGCGCCCCACGGGCCGTAGATGTAGTAGGAGACGTAGTCGACGACGGCGAACTTGACGGACACAGTTTCCAGGCGACGATGGCCGGAGAGCATGCTGGCGATGAGGACGAGCACTCTGCAGCGCTCGGGATGGCGGAGGAACGATGGATCTGGGGGTCTAGGTGGCCTGGCGGCAGACGAGGAAGGAGGAGGGAACCCTAGGGGTTAGGTTGGACAAGGCAATGGCTTAAAAGGGGGGCCAGAGCAATGACGGAGCAGCGACAGCGTCATGCTCGCGGTCCCCATGGCGACGGCGCGAGGAGGATGAAAAGGTGGGTGCGCGAGCTACCACAGACGCTGACGTGTGGGCCCTAGGCGTCCACGTGGGTGCGACTCAGCGGGGGTAAGCGGGGGCACGGGTGAGAAAGGGTGAGAGGAACGGCGCGGGCTGGCTAGCTGGGCTGTGGCCGTGCGTTAGCTGCTGGGCCATGGGGGAGGCCGAGCCCAAGTCTGCTGGGCTGCGCTGCTGCTGTTGTGGCTTTTTCCTTTTTCCTTTTTCCTTAGACAGAAAAACAAAAGGAAAAGCACAGGATGAAAGAAAAGGAATTTGGGGGAAAATAAAATATCCCCAAGCTCCTGGATTTATGCCCTATTTTATAAAAATAACTTGGGCATTTTTAGAGGTAGAAAAATAAAATAAGTTTGAATATGGTTCAAACTTCTGTCATTTTTTAACCTAACCAAATCATTTCAAATTGGGGCAAGGCTTTGCAAGGTGACTTATGTTAAGGACCCAAAGAAGTGGGGAGGAGATGAACTTTAAAGGAAGAGGCTAAGTCACTTGCAAAATTGCTTAAAGAATGTAAAGAAAAGAAGGAAGGAGAAGAAGTGGTGCAAGAAGAAGGAGGGGGGGGTTAGGGTTAGCATGGCCATGAGCTTGCCACCACCATCACACATGAAGATCAAGGACCTCACTTAACAAGCTAGTACAAGGACTAACACAAGACAAGTAAAATAATGCTATGATGGTCATGATGCCATGATGATGATGGAGTACTGCATGAATGCAAAAGAAAAAAATAACATGACAATGCAATAACAATAAGAATGCATAAATGACAAAGAACCCCCAACGAAAGGACAAGGATCAAATGATAAATGCTTTATTGCCATATATGGAAGGTATCACATATGGGGTGTTACACTCCTACTGGAGTGATACCTTGGTTCTCAACTGAGGGAAATACTTATCTCTACTTTGTTGCATCACCCTTTCCTCTTCAAGGAAAAAATGAATGCAAGCTCAAGAAGTAGCTGGAAGAATTTCTGGCGCCGTTGCCGGGGAGGTCTATATCAAGCCTACCAAGTACTTGTCATAAACTCCCATCTCTTGCATTTACATTATTTGCCATTTGCCTCCCATTTTCATCTCCCCCACTTCTAAAACATTTTTATAAAAACACAAAATTATTTGCCTTTTTATTCGCCCTTTTTTTCCGTTCGTCTTTTTGTTTGCTTGTGTGTGCTAGATCGATTGCTTTGTCACAATGAATCCAGAGAATACTAAGTTGTGTAACTTTTCCAATACTAATAATAATGATTTTATTAGTACTCTGATTGCTCCCGCCACTAGTGCGGAATCTTATGAAATCAATGCCACTTTATTGAATCTTGTTATGAAAGAACAAATTTTTCCGATAGTCCTAATGAAGATGCTCCATCCCATGTAAATACTTTCGTTGAGTTATGTGATATGCAAAAGAAAAGAGATGTGGATAATGATATCATTAAACTGAAGCTATTTCCGTTCTCTCTACGTGATCGTGTGAAAACTTGGTTTTCATCTTTGCCTAAAAATTGTATTGATTCATGGAATAAGTGCAAAGATGCCTTGATTTCCAAGTATTTTCCATCCGCTAAGATCATCTCTCTTAGGAATGATATAATGAATTTTAAACAACTAGATCATGAGCATGTTGCACAATCATGTGAAAGGATGAAATTAATGATGAGAAATTGCCCTACTCATGGTTTAAGTTTATGGATGATCATACAAAAAAATTATGCCAGATTGAATTTTGCATCTATAAATCTTTCAGATTCGACCACGGGGGTACTTTTATGGAAATCACATTAGGAGAAGCTACTAAACTCCTACATAATATTATGGTAAATTACTCTCAATGGCATATCGAAAGATCATGTACTAGTAAAAAAGTGCATGCAATTGACGAAATTAATACTTTGAGTGAAAAGATGGATGGTCTTATGAAATTAATTGCTAGCAAGGGTTGTTCTATGGATCCTAATGATATGCCTTTGTCTAATTTGCTTGAGAATAATAATGAATCTATGGATGTACATTTTGTTGGTAGGAACAATTCTGATAATAACGCGTATAGAGGTAATTTCAACCCTAGGCCGTTTCCTAGTAATTACTCTAATAATTATGGTAATTCCTAAAACAATTCTTATGGAAATTATAATACAATACCTTCTGATCTTTAGAGTACAAATAAGGAATTTATAAATTTCCAAAAAGTTTTCAATGTTATGGTAGAAGAAAAATTGCTCAAGATTGATGATTTGGCTAGGAACGTTGATAGAATTTCTCATGAGATTGATTCTTTAAAAATTAGATCTATGTCACCAAAGCATGATATTAATGAATTTCTAAAAGTTATGCAAGTTTCTATTAATGAATGCAAATAAAGAACGGCTAGGTTGCGTGCTAAAAGAGAATTACTAGAAAAGACGCATTCTTCTAGTTTTTGCGATAATAATGATGAAGATCTTAAGATGCTTGGTTTGACTCCTATTGAATCTTTGTTTGCTAATATAAATCTTAAAAAAGAAGGGACTGGAGATGAGTCAACTTTATATGGCGTCCCGATAATTTGGAAAATAATGATCTTTGTGAAAATTTTGATAAAAGTGGGATTGGAGAGGTCAAAACTTTAGCTAGCAATGAACCCACTATTTTGGATTTCAGGGAATTTAATTATGATAGTTGCTATTTGTTAGATTTTATTTCCTTGTTGCATTCCATTTTAAATTCTCACTGGTACACGTTGGTCCTAAACAAACGGTTTTTAACCCCTTTCCGCAACGGTATTTGGAACCATCGCCAAGTGAGTGTGGGCGATAGGGGGGTCCTTCCCACACGACCCAGAAACCGTCGGGGATATGCCCTCCTCGCACACACGCTCGGCAAAATGAGGTCGTGTGCGATCGGCGAGTGCTCAAATACGGAAATACATATAGTAGAGCTAAAAATACAATTATACGGCAAAATTGTTTCCGGTCGCAAGTACATCGCACACTGTTAGTCCAAGCTAAACGTTTTAGTTCGTATATACATCCCACACAGTCGCTCCAAGGAAAACTTTTTCGTTCACAGGTACATCACACACAATTTTCCTGTTAAATCGTTTGTGATAGCATTGCCATTGCACACGATATTAATAATTTTATCATTTGCGTTATTGAATGCATCACGCACAATGCGTAGAAGAAACTGTGTGGTAAAGGTTGTCCATCTAACACACTTTTTATGTGGTAAATATTTGCGCAAGGTGGCCTAACGCAAATAGTTTTCAAGAGAAAGTCGTGTGTGCAGTGGAGATTGATCGCACACGTAGTGGATCCTAGAAACGTTTCTGATCTCCACGTATATCGCAGACGTTTCGCTGTCGCAAACCATGTGCACTGTAATCTCTAATTAATCCAATTAATCCCTAATTTAAAAATCACATGTTTTGAATTTGAAAGTAGGCAATCACTAATTTCACATCCAACCATGTTTATTACAAATATAGGTTCAACCATGAATCCATAATTCGATACACATGTACATGTACTGAAGAACTACAGAAGCACCAAGTAAAGAATGATGAACCATAGTTGTACTAAAGACTATAAAGAGAGAGGCGAAAGACATTCTGGTTGCTGGAGAAGGTGAAGCGGAACGCCTATATTGTGCCCTCCTCCATGCGTAATGCGCGCACGACTTTAGGCCAACCCCTTGTGATGGCTGCCCGTCCATCCTTCACTGCCTTCATTAGGACTTCTCGATGCTCATTGTAGTCTGGATGAAATACTTTAACCTTCGTTGCGTGTCCACCAATCATGTACTTTGTGAGGTAATCTTGAGTGAACTGCTTCGGGAACCACTAGGAATGAAAAAGATTCAGACATTGTTGTCTAACAACTCATTATGAGCAGTAAAAAGAGAAGGCTGCAAAGTTTGTAGTTACCATCCTACAGCTCACTGTTGTGTTGGATAGAGCATAAACAAATAATTTGCTTGCCACCATTCGTATCTTTTTGCTAATAATCCTTATTAGTTTCCTCACTTGATGCTTGTTCATCAATATCTCATTGCCCCATACGCAAAAAGGGTCGATGCATGGATCCTTGCCAAGGGCATATGTACCAACAAGCAAAAAGTCAATATTAGAAGCTAACTAGTGTCCAGGCTTGGATCTATATGCACTACATTATGGAACGACGGGGGGAGTACAAGCCAAGGGATGAAGCTAACCTCAGTGGAAAATGGTGGACACTCCCGTTGTTGTCCTGCATAAGTAGTGGAAAGGCATGGTAAGTACAACAACCTTAACATCAAACAAATATAGCAAAGGTAAACAACATCATCTCCAAATGATAGCTTGAATGTGTTGGTTTCAGCATGCTGTTAAAGCGGATATAAAATGGAAGGCAATGTTACCGACAGCAGGCTTAGCAACCATCAAATATTGCAATTCAAACTGGTATTGTTGAAAATGAATAGAACGTAGGTAATGCTTAAACATCACACTGGATAAATGTGTAAAACTGAAATAAATGGCATGTGTTAACTACACCAGGAATAACTGGAACCAAATATAGTCGTTCAAACTGGTATTGATGTAGTCGAGCGGCACAGTGCCGACTTGCACATAATGAACAACACATTGTGAATGATTGAAATAAACAAGGCATAAATGACCAGTATAACAACCAAATATAGCCATTGAAAACTGGACAGAGTCTCACTGCAACCAACCTAACAAGCAAATACAGATAAACAGGGCATATGCTTGAAAACTGGACAAATGCTCACTGCAACCAACCTAACAAGCAGATAAAGATAAACAAGGCATCTGCTTGATAACTGGACAAATGCTAAAAAAGCAACCTAACAACCAAATACGGATAAACAAGGCATCTTCTTGATAACTGGACAAATACTCATTGCAACCAAACTAAGAACCAAATACAGATAAACAAGGCATCTGCTCGATAACTGAAAAAATGCTCACTCGAGCCAACCTAACAACCAAATACAGATAAACAAGGCATCTACTCACTATAAACAACCAAATATATCCATTCGTGAAACTAAAGTGGACAATTCATACTTAAACATCACATAGACCTATTGAACAATACATTTTGCATAACTGAAATAATTAAACACGGCACAGTTAAAGCACCGCGCGACAAATGCTACAACAACAAAGGGTACATGTTGGCAAGCTAGAAGAGGTAAGATTTGCTGATAGAATGTTGCCTCACATTTCATGGACGGGATCCTTCCAATTGGAAGAGCACAGATCCATGATGCGCTCTCTGATGTCATAGATGGACTGTTTCACCTTGGAAGAACCTTCGTTGGTGCCCTCCTCGTGGTTGTGGTCGTTGTCGATGAGATCTGACTTGGCAATTGAGGATCCCAAGCCGCCGCCATAGAACGTGTGCTTCATAAGTGACAAAATGCGCTCGATGGCGTATAAAGCTTGCAAATCCTTGACAGCTTAGCGGAGGAGATCAGTGGCATGGCCGTCGATGAGATCGACGGCGGTTGAACCAGAGGGGTTGGGGGATGGACCACTTAACCTGTGACATGGCCTGCGTGAAGCCGTCGGTGTGGATGAGCTTGATGTCGTAGCCAGCTTTCCCGAGATACAGTAATACGCTAGCCCGCTAACATGAAGCCTTCGGCATGGCAACGTAGTCAACGTCTTCGCCAGCTTCCGCGGCGACGTGTTGCTCCGGGGTCGACAAGTTAGGGCGAACGGCGGCCACCTCACCAACGTCCACTGGAGAGGCCATGATAAACCTCTTCTTGGTCGAACGCTCGTCGAGCCCCTCGGGATACATTGTCGTGTTTAGGCTGCGACATTCTGGTGCAGGATGTGGATCTGGCGAGGAGGGACATCACATGCATCATCTAAAAACTCAGGGGAGTGGGTGACGGTATGGGAATCGCTAGGTAACCTGAACTTTATTATCTAAGCTAGGAGGAACGGGCAGACCGACAGGGTTGGCGGTGGCGGCGGCGGCGGCCGCGAGCTAGGGTTGGCGGGCGGGGGACTGTGGAAGGGGGGAGTGGTGTTTGAGGATACGTCGCGGCTACTGAAAATTTTAGTAATGGTGGTGGGTGGAGATGGTGGTGGACGAGGGAGGGCGACGGTTCAAATGCCTCGGCTACTGCAATTTTACTATAATGTCGGTGTTGGAGGAGTGTGGGTGACGGTTGAAGTACAATGGCTACTCATATTTGGGTAAAGGAATTGATGCGGGGCGGGAGTGCCCAAGATCGTGCACGGTCCAATAACAATATGCGGGTATGATAATAAGGAAAAGTGGCGCGGATCCACCGATTTTTGCAACGCTCAAGGCGGGTAGTTTGTTTTTTATATTTCTAGCTAGCTGGTCTATCGCACACGGTTCGTCCTAATTTCCAAATAAACTTACCCACCTTTAGCTTGCATAGGTGGTGGTTTTACAGCGCACTTGCAACGCACACGGTTAAGTCAGTACCTCCACCCTTTGCTTGCGCTTGCGCGGTCATGGTGATTTCGGCACACTTGCATCGCACACGGTTGAGCCAGTACCTCCACCCATTGCTCGCGCTTGCGCGGTCGTGGTGATTTCAGCGCACTTGCATCGCACACGATTGAGCCAGTACCTCCACCTTAATTTGCTCGCGCTTGTGCGGTCGTGGTGATTCACATCGCACTTGTATCGCACACGGTTCAGATATTATACCTTGTGTCCGTTGAGGGTCATCAGAGTCTTTGCAGCAAAAAGTAACATTAGAGAGGGTCAAAAGACAGCCACACCAGCATGTGGCCCAAATATATATATGAGTGAAAAGGGTGGTTTGTGATGTTCAAAATTCCAATGCACAACTTTGACCCCGCGGGCCCATGGTTGGGTGCGTCGTTGAAGATCGATGAGAGGGGACAAAAGTCAAGAACCACCTGGAAGTGGCCAAATATATGTATGAATATTGGGGGTGTTTAAAACTTTAAATACACAATGCATAACTTTGGTGGCACCTGCCTCGCAAACCCGAAAGCACCCTAACAACCACCTAGCTAGGATATATAATGATAATGTCGTACCTAGCTAGGACGCTTGGCCCACCACCTCCCACTTCGTGTCAGCGGGGTGGGTGCACGTAATGATCGATACTTTGGTCATACATGCATGTCGCCATGACCTACCATAAGACGGACCAATGAATCTTTCGTTTGGTCAAATGACCGTTGTTGTTGTCGATAAACCGCTTGGGCCAATAGATTGAACCATCATAAAAATCGCACGAGAGGGACCACAAAACCAGCACCTCTTGTATGCGGCCCAAAATGATGTACGTTGGGAAAGGGTGATGTGTGTTTTCAATATAGAATAATGTACAATTTAGATGTGGTGCCTACCTCTCGATACAGACAACAACCATGAAGGCAAGGTAGTTAAGGATGAGATATGTACGCAGGGTTTGATGTAGGTCGAACCCAGCAATCCGAGCATCTGGGAGGGAATCCTAACAATGCATGAGCTCGAGCTTTGGTTGACCGATATTTGATGGTGACCGGACCTAACACGAACTAGGAGGAATCCATTCATGGCCAACACATACCCCTCATTATCGATCAAAGGGATGATATATACACACTCGGGGAGCCCACAAATA
Organism: Secale cereale; assembly: GCA_902687465.1. Taxonomy (NCBI): domain Eukaryota; kingdom Viridiplantae; phylum Streptophyta; class Magnoliopsida; order Poales; family Poaceae; genus Secale; species Secale cereale. The sequence goes on from LR738712.1 coordinate 515,846,207, forward strand.
TCCGTGTCGTCACAAGAAACCGCACAAGGGAGACATGGTCGATCAGAAGACCCCGTATACACTGCATGCGGCCCGGAAATATGTATGGGTACGATGATGTATGATGTGTTTAAATCCCAAATGCACAAGTTTGATGGGCCACGCCAACTACATTACAAACCAAACACCGTACCGCACTCCAAGCCTGGTTCAATACCTATGATGTCAGTTTCCCAACTTCGAGGCGGCGGCGATGGGGGGGGGGGTCGTCCCACGCATGCGCTCAAACTTTATTTTGTCCAGCATGGGACACACCTATATAGTGCACGAATAACTTTGAATGTTGTTCGTTGGATGAAGCCAATCCAACGGTACAGAGATGGCAAATCCGAGAACTACTGCCCATTGGATATCATCTACATTCCACCAGATTCTTCCACATGTACGGTGACCTTCCGCGCGTAGGATACGCCGCCAGCCGCCGAGTCGCTTCCCATCAGCATCAAACTATCAATCCTATCTACTGACGGTTGCGTACACGCCCCAGCCACCCCTCCGGCCTTGATCCGAAGGCCACAGGAGCCCGTCCACCGAATCGATCTACTGCTTACCTGCATGACACACGTCTCCAGCCTACTGCACGCTATGATGTACATCTGATCGCTTTTCTCAATCTCGCTGAGAACCACACCGTAGTCGGCTGCATCTCAAGTCGATACTTCCTTCAGAAGTAGGATATAAACACTCTGAACATAAATATCATAAAGGCTACATTAGTTTTGATTCAACTACATGTGTGAACATGTGCCAAATCAAGCCACTTGAATTTTTCACTGGAGGATACCATCATAACATACTACGTCACAACCATTTTAATGCATGTTGACTCATAAGATAAATCATTATCTACACCTAGCTACTTAAGCATGACATGCGCAACTATAATATCTAATTGTCTTCACAAACATGTTTACTCGTAACATGCTAAATCAGGACTACTGAGTTGAACATATTTACAAAAAAACAAAAACAAGAAGAGTTCATACAAGCTTCAAGTTATCGTTATAATTGTCTTTCACTTACACGACTGAATGATGTGAAAATAATAATAATGCAAGTGTGCCGTAGACTAAGTTGAAATCTGCAAACACTTTATTAAAGGGGAAGACAAGGAAACATGTGGCTCTTCGTTAGATCAACAATAAAGCGGATGAGAGCCACTCGACAATTTTTACGAAGTCTTCTCCTTACGACGACTCAAAGGAAAGAAAAGAAATTCAGCGACACACATTGAAATCTTTTTGAAGGTTTTATTTTTTCTAAAGGAAGCAAACGAAGAAAAGAAAAATGAAAAAAAACTTTTACATAGAATAACTCCCAACAAAAAAAGAAGAAAGTGAAATCTTTTTGGATTTTCTTTTTACTACTACGATCTATTATTCTCTAAAAAATTGATCAAAATTTTAAAGTTTTGACTTAAGACAAAACTTAGAGGTACACTTGTTCGTGACGGAGGAAGTATATTGAAATACCCAAAACATCTTACTTAAATGTGAATGTAGGTATCCCTCTGATAGGAGGGGGTATAGTATTTATGTAGCTTGAAAATACGTCAACGTGACACAATGGGAAACGTTTGCCTACGACAGTCCGGCCGAAGCTTCGGCCGGATGCTTCACTCGCTCCCAAAGCCCCTCGCACACCCACCAACGCTAGGCAGCCACGCACCTTCGTGGGCCCACGCATATCGCTTCTTCTTATCCTATCTTCTTCTTCCTCCCGCGAACTCTCTCTCTCTCTCTCTCCCGATGCGTGCAGCCATGGCCGTGCTCCACCTCTCCATCTCTGATGATCGTCGCCATAGCCACGCTACACCTCTCTTTCTGATCATCGTTGCCATGGTTGCACTCTACCCACGCTCGCCCCATGGCCTCCTCCTTCAACACGAGTCCCCCATGGGCACGACCAATAAGCTTTTCTTTTCCACCAGTCCACAAATGTCGCATCCAACGCTCACTTTTGCTGGAACTCGCGTGACTACGTGTTGCATACATGGCCATGGTCGCGAGCTCTTGTTCAAGCTGCACCCGCCATGGGCCGCATGTTGCCACTAGCATTATGTTTTGCTGGAACCAACAACGCCATTTGTTGGAACCGTCTATAGATTTTGTTGGAAGGCAAGGTCGACGGCTGTGACATTTTGCTAGAACCAGCAAATATGGATGCAACAACTAGCGATGAATAAAGCTACTACCGGTCACTTTTTTTCGCAATCGTTAATGGTAGCTGCGACCTTGCGACGACGGCGAAGTCGTTTTTGTTGCAACCATCATCGTTTTTCGCTACTACCTGCTGGAATTTTATCTACTTATGGGCCAGCCCAATAACAATTTCAAAAATTCCTAATAAATCCTAGAGGCCCACTTAGCCCATTCGTGCAAGGCAAGGGGCACTACTAAAGTTTAGTCCCACATTGCTAGTTTAGAGGGAGTTGGACCTCCTTATAAGGGAGGTTCTTTCCCCACTTGTACGAGCATGAGAACAAGAGGGACATCCACGCGCGCTCCTCCTCCGCCGCCCGCCTCGCCACACCATGCCTCGTCACGACGCGCCGCGGGTTGCGGGAATGAGCCAACGTCTAAATTTTTGGCACGCACGGCGGATATACAAAAGGTCACGCGGGAGCTGAAATGTTTTTCTGTAGTGGACACAAATCCAAACGGCGCGCCTCTTCGGCTGAAGTTTGTTCGCTTCGCCTCCCTCTTTTGCTTCACCTCCCGTGGCTGGCTTCTGGCCTCCTTATCTTGCGTCTATATAAGGGGGGTCGCTCCTCTCAGAGAGGCACCAGAACTACTCCTTCCTCTCGCCATCGGTTCCATCTCTGACCCGTTGTTGTCTTCATCATCCCGGCTTGTGGCGTGCATCGTAGGTTGGGACAGTAGGACTACAAAACCGCACCTTTTGAGTCCTATACGGGAGAAGGGTGATAAGGGTTTTGGGAAGCGCTCAACGCGACTACTGGCTGCTTCATCACGGACGATCCGGTCGCTGACGACTACTTCCCCGACGATGACTTCTTCCCTGATGTCGACAACCACTTCGACGACATGACTGGCAAGGACACCGCACCTAAGACCGTGGCTTCTGCTCCTGTTTCGTATGTTCTTATACTCTCTCTGTTTATGATCTTACTTCAATTTCTTTCTCTAGCGTTTCTGGTTCTAGCCTCTGTTCTACATATGTTCTCTTCTAGTTCATATGTGCATATGCCATTTGCTGTCTCACCTTTAGATTACATGACTTGTTTCCTCTCTACTATCATAGTCATGTTTTATCTACTTTTTCTGTTAATAAAATCCTATGGTAAATTGCTCATATTTCCAACAATCCAAAAACCTTATTCAATTTACCCCAAGTGGTTTTGTTGCTTCCATGAGACCTGCTGTGTTTGAGGGTATCCACTATAAGAGGTGGCGCGTGAGAGCGGTCTTATGGTTTCAAACCATGAGTTCTATGACGCCACTCTCGGCAAACCTGAAGGAGATTATGATGCTCAACAGGAACAAGCTTTTCAGAAAATGGATACCCTGTTTAGGGCTGCTCTCTTGAGTGTTCTTGGTGAGAACATAGTTGATGCTTATGCGTCAATTGATAATGGAGAAGATATGTGGGATGCACTCGAGGCCAAGTTTGGGGTCTCGGATGCCGGCACTGAGCTGTACATCATGGAGCAATTCTATGATTATAGGATGACTGAAGAGCGCTCCGTGGTTGAGCAAGCTCATGAGATACAGTCATTTGCTAGAGAACTTGAGCACTTCAATTGCATGCTACCGGACAAGTTTGTTGCCGGGGGTATCATCACTAAGCTTCCTCCTTCGTGGAGGAACTTTGCTACCTTGCTGAAGCATAAGAGGCAGGAGTTTTCCATTCTAGATCTCATTGGTACTCTTGATGTGGAAGAAAAGGCGAGAGCAAAGGACACATGTGCTCGAGGTATTGAGGGAGGATCTAGTGCCAATATGGTACAAAAGAAAAACTTCCAGTCCCACAAGTTCAAGAACAAGGGCAAGTTTGATGGTAAATCAAAGTTTGATGGGAAAAACAAGGTTGTACAACACACGAACTTCAAGAAGAAGAATGACAAGAAGAAAGGTGTTTGTCATGTGTGTGGAGATCCTGATCATTGGGCTCCTAGTTGCCCTAATCGCTATGACAAGCGTCATCTTGGGAAAGGCGGCAAGACCGCTAATGTTGTCATTGGAGACACTGACATGAAGGATGATGGGTATGGTATATTTCTCACTATTCTTTCAGTATGTCATTCTCCTGATTGGTTGATTGACATGTGTGCTAATGTGCATGTATGCGGTGATATTTCCATGTTTTCGTCTTATCAGACCACAGGGACTTCCACTATGTTGATGGGCAACGATTCAAGTGCTTCTGTTCGTGGTGTTGGCACGGTCGATCTGAAGTTTACTTCGGGGAAGATCATGCGGCTGAAGAACGTGCATTATGTCCCCTCCGTCAATAAAAATCTTGTTAGCGGATCTCTGTTATGTAGAGATGGCTATAAGCTTGTCTTTGAATCGAATAAATTTGTAATATCTAAGTATGGAACGTTTGTTGGCAAAGGCTATGATTCAAGAGGCCTGTTTCGTTTATCCTTGTCAGATGTTTGCAATAAAGTTGTTAATCATGTTTGCAACAATAGTGAATCAAATGTGTGGCATTCACGTCTCTGTCATGTTAACTTTGCATGTCGCGACTAGCCAAATTGAACTTAATCCCTAGTTTCACCACTGTCAAGGGATCTAAGTGTCAAGTTTGTGTGCAAGCTAAGCAACCTCGTAAGTCTCACACGACTACGGAAACGAGAAATCTTGCACCACTAGAACTCATACATTCAGGTCTATGTGAAATGAATAGTGTTTTGACAAAATGTGGAAAGAAATATTTCATGGCGTTAACTGATGACTCCACTAGATAATGTCATGTGTATCTTCTAAAATCTAAGGATGAGGCTTTGAACTATTTCAAGATCTACAAAGCTGAAGTGGAAAACCAACTTGATCGCAAAATCAAGAGGCTTAGGTCTGACCGTGGTGGAGAGTATTTTTCCAATGAATTTGATGCTTTTTGTGCGGAACATGGTATAATCCATGAGAGGACGCCTCCCTATTCACCTTAGTTAAATGGGTGGCCAAAATAAAGAACCGTACTCTAACTGATTTGGTTAACGTCATGTTAGACACATCGGGTCTATCCAAGGCATGGTGGGGGGAGGCGATATTGAGTGCATGTCATGTCCTAAACCGAGTTCCCACAAAGAACAAAGAGATAACTCCATTCGAGGAATGGGAGAAGAAAAGGTTAAAACTGTCTTATCTACGAACCTGGGGTTGTTTGGCGAAAGTCAATGTGCCAATTCCAAAGAAGCGCAAACTTGGACCAAAGACAGTGGATTGTGTTTTCCTGGGATATGCTTTTCATAGCATTGGATATAGATTCTTGGTTGTAAAATCTGAGGTATCTGACATGCATGTCGGCACAATCATGGAGTCGAATGATGTGACTTTCTTTGAAGATATATTTCCCATGAAGGATATGGCTACCTCATCTACTCGGGAGATGCCTAATTCATCGAATCAAGAATCAGTTACAATTACTGAACCTACCATTTCGATGGAACACTTTGAAAAACCCGTGGAGGAGAAAAATGAAGCTCCTACTAGGAGCAAGAGACAGAGGACTACAAAATCCTTTGGTGATGATTTTCTTGTCTATCTAATAGATGACACTCCCAGTTCTATTTCTGAGGCCTATGCATCTGAAGATGCTGACTACTGGAAGGAAGCGGTTCATAGTGAGATGGATTCCATCTTAGCGAATGAAACTTGGGAGATACCCGATCGTCCCTATGGGTGCAAACCTATAGGGTGCAAATGGGTATTTAAAAAGAAGCTTAGGCCTGATGGTATAATCGAAAAGTACAAGGCACGGCTCGTGGCTACGGGTTATACCCAAAAGGAAGGTGAAGACTTCTTTGATACTTACTCACCTGTGGCGCGATTGACCACTATTCGAGTTCTACTTTCACTAGCCGCCTCACATGGTCATCTCGTTCATCAAATGGATGTTAAGACTGCTTTCCTAAATGAAGAATTGGATGAGGAAATTTATATGGAACAACCAGATGGGTTTGTAATAGATGGTCAGGAAGGAAAAGTGTGCAAGTTGCTGACGTCTTTGTATGGACTCAGGAAAGCACCCAAACAATGGCATGAGAAGTTTGAAAGAACTTTAACAGCTGCATGCTTTATTGTGAACGAAGCTAACAAATGTGTGTACTATCGCCATGGTGGGGGCAAGGGAGTTATCCTTTGCTTGTATGTTGATGACATACTGATTTTCGAAACAAATTTGAATGTTATTAAGGAGGTCAAGGATTTCCTATCTCGTTGTTTTGAGATGAAGGATTTAGGAGTGGCTGATGTCGTTCTGAACATCAAGTTGTTGAAAGACGATGATGGTGGGATTACATTGCTTCAATCTCATTATGTGGAAAAGATCTTGAGTCGCTTTGGCTATAGTGACTGCAAGCCCTCTCCAACACCATATGATGCCAGCGTGCTACTTCGAAAGAATCGAAGAATTGCTAGAGATCAATTGAAATATTCTCAGATTATTGGCTCGCTTATGTACTTAGACAGTGCTACAAGACCTGACATCTCTTTTGCTGTCAGCAAACTGAGTCGGTTTGTCTCAAAACCAGGAGATGTGCATTGGAAAGCTCTAGAGAGAGTTTTGAGTTATTTGAAAGGCATTGCAAATTATGGAATTCACTACACCGGGCACCTAAAGGTGCTTGAAGGTTATAGTGACTCAAACTGGATCTCAGACGCTGATGAGATAAAGGCCACGAGTGGATATGTATTCACTCATGGAGGTGGCGCTGTTTCTCGGAAGTCTTGCAAGTAGACCATCTTAACGAGGTCAACAATGGAAGCAGAGCTCACAACACTAGATACAGCTATGGTCGAAGCGGATTGGCTTCGTCGGCTCATGAATGACTTGCCGGTAGTTGAGAAACCTATATCGGGTATCCTTACGAATTGCGACAATCAAACTATGATCACGAAAGTGAGCAAGTCAAAGGATAATATGAAGTCATCAAGACACGTTCATAGAAGGTTAAAGTCTGTCAGGAAAATAAAAAACTCCGAAGTAATTGCATTGGATTATATCCAAATGTCTAAAAATCTGGCAGATCCTTTTACTAAGGGTCTATCACGAAATGTGATAGATAATGCATCGAGGGCGATGTGTACGAGACCCATAATATGAGTTGTTCACAGTGGTAACCTAGTCTATGTGATCGGAGATCTCATGAATTGGATGCGGAAGACAAGCTGTTGGTCAACTGAGAGGAGATTATACTTACTATTAACAATACCACTCCATGAAGATCTCCTAAATCTGCATGGCAGGTTGATGTATATCTTAATGTATTCTAAGTGGCTCATATAAGCAGAGATGATGTCCTGCAGAACATCTTTTGAAATACACACCTATATGAGTCTGATTGTCAAAGGTCGCAATCTATGAGAGTAGGGTTCTCTTTAGTAAACTCATGAAAAGTCACGGAGTATGACGCATAAGCTCCACCCGCGGGGAAGACCCACGGTAGCCTAGTATCGGTCAAGGCTTTGTGTGAAGCTAGATTCGCAGAAAACTTGCAGTTCAAGTTGCTTACTAGTGTAACATAAAGTTCTAGGTGCAAGTTCAACTTAACAGTCTCCACTGCAGTACCGGTATATAAAACAATGTTTTGGAACCAAAGGAAAATTTTGTGTGCCTCTGGGATCTGGTGGGGGATTGCTGAAATTTTATCTACTTATGGGCTAGCCCAATAACAATTTCAGAAATTCCTAATAAATCCTAGAGGCCCATTTAGCCCATTCGTGTAAGGCAAGGGGCACGACTAAAGTTTAGTCCCACATTGCCAGTTTAGAGAGAGTTGGACCTCCTTATAAGGGAGGTTCTTTCCCCACTTGTACGAGCATGAGAACAAGAAGGACATCCACGCACGCTCCTCCTCCGTCGCCCGCCTCGCCACGCCACGTCACGCCGCGGGTTGCAGGAATGAGCCGAGCCGATGTCTAAATTTTTGCCACGCACGACGGATATACGAAAGGTCACGCGGGAGCTGAAACGTGTTTCTGTAGTGGACACGAATCTGAACGGCACGCCTCTTCGGCTGAAGTCTGTTCGCTTCGCCTCCCTCTTTTGCTTCACCTTCCTTCGCTGGCTTCTCGCCTCCTTCTCTTGCGCCTATATAAGGGAGTTCGCTCCTCTCAGAGAGGCACTAGAACTACTCCTTCCTCTCGCCATCGGTTCCATCTCTGAGCTGCTGCTGTCTTCCTCATCCAGGCTTGCGGCGTGCACCGCAGGTCGGGACAGTAGGTCTCCGAACCGCACCTTTTGAGTCATGTACTGGAGAAGGGTGATAATGTTTTTGGGCACTCAGCGGGACTACTGGCTACTTCATCACGGACGATCCGGTCATCGACGACTACTTCCCCGACGACGACTTCTTCCCTGACGTCGACAACCTCTTCGACGACATGCCCGACGAGGACACCGCACCCAAGATCGGGGCTTCTACTCCTGTTTCGTATGTTCTTATACTCTCTCTGTTTAAGATCTTACTTCAATTTCTTGCTCTAGCGTTTCTGGTTCTAGCCTTTGTTTTACATATGTTCTCTTCTAGTTCATATGTGCATATGCCATTTGCTGTCTCACCTTTAGATTACACAACTTGTTTCCTCTCTACTATGATAGTCATGTTTTATCTACTTTTTCTGTTAATAAAATCTTATGGTAAGTTGCTCATATTTCCAACACTACCGAAGATGTTTTTTGCTACATCCATTTACGACCTAACTTCGACCCGCCGATGGCGAGATGATGTTTTGCTGCAAGCATGTGGATTATTGCTACTACCGTCGATTTTTTGCTACATTCGTTCTTTACAACGCCGAGATGCCCGACAGTGGTTTGCTGTGAATGCCGACGACGGGATCCAGTGTGGGCCAGGCGCAGATGCTGCAACCGGTCACCGACGAGCACGCGATGCTACAACCATAGAGCCGGGGGAGCTATAGCCCGACTCATTTTTTTGGCTGGAACAGGTGACCGCGATGAGAGCGCGGCGAGCGCACGGCAATCGCGACGGGCATACGGCGAGCGCGAGGAGCACATGGTGTAGAGGGGTGGTGCGGACAAGATTCAAATCGTGCGGAGATTTTTTAACCATGCGGAAGGAAGAAGAAGATAGAGATCGTGCGATACTCCCTGTTTAAACCGGATGGCTCAAAATTTCGGCCGGCGCACCGGAGCGTATCACTCGCGTGACAAAATGTCCTTTTTCCCTAGAGCGCACCTTGTGATACACCGATACTCCCGTGGTCTTTACTAGCCGTTCACATACAAATATCTTACTCAGAAATATCTTAGCTTCACCGGGATCAAGGGTAGAAAAGTAAATCTTGCTCCTCTACCTCACATCAGAGCTCAAGTATCCGGCTCGAAAATATCTCATGTCTTACTAGCAGTGAGGGCACAATCGTAAATCCAATCAATCCACCTCACACCCGAATCCGAGTAAGCAGCGCAACGACCACGGACCCACACGGGCACCCGAAAATATCTCCTTCCCTTTCCACTCCTCATCACCTCCGCTTTTGCGCTTTTCCAAGGGCTCAGCGACTCCGAGATGGACGACGGCGAGCCGACAGGTACAGCGGCAGCGGCGGCGGGAGGAGAGAAGCGGGCGATGCTGCTGCGGCAGATCACCGAGGAGGGAGGCTTCGCCTTCGTGGCCTCCGTGGAGAAGGCGGCCGCGGGGGACCTGCGCGCGGCGGAGGCGGCGCGGGAGATGGCCTGGGAGCAGCTGCACTCGGGGCCGTGGAGCGAGGTGGAGCCTGCGTGGCAGCACGCCTACGCGCTCGCTTGCCTCCACGTCGCGAGCCTCCGCGCCGGTGACGACCGCCGCGCGGCGCTCCGAGCGCTCGACATGGGCCTCATCATGGGTGGCGACCTCCTCCGCGCAGAGCTCGAAGCAGCTATCGAGCAGGTCCCTGCCAATGGAAATCGCGAGGGCGAAGGCGACGGTGCGGGAGACGCCGGCAGAAACGTGGAGAGGTGGAGGGAAGGGCTCAGTAGGAATCGAGACCTCGGCGATGTGAGTACTTCTATTCTGTTGGCCTGCCAATTGTGAGTTTCCTATTTTAGGATTGGTGCATGAAAATGCAGAGCTAGAATTATACTAGCATTATGCTGGTATTGCCTGTAATTTGTTCGTCCGAGTGGTTCACTCGAGATAATTTTCTGCATCACTGGCTGGAAAGCCTCAAGTGGGCCAATATCTCCTGTGCGCGTTGCAGCCGGTGTTACTTTTTGCATCCCAAAGCCTCAAGTAGGTTGCAGCCAGAATGTTTAGGCAATTTATTTTTCTAATTTTCTATTGGCAGGTTTTGGGATTCCCAAATGTTCATATTGGCTAGCCAAATTTTGGCTACCAACCAAAGCATGTTTTAGCTTTATAATTTAGTTTATCTCATAAATTCATAAATGGCTGAATCTGTTCTTCTGAATCTGTTCTTCTAAATGGCTGAAGCTGTTGCCTTATGACCATGAGATGAGGTCACGGGTTCGAGTCCTGAAAATAGCCTCTTGCAGAAATATAGGGAAAGCCTGCTTACAAAAGACCCAAAGTGGTCGGACCCTGCCCCGGACCCTTCGCAAGCAGGAGCTTCGTGCACATACTGAGTCGCCGGTTGGAGACACATCTTTGAACCATCAAAGCACATGGTCCATTGCTTATAATCAATTCCTCGGTGAGGTTGCTGGCCCTCCGTCCACTCCACAACAAAATCGGCCAAGACCTTTTTTTTCGCGAATATGCCGAAGCGTATCATTCAATTGATATAGGGTAGAAAATACAAGGTGGCGTTCCCCATGATGCTAGAAGGTGCATACGATGACGCTTTTGAGCATAAGAGGGGGGTTGCTCAGCCCCATACAATTAGGGTGTCAGGGCATCTCCAACGTTGACCCCAAATCAGACACCGCATTCGTCCGCGGATCAGGGGGGACCAGTTGTCGGACACAGATGCGGGAGTCGGCCATCCAACCGTAGCCCCTAAATGTCCGTAAGTACGATCAAATATGAAATTCAAATCCGTCTGATCACATAGCGCGTGCCGGATCACATCCCCCCGATCACAACCAAAAGGGGCAAGTATGCGTAGGTTTTACATGCCCAATCACAAAAGAATATCAGTCCGTTCAAAAACTGATTTTTTTTGTGATATACACGAAAACTAGTTTTTTTTCTTTCAATTTTGTGATATATACCAAAACTAGGGTACTAGTCTATTATGGGTCATTGCAACGCACGGACACCTTTGCTAGCAATTATTTCATCCTTGCACATTGTACAACTTATGGGGTTAGTTTTCACAGGTTTTTGCAAAGCACTACTATTCCTATTTATATTTGTTTCAAACTACATCAAATTTGGAAGTTTCTTAGAGGGTTAGCCATCTCATAGGGTTTTGGTTTGGCACCGCCACTTAGTTTAAGCATATTGTTCAAAATTGTCGTAGGATTATGGACATATGATTTCTTCCAATAATTTTTTTGTAATTATGTTTAATCCTTTTTTTATTGCAACGCTCTTAATGTTAATCTGTCTCAGGCGCTCAAAGTTCTGCCGGTGAAATCCCTATCTTGTAAGCGAATCGAGCGGCGGACATGCATTTCTTTGGAGGCATTTATACATGATTACTTTTTACGTGAGTCCCCTGTTATACTCAGCGGCTGCATTGATCATTGGCCTGCAAGGACAAAGTGGAAGGACATAAAATACCTAGAGAGGATAGCTGGAGACCGCACTATTCCTGTCGAGGTGATTACTCACACACTTACGCTTTGCACATTGACCTGTAATGCAGCAAACAAAATCAATTCTAACATTTTGTCAACTAAACTACTTGTGCATTGTGAAGCCCACTTTGCCTCCTTCAGAAGATATTAACATTAAATAAATAAATATGCTGTCAATTGGGAAATAATATGAAGTTTCATTCAAGAATTGCATTGAATGATTAAATCTGATTCTACAGTAAACTGGCTGGTTTCCAGCAAGTGGCTCATATACTCAATTTCCATCTCCAGGACTTCAATCAAGCTTATCTCAGGAAGTATTTATTTTTTGCATTTGCTTTTCCATCCCACATTTGTCCTCTTATTATTTACCTTATGTTCCTGTGTATGCTATAAGCTTGAGATGTGCTACCAAGATTAGTTTTGACAGTAGGCAGAAATGAACTCTTATGGACAGATTGCTTCACATGCTTCTATATATGGATATTTGCATCTTGCCTAGCGTATGTTCTGTTTGTGCTTCGAATCAGTCTATTCATGTTGCCAATCATTATTTCTAGTGGTTTGAACCAACTCTTGTATACCACCCATCTATCTGCTACTGTTTTCCCCCTATATATGCCTACTTTTGGTTTTAAATCATTGACCAAGATTTTGCAGCATCTTTTGTCATATGCATCTAGTCTTGATTTTCTAGTGCCAGTACTGTATGTGTAATTGAGACAACTCCCTGAAAGCGGCTTTTATATCTAACATTTCTTCAAAACATATGTATAAATCTTAAAACAGTTGCATACATGTTTGTCTTTCGACTACTCGTAAGCAATAGCTTGTTTGTGTTATCCATAATAGTAGCTTGGCTTGAATGAGTTAGGTCTTGTTTTCTGTTAAATACTGTTATATGCATCATTTTCCCTTCTGTTATGTAAGTTCTCAGCACACTGGTATAATTAATGGCGTGTCAGGTTGGAAAAAGTTATGTTTGTAATGAGTGGAGGCAGGACCTTATCACATTTTCACATTTTCTTGAGAGAATGTCGTCACCTGATTGTTCTGGGAACTTGACGTATCTAGCCCAGCATCCATTGTTTGACCAGGTAACCTATTCCTGAGAAGTTTGATCCTTTTTCTATTTTCATATGTGGACTTAGTTTCCTATCTAGTTATTGGGCGTAATTTGTAATATTTGGCAGATAAAAGAGCTTCGTGAAGACATAGTGGTTCCTGAGTACTGTTATGCTGGTGGTGGGGAACTCCAATCGCTCAATGCTTGGTTTGGCCCTCATGGGACTGTGACACCATTGCATCATGACCCACATCACAACCTTTTTGCTCAGGTATCACATGAATGATAACCAAACAGTTGTTACTGCAACTAGAGTTACACTTACTTTTATTGGAAATTGGAATTATGCATACTCTATGTAAAGAATTTCTCTCTGAAATATGGGTCTCAACTTCAACGGAAGGGCATATGTAGTGTAAATTTCTCTCTGAAATATGGGTTCAACATCAGGGAAGGGGCACATGTAGTGCAAACGAAGGTGTAGTCACACAGGATTGGTGGATGAGGCCATGAGGGATGGGTGGATTTGTTTCCTTGTTTTGAATTTTGAAACCTTCAATTTTTCGAACATATTATGTTATTTGGAAATTAATTACCAGTCATGGGACCTTAAGTTCCCAAATCTGATTTATTCATACTTCACCAATAATCTCTGGTTCTCTACGTACTTTGCAGACTGCACTTAGATATGAATTTGACACCTCCTTTAAGAAATATATTGAACCAAGCTGTCTCCTTTGTTGTTTCCTCTGCTTTTCAGTAGGCAGGCGTCGTCCTACTAAAATCAAGACCCCACAGTCAACTCTCACAGAAACAGGCTGTCTCAGTTTAAGGGGCTATTATTAAAAGCAGGCCACTAATACCAATGAATAAAAACGGCACATGTATATTATGAGAATGGCATGCTTCACTTCACTTCATTGGTTGATGCTCTTGATTTCAATTTTGACATAAAAAAAACAAATATCACATATTAAGCAAGACAAATAGATTGCATGGTTGCTATCATTAGTTGCCACAACATACTAATGGTTCCTTGATATGTTTGTAACCATTCCCATATTAAGTAAGACTAATAGATTGCATGCTTGGTATCATTAGTTGCCACAACAAACTAATGGCTCCATGATCTGTTTGTAACCATTCATTTGTATGTATGAGAATGCTTACTCCGTTGGACTAGTCCTTTTCTTCTTTTCTTTTGCTCCTAAAAGGGGTAATATCAGAATGTCAGTATTCATTCAAGCCAGTTAAGTGATTCCCATTTTTTTAAATCACCTAAATTTGTGTTCATGTTTTTCGTACTCTTCTTTATTTTTTAGAAAAGTGGGCTGCACATGGACCAGTACGCTGTAAACTTGTTGAAGTTATATCTTTACACTGAAAACACATGTTATTCACAGTTTTGTAATGAGAGGACAGAGCTCATTGTTATGTTTGCTTGCATGCTCAAATGAAGATATGTGTGGTGAGATTCATTTGTGCTGCTTGACATAAGTTCAGCAAAACATTACACTAATTTGAATTCGATCTGGATATGGCTGTATCCTGGCACCTATTCCCAGTGTCTGCCGGTATTTCCTTTAGCCATTTAAATCAGCTACTTGTACTAAATCAGCGACAATTAATATGGAACAGTACTAACTAATTGTGACAATGGGAGCGAAAGATTTCATTTAGGTTCTAAATAAATTTATTATATCTGTTTCTTGACAGGTCTTGGGCAGAAAGTATATTAGACTCTATCATGCTTCCATCTCCGAGGATTTGTACCCTCACATGGAAACTATGCTAAGCAATACGAGCCAGGTGCGTGGTCTGTGTCAGATAACTATGCAGTGGTTGAAACAGATGTATTTCTAGATCAATGCATGGGTGAAAAATATTTGTCAGGCCAAGAAAATAGAGCTAGATCTCTAGCTTCTACTCCCTCTGTCCAACAATATAAAATCATTTTTCAAGCTAACAGCTTGAAAAATGATTTTATATTGTTGGATGGAGGGAGTAGTACATACTCCCTCTGCAAAGAAATACAAGACCTTTTAGGTCACTACTTTAGTGGCCTAAAAGGTCATATATGGAAAAACTTTGTTTTTGCCACTCTTAGTTTATAACAATACATCACAATTGCCATTCCATGACAAAAGCAATAATTTTAGAGTGGCAATTGTGATACATTTTCAAATCTAAGAGTGGCAAAAGTGAAATGAAAAATTATTGCTTTTGCCACGAAATGGCATTTGTAATGTATTGTCCAAAGCTAAGAGTGGCAAAAGTGATATGTCAAATTCTAGAGTGGCATAAGCAAAGTGGGCAAAAGCTAGAGTGGCAAAAACAAAGTTTTCCCATTTCAATACAGAGGTAGTAACTTTTTTCCTTTACCTTCCTTTTGTACTTTTCCGGAAATTGCTATGACACGGTTCCATCATGCCCATTTTTTTTCCAAAATCTGCTGTGAGCAATCTTGATGCTCAGCAAGTTTGGTAATCAATATTTGACTATGTATCATCCTCATGTTCAACCTTGCTTCGTAATTGTCCAAGCTATCCATGTTCCTCTCGCCCTAAAGCTATGTGCTCTGTAATTTCTTTGAATGATATTGATCTTCATGAGACTATTGTACAAACAATGTCTCTGCACTTTTGCAGGTAGATCTTGACAACATTGATGTTAAGGAATTTCCAAGGACAGAAGATCTTGAATTCATGGACAACATATTGGAGGAAGGTGACCTGCTTTACATCCCGCCAAAATGGTGGCATTACGTGACATCTCTTTCTACCAGTTTCTCTGTTAGCTTTTGGTGGAGCACGTCAATTCTTCCTTCACAGGGTTCATGATTTTATTGTTTGGACCATCTATATGATGTTTCCATCATCAGGTGGTAGAAAGTTTTAGAGAAAAACTTAATTGAACCCATGTTTCATGATCCCCTATTTGTGTGGGTAGCGTTGCTACATTGGGTGTACATCATTATTTTTGTGTCAATGATTTAAATATTTGACTGCTAGCATACCATTTACTAGCGTATACTCCCTCCGTTACTAAATATAAATATTTTTAGAGATTCCACTACAAACTACATACGGATGTATATAGACATATTTTAAAGTGTAGATTCACTTATTTTGCTTCATATGTACTCCATCCGTCCCAAAATAAGTGACTCAAAAGTGATCCAACTTTGTGGAGTAGTCTATAGTAGAATCTCTAAAAAGACTTATACTCCCTCCGCCCGGAAATACTTGTCATCAAAATGAATAAAATGGAGGTATCTAGATGTATTTTAGTTTTAGATACATCTCTTTTTATTTATTTTGATGACAAGCATTTTCGGACGGAGGGAGTATTTAGGAACGGAGGAAGTACTAAGTACTAGTGTGTTATTGTTCTTACTCCTTCGGTTGCTATGAACATGGTGCACAGACATTTTGAGGTTCAACTTGGACCAACAAAATGTACTTGTCACACAAAATATATCACTCAATCTGTATTCAAATTATTTTCCAATGATATAATTTTTATAACATGAAACTCATATATTATTAGTCAATTTGATGGTCAAAATTTTATCATGAAATACGCGAGTGCCATGTAAATATGGATAGGAGTTTTTTTTATCACTTCTTAACTTGAACATTCATTTAATTGTTTAAATGTGTTCATTATATTCATTTAATGGTGTGTCCATTATTTATACTCCCTCCGTTCCTAAATATAATCCTAAATATAAGTCTTTTTAGAGATTTCAATATGGACTACATACGAAGCAAAATAAGTGAACCTACACTCTAAAGTATATCTATATACATACGTATGTAGTCCATAGTGAAATATCTCGAAAGACTTATATTTAGAAACGGAGGGAGTATCTTTTTTGCACACCAATTCTCTTTGGAAAAAACAGGTTCCCATAATTCCCTTGTTGAGAAAAATGCATGTTAATTTTTATAGCCGATTCATACGTGTAAGAATATCATAGCTAAGACTTGCAGTTTTAATAACTTAAAACTCTAGTTGCCTAAAATACTCTCACATGTGAGGGCATTTCAAGGCAGACCTGTAAACCTCCCGCAATCGTCCGGACCGAGCCATCCAGACAGCGGAATTTATCCAACGTCGACCTGTATCGGTCTGCGGAGTAGTCTGGACGCGATTTCTCTTGCAAACCGGGGACAAACGCGCGGGAGGTTTACGGGAGTCCGGACGTCTCAAGCCTGTTTTCTGATCGTCCTGGCCCACCAAAACCCCCTCCCTATCTCGCGCGCTCTCTCGCCTGGCGCCAACTATCAGCATTCGTGCAGCCGTAGAGCGCGCCGCTCAACATTGAAGACGGCTTAGTGCGAACGCGACCTCTCACTGCCTCCACGACTGAAGCGGAGCGCGGTCGAGGGCGCCTCCCTGATGCGTCTCCGATGTCCGTGCTTGTTCAATGTCGGAGACGCGTGACTGGACGGGACTTGATGGATATGTACCGTGCCTGTACAATGCGTTGTCCGTTTGTTTGTCGTCATTAAGCAGGCTCGCCGGCCGAGAAACCCACTCTGACGTTGCACATTGACGCACCCGGATGCATGGCCACACCGAAATCCGCTATATAAAGGCAGCCACACCCGGCTAACTCCACACTACAACACCATCCCCTCCACATCCTCCTCCCTTGCACTGCATCCGCCATGACCGCCAGCGGGAAAGCATTGTGGGACAATCTGTCGCCAGAGATGAAGCATGCGGTGGCCGCCCTTGCCGCCGCCTTGCATAGCCGACGTGCCAGGTGGATCGAAGCTGGCTTGCTAGCTCGCACGAGGTCTTCGACGACACCACAATGGAGACGGGCTTCGACGACTCCGCCCCGGCTCCCGCGCCTCATGTGCACGCCGGCTTCACCATGGAGCAGGCGTAGGCGCAATTCAACATCGCCATGGCGTAGGTGTAGGTTGCGCCAATGCCTTTGTCGGCGTTCCAACACGCGCAATAGGAACAGCGGTGCAACCTATTCCTCCTGGAGCAGCTCCGACTGGCGGAGGGCCAGATCTACGGCAAGCGCGCGAGCGAGGAGCTCGTGGCGGCCATGGCCGCGACGAACCCAAATTTCGTCATGGAGCAGCGTGCCATCTACGATGCCGTCCGCACTCAAGCCGTCGCTCGGCAGGAAGAGGCAGCTGCGGAGGCGCGGCTGCAGGGGATCGCAGAGAACATAGCCAGATGCACCTCCTACGCGCCGCCGCCGCCGAACCATTAGCCGGCCCGATGGGATGACGACAGCCAAGGCACCACTATTTCCCGCGTGGACCTCAGCGACGGACAAGGCGTAGACTTCTCCGAGGATGAGTAGGCCACGGGAGGTGGCGGGGCTTGGTATTCCATGTGGGCCGATCCGTCTCCCGTGTTCTACTCTTCTTCGTCGGAGGCCGCACCTTCACATCATCGGTCTTATTGCCAGTGCTCATGGAGACGGTGGAAGGAGAACGTCGGTCTTATTGCCAGTGCTCATGGAGACGGTGGAAGGGGGACGCCACGGGCTTGGACGCCGGCCGCCGCCGCCATGGGATATGTTTAGGGGCATTTTTTTTCGAAATGTTCGAAATGTAGTTAAATGTGCCATGTTTGTATGAAATTCATCATGTTTGTATGAAATCCGCCCGTGTTTACACGAATTTATCCGATCTATTGAAAAATAGGTTGAAATGTATGCGGCTAGCGTTGGATGGCTGCCTCCCGCATCCATATCCGCGGACTGGTCCCCTATCCATCGACGGATACTGACTGCCTCCCGCATCCATGTCCGCGGACTGGTCCCCTTGTCCGTCGACGGATACGGGAGATTTTTTGCGGGTTGCCGTTGAAGACGCCCTAACTCCATCAAAAATAGAAATAAAAAATGGCCGTTGGAGACGCCCTAACTCCATCAAAAATAGAAATGAAAAATGTAAACTTGTATTTTCTTTAGCAATCGGCATGAGTTCTGCCTTCTGACATAAAAAGAAAAGAAATGACTAATTTATAAGGAAAACAGGTCAAAAACCGATACAAATGAGATCTATACATACCAACCCTGAGCTTAGTTGCAAACTAAGCGAACTGATGACCCTGCCACCTAGGCGACTAGGCACGACACCCTACAACACGATCGAAGTTGCTGCTTCACCTTACAAATCTTAGCAACTCAAACACACCGGGCCCAAAGCCTTGTTTAGACGACTCAATGACTCTACCACCCAAGTGATCGGGCTGAACACTCAACAACACGAAGGAGAACTTCAGAGATGCGGCTCTAGCTTCCACATCGATACCGAGGCCGCATACAGCCGACGACTCTGCCACCCAAGTGACTAGAGTCAGACATCCCGCAACACAAAGGCGATCTTCAGAGCCGCTGCTTCGTCTTCCGCATGGGCCCTGAGGCCGCGGACCTGCCTAGCTGACGATGAAACCACATGACAACAGAAACCATCGTAGTCTAGTACAAGACCATACGTCCAAAGACAACACTACCAAGGGCGAAGCGGTGGGGCAAAGCGGCGGGAATGCGGCGCTTGCTCTGATCGAGGCCAAAGATTGAGTTTTCAATCAAGTGCTCAAGGTCCAAACGGCAAGGAAGGGCTTCACGATGATGCCTCCAAGGAGGGCAATGACGTATGAGGACTCCGATGTTGCCGGCATCATGTGAGCTTTCACCTAGAGCTCATCGTACTCGTCGGCATGGTATCATGCCAAGTCATATGTCTGATGCATGGTAGCCTGGACCGCATGGCTATAACTATAAGTTTATGCATCATGTTAGTCGTTAGAAATCATAATTTGCGTAAGCTACTATCGTTTTTATTGCGATCAATGAATAAATTAAGCATACATAACAAAAGTTCTTTAGGCAAAATTTTAGCTGGGCTGCCACCTTCAATTGCAAATTGTAGGAACAAAAAGAATTGCTGGCCTCTTTGAGCTTTGTAAAGGAAAATGGAACGAGGTGTGACTTTGTGTTGGGATTCTTGTAGAACTAGACATAGAAATGCATTTCAAATAAACTGCAACCCCAATCCTATGATGAAAGAGTCCATGTACCAAAACTTATTTAAAATCCCATGGTTTGATGATCTCTATGCTTTTCATGGACAAAAGAGAAAACAAAACTAAATTACAAGGTCATAAAGTTCCGGAGGCCATATGTATAAGCATCACAGAAGATCATCATGCATGGACGATAGAGCAATCCTACGTTAATCCTACGTTGTTTTCTCGAGGCCATACATAGGATTGCTCTATCAAAGTATAATTTTATTTCTTTTCGAGAAAGCTTAAAACAATCTGGCCCAATCCGACATAACGGATTATAATTTTAATCCTAACAGAGTATACTCCATACGTAGGATTGCTCTAACGGAGTATAATTTTATTTTAAACTTTTAATTCTAAAGGCCATACATAGGATTGAGTGACCGACACCCACAACAAAGCGTACCGACTCGATGTAGTGATCGACGCCCATGCCCCGGTGAAGGCTGTAATCAGATATCTTGAACATATGCTCTCCATGCTCCGTCTCTACGGCGCATGCCGATGCGCTCAGGGCCGACATTAGAGCATCTTCAGCCGCGCTCTCAACACGTCCTCCTTAGGTGACTTTTTCGCACCGGCGCTAAAAAATCGGCCGAGCCGCGTCCTCAGAAGCCCAATTTTCGCCGGCTCGGACCAAATTTAACGTCGGCGGACCCAAGCCGAACCTGGCGCGCTCGGGGGCACCGTACGAAATGGTTTTGGCGCGAAAGAGCCGCGGGCCCGCCGAGTCAACGACTCTCGCCTCGTCGTCCTCAGAACTCCTCGGTTTCCCGCGCGGAATCAATGCCAAGGCTGCAGCCGGTCAGCCTTCCATTGATTCCTCACCATGGGGCGACTCTTCATGGGCGGTGCGGCGACGCCTCACTCCCCGGCACGCGTACGTATGTCCCCGCGGCGTCTATAAAAAGCGGCACCCCCACCCCGTTGCTGGCCACACCGCCGCTCTCTGCATCTCTCTCTCACCGCCACTCTCTGCATCTCTCTCATCGCCGCTCGGCGCGCCTCCACTCTCCTTATCACACCGCGACGATGTGCGAGCGGTACCCCGGCGACGGAGCGGCGGCCAACGGCTTCGGCCGCCGCTCGCTGCACGCGTGGGGGTCGCACTTGCTCTCCGAAGCAAACATCCCGGCACCTCCAGACATGCGCGTCGGGCCGTCAGGATGGAAGCTCAGCGCCGGAGGCGTCCCCGTCCCGCCCCTGCCGGACGCCGAGGCGCGTCCCGACTACTTCGCCGGCGAGGTCGACCGCGTCCGGTCGACGCTGACCGAGGAGCAGTGAGTCTCCCGCAGTACACCGCCGACAACCACGGGGCGTGGGCGGCGTACTTCTAGCGCTGGCAGGAGCAGCGCCTCGCCTCCACCAACGGGGCCCCGGTTGTGGGGGGTCGGTGGAACGGCGACGGGCGACGCCTCTGGTGGTCCGCACCAGGTCGGACGCTCAACGAGGTGCTCGCGTACCTCGAGGGCGGCAATGACCCGCCGCTCACTTATCCGGCCACCGCCCGGTCGCCCACCGCGGCGCCGGGCAGTGGATGCCCCGAAGGTTCGTCTCCGGCTCGTCCTCCTCCTCCCGCTCCTCTGGCTCAGCGGCGGTGTTCGGCGTCAAGGCCGAGCCCCCGACGGAGACCCCGCTCGGCCGGCGAACCCGCTCGGCCGGCATCGTCATCAACGAAGGCGGACGTGTTTCCTCCTCGACCCCTCCCCGCTTCGTCAAGCCGAAGAAGGAGCCGGGACTCGCCGCCGTGAAGAAGGAACCTGGGCTTGCTCCCGTGAAGACGGAGCCCGGGCTCGGCGGCGGTGACAAGGAGACGATCGACGACGCGACGGCGTTGAAGTGGGCGCGGGACGACTGGGCGCGGATTGAGATGGAGCGCCAGCGCCGCGCCTATGAAGAGCTCGCCGCACGGCACCGGAGCCGGCGAGGCCGCGATGAGGGAGGCGTCGTCGTCCTCGACGACGACAGCGACGACGACGGCGCACCACCGGCACCGGTCCTTTAGGGCGACGCCGGCCAGGGGTCCAGCAGGGCGGTGACGTCCGCGTCAAGGAGGAGAAGTCCGCCGACGACGGCGACTTCGCTGCGCTCACCGCGTTGTTCGCGCCGTAGACGCGCTAATAAAATGTTTATGTACTTAAACTATGATATAAAATGTTTTTCTGCCCTACTTTAGACGCATTTCTGTTTTATATTAAAAAATAGTGCACCTCCTGGGGGCGACTCTGGGGCCGGCGGTTGGGGGTCCGGAAGCCCCCACGCCGATTTTAGCGCCGGTATGCCCCCAGGCGGCGATTTTAATCGCCTCCTCGGGGGCCAACGGCTGGAGATGCTCTTAGAATGCCTGGTAAGTTCTCGCCTGGTGAGTTTCTTATCAAAGAACAAAGGAATCACGTTAATTCTCCGACTTGTTTCTCTGGACCCCCCTTAGGGTAGCTCTAACCGATGCCCAATAAGTTAACGGAGTAAAAGGCTTAGTGAAGTACATATACTCCACTAAGTTTTGGCTAGACCTAGCCGATCCCCTAAACTTAGCATAGTAATTTGTTTTCATTTGCATTTCAATTTTGGTCACCAAAACGCAGTTCTTTGCTTCTTTATTTCATTTAATAACATTGATTACATAATAATTCACCAATTCTTTGCTAGAAGGGCAAGACCAAAGAAAACAAGAACCACAATTAGACATTTTAAAATATATCCAACTTCCATAACTGCGCCCACTAGTTGGATTAATATCTTCTCGATGCCTTCATTGTTGATATGTGGATTCTCGATCTTGCATACTTCCTTCTTCTTTGGTTCTAAAAAAGTAGACGTTGCTTCCCCTCTAATTTCTTCTCCAATCTCATATCTAGTCTCATCTTCAGCCTCAATTCTAGCAACGAGTGCATGGTCATCTATTAATTTTCGTGCTATCAATAGAACGACATATTCTTCTTCCCAATACCGAAACGAGCATCCATCATCCTACACACATAGATGGGCATCAATCAGCTACCGAAATTGAACCGAATCCGGTGAAAAACCGAATCAAAACAAGCACATACCGCACTTGTATAATTTTATCATATATTAAAATACAAAAATACCTTGATGTACCTTTTATTTATTTATTTTATTTTGTGTTTTACCAATCTATCCATCATTGCGGAATTTAATCTTGCAAATTATCATCAAAAGATTGACAAGCTCTTGTTCGCGTTGGGTGCAAGTATTTGTTATTTTTTGTGTAGGTACTACTAACGAGGTGTTGGGTGATTCTCTTACCAGATTGATAACCTTAGTTCTTAACTGCGGAATACTTATCTCTACTATACTGCATCATCCCCTGCGCTTTGGGGAAATCCCAACGCAACTCATAAGTAGGAGGAAGAATTTTTGGAGCCATTGCCGGGGAGACATCATCAACATCTATCAAGTACCTACGCAGAAACTTCCGGCTCCTTACATTTACATTATTTGCTATTTGCTTCTCGTTTTTATCTCTCCCACTTATAAAAAAGTAGTGCAAAAATACAAAAATATTTTCTGTTTGCCTTTTTGTGTTTGCTTATTTGTTTGCTTGTTGCTCGTTTGAAACTGCTACCACGGGTGGTTTTGGTATGAAAAAAAAGTGAGGATGGTAAAACCAATTTAGATGCTAAAACTTTTGTGATGGGACAAGGGAATATTATAGGCAAAAGCGCCATCCAAGAATTCTTTAATTGTGTTGGAACCTTGCCTTGCGATGATGCCCCATGGTCAACGAGGGATTTGCACATGGTCAACTTGCCAATCCTAAAATTCCCATGAGTGATGTATTTTGTATTATTTTTGAAAAGCTTCCCGAGAAGAACACAACTCTAGATGTTAGAAAGAAGGGTGACAACACCTGAACCTATGCATTATGCCTAGCTAGGGGCGTAAACCGACAACGCTAGTTGGGAGGCACCCAATATTTATCTTTAATTTTTGTTTCTTTTCTGTTTTTCAATAAGCGCACAATTATGCATCTATTTTTGATGTTTTGTGTCTTAATTAGTGTTTGTGCCAAGCAAAGCCTTTGGGTTGATTTGGTTGATAGTTGATTTGATTCTGTGCAAAAAGAGAAACTTTCGCATCGAGTAGCAGAATTCTCTCAATTGCTAGAGCGTGAATAATAGTTGTCGCAATTTTTTAGAAAATTCAAAGTTGCATAGGTATAGTCATAATTCGAGCCTTTACATATTGTTCTATTTTTGACAAATTCTGTTTTCGATGTGTTGTTTGCTTGTATTGATGAATCTATGGATTGTAACGGGGGTATTGTAACATCCTAAATTTTCAATTTGGAATGTTATACATAGGTCATCTTGCATATCATATTTATTTGCATTTGTGTGTTGTGATCCTCGAAATTCGAAGCAACTCATGGACCCACGGAGAGAGTTGGGGATTTCACCGTTTTCATATTTGATATTTTTTCAAATATCGGAACATGGATCATTTCGGTTTTAATTATTTTTCTCTTCGAAAATATTTCATATTAAAATATATGAGAGGAGATAACATGACTTCTCCAAACCAAATGGAATATTGAAAGAAAAATATTAAAATCAAATATTTTTTTTATTTGGTTTTTCTGCTATTTTATTTGAATTAGAAAAAATTTGCATATTTTAAAAGTTGCATTTTGGGCCAAGAAATGTTCATCATGTTCTAAATATTTTATTTAGACGGTGAAAAATTGTTTTGGCATTTTTAGATTTTTATTTATTTTTCTAGAATTTTTTCGGTGATTTTCGCTAAAAAAATGTTGGGACCGCACTGGGCCGAAGGCCCAGCCGACCCGTCGCGCCACCGCCTCCCCGCGCCTGCGCCATGTCCGACCAGGACTTTGGCCGCTGCACGGGAGCAGCCGCCCCCTCGCCCAAGTCGGAGCCCCCCGACCCCCTTTAAAAGTCGAGCCACCCCCCATCGCCTGCACCTCGCCACGCCGCCAGCTGCCGCCGCCGCCCGCCGCCGCCGCCAGCTGCCACCGCCGCCAGCCGCCGGAGCCGCCGCCTCGCCCCGCGCCGGAGTCGCCCGCTCCGCCACCTATTAACCCGACCTGTTTTGGGAAACCGCCGGTTTTTTTAAATCGGTTTTCTTTTAAAAAACCCTAGATTGGTTTTTTTAGTTAGATCGATTCGGTTTTTCTCGGTTTAGTTTTTAGCGAACGTTCGTCCGTTCGTTCCTTTTAACGAACGATTTTCATCTTGTAGTTACAGACAACGAACGTTCATTTGTTAGCCTGTTCGTCAGTTTTTCTTTCTAGGGTTTTTTCCGCGATTATTTTCGATCGTGATTTCTGCCCTGATCTTCGTTTTAGTTTAACTTTTCGCTCGTTAGTCGGAATCAGGCGAAACAAGCGCCAAGATCTTCATCTCGAAGCCCTCTTTCCATTTAACCAACTTGAACAAGATTTTGGCACTGTAAAATTTGAATTAAGTTCAATTTAGTAAACGGATCTTGTTTCTTTCATAGTTTGGGTTTCGTTGCTCCGTTTGATTTGATTCTTGTTGCAAACCGGAGTTCTTCAGTTGAACTTTCTGGTTAGATCTTCTTATTTGAGATTTACCCGTGCATCTTTGCTTGGTTTCTTATGTATGCTATTGTTTGTTTGCGATAGAATTCCCGGAGTGCGAAGCGTGCTACTACGAGTCCCTGGGTTTTGCGAATCGTCAGCAAGGCAAGTAACACTTTGATCATATCTTTATTACCCAGTTTTATGCATTAGTTCAACCCTCACACATTGCATGAGTAGGATCTCTTAACATGTGGGTCTGGGACTAGCATTATGGGCTCTTTCAGTGGTGGACTACATCTGCTAGTCCACCACTGAAACTGAGTAAGTTGTGTGAGCTCTTTCAGTGGTGGACTAGCAGATGTAGGGGAAAGTAGGTGTACGGGTCCACCCGGGGTAAAGAGTAAATGCTTCTGAAAGATTGTGTCTCGATCATCCGTTTCTCAAACACCATGTAGTGCGAGAAATCCAACGGGGGAGATCGAGTCTTGTGGGAAAAAATGCGCAAACCTCTGCAGAGTGTACAAACTAATCATGATTAGTCGTGTCCCTGGTTATGGACATCTTGAGTATCTGGTACTTGAATTATTGGATTGATCTCATCACTCTTAAACTAATTTTGTTGGGATAATTAAGATGGTTTAATTGGGATTGAGTTGGAGGAACCTTTCAATGATGTTTCGACTGCCATGATAGCTAAAAATAAATTTATTCCTTTGTTGTAGGGAAAAATTGGCTTTATGCAAAAACTTTAACCTTAGAGCCTCCACCAGCCATATACGCATGTAGTGTTAGCCTTTATTCTGTTACTTGCTCTACTGTGTTATCTTGCCAGCATGTTTCATGTGCTGACCCGTTTCGGGCTGCAACATATCATGTTGCCGACTTTTCAGAAGAAGAGTAAGGTACGCTAGGTCGTTTGTCATGCACTCAGCTATGCCGTCGGAGTTGATGGAGTCACTTATCTTCCAAGCCTTCCGCTGTTATCGTGTTAGATGGCCTTATGCCATATTATTTTGTAATAAATTCTTTTTTGAGACATTCGATGTAATAAGTGTGCGATTGCCACTCTGTTATAAATCCTTCAAGTACCATGTGTGTCAACATTACCGATCCAGGGATGACACAGAACACAGAGACTTCGGTCCATTCGGATCGTGGTCGCTACAAGATGGTATCAGAGCACACGCTGAATGCAGGACATGACCACTAAGATGAGCCATAGGTCACTCTTCTCTACTCATTTCTGACTCCTCTCCATTTTCTACTCTTTAGGATGGTGGACCCAAGGAATAAGTTCACCCAACCAGATGAAGACACCATTTGGACGACACTTGAAGGAAGTGACTAGGTACCTGAACATCGGAATACCAAGCTTCACTGGGACATACACCGCCACTTTACCAGAAGAGGAGCGATGAAATATTCAAGTTCAAATTCCCGGGAGGACATTCATGCCAGCCACTGAGCCCATAGAGTTTTCCTTTGATGCACCAACCTGGAGCCTAGGTAAGAGTATGGCCGCTCACATTGTAATGGGGCGAATTGGAGAAGTCTACAAACAGGAGCTGAAGGACACTATCTACCAGATATGCGGGCGCCGAGATGAGCAATGGGATATGATCAGTACCAGGAAGGACAGGTCCATTGCAGCTTTCATCCAAGAGTTAAACCAGCACATATGTCGACAGGAGCATCAGATGTGCGCAGGCATGATAGACTTGAAGAAGGCGTTAACCAGGAACACGGAGCTAGAAGAGGAACTCAAGTTTTCACGTGACGGATATGAGGAAGAAATTGCAATACTTGTGGAGAAGAATGACGACCTGACAATGAAGCTAGGAGTATTCATGGGAGACCCCGCGCCAGGAGGAGAAGACGACAAACCAATGAGATTCACTCTGAGGACTACATCATCATCGACGACACCGACACAGACCCTGATGATAGTGATGATGACTATGAAGACGAAGCTGGAGCAGATATCATGGAATCCTCCACCGATGAAAATTTCTAGATGACCACCATATGTATAGTAGTTTTCCCCCATATAGTAGAAGTCCGAGCAATTTTGTAACGTTAGTTTAGATCTTTTGTATGCCCTTGCTTGATTGGTGTGATATGACTGTGTTTGTCTCATGTGCATATGGGTAGTGAATTCCCCCCTAGACCTCATTTCTATTCTAATCTCTTCCCTCTAAACCCATCAGATGCCTCCGAGACGTGAGCCCGGATTTCAGTTTCCCCCTGAGCTCACTTAGTTGATCCAGCAGCAGAACACTTTGATGTAACTTCTTGTCCAGAACCAGAACAATCAGAACAACAACAACAACAACCCTCCACCACCACCACCAGTGGACAACCTAGCCCGTTTTCTAAGGTTGCAGCCGCCGGTGTTTTCAAGTAGCGTTGAGCCAATAGTTGCTGATGACTGGCTACGCAATATTGGAAGGGAGTTGACCACTGCAGGTTGCACAGATGCTGAGAAGGTGCGCTTTGCCTCACATCAATTGGATGGACCAGCAGCCTCATGGTGGGAGAATTACACATCCACTTTTCCTATAGCCAATGTCACTTGGGATCAGTTTCAACAAGCTTTTCGCACCGCCCATGTCTCCACTGGAGCTATGAGCATGAAGAAGCGTGAGTTTCACAGCTTGCGCCAAGGAAATTGTACTATGGCTCAGTACGTAGATGATTTTAGTACTCTATCTCGCTATGCCCCTAATGATGAGGCCACAGACGCCGCAAAGCAGGAGAAGTTTATGGAAGGGCTGAATGATGAGATGAGCATACAGTTGATGGTGGCAACATTCAACAACTACCAGGAGTTGGTAGATAAGGCTCTTATGATTGAAGGGAAGCATCAGCAGATTGAGAGCCACAACAGGAAGTATGGACAAGGAAAGAGTAATTCTGGAGCCCAGCAGAAGCCCCGTTTCACCCCGAACTTGGGAGGATACACCCATAACCATGGAAGACACACCCATAATGGAGGGAGTTATCATAACCACAATGGCCCCAAGAATGGAAATGGGAATGGAGCAAACAATAATCAGAACCGCTCCACTCTAGCCACACCCACCAAGAGGGATTTAGGTCACATTACCTGTTTCAAGTTGTGTGAGTAGGATCTCTTAACATTATGGGCTCTGGCATAGTTGAGCTCTTTCAGTGGTGGACTAGCAGATGTAGGGGAAAGTAGGTGTACGGGTCCACCCGGGGTAAAGAGTAAATGCTTCTGAAAGATTGTGTCTCGATCATCCGTTTCTCAAACACCATGTAGTGCGAGAAATCCAACGGGGGAGATCGAGTCTTGTGGGAAAAAATGCGCAAACCTCTGCAGAGTGTACAAACTAATCATGATTAGTCGTGTCCCTGGTTATGGACATCTTGAGTATCTGGTACTTGAATTATTGGATTGATCTCATCACTCTTAAACTAATTTTGTTGGGATAATTAAGATGGTTTAATTGGGATTGAGTTGGAGGAACCTTTCAATGATGTTTCGACTGCCATGATAGCTAAAAATAAATTTATTCCTTTGTTGTAGGGAAAAATTGGCTTTATGCAAAAACTTTAACCTTAGAGCCTCCACCAGCCATATACGCATGTAGTGTTAGCCTTTATTCTGTTACTTGCTCTACTGTGTTATCTTGCCAGCATGTTTCATGTGCTGACCCGTTTCGGGCTGCAACATATCATGTTGCCGACTTTTCAGAAGAAGAGTAAGGTACGCTAGGTCGTTTGTCATGCACTCAGCTATGCCGTCGGAGTTGATGGAGTCACTTATCTTCCAAGCCTTCCGCTGTTATCGTGTTAGATGGCCTTATGCCATATTATTTTGTAATAAATTCTTTTTTGAGACATTCGATGTAATAAGTGTGCGATTGCCAC
>LR738712.1:515887647-515928608 GCA_902687465.1 Secale cereale
GGTAAAAAATCCGCAGTCGGTATCAATCCGGAGTCGGTAAAAAATCCGCAGTCGGTATCAATCCGGAGTCGGTAAAAATCCGCAGTCGGTATCAATCCGGAGTCGGTATCAACACATGATGGCTTGGTTCTTTCGACAGTTTTTGAGCCTGGCAGCTCTTTGAAAAAGCCTTGATTACATAGTTTGATTTTGAAAAATTGTGTTTTTTGGTGTTTCTTGTGTTCTATAATATTTTAAACCGAGTGGGACAGCTCCAGAAGTTGACCACCTATTTATAACATCATAAGTCTGGGTCATGAACACCAGCGAGAATTAAGCCGGCGTGTATCATAACCCGGATCGACCTTCCTGATACAAGTTACGAATTGCTGGACAAAGAAATTCATGGACAAGTTAGGATCGAAGAATTCCAAATACTTGTTAAGGTAATTTTTAACATCTTGCCGGTTTAAGGTGTTTTAGCTGCATACAATTAAGGTATCTAAGTAATTTATCAAAGATATATTTGTTTATCATATCAAAAGAGCAAGTTAATCCGTCCGGTGGTCATACCACTAGGGCATATTTTTTCATCTCTTTTTTTGAACAGGGCAAGAGATTCGCAGCAATTAACAAATCAGTAAAAGAATATTTATAAAATGGCCAAAAGCCGGATCACAGTACATTGCAACTTCAGTCTAAGCCTATTACAAGGCATGAAAGCCAGATAGCCAGAAGCATTGTTTATGGGTTACAGCAATAAGTGTTCAAGATTCCGTTCCTCCTTGCCGGGATGACTGGCCACCATCTGGTTCCGGAACGTCTTCTTCCTCATGAAGCGGAGGGAAGTCTGGTGCACGCCAGTCAATCTTGGCCAAAGCACGGAAATACACTTCATCGTTGATCAACTCGGTAGGTTCAATATCAGGAGCATAAGTGTGAGGACGAACCGGCGGAGTTAAATTTGAAACATCATAGACCGGACGTTCCACACGCTCGTTTTGAAGGTTGTACGCAGGGTGGTACCGGGATAAATCAGCTTCCACCGCTATCTTGCTCGCGAGTGGACGCATTTCCTTCGTCAGAACATACAGATCTTTTTCACCAAAAGCTGAACCGTCTTCCTTTGTGTCTGGAAACCCGGTTAGCACTTCGGCCGGATCAATGTCTGGAACCCAAGCCTTAGCTCTCGTCAAGGCCAGAAGAGCACCTCCTCGAGCAGCTGATTTCTTCACCTCCTCAAGACGGGTTGGAAGAATTGACAAACTGTTCAAAGTAGCCTTGATGGTGGAAGGAGCCGGTTTACCATAAGAGGTAGCGCTGATGATCCTTTGCGCCCCAGAATATAATTGCTCCACCAAAGTATAACAAGCTTTCAGTTTCTTCCGTACGTCGTCTCCAAGATGGGAGACGCGGCGTCCTACATACAACAAGGAAAAGTTAAACCGGTGCAGGTTATAAGTTACAAAGATAACAAACGAAAGTTACAGTTATGATTACCAAAGATAGCAGAGATCATCAAATTAACTTGGTGTTTTAATCCGGCCAATTCTTCAGTGACCGGGTTAAGAGCTCTTTCGGCATCTTGAACACGCTTTTCAAGATCCTTCTTCTGGACTTCAAAGGCAGTCCGTTCCTCATCAAAGAACTTCTTCAAGTCTTCAGCAGTTTTCAAACTTACTTTAAGTTCTTTTTTCGCCTTTGAAGCAGCTGCCTCGGTCTCTATGAGCCGGGTTCGAAGTTCGCTATTTTCTACAGCGTTCCGGTTTAACTCAGCCTGCAGACAAGTTCAAAAACACAGTTAGCAAATACAAGTCTCAAGCACACAACCAAGTTGTCTACTTGACACTTGGGGGCTAATGGCAGTTGAAGTAATCCGGCAAAGATGAAATGCAAGTCTCAAGCACACAACCAAGTTGTATACTTGACACTTGGGGGCTAATGGCAGTTGAAGCAATGCGTTGGAAACAAGATTTTTTACAAGTATCAACTACATAAACAAGTTATCTACTTGATACTTGGGGGCTAATGTATTAGACAGCAGTTCAAGCCTACAAAAGTTCCGGATCACCTACTATAAAGCAGATAAACCGGAACTTGGGGGCTGTCATAAGGTAAAGATACGTTGAAAAAAGCAAGGTCAGAACAGGAAAATTTACCTCGTATTTCTCTCTCATGAGGTTCACCAGGCTAGCTTCATAGTCACGGCTACTGTGAAGCCGGTTCAGATATCCGGAATAAATATCCTGGGGACTCAGGCTGGAAAGGCTGGAGATATCCGCATTCAAATTCCCTTTTTCCTGAGTTACTTTCTCCGTTTTGGCAGTGTGTTTTGCCAAAACGGTGGGTTCGGCTGGCGCAACATAGGCAGCGCCAGTAACCACAACGTCAGGGAAAGAAGGCGCATTGGGAGGAATAGTTTTATCTTGAGCCGGATCAGGAGAGCCCGGATTAACTTGAGGAGAGCTAACCCGGGCTGGGCTTGGTGGATCTTGGGCAGCATCAGTAGCAGGAATATCAAGAACAGGTTCTTGAACCGGTGTAACAGGAGTACCTTCAGGAGGAACAGCTGTCGACGGTTCGACTGCTGGTTCATTGGCAGAAGGATCAACAGCGGGCTTCTTACCCTTAGCCTTTTTGCTGGGTTTCGGTTTACTGGAGAAACGAACAAAGATAGGTCAGCATTATAAAGAAAAAGGAAGGATTTAAACCGGAAAGGGTGAAGAGAATTACCCTGGAGCTGTCTTCAAGGGTGGAAGCTGTGTCGCAGTTGACTCGCCCGATGAAGATAGTGGAGTTTCCTGATAATCAGGATCAGTCGGTTTAAGTGGTTTTCTAATAAGGCCGGCCTTGGGATGAAGAAGTGTTGGAGAAAGTATCACCTCAGCACGGCGTTTCCGAGCCGGGGTTAAGGAGATTCCAGAAGATTCCACTGCTAAACCGGAATGGCGAGTGGTCCGGCGCAATGCTTCGTGCTGTTGCTTCTTCAAATCAAAATTGGGATCCAACTTAGCATAAGGGTGAGAAAATTGATACTTTCTAACAGTCCGACGGATCTTTTGAGGAGGGGGTTCTGAATCGGAAGAAATAAGGGTTACCTCAATCTCCACCGGGTTATCACCTTCGAGTGGATCCTGTGAAAAGGGCATCATCAGAGATAAGGACAAATATATTAAAGCAAATGTAAACCGGAGTAAAGCATACCTCGGAGTCCGGATCATCATCTTCAGAAGGAGAACCGGCGTCAACGGCTGCCTTCCTTTTCTTGTTTGCAGGAGTTTTCCGGCGAGTTTGTTTTACAGGTTTGTCTTGAAGTTTCCTTCTCCAGAAGGGGTTATCAGCCTGAATAAAAATCAACAGCAAGTAAAGGACGGTTCAAAGAAGGACGGTTATGAAGCACGGGTTAAGGAAAACTTACATCAGGCTGTGTGTTCTTCTTAAAGTATGGAGCCAAGCCAACCTTGGAGCAATCTGTTGAGGCGGGGTTGACGATCTTTTTGGCCGATTCTATCACCTCCGATTCAGAAAGTGCCTCTTTAGTAAACCTCTGAGGATCTTCCGGATCACCGGAATAATTGCACATTAAATCAGAACGCCGGCTTAAGGGGAGAATGCTCCATGACAACCAGCAGCGAAGAAAATCGGTTCCAAGAAGTCCATTAGCCATGAAGGCTCTCAGTTTGGAAAGTTGGGATGAAAATTGAATCCGTTCAGTGGCACTTAACCGTTGCGGCAGAGGATGATTCGCCGGGATGCGAGTCTCACGATAACCCGGCAGCGGATTTTCACCTTCAGGAGATGTGTCTATGCAATAGAACCAAGACTTGTTCCACTCCTTGGGGTGAGTATGTAAAGCGGCGTGTGGGAAAACTGCATCCCTCCTTTTCTGAATGCTGATACCACCAAGTTCTTGGTGAGGCCCGCTAGTGAATTCAGTGCGCCGGTTCGCATGGAAGAAATCCCGGAAAAGATCGACTGAAGGTTCTTCTTGCAGATACACTTCAGAAAAAACTTGAAAGTCACAAATGTTGGAAACGGAATTTGGTCCAATGTCTTGTGGATGCAGTTGGAAAGTGGCAAGGACGTCCCGGAAAAATTTTGAACCGGGGGGAGAGAAACCCCTGGAGATATGATCCATAAAGACTATGACCTCTCCGGACCTGGGAGCAGGAAGGCGTTCATTACCCGGAGCGCGCCATTTCAACTCGGCCCGAGGACCTAACGTACCGATACTCGACAGCTTGACTAAGTCTTCTTCAGTCACAGCTGAGCGAACCCAGTCACACGAAACGTATTGCTTGGCAGCCATTTGAACAAAGTGCTGAAGAGAAGAAGGTACAGAACAAATTATGAACATACAAAAGATTTGGGACCTATATATGTGTATTGTGCAAGAGAGATAAGAAATATCTAGCAAAGTTAAACCGGCAATCATAAATACAAGATGTATCATTTCCGGTTTAAAAATGGCAGTTGAAGAGGAATAACTACGTCATGGCATCAGTTTACATCATTTCCGGTTTATGGTATGGTGATCTAAACCGAAGCATACTTAGCAGATTTATTGAAGGGAAAACAAGTTTCGCTACGTTGCTAAGGAAGAATAGATCTGAGCATAATGAGATGAAGAAACAAAAATTATACAAGAAATGTACAGAGGATCAATTCAGAGCAGATAAGGTTACAGGATGTGCATAAAGAGGAGACTTAAAGCAGGTAGCAACAGAAATACAAGCAGCAAGATCTAAAATATCAGACGCATTTACGGCAAGATCAGGAAAGTAAGACTATTATGAAGTTGCAGGATTCAGAGAATGAACAGCGTAAAGCTTGTGAAGAACCCTAATGGCGGAACGGATAAAAGCAGTAGAGGCATTACAGCAAGATCCAATCTGGTGTTAAGTGAGATCTACAGGTTAAGGCTTAAGGGGTTACGAGATTCCTATGATATGAGTATCTACAAAGAACGGAGCTTCATCAGGAGTTCTAATGGCGGAAGAACACGGGCAAGGCAATGGCGAATAGGATAAGATCTACAGTGAGGAAGAAGAACATACCAGGGACGGTGAGGATCGGCGGCGCAGAAAATCTGGTCAAGTTCAGGTTGATGCAGCGGCCGGTCGAAGACGGAAGATCCGGTGGTCGTCGGCGGTGTTCTCGGGCTCAGGCAACAATGGAGGTCTAGAGGGTCAGGAGGAGAAAGGAGGAAGACGACGCGAGAGGGGATAATGAATGGAGCAGAGCGGCATTTATAGACGAAGAGGCGGATGTGAAACGACAGGTGCGGTAATCAAGGAAGAAAATCGGATAAAGATCCGTTGAAACGCCTCGATTCTCGGGATAACCATTAAAAATAAGCTACAGTACAGCTCGCAGGCGATAAATGCGGAGCTGATGTCATTGTCAGACTTTAATGATTTCAGAAGATGACGTCAGAGCCGGTTTACAGGAACAAATAAAGACAGAAGAAAAATCGCGGAAGACAATGAAGACTGATATGAACAAGTTCAAATCATTCTGGGGCCTAATGTCAGGGATACGGTTAGTAAGTGTAAACCGGATATTGTAAACCGGTTTAGTTATATTGTACTTGGTTCATTATTTTAGTAGAGATTACGGCCTATGAGATTTCAAGGCCCATGTATAGAAATACGGTTGTAAACCGCCAAGGAGATATAACTTGGGAGATAAGAAAGAAAGGACAGAGACCGAGGCGGATACGATTATGAGCCGGCCTCGGGACTCTGTAAACCGGACCAGGCGTCACCTCTATATAAAGGGACGGCCCGGCACCGGTTCAAGAACAAGCAACAATCGATACGTCGAGACGCAGGCAAGCAATTCCGCTCCCTGTAACCCGACGCCCAAGCAATACCAAACCAACTAGACGTAGGCTTTTACCTTCTCAAAGGGGCCGAACTAGTATAAAATCCTTTGTGTCCTTTGTGCGCCATGAATCCTTTCAAGCTAACCCGTGCGATGGTTCCATCATCAAGTCCGTTAAACCGGACATCTGCCGTGTTAATTCCACGACAGAGATCGAGTCTTGTGGGGAAAAGTGCGCAAACCTTTGCAGAGTGTACAAACTAATCATGATTAGCCGTGTCCCCGGTTATGGACATCTTGAGTATCTGGTACTTGAATTATTGAATTGATCTCATCACTCTTAAACTAATTTAGTTGGGATAATTAAGATGGTTTAATTGGGATTGAGTTGGAGGAACCTTCTCAATGATGTTTCAACTACCATGATAGTTAAGAATAAATTTATTCCATTGTTGTAGGGAAAAATTGGCTTTATGCAAAAACTTTAACCTTAGAGCCTCCACCAGCCATATATGCATGTAGTGTTAGCCTTTATTCTGTTACTTGCTCTACTGTGTTATCTTGCCAGCATATTACATGTGCTGACCCGTTTCGGGCTGAAACATATCATGTTGCAGACTTTTCAGAAGAAGAGTAAGGTGCGCTAGGTCGTTTGTCATGCACTCAGCTATGCCGTTGGAGTTGATGGACTCACTTATCTTCCAAGCCTTCCGCTGTTATCGTGTTAGATGGCCTTATGCCATATTATTTTGTAATAAGTTCTCTTTTGAGACATTCGATGTAATAAGTGTGTGATTGCCACTTTGTTATAAATCCTTCAAGTATTTTGTGTGTCAGCATTACCGATCCAGGGATGACACAGAACAAAGAGACTTTGGTCCATTCGGATCGTGGTCGCTACATGTATAAGCCATGGTGAATTTAGAATATAGTAGGAATAATGTAATAATAAAATATGAATGGGTTTGCAATAGTACTTAAAGGAAGGATTCGTTTTATTATACTAATGGATCTCGCGAGTTTTCTGTTAAGTTAAGTCTTGTTTGTGAAGTTTTCAAGTTTTAGGTGAGATCACGATGGATGAAGGAATAAGAAGTGGCAAGAGCCTAAGCTTGGGGATGCCCGAGGCACCCCAATGTACTATTCAAGAACTCCCAAGCAACTAAGCTTGGGGATGCCCCAGAAGGCATCCCCTCCTTCTTCTAACGACCATCGGTAATATTACTTGGAGCTATATTTTTATTCATCACATGGTATGAGTTTGGCTTGTAGCGTCATGTAATATATGAGTCTTTATTTTGTTTTGTTTTTAGTTTGTCACAATCATCTTTGTCGGTGTACTAAGATAGGGGTGCCTTAGTACCCCAACTTGTTCACGGGCAGTAGCAGCTTCCCGCGGCAGGGCTTACCACGCGCTTGCCGAGGCCCGCTCCAGACTCCTTCAAGCCATTCAAGAACAAAGTATTCAAGTTAGAAGACAAGACCCCGGCAAGAGGAGCTTGCCGGGAAGGCCGCACCAGGCTCAAGAACATCTTTCCAGCACAAGACCCTGGCAAGAGGCGCTTGCCAGGAAGGCCAAAGGATAAACACCACAAGAGATACATCACGGCACATCGTGCGCCCCGGCAGGGCCCTAGAACCGGCAAGCTTCCGGGCCCGGCAAGATAGCGGCCCCGACAAGGTGCTTGCTGGGGGAAGATCACACCGTGTGCCTGCGCTCCAGCTCACTCGGCCACGCGTCGCCCTGGGGCCCTTCCAGGGGCGCGTGGCATATGGCTGTGCAGCCTGAGGGACACGCTGGCAAGCCGCGATGACGAGGCTACAGCCGTGGCGAACGGAGACGCATGGACAGACGCTTTTGGGGTCGACGGCGACGGGCATTAAATGCCCTTGTCCCCCACCGTCAAGGTTAGGTGAAGACCACTGTTCATACACTGTTCATGCACTGTTACAACTACCACCAAATTTACACTTCTACCCTCCTCTACGTTGGCACTTGTCGGTGACCCCTTGAGCTATAAAAGGAGGCCCATGCACAACGTAGAGGGGGTTCGACTCCAGAAACTTGCTCACTTCACGCTCGGTGTAGCTGGTACTATAGATCTTCAAGCTCCTGAGCTCCGAAAACTAAATACAACCAAGGCAGGAGTAGGGTTTTACGCGTCATCGCGGCCCGAACCTGGGTAAACTGCCCGCGTGTGCCCCTCGATCCGCTCTCCGTGCACCCTCCGCTCCCTTACCGCAACGTAGAAGGGGCTCCGGTCCCATAGGTGCTCGTGGGAGGACAGTTTCCCCCGACATCTTTGGCGCGCCAGGTAGGCGGCGTCGAGGTTGTGCGAACCTGATCCGACGCTCACGCGGGCGCATTCTTCATCAACCTCTCCAACTTCTTTGGCTACATCAACATGCCTCCGAAGAAGAAGGCTTCGGAGGTCGGAGGCCCGTCCGCGTCGATCCCACCACCACCAGAGCCGACGGTTGGGGGGGGGGGGCGTCGGCGGAAGGGTGGACGCCGGCGGGGACACTCACGGCGCCACCAAGTCCAAGGCCAAGACGGACGACCGGGCGAACTCCAAGGCCTCGGTGTCCGTGCACGCGCCACGTCCCTCTCAGGAGGTGCCAGACCAGCAACGGCGTGGTACCGGAGGTACCATACGCTTGCTGGGACGTGGCCAAGCCGGCGAGTCGCGGGACGCTCAAGGCCACCGCCCCGGCACGAGCAAGGCGCGGTCGCCGGGACGGGAACATGCTCCTTCTAACGCGGTTAGAAGTCCGAGCGTGTCCCGCTCCGCGCACCGTTCGCCACCGTTTCCCTCCTCTCCAGCAGAAGCCCTGGCCAGGGCCCAGCTGCTCCTCAACTTCCCTCCAGCGGCGGACAAGGCCGAAGACTGGAGGGCGACGATCCAGAGCCTCATCGCCTTCGCCAACAACGATGCGCCGCAGCAGCCGGCAACTTCACGGCCGCGGCAAGTCGACCAAGCGAAGGCCGATGGCGACAAGACCGCCGGGGGTGCAACTACCGTGCACTCCCCGCCGCGGAAGCAGAAAACGCCGCCCCGCCGGATCAACGTCGACGACGACTCCACGGCGTTGTCGGATCCGCGAGTTCGCCGCGATCAGCGCCAAGTCCTCGACGACAGGCGACAAGAGGACGCTCGAACCCGCATCGAGCGTCGACGAGAAGCCAGAAGACAATCTGATCAGCGTGCTGGGACCGCTGTCGACATGCACGCGCCCGGTGAACCAGGCGACTTGCCGTACGCGGCAGGCTGCCCTGCGTTCACCCGAGAGCTGCGGCAAGTCCAGTAGCCCAGCATGAAGAATTTCAAGCCCGACGTACCCGAGAAGTACGACGGCAAGACACACCCCTCGGAGTTCCTCAGCATCTACACCATTGCGGTGCAGGCTGCCGGGGGACGCGACGAGAAGATCCTGGCCAACTACTTCCCGCTCGTGCTTAAGCCCAACATCAGGTCTTGGCTTATGCACTTGCCGGAGAACTCCATCTCTTCGTGGGCGGATCTGTGCCACCAGTTTGTCGGCGCCTTCATGGGCGGCCACAAACCCCACGTCCAAGAGAGCGATCTCCACATCCTTGCCCAGAAGGAGGGAGAGTCCCTGCGCAAATACATCCAAAGGTTCAGCCGTGTACAACACAACATCCCCGATGTCCACCCTGCCGCGGTTATCAGCGCGTTCCACCAGAACGTGCGTAACCGCCGGATGAGGGAAGAGATGGCCATGACCAAGATCCGGGACGTCAGCG
The DNA here is from genome assembly GCA_902687465.1 of Secale cereale. Lineage (NCBI taxonomy): Eukaryota > Viridiplantae > Streptophyta > Magnoliopsida > Poales > Poaceae > Secale > Secale cereale. Next base: position 515,897,219 of record LR738712.1, read on the forward strand.
AGCTTTACGCTCTGGCTGACAAATGTGCACATGCTGAAGAGGGGAGGAGGCTCCCCGGAGAGGATACTGGCGTAGGAGGAAGCGATAGTGAGGATGCCGCCCCGGCAAGGAAAGGCCGGCGGCGGAACAAAAGAAGAAGAAGAGCAAGGAAGTACTGGCTGTCGAGCAGTCCGGCAAGGAGGCCCCCGCCAAGAAGACACAGGCTGGTGGCTCCGGCAAGGAGCCCGCCCCTGTAGCGGCAGCCGACAAGCAGGACGGCTCCGACAAGCAGTACTGTAAGATCCACCGCACCAAGGGCCACGACCTCCAAAACTGCAAAAGGGTAGAGTACCTCGTAGAGCAGCAGAAAGCTGAATACGAGCGTCGCGACAAGGAGAAGGCCCAAGGAGGCGGAGGAGAGCCCAGCAAGAAGCGGCCGTTCAATGGCCGGGGAGGACGCCGCGGCAAGGCCAAGCAGCGGCAAGGAGACAGACCTCCCCGGGGCCGCGACAAGGATGAAGACGAGGACGATGATGAAGATATGGACGAAGGAGACAACAGCGAGCAGGAGTTCCAGAAGGCCACAGAAGTTATGTGCGTCGATGGAGGTGCCTTTCTGCACACTTCCCACCGCCAACTCAAGCAATGGGGCGGGAAGTGAATGCAGCTGAGCCACCCGTCGAGTCGCGCAGGCTCCTGAAATGGTCCGGCACGCCCATCATCTTCGACCTTAAGGATCACCCTGACCGCACAACCGCGGTCGGGTGCTTGCCGATGTTGGTTTCACCAACCATCCGCAACCTCAAGGTCACCAAGATGTTGGTTGACGGCGGGGCCGGCCTCAACTTGATCTCCTCCGCTGTGATCAAGAAACTGCAGATCCCCGACAGCGAGCTCGAAGAAACCAGGACGTTCCAAGGAATCAACCCGGGAAGGAGCAAGCCGAAGGGGAAGGTTACACTGCCAGTGACCTTTGGTGGGGAGCTCAACTTCAGAACAGAGAGGATCACGTTCGACGTCGCCGATATCCCATTACCTTATAATGGGATACTTGGCCGTCCTACGCTCGCCAAGTTTATGGCAGCTTCCCACTACGCGTACAATATGCTCAAGAGGCCAGGGCCCATAAGCGTCATCTCTGTCCCCGGCGACAAGAAAGATGTGCTTATTTGCGCCGACAAGATCTACCGGGATGCAGTAGTCGCGGCAGACAGCAAAACACTTGCCGCTGAAGCTCCCGGGGGGAAGACCAAGACCAAGTCCGGCAAGAGCTCTGGAGCCCACTCCGGCAAACACACCTCTTCGGAGTGCTGCGCTGCCGTCGAGGACGTGCCATCGAGCTCCACCGGCAAGTGTAAGAAAGGAATGGCAGCTCCACCGACAACCAAGAAGGTGTCCGCAAAGGAGGACGGCACTGGTGATACCTTCACCATCAGTGCTACGCTTGACCCCAAATAGGAAAGCGCGCTCGTTGCCTTCCTGTGGGCGAATCTCGACGTGTTCGCATGGCAACCGTCTTACATCCCCGGCGTTCCCAGGAAGGTAATTGAGCACAAGCTTGCTGTTTGTCCTCATGCGCGGCCCGTCAAGCAGAAGGTCAGGAAGCAAGCCGTGGAGCGCCAAGAATTCATCTCCGAAGAGATAAAGAAGTTGGAAGCAGCAGGCCTGGTTAGAGGCATAATCCATCCTACATGGTTAGCCAATCCAGTTGTCGTCCGCAAGGCCAATGGGAAGTGGAGACTTTGTATAGACTTCACTGATGTGAATAAAGCGTGTCCCAAGGATCCATTTCCCTTGCCGCGTATTGACTAGATTGTTGACTCCACCGCCGGATGTGAGTTGCTTTCATTTCTTGATGCATACTCAGGTTACCACCAGATTTCCATGGCCAAGGAAGATTAAGAAAAGACTGCATTCATTACTCCATGCGGCACATACTGCTTCATACGCATGCCCTTTGGATTGAAGAATGCAGGCTCGACATTTGCAAGGGTGGTGCACACTGCTTTCGAGCCACATATACATAGAAATGTAGAAGCCTACATGGATGATATAGAGGTCAAGAGCAAGAGCAAGGATACCCTGATCCAAGACTTAGAGGAAACCTTTGAGAATCTGCGCAAGATACAGCTCAAGTTGAACCCCGAGAAGTGCGTCTTCGGAGTCCCCTCCGGCAAGCTTCTCGGGTTCTTCGTGTCCCCGAGGGGGATTGAAGCCAATCCCGACAAGATTAAAGCCATCGAGCAGATTGAAGCCCCGAAGCGCGTCAAGGACGTAAGGAGACTTGCTGGTTGTGTGGCTGCCCTCAGTAGGTTCATTTCAAAGTCTGCAGAACGCGCCCTGCCTTTCTTCAAAATCTTGAAAAAGGCAGGTCCTATGAAATGGACTCCGGAAGCGGAGGCTGCGCTGCAAGACTTGAAAGGATACCTATCCTCCACTCCAATACTTGTCGCACCTAAACCACAAGAGAAGTTGCTGCTATATTTAGCGGCGACCAATCAAGTGGTTAGTGCTGCGTTAGTAGCGGAGAGGGAGGCAGATGAGGAACCCACATCCCCGGCAAGTGCATCCAGCGGCAGGCAGGGTGCTTCACCGACAAGCTCTGGCCCCGACAAGGACAAATCTGCGCAGGAACAAGAAGAAGTGCAAAAGAAGATGGTGCAGCGCCCAGTTTATTTTGTAAGTTCCCTCTTGCAGGGGGCTAGATCAAGATACTCTGGGGTGCAGAAGTTGCTTTTCGGCCTCCTCATGGCCTCGAGAAAGCTGCGCCATTACTTTCAAGCACACGAGATAACAGTGGTCACTCGCTTTCCGTTGAAGAGGATATTGCAAAATCCAGAAGCAACAGGCAGGATCGTCGAGTGGGCACTGGAACTGTCAAGCTTTGGTCTCAAGTTTGAGAGTACTTCAACCATACAGAGCAGAGCTTTGGCAGAATTCATAGCGGAATGGACCCCAACACCGGAGGAAGAAGTTCTAGAGACAAGCATCCCCGTCCAAGAAGCAAGCAAGGAGTGGATAATGTACTTTGATGGTGCCTTCTCGCTGCAAGGCGCCGGTGCCGGCGTGTTGCTCATAGCGCCCACCGGAGAGCACCTCAAGTATGTTGTTCAAATGCACTTTCCCAAGGAGCAAGCGACAAACAATACTGCTGAGTATGAAGGACTGCTTGTCGGCCTCAGGATTGCGGCCGAACTTGGGATCAAGAAGTTGATTGTACGGGGAGACTCACAGTTGGTGGTCCGACAAGTGAACAAGAGTTATCAGAGTCCCCTGATGGAAGCTTATGTCGATGAAGTGAGGAAGCTTGAAGAACACTTTGAGGGCTTGCAGATGGAGCACGTCCCAAGGGCTCAGAATGATATCGCAGATGGCCTTTCAAAGTGTGCTGCAATGAAGTTACCTGTGGAACCAGGGACCTTCATGCTCAAGCTAACTCAGCCATCCGTTACACCATCAGTTGGACAGAGCAAGAAAAGGAAGTTGGTCTCCGGCGACTACTTGCCGGCGGATCTTCCTGAAGCCGCCGCCAAGGTCCCCAAGATCAACAACCAAGATGCTGAGGAACAGTCTGCTCCTGCTGACCCAAGGGTCTGTACAGTTGAAGCAGGCGTTCCCGACAAGCCTTCCCCCGGCAGGCTTGACGGGGAACCCTCAGCTCCGGCAGAACCGCAGGTTCTTGCCGTAGAAGCTGAGGTTCCCGCAGCGGCACTGATGCCTTTAGTCCTTGTTGTTGAGCCGCAAGCTCCAGCATGGGCACAGCAAATCGTCCGTTTTCTTTAGACCGGAGAACTTCCCGAGGAACTAGAAGAGATAGAGAAGATAACCAGGCAGTCAAGTATGTACCAGTTCGTCGACAACGAACTATACAGATCAATAGTTTGCCGTTTCGGAATCCCTAACAGGATTATCACCGACAACGGCACACAGTTCACAAGCCGCACCTTCATGCAGTACGTCCAAGACCTTGGCGCCAAGGTCTGCTTTGCTTCTGTTGCTCACCCGAGGAGCAACGGTCAAGCAGAGAGGGCCAATGCTGAAGTGCTGCGTGGACTAAAGACAAGAACCTTTGACAGGCTGCACAAGTGTGGAAGAAACTGGATAGAGGAGTTGCCGGCGGCTCTTTGGTCAATCAGGACGACACCGAATCGAGCCACCGGACAGACACCCTTTGCTCTTGTCTATGGAGCAGAGGCAGTTCTCCCCACGGAACTCGTATACGGATCTCCTCGAGTACTCGCTTACGACGAGCTCGAGCAAGAGCAACTGCGGCAAGATGATGCATTGCTCCTCGAGGAGGAACGTCTCCAGGCTGCTGCACAAGCTGCTCGATACCAGCAAGCCTTGCATCGCTATCATAGCCGCAAGGTCAAGGCCAGGAGTCTCGAGGAAGGCGACCTTGTTCTTCGGCGTGTTCAGTCCGCCAAGAATTCCAACAAGTTGACGCCGAAGTGGGAAGGCCCTTATCGGGCGAGACAAGTCACAAGGCCCGGCGCTGTCCGCCTTGAGACCGAAGAAGGCTTACCGGTGAGCAACTCCTGGAACATAGAGCATCTTCACAAGTTTCACCCATAAGGCGCGGTTGCCGTGATCCGCTCCGGCAACCACCTTTTGTACAAGTATTGCCGCTGTTGCATGTAAACCTATGTACAAAGCCGGGCGCATACCCCGTGCATCAGTAAAACTTTTGTGCTTCGCAACATTTGTCATTTCGTGCTTTTCCTTGTATTTGCATATATCATCTGACATCTCGTGCAGCACAAACTCCCGGTAAGCAGTAACAAGCCGCAAGGCTCCATACTTGTATTTTCTCCTCCTTTGCCTTTTTCTCTGGAACAGAAGGAGTGTATCCTCGCGCACAAGTTTGCCGGGGGGGAAGGAGATAGCAGTATGGACCAAGTGCTGTTCAAGAAAGAAAAGTCTCGCCGGGAAGTAAAACAGCCCAATGAAAGCTAAGTTATCAAAGTTTGAGCATTCAAATTTTTAAATTTTAGTTATCTTCCTTGAACAACCACACTTTGTATGGAAAACCTGTGCGCGAAGGAACCTACCCGAAGCTAGCCGCGCCCTTACTTTGTTTCGAGCACGCTCAACGGCTTAAGTGAGCTGCGACAAGTGTCGCGCCCTTACTTCGTTTTCGAGTTCGCTCAGCAATGTAAGTGCGCTGCGACTGGCTGCGGCAAGGTTACTTGCCGACAAGGTCCTTGCTAGCAGGCGGCTAAGAGTCCCGCACTCGGCGCTCGCGGCAAGGGCCCCTTGCCGGCAAGTTCCCTAAAAGCGTAGGGTGAAAAGCATACAAAGTGAAGGACCAAAAGCAAGGGAGATAACACTGCATTTATTACCCAAAATAAGAGTATATATTACAAAGATAGCTTGCCGCTGTTCTAATCAACTACTGCCTATGACTTAATTGGCAGCGGCAAAGGAAGCAAGAAGCCTAAGTCCTACGGTCTCCCTCGACCCTCTGGATCTTGCCCACCTTGGCTACAATGTGGGCAACTTGGGCCTTCAACGCCTCGTGATCAGCATCGGGCGGCAAGGTGCGGAGGACGTTGACGAGGTTGATGCCGGGGTTGCGGTAAACAATCTTCGACAGCACCCGCTCCATGGTGCCCATGCAGAGCCGGCGTGCCTCGTCGGCCAGCTGCTCGGGGATCTTCTCCCGTAGCCGCGCAAGCGCCGGCGCCACTCCCCTGAAAAACAGACTCAGTTTGGCGCTGTGGGGGAGGTTCTCGTCGGGGGAGTACATGAGATGATCCGCCCTCAGCGCCATCATCTCCATGTCTATGTTGGCGCCGGAGGTGACGAGGTCCTCGGTCCATCGCTCCACATTCTGCTGGAATTGGGTCTGCGAGACGGCGGTGCTTTCCAGCAGGGCCCTCTCAGCACGGAGATCGTCCTTCAGCTTCGTCTCGCAGTCCCGGGCAGCGTCAAGCGAGTCAGTCAGCGTGGAGACCTTCAGCTCTAGATCGGCAATGGAGTCCTTGGCATCAGTGAGCTCTTTACCCTTATCAGAGAGGCGGATTTGCAACTCCGAGTTGGTGTGGGCATCCTTCTCCCGCTCCACATTGAGCGCGGTGACCCTGTCTTCACTGGCCTTCAAGAACAGCTCCAACTGCGCTACTCTGGCCTCCAGCTCCTTCTTGGTGGTCTCTGCGGCAGCGGCAGCATCCCTCGCCTCCCGCAGAGCCCCGCCAATAGCCTGCTCCTGGGCGGTAAGGTCGTCCTCGTGGCTGTCAAGGTCGACCTTCCGCTGGTTGAGCGCCCCTTCCCGTCGAGACAGCTCTTCGGCGGCCAGACGCTGCTGCTCCTCGACCTCGGCCTTTTCGAGGACGAATGCTTGCTGCGCCCCGGCAAGCTCCTCGCGCTCCTCCGCCAAGTTCCGGAGGGCCGCCTGGTTGGCGGCACGGAGCACCGCGGCGCGCTTCTCCAGGTCAGCACCAGCCTTGGCAGCCAGGGCCTCCCGAGACTCCAGCTTCGCCTGCCTGGCCCGGTACAAGGCCAGGAGCCGGCGAAGGAGCCGCTCTTCTTCGGGCTCGTCGCTGCTGCCGGGCGCATCCACGACCTTCAGCCTGGCGGAGGCGAGAACCTCTCCGTCGAAGGTCTCTCCCTCCGCAGGCACCCTAGACGAGGACGCCCACGGGACTTGAATGAAGACCCCGTTGGCGGCCTCCAGGTAGACACCCGACCGTTCTGTGGAGGCAGAAGGGTCGGCGGCCGGTGCAGCGTCCGACGCTCCTGCGGCCTCCGGGCCAGCAGTGTGGTCGCCGGTCCCTTCCCCAGCCGCGGCGTCGGCGGTCGGGGCGGTCTCCTCGACGGCTGGCTCGTCGGCTCCGGCCATTCCTTCAGTAGTAGTGGCGTTGCCGCCGTCGCCATGCACACCCTCCTCGGCGGTGGCCTCCGTCTCCATCGGTTCCGGGGCGGGAGGATCTAGTAGAAGAAAAAGAAAAGAAAGATCGTCAAGCAGATATCCAAAAAGAAGAATTCGAGAAGAAGAAGCTACAATGTTTACCTTTGCGGACTTCCTCGACGACGGGGAATTCTCCCTCGGCGGCGGAGTAGCAGACCTTGCTGGCGGAGGGCCGCTTGCGCCCTCCCTTGTCGGGGTGCTCGCCCTTGGCGGGGTACTCGCCCTTGGCGGAGTACCCATCCTTGGCGGAGCACTGTCCCTGGCCGGGGAGCTCCTCCTTGGCGGGGAGGGTGGAGCAAGTGGCTCGTCGGGGGCAACCTCCTGGTGCTCCTGTGGCTGCGGCTCCACCTCTGCACGAAACAACAAAACGTCAGTACAAGCGATAACCTCGAGCGCGCCCGTCAAACAGAAAAATGGATACCAGACTTACGCTGGGGGCTGCGCTGGGGGCTGCTCCTCGGAGCAGCAGGCTGATCCGGCAAGTCTGCCGCTGGCGCGTCTCCTGTCGCTGCGGCAGGCTCGTCGTCTTCGATCTCGACCACAGGGATCTTGGCCCTCTTCGCCATCCGCTGGGTCAAGGTCCTGGAAGCCAAAACAAGATCAAGATCAGAACCAAAGCAAGAGAAATCAAGACAAAATCAAAGGAAATGAAATTTACAAGTACTTACTCTTCCTCCTCCTCTTCGTCGGAGCTGAGAGCGGAGAAGTCAAATCCCGCCTCGGCTGCTCCAGCGCGAGGAGCCGGAGGAGAGGGCTCCCTCGGGCGCTTGGCGGGCTCCGGAGCTGCGGGCTGTGAAGATCCAGCACCGGTCGTTGCCGAGGACCGAGGAGCAGAAGGTACCCCGGAGTCACTTCGGGAAGACCCCCCTCCGATTGTCGCTCGAGCACGGGGCGCCTCCTTGGCGACCTTGCTCGTCGTAGTGGCGCGCGTCGCCCGGCGCTGCGGTCGTTGTTGAGGCGCCGGCGGCCTCGCCGTCTCGACGGCCTTGCGGAGGCGCTTCTTCGGTTGCGGCGGAGGACTTGGGCTCGGTGGTGGCGGAGAGTTCTCCGAGGACGAGGAGGCGTCGTCGTCAAGGTTCAAGGATCCGCCGGAGTCTTCATCAGAATCGCCGGACCCGGCCTCCTCCTCCTCCTCCTCGGCAGGCCCGCTGGACTCGGTTCCCTGTCCGGCAGCCTCGCCAATCCCGGCAGGCTCCCCGGTAGGCTCCCCGGCAAACTCCTCGGGCGTGATCTGCACCAACTTGAGGATTTCCTCCTCCTCGGCCTGGCTCACCGCGTCCGCCGCCTCCGCTTCATCAACGGTGTATCCAAACTCACCTGCCGCTGCTGCCGCGGCGGCCTCCTCCATTCTGGAGGCAATGTACGCTATATCCCGCGTGGTGGTCTCCCGGGTGAGCCCTTTCTTCTCATCAGCATTGCGTGGTCTTTCAACCAAGTTATCGAAGAAGGCTTGCACGGTCTCCGCCGAGGGCTCCAGCCAAGTGGGGACGACACCGTGGGAGTCGCACTCTGGCATTGCCGCGCGGATATCACCGAGGGCCGTGTTGTTACACAAAGGGACCACTCCGGTCGACGGTTTGAACCACTCCAGGTGCTTGGGGTCGTGTTTGAACAGTTCCCGGACCATCCCCTTCAACTCCAGGACGGTGAAGTTGTAGTTCAACCCGGGGCGCAGCCTCATGCGGTCTGCCGCATTGCCGAACTCCCAAGTAGGCCTCTTCCTTTCCTGTAGAGGGGCGATGCGGCGGCGGAGGAAATCAGCTCCAACTTCACCCACTGTCAGACTGGCAGCCCGGAGACGAAGAATCCTAGTCAAGGCGATCTGCAGCTTGTCGTCCTCCGGGGCCAAGTCACTCCAATCCTTGCCGCGCACTATGGCAGTCTGGCGCGGCAAGGTAAACTGCTCGGGATCTTTCTCCAGGATCCAACACCAATCCGCCCTCCACTCCTCCCACTTGCCGCGGAGCTCTCCCTTCAAGTACGCCTCCTTCTTGTTCAGTCTGAAGATCCAAGAGATGCCGCTGGAGAGAGGGGATCCGGACTCTACTCTAGGCGTGAAGAAGTGGCGGAAAAGTGCTACATTTGGGTGGACTCCTACGTAGTTTTCGCACAGATGTGCGAAAACGGCAAGGGTGAAGACTGCGTTGGGGGTGAAATCTAACAGACGGAAGCCGTACGTGTTCATCACGTCGCAGAAGAACTCCGAGAACAGAGGGCAAAGACCACAGTAGAAGAATGCGGCGAAAAAGTAGTAACCTCCCGGGAACATGTCGACGGCCACGGCGGGGAGGACTTCGGTGCGGGGATGATCCTTCGTATCCCTCGCCCAGAACAAGTAGTACTTGTCCCGCAGCTCCCTCGGGCCGAGCCTTGGCGGGAAGACCACACTCTTCCTCCTCCTGGCCGCCAACTTCGCCGCCTGCTCAGACTTCTCCTTCTTCGCCTTGTCGCTCTTCGCCTTGTCGCTCTTCGCCTGGTCGCTCTTCGGGGCCATGGCGGGGGCGGCGAGGGAGAACGGCGGCGCGGCGGGTGGGGAAGACGGTGGAGGAAGGGCGGAGGCAAGAAGCAGCGGGGGTTTCTGAGAACTCAAGGCGCAATGAAGACGATGGAGGGGAACTGCCCCTGCTTCCTCTGCTTTTAAGGGGGAAGTGGGGGATGTTCCGCATTTCCAATTAAAGAATAGGCCACGATCTCTCCCACGACGCCGCAATCGACGCGTGCCGTTAGGGAGGGATGCGGCGGATACGGAGAGGGATACGGCTTGCCGTGGGCCGCGTGTGCCCGTGCACTGTCTTGGGCCTGGCCCAACAGCGCTCGGCACCGTGTGTGGCCCAGGCCCAGGGGCTCCTGTCGGTGTACTAAGATAGGGGTGCCTTAGTACCCCAACTTGTGCACGGGCAGTAGCAGCTTCCCGCGGCAGGGCTTACCATGCGCTTGCCGAGGCCCGCTCCAGACTCCTTCAAGCCATTCAAGAACAAAGTATTCAAGTTAGAAGACAAGACCCCGGCAAGAGGAGCTTGCCGGGAAGGCCGCACCAGGCTCAAGAACATCTTTCCAGCACAAGACCCTGGCAAGAGGCGCTTGCCAGGAAGGCCAAAGGATAAACACCACAAGAGATACATCGCGGCACATCGTGCGCCCCGGCAGGGCCCTGGAACCGGCAAGCTTCCAGGCCCGGCAAGATAGCGGCCCCGACAAGGTGCTTGCCGGGGGAAGATCACACTGTGTGCCTGCGCTCCAGCTCACTCGGCCACGCGTCGCCCTGGGGCCCTTCCAGGGGCGCGTGGCAGATGGCTGTGCAGCCTGAGGGACACGCTGGCAAGCCGCGGTGACGAGGCTACCGCCGTGGCGAACGGAGACGCATGGACAGACGCTTTTGGGGTCGACGGCGACGGGCATTAAATGCCCTTGTCCCCCACCGTCAAGGTTAGGTGAAGACCACTGTTCATACACTGTTCATGCACTATTACAACTACCACCAAATTTACACTTCTACCCTCCTCTACGTTGGCACTTGTCGGTGACCCCTTGAGCTATAAAAGGAGGCCCATGCACAACGTAGAGGGGTTTCGACTCCATAAACTTGCTCACTTCACGCTCGGTGTAGCTGGTACTGTAGATCTTCAAGCTCCCGAGCTCCGAAAACTAAATACAACCAAGGCAGGAGTAGGGTTTTACGCGTCATCGCGGCCCGAACCTGGGTAAACTGCCCGCGTGTGCCCCTCGATCCGCTCTCCGTGCACCCTCCGCTCCCTTACCGCAACGTAGAAGGGGCTCCGGTCCCATAGGTGCTCGTGGGAGGACAGTTTCCCCCGACAATCTTTGTTGGACACACCTTTTCGAGAGGGACACACATTATTCAGAATTTGTTAGAATACTCTATGTGCTTCACTTATATCTTTTGAGCAAGGAAGTTCCTCTAGTGCTTCACTTATATCTTTTTTAGCATGACGGTGACTATATTTTGAAGAAACACTTGCACTCTCGTGCTTAACTTAAATCTTTTTTAGAGTTGATAATAGTAATGGTAATTTGCACAAGATATGAATTTGGTTCCAATATGATGAATATCCAAGAAGGATATAACATAAACTTTCATATAGATCACTGGATATGATAAGTTTGATTCCTTGCAATAGTTTTGTGATATGGAGATGATAACATGTGAGTTATGCTAGGGAGTAATTGTGGTTTAGTAAGAACATTGGTGTAAAGGTTTGTGATTCCCTATGCATGCACGTAAAGTTAATAATTATGCAACGAAGTTATATCCTACTTATGGTGCATTATTCTGTGTTAGTTATGTTCTGACTATTTTGGTTTTCATGTTGGTCACTTCTCAATCTATTTGCTAGCCTCCATTTCTACTAAGCAAAAATACTGCTTGTGCATCCAACTCCTTAAACCCAAAGTTATGCCAAATGAGTCCACTATATCTACCTATAAGCAGTATTTACATGTCGTTCCAAGTAAATTTGCATGTGCCAACTCTAAACCTTCAAAATAAACTTCCGTGTTGTATGCCCGTACCTCTCATGAAGCGGTAGGAGGTGGCTAATATCTTTTATGCTTGGCGAGTTATTTCCAAGACGAGTGTTTATTCACTTGTCATTGCACGAGAAAGTGATAGGCAATAGGGATGCCTGATACGGTCATTTTGCATCATGCTTTCCTACTGTTATTTATAATGTTTTAATGCATAATAATGCTTTATGGAGTAATTCTAATGTCTTTTCTCTCATAATATGCAAGGTTTACACAAAGAGGGAGAATACCGGCAGCTGGAATTCTGGACCTGAAAAAGCTACGTTTGTACACCTATTATGCACATCTCCAAATGAGCTGAAAATTTACAGAGAATTATTTTGGAAAATTTTAAAAATACTGGAGCAAATAACTACTGGAGGGGGTGTGGGGACCCTGACTCATAAGTCGTGATCAGCGAATGCACGTGTACCTTGATCCCAGAGATCAATGCTCACTGAACACACAGAAGCTGAATAACAAGAGTCTTACATCCATACATACCGTATTACACAAATTGTGACCATTATGGTCAAGTCTTGAGTATATCATTGCAGCGGAAATCTTCAATAACAACTTGGACCCATGCCATCTGCCTTAACCCTATAGGCATTCTGAGTGGGAAGCATCCTAGCTCGCATGTTCGTCACCAAGAAATCTTCATCATATCCTGTTCTTTCATGCCTGGCCAATGAAATAATCAGTGGCAAGCCAATGAGTACTTTGCAAGCAACCCAAGAGTGATAACAGAATAATTATGCAAGGCTCTACTGCTAAATTGGCAATTTTGCGGAAAGCTAGTTTTTCTCATGCAAGTATGATCAACATTTATCAAGGATATGAATGCGTCTGCAACAAGTACTAGGAGGTTACCGACATCAACATCGAGAAAGAGTTATGAACAACTCTTGCTCAAGATCATCGTGACTTTCTCACGAATCACGTCAACAGATTTACCCAAACCGTGTTGTTTTCCAGAAACTTGTGGACATAGTCTAAGCAGCACCACCCAACTGTCCTTGACCATGGACATGGCTATTCGAATAGTTTTACACTCTGCAGAGGTTGCACACTTTACCCACAAGATCCGGGGAACTTCCGTGTCATCCACTACCCGCGGTACGTCAAGTACCCGATCACTATCTTTCCCTAGACGACACTAACATAGAGTCCACTCGATTGGTAGCAACCCCCGTTCCCAACATTTCACATCTTAAAATTGTGGAGCCTCGCTCCCATATTCCTCACATACCACTGGCACGGGGTACCAACAGTGTGTCTGGTGCCCAGTGAAAACAGTCATGGCCGCCTATCCAAGCACGACACCGTCCCGAGAGTGACCTCGTGTCACCGCCGTCACTAGTAATGCCGGCACCATGCTAGTATCGGCCTAGGTAATCAATAATGCCCTTTCCCATATAAGGGTAGAGTGGTTGTGCATGTAAGGTTGGGACGGTCGACAAATCTTAAATCTAATCCGTCTCTGTAAACAACACTTCCATCAAGACTCGGTACACTACTTCTCCACCAAGTAGTGCCCTAGTTCCTCATCATCTCCCAGGGGCCTTAGTGGCACCCACTGGGTTATTTTCTAGTATGCCAAAGCACACTTGTTTCTTTCCATGCATAACCTTGACCCATTTTGCGTAGCCAACTACTATAGCATATTTATTCAACCAACCAACACAACTCTAAACATAATAGAGTCGTGTACGATGCAAGTATCAACGGGGTATGCAACGGAGGCAAGCTAGCAAGGTTGCCTCTCAAGATATATCATGCACTCGATGAAACGATGAAAATGCTTTCATGACATAAAAGGGTTCAACATGGTCAAAGGGTTGCTTGCCTTGTCCTTCAGAGTCTTCAAACCTTCTGGTCCATCTCCAAGTACTCTGTCTATTTCGTCAACTGACGATAGAAACAATTATAATAAGCAACACAACAAGGCAAAAATAAAAGTGCTCTAAAAATAGGAGTTGGACTTTTCTAGGATACCTCTGGTCATATGAAAAATGACCAAGGTGGTTTCATAGGCATTGGATCAATGGATAGTTTGGAACATTTCCATATGATGGAATCAATGGATTTAATGGACCTACAAGAAGTGTACAGAAGAATTATTTTGAAAAATGTGCAAAGGCACCCATTTAACAAGGAATGATTTTAGAAGCAGCTAGGAGTTGGTTTCACTTGATTTGGAGTTCAAAAGAATTTCCTATGATTTTGCAAAGTTGGCTATACATGGATAAATAGACCAATATTTGATGTGGTACAGAAGGTATTGGGAAAAATGTTCAAAAACTAAGTTATGAGCATATAAGTACCTAGGAATTTGAATCATTTCATTTGGATCAAAAGTGGGCTCTCTGTGATTTTCTAAACTTCATCACAGAAATGGAAAAGTGGGATTTCATAAACATTTGTGAAGAAAATATTTCTGGAAAATGTGCAACTAGCACCATGTGATAGAGAATGAATTTATGAACTCATAGAAATTTGGAACCCATTTGATTTATTTATGGATTTTTGAAGTTTACTGGAAAAAGAAAAAGAAAAGAAGGCTTTAACCTTATCCTGCGCACATGGCGACATATAGCCTATTGGCCGGCCTAGCTGCACGGCCGCGGGGCGACAGCGGTGACGTCGAAAACGTTATCCGCCGGGGCGTGTTTGCTGCACGGAGGCGGGTACCGACGGGTGCGTTTCCACTTAAACGCCTGGGCTCGTTGGCCGGGTCGCTGACATGTGGGCCCCCCGCAGGGTCATCTTCCTCCTCCCGCTCCCGCGACACAGGGGAGGGGAGGCCCTGGCCGAGCGAGGCCAACGCTGGCCCTCGGCGGCACAGGCCACCTCCGGCCAAGCTGCGGCCACCGAAGGGTCCACCGGAGAGCGGTGCATCGGGGGAGCGCCTCTGGGTTGGCAGGAGGCGTCCGTAGCGTGCCCGGCTCTGGCCGCGGCGAATGGGCATTCGGCCGAGGTTGGGCATGGGGAGGATAAAATGGGGCGTGGGGCGAGTTGGTGGTGGTGCTGGTGATGCTCTGGAGCTAATTGGTGAGAGGAGGGGCTCGGGTTGGCACGGATTTGAGTGGAGTCCGGCGGCTCAGCTCCGGCCATGGAGGTGCATTGAGGGCACGGGGAGGGGTGTGAGTTGGTCTAGGGGATCGCTGGGAAGGAGAGAGAGCAAAGGGGCTCCAGAGGGAGGCCTGGGGCTGCCCAATATAAAGTGGCCACGGCTCACCGTGGACGCGGCCTACGGGCGCCCGTGGAAATGCCCGGGGTGGCCACGGGAGGAGGCTCGGGGCTGTCTGCGGTGTGCGTGGGCATGGTCCAAGTCGAGGGAGAAGGAGAAAGAGGACGTGGAGGTGCCAGAGGCTTCACGCGTGCGAAGCCGCTCACTGGAGCTCGCTGGCGGCCAGCGCGCGTGCGATGGAGGCAATAGGAGGGAGAAGGAGGAGGGGGCGTACCGTGTAGCGTGTCGTGGACGTCGAGGCGACCTCGACGGACACGCCTACTCTGCCCAATGCTGTCTGGTTGCCCCGGGAGGGCCAAGCTATAGTGCCCTGGCGCACTATAGCTCGCTCCAGAGCACAACTTTGGCCGGCATGGGCATGTCGTTTGCGCCCTGGCCGTGTCCCCCAGTGTCCAACAGCCCTAGGGGTAGTAAACAAGATGGGCACGGCCTTGGATGCCCTGATTATCCACTGGGAGAGGCGAGAGGTTGAGGGAGAGAGATAAAATAGGCTGTCCAGAGGCGTAAAGTGAGGTTTTTACCCCTCAATCATTGAGCTCTGGCCATGGGAGAGTTACTGGAGTTAGAAGGGGTCTAGGATATGCTGTGGTAAAAGGCTTAGCTCATGGAGAACAAGGAAAGAAGTGAAAATATCAGCTTTGGAAAATCACCAGAATGTGTTTGATGTTGTTTTGGGCAAGCAAATGTAGTCCAAATGACATGAGACTTAACAGGATGAAATGGCACATGAAAATAGGGTGTTACACCAAGTTTGAGCTTAATTGGGCAAAGGTGCTAATGTAACTTTGGTGAACCCTAGAAATCAACAGAAATGGACTTTCCAAGATTTAGTCATGCAAATCATCCCTCCTTGATTCACCACTTGGTGTAGTGTCATCATTTGGGATTGTGAGCATGTCCACAAAATTTGAGGCCACAAGTAAAAAGTTGGTAATGCAGAGTTGTTCAAATTTGGATCTGGTCAGAAAGGGTTTTGGGGCACTTTGATCAAGTTATCCTTCTCCAATACATGTGCCATTTGTTTTAGATGCATAATTAGACCATTTGAGAATGTGCACCAAGTTTGAGAGCATTTGGACAAGTTTGGCAATGTAAAGTTGCTCAAACTTCAAAATGGACAGAAATGGTTTTGAGGGGATTTGATGATGTTTTCTTGTTCTCGAGGGCATGAGGATTGGCAAGATCATCAAATATTTCATATTGGACATGATAGAATTTTCCTAGAATTTTTAGAGAATATTGCTTTTGTAAATATTTCAAAAGCTTGAAATATCCAAAAAGGGTTTCTGAGGGATTTGCCCAATATTTTGAACATGACCATGTCTTGAAACTCTTATAGATGGACAATATATGTCCTATGAGCTTCCGTGAATTTTGAAAAATATTTTTGAAACAGTCAAATAATTTTAACCTATTAAGGACCATTTCTGGCCTAAAGAAAAATCCTTTAAATAAAATATAAAATAACTTTGAAAATTATAATTTAGTGGTTTATGGGAGTCCTATACCTAATAGGATTCAAATATACTTTTTGAAAGATTTTTCGCACCCTAAATAAGGTTCTTGTAGTACAAACCTCAATTCAGGGGTTTTTGGAAAACTAATTTTAGAAAATACTATTTGGCCAAATTATTTTTATAAGAAAATACGATATTGTTCTATACACATGGCATGATCATTGGGAAAAGGTTTTGGATCAAGGAGATGAAGTATAAGATTTGGATGATTTATTTGATTTTTAGAGCACTTGCAAACAACAAACAGAAAACCAATCAAGCAAGGTCAAAAACACTCAAAAGTTTTTGCCAAACCACATTTTAGCATGATTATTAGCTTAAGTGTTGTGGCATGAAAATCAGGGTGTGATAGGGGGCCACCTGGTGACCACAAGACACCAGGGCGCGCCATCCCCCCCCCAAGGCGCACCCTGGTGGGTTGTGGCTAGCCCGGCCCACCTCCGGTGTCGATCTTCTGGTACTTCGGGTCTTTTGACCAAGATAAAAAATCAAGATAGGACTTTCGGGATGGAATGACGATGTCTCGAGGTGGAACTTGGGCAGGAGCACTTTTGCCCTTCGGCGGAGCGATTCCGCCGGGGGAACTTCTGTCCCGGAGATGGAAATCGAAGCCATCGTCATCAAAAACAACCCTCTCATCTTTGGGAGGCCAATCTACATCAACATCTTCAACAACACCATCTCCTCTCAAACCCTACTTCATCACTTGTGTTCAATCTTTGTACCGGAACCTCAAATTGGTACCTGCGGGTCACTAGTAGTGTTGATTACATTTTGTAGTTGATTACTATATGGTTTATTTGGTGGAAGATTATATGTTGAGATCCATTATGATATTTAATACCCCTCTGATCTTGAGCATGAATATTATTTGTGAGTAGTTACCTTTGTCCTTGAGGCCACGGGAGAAATCATGTTGCAAGTAATCATGTGAAGTTGATATGTGTTCGATATTCTGATGATATGTATGTTGAGATTCCCTTAGTGGTGTCATGTGAACATCGACTACATGGCACTTCACCATATTTGGGCCTAAGGGAATGCATTGTGGAGTAGTTATTAGATGATGGGTTGCTAGAGTGACAAAAGTTTAAACCCTAGTTTATGCGCTACTTCATAAGGGCTGATTTGGATACACATGTTTAATGCTATGGTTAGATTTATCTTAATACTTTTCTCATAGTTGCGGATGCTTGCGAGGGGGTTAATCAAAAGTGGGAGGCTTGTTCAAGTAAGAACAACACCCAAGCACCAGTCCACCCACATATCAAATCATCAAAGTAGCGAACACAAATCAAACCAACATGATGAAAACGACTAGATGAAATTCCTGTGTGCTGTCAAGAATGTTTTTCTTATCATAAGATACAATTTTGGCCTGTCCTTTGCCACAAAAGGATTGGGCTACCTTTATGCACTTTATGTACCGTTCATGTTATTTGCTTGTTACAAATTACCTTACTATCAAACTATTTGTTACCGACAATTTCGGTGCTTGCAGATATTACCTTGCTGAAAACCGCTTGTCATGTCCTTGTGCTCCTCGCTGGGCTCGACACTCTTACTTATCGAAAGGACTGTGATTGATCCCCTATACTTGTGGATCATCAAGGCTCTTTTCTAGCGTCGTTGCCGGGGAGTGAAGTGCTCTTGGCAAGTGGAAATCGGTAAGGAAAAATTTATACGACGGGCTGAAATTTATTGTCACTTTTTACTATGGAGAACAATCATTTGAGCAGTTTGTTTGGGGTATCTTCACCACGACCAGAAGCACAATTAGTTGCCCCTCAACCTACGACACCTACTGAAAATATTGGTTATGAAATTCCTTCGGGTATGATAGAACAACCGCTAGCTGATCCTTAGGCAGGGGACGGAACTGAACATCCTGATGCGCACTTGATATTTGTGGATGAAATTTGTGAATTATTTAAGCTTGCTAGTTTACCTGGAGATGAAGCTTAGAAAAATGTCTTCCCTTTATCTTTGAAGTGAAAGGAATTGACATGGTATAGGCTATGAGATGATATTGGATCTTGGAACTGGAATCAACTGAAATTGGAATTTCACCCAAAAACAAATATCCTATGCATATAGTTCATCGTGATCGGAATTATATATATAGGTTTTGGTCTCGTGAAGGAGAAAGTATCGCTCTAGCTTGGGGGAGGCTTAAGTCAATGTTATATTCATGCCCCACTCATGAGCTCCCAAGATAAATTATTATTCAGAACTTTTATGCTCGGCTTTCTCACGATAATTGATCCATGCTCGATACTTCTTGTACTAGTTATTTTATGAAGAAATCTATTGAATTCAAGTGGGATATCTTAGAAAGAATTAAACGTAACTCTGAAGATTGGGAACTCGATGAAGGTAAAGATTCAGGTATTAAGCTTGAGTTTGATTGTGCTAAATCTTTTATGAATATTGATGCTTTTCGAAAGTTTAGCACTAAATATGGACTTGACTCTGAGATAGTAGCCTCTTTTTGTGAATCATTTGTTGCTCATGTTGATCTCCCAAAGGAGAAGTGGTTTAAATATCACCCCCTATTAAAGAAGAAATTAATGAATCGATAATACCTAAAGATGAAACTATCATTTACAATGTTGATCCAGTTGTGTCTACTG
Organism: Secale cereale; assembly: GCA_902687465.1. NCBI lineage: Eukaryota > Viridiplantae > Streptophyta > Magnoliopsida > Poales > Poaceae > Secale > Secale cereale. The sequence goes on from LR738712.1 coordinate 515,916,035, forward strand.
CTTATATTGAAAAACTACATTTCCCTGTTAGGATGAAGGAACATGAGAAGGTTTCAGCTGTGGTTCGAAAAAGTAACATTAAAGCACCAAAAAACTTGAACAAATTAAAGTAGAGCCTAGTGTTGCTTTGGTTAAAGATCTCATGGACGATAATATTGATGGGCATGTTATTTACTTCATTGGTGAAGCTGCTAGAATTGCCAAACCCGGTTAAAAGGATAAACATAGACCTATAGTTGGCATGCATGTTGTTTCAGTTAAAATAGGAGATCATTGCTATCATGGCTTAAGTGATCTAGGTGCTAGTGTGAGTGCTATTCCTTGTACTTTATACCAAGAAATTATGAATGACATAGGACCCACTGAAATAGAAGACATAGATGTTACTATTAAACTTGCAAAATGAGACACCATCACACCACTTGGTATAGTTAGAGATGTTGAAGTCTTGTGTGGGAAAATAAAATATCCTATTGATTTTCTAGTTCTTGGTTTCCCACAAGATGACTTTTGTCCCATTATCTTTGGTAGACCTTTCCTAAACATTGTTAATGCTAAGATAGATTGTGAAAAAGAAACTGTCAGTGTTAGTTTCAGTGAAGTGTCTCATGAGTTTAATTTTTCCAAGTTTAGTAGACAACCACAAAATAAAGAATCACATAGTAAAGACGAAATAATTAGCCTTGCTTCTATTGTTGTGTGCCACCTACTGATCCACTAGAACAGTATATTTGCTAGATCATGAAATTAAACAGATAAACTATTGTTTGAACAACAACCTCTCCTAAAACACAATTTGCCTATCGAAACTCTTGGAGGTCCTCCTCAACCTAAAGGTGATCATGTGTTTGAATTAAAGCAATTGCCCAACACTTTGAAATATGCTTATCTTGATGAGAAAAAGATATATCCTGTTATCGTTAGTGCTAACCTTTCAGAACATGATGAAGAAAGATTATTTAAAACTCCGAGGAAGCATCATGCTGCTGTTGGATATACTTTTGATGATCCTAAGGGCATTAGTCCCACTCTCTGTTAGCACAAGATTAATACGGAACCTGATGCTAAACCCGTTGTTGATCACCAACGACGATTGAATCCTAAGTTGAAAGAAGTGGTAAGAACTAAAATACTAAAACTTCTGGAAGGAGGTATAATCTATCCCATAGCCGATAGTAGATGGGTAAGTCCAGGTCATTGTGTCCCTAAGAAGGGAGGTATCACAGTTGTTCCTAATGATAAAAGTGAACTTATTCCCCAAAGAATTTTTACTGGCTATAGAATGGTAATTGATTTTAGAAAATGAAATAAAGCTATTAGAAAAGATCATTACCCTCCGCCTTTTATCGATCAAGGGCTAGAAAGACTATCTAAGCACACATACATTTTCTTTCTTGATGGATATTCTGGTTTCTCTCAAATACTTGTATCACAACCTGATCAAGAGCAAACCACCTTCACTTGCCCTTTGCTTATAGACGTATGCCTTTTGGTTTATGCAATGCACTTGTTACTGTTCAAAGATGTATGACTGCTAAATTCTTTGATTTTTGTGAAAAGATTGTTGAGGTTTTCATGGATGACTTCTCTGTTTACAGAACTTCTTTTGATGATTTCTTAAGCAACCTTGATCAAGTTTTACGGAGATGTGAGCAAACTAATCTTATCTTGAATTGGGAGAAGTGCCACTTTATGCATGGTTAATGAAGGTATTGTCTTGGGGCATAAACTTTCTAAACGAGGTATTGCGGTGGATAAAGCTAAAGTTGATGCAATTGAGAAAATGCCATGTCCTAAAGATATTAAAGGTATTCGTAGTTTCCTTGGTCATGCTGGTTTCTATAGGAGGTTTATTAAAGACTTCTCTAAAATTTCTAAGCCTCTCACTAATTTATTACAGAAGGATGGTCCTTTTGTTTTTGATGATGATGATTGCGTAGAAGCCTTTGAAACACTTAAGAAAGCCTTAACCACCACACCTATTGTTCAACCACATGATTGGAACTTGCCTTTTGAAATTATCTGTGATGCTAGTGATTATGTTGTTAGTGTTATTCTAGGACAAAGTGTTGATAAGAAATTAAATGTTGTCCATTATGCTAGAAAAACTCTAGACGGTGCTCAACTGAAAAAGAATATTTAGCAGTTGTGTTTGCTTGTGATAAATTCAGATCCTAAATTGTTGATTCGCTACAAGAATTTGATTTACATATTACTAATAGGAAAGGAGCTGAGAATCTCGTAGTTGATAACTTGTCTGGGTTAGAAAATATTCTTGATGATCCGCTACCTATTGATGATAGCTTTCCTGGTGAACAACTAGCTACAATGAATGTCTATTGTAATACTCCTTGGTATGTTGACTATGCTAATTATATTGTTTCTAAATACATTTCGCCTAGTTTCACATACCAACAAAACAAAAAAAAATCTTCTATGATTTAAGACATTACTTTTGGGATGACCCACATCTTTATAAAGAAGGAGTAGATAGTATTATTAGATGTTGTATACCTGAGCATGAACATCAACAATTCCTACGGAAATTTTACTCTGAAGCCTATGGAGGACATCATGCGGGATATAGAACTGCTCACTAGGTATTGCAATTTGGTCTTTATTGGCCTACTCTCTTCAAGGGTGCCCGTAAGTTTGTCTTATCTTGTGATGAATGCCAAAGAATTGGTAATATCGATAAGCGTCAGGAAATTCCTATGAATTATTCACTTGTTGTCAAACCATTTGATGTTTGGGGTTTTGATTACATGAGACATTTTCCTTCCTCTAATGGGTATACACATATTCTGGTTGCTGTTGATTATGTTACTAAGTGGGTAGAAGCTATTCGCACTAGTAGTGCTGATCATAACACTTCCATTAATATGCTTAAAGAAGTTATTTTACCGACGTTTGGAGTCCGTGGATATCTAACGACTGATGGTGGTTCACACTTTATTCATGGTGCTTTCCGGAAAATGCTTGCTAAATGTGATGTTAACCATGAAGTTGCATCACCCTATCATCCTCGATCTAGTGATCAAGTTGAACTTAGCAATAGATAAATAAAACTTATATTACAGAAACATGTCAATAGGTCCCAAAAGATTTGGTCTAAGAAACTTGATGATGCACTTTGGGCTTATAGAACAGCTTATAAAAATCCTATGGGTATGTCTCCATATAAAGTGGTGTATGGAAAAGCTTGTCATTTGCCTCTTGAGTTAGAACATAAATCCTTTTGGGCAATTAAAGAGCTCAACTATGACTTTAAACTTGCCGGTGAAAAGAGGTTATTTTATATTATCTCGCTAGATTAATGGAGAACCCAACCCTATGAAAATGATAAATTATTTAAGGAAAAGGTTAAAAGATGGCATGACAAGAGAATCCAAAAGCGGGACTTCAAGGTTGGAGAATGTGTTCTTTTGTACAACTCTCGTTTTAGATTTTTTGCAGGCAAACTTCTTTCCAAATGGGAAGGACCATATATTACCGAAGAGGTTTATCACTCTGGAGCTATCAAAATTAATAATGCCGAAGGTACTAACCTGAAGGTGGTCAATGGACAAAGACTTAAACACTATATACCACATACGCCTATTAATGTTGAAAGCAATGTTATCCAAACCATGACACCGGATGAACACATAAACGAAACCTTCCAGAACACTCCAGAACCCTGAAAAGGAGAAGGTACGTGATACGGTAAGTAAACGGACTCCAAATCCAAAAAAATATTTTTATCAGTTTTGGAATATTACAAAAAATAGGAAAATAATAAACAACCAGGAAGGGAACCAAGGAGGGCACGATACACCAGGGCACGCCTGCCTTGTCTGGCGTGCCCAGGTGGGTTGTGCCCCACTCGGGAACCTTCCCGACTCCGATTTCCTCCCATATTCTTGTTTCCCAAGATAAAAAAAATGTATATACCCCGGACGACTTGACCACCGTGTCAGAGAATAATCATTTGTTCTAGTTTCGTGTTGTTTTTCTGACAAATCTAAAGAGATGTCGTCCCAAGATTCGGACGAAGAGAGCCCTGTTTCCTACCATCCTCTAGACCCAAATGTCTTTAAAGACACCTTCTCCTATGTGTGGTTCATGGATGAGGAGGAGGAAACCGATCCGGAGGAGATGGTGGATGCATCTTTGGATGAAGATGAAGTACCACTACCTCAGCACAATAAAGGCGATAGACTGCATAATAAAGGTTGCTATCATAAGGGATTATAATGTGACGTTCTTTTGCATTAAGGGAATTGGCATACAAACTAAAAAGCGCATGACAACCTCTGCTTCCCTCTGCGAAGGGCCTATCTTTTACTTTTATGTATTTACTTTCATGCAAGTGTCAAAGTATTCTGGGGATGGCGTTTTGGCTCCCGTGAGCATTTTCTTCCGGGTGAACGGTAATGCGAAAAATAATATTAAATGTTTTCCAAAAATTCTGAATTTTTTGTAGATGATTGTATTAGTGTCACAAACATGCATGGAAATTTCCATGTGAAACGGAGTGGGGTGTTTAGCAGGCAAAAAAAAACAAAGTTGGGGTGACATTTTGGGCTAACTTTTGGTGTTTGATTTTTTTTGCACAAGCCAAAATGTTTATCTTTTTGCCTCAAAATTTGCAAGTAGCATTTGGATGTGACTAAGTACACGGACAAACTGTGTCTCGATTTTTTTTTGTTTCAATTTGTTTGGCACCGGGAGCGAATGCTCCCGGGAGCCAAATTGACTTTCCGAAGTATTCTTCCCTATTCCTTTCGCAAGCATCATGTGGTGAGGAAAGATCTAGGCACATATATCCTGTTGCATATGAGTGAGCATGATTTATTATTGTTGACATCACCCTTGAGGTGAATATGTTGGTAGGCGAAACTATAAGCCCCTATCTTCCTATGTGTCTGATTGAAACTTTTTGCTCATGGGTGTGCTGTGAGTGTTAGCAATCATAGAAGATTAAAAGATGGTTGAGTATGTGGACTTGCCAAAAGGCTCCTACACGTGACCCTTCCTGAAAATATGATAATTGTAGTTTCAAAGTTGACTGATAACGTAGTTTGTTGGTTTTCAATAAAGTTTAAGCCTTCTACTTCAACGTTGTGATGAATTGTTACTTGTTCATAAGAAGCTATATGATAAAAGTTATATAATAAATCTTTATGATAAAGTTTGTTGCTATTATAATAATAAACATGATGCTACTATGTCCATATTTTGTTTTATCAAAACCACTCTCTTTAAACATGTGGACATGATTTTTTATATCGGCTTTCGCTTGAGGACAAGCGAGGTCTAAGTTTGGGGGAGTTGAAACATCCATCTTGCATCATGCTTTCCTACTGTTATTTGTTGGAGAACGTAGCATGCAATTTCAAAAAAAAATTCCTACGCTCGCGCAAGATCTGTCTAGGAGATGCATAGCAACGAGGGGGAAGAGTGTGTCCACATACCCCCGTAGATCGAAAGCGGAAGCGTTTGACAACGCGGTTGATGTAATCGAACTTCTTCTAGCTCTGACCGATCAAGTACCGAACGTATGGCACATCCGAGTTCTGCACACGTTTAGTGCGATGACGTCCCTCGCCCACTTGATGCAGCAAGGTGTCGAGGAAGTAGATGAGTTTCGTCAGCACGACGGTGTGGTGATGGTGATGGTGAAGTGATCCACATAGGTCTTCGCCTAAGTACTACGAAGATATGACCGGAGGCGTAAACTGTGGAGGGGGGCGCCGCACATGGCTAACAGATGTTGTTGTGTGTTCTAGGCGCCCCCTCCCCACATATATATAGCTTGGAGGGGAAGAGGCAGCCAAGGGGTGCCCCAAGTAGGCCGAATCCTACTTGGGGTCATACCCAATTGGCCCCCCCTTGCCATATAATAGAAGGAGAAGAAGGAAGGAGGAAGAGAGAAAGGAAGGGGAGCCGAACCCCCTTGTTCCTTCTCCAACTCTTCCACATGCCTAAGGAGGGGCACCCCTTGTGGGCTGGTGTGCACCCCTCTTATGGCCCATATGGCCCATATACCTCCCCCGGGGGTTCCGGTAACCCCCCGGTACTCCGATAATTACCCGATACACTTCAGAACACTTCCGGTGTACGAATAATATCATCCTATATATCAATCTTTATCTCTCGACCATTTCGAGACTCCTCGTCATGTCTGTGATCTCATTCAGGACTCCGAACAACGTTCGGTCACCAAATCACATAACTCATATAATGTAAGATCGTCATCAAACGTTAAGCGTGCGGACCCTACTGGTTCGACAACTATGTAGACATGACCGAGACACTTATCTGGTCAATAAGAAATAGTGGAACCCGGATGCTCATATTGGCTCCTACATATTCTACGAAGATCTTTATCGGTCGAACTATAATGACAACATACATTATTCCCTTTGTCCATCGGTATGTTACTTGCTCGAAATTCGATCGTTAGTATCTTCATACCTAGTTCAATCTCGTTACTGGCAAGTCTCTTTACTCGTTCCGTAATACATCATCCCAAGACTAAATCATTAGTCATTTGCTTGCAAGGCTTATTATTATGTGTATTACCGAGAGGGCCCAGAGATACCTTTCCGATACTCGGAGTGACAAATCCTAATCTCGATATATGCCAACTCAACAAACACCTTTGGAGATACCTGTAGAGCATCTTTATAATCACCTAGTTATGTTTTGACGTTTGATAGCATAGAGGGCATTCCACCGATATCCGGGAGTTGCATAATCTCATAGTTGGAGGAATATGTATTTGACATGAAGAAAGCATTAGCAATAAAGTGAACGATCATTATGCTAAGCTAACGGATGGGTCTTGTCCATCACATCATTGTCCTAATGATGTGATCCCGTTATAAAAGACAACTCATGTCCATGGTTAGGAAACCTTAACCATCTTTGATCAACGAGCTAGTCAAGTAGAGGCTCACTAGGGACACAGTGTTTGTCTATGTATTCACACATGTATCAAGGTTTCCGACCAATACAATTCTAGCATGAATAATAAACATTTATCATGATTAAGGGCACTAGAGCCAATAATCTAGTTCACATCGCCATGTGATTAACACCAAAAGAGTTTACTAGAGTCAATAATCTAGTTCACATCGCCATGTGATTAACACCCATAGTTCACATCACCATGCGGTTAACACCCAAAGAGTTTAGTAGAGTCAATAATCTAGTTCACATCATTATGTGATTAACACTCTAAAGTATGATCATGTTTTGCTCGTGAGAGAGTTTTTAGTTAACGGGTCTGCAACATTCAGATTCGTCTGTACTTGGCAAATTTCAATGTCTACAATGCTCTGCATAGATCTACTCTAGCTAATTGCTCCTACGTTCAATTGTAAGATCGAAAGTATGTCTAGAGGGGGGGTGATTAGACTACTTTACCAAATAAAAATCTTGCCTTTTCCCAATTTTAATTCTTGGCAGATTTTAGCAACTTAGCACAAGTCAAGCAATCAACCTACACATGCAATTATAAGAGTATAGCAGCGGAATGTAAAACAATTGTATATGAAGGTAAAGGGGGGAGTTTGAGGGAGCAAACGCAATGTAGACACAGAGATTTTTTACGCGTGGTTCCGATAGGTGGTGCTATCATACATCCACGTTGATGGAGACTTCAACCCACGAAGGGTAACAGCTGCGCGAGTCCACGGAGGGCTCCACCCACGAAGGGTCCACGAAGAAGCAACCTTGTCTATCCCACCATGGCCATCGCCCACGAAGGACTTGCCTCACTAGGGTAGATCTTCACGAAGTAGGCGATCTCCTTGCCCGTACAAACTCCTTGGTTCAACTCTACAATCTCGTCGAAGGCTCCCAAGTGGCACCTAACCAATCTAGGAGATACCACTCTCCAAAAGGTAATAGACGGTGTGTTGATGATGAACTCCTTGCTCTTGTGCTTCAAATGATAGTCTCCCCAACACTCAACTCTCTCTCACAGATTTGGATTTGGTGGAAAGATGATTTGAGTGGAAAGAAACTTGGGGAAGGCTAGAGATCAAGATTCATATGGTAGGAATTGAATGGAATATCTTGGTCTCAACACATGAGTAGGTGGTTCTCTCTCATAACAATGGGTAGTGGAAGTGTAGATATGTTCTGATGGCTCTCTTCATGAATGAAGAGTGGGTGGAGGGGTATATATAGCCTCCACACAAAATCTAACCATTACACGCAATTTACCAAATTCGGTGGAACCGATTCAGAGAACTCGGTCAGACCAATTTAGTTCATAATGTGACCGTTAGGCATTTCGGTGGGACCAATATGATCAACTCGGTAGGACCGATTTCATTAGGGTTAGGGCATAACGTAATCTCGGTGAGACCAATTACACAAACTCGATGGAACCGATTGTGGTAATAGGCTAACCAGAGAGTTGGTGAGGCAAACTCGGTGGGACCGATTCGCTCATTTCGGTGAGACCGAAATGTTATGAATGGGAAATAGAGAGTTTGCATTGCAAACTTGGTGGGACCAATCGCTCATCTCGGTGAGACCGAAATGTTACAAAGGGAAACCGAGAGTTTGCAATCCCATCTCGGTGAGACCAAAATGATTAGGGTTTTGTGGCAGTGGCTATGTCAAATGAACTCGGTGGCACCGGATAGAACTTTTCGGTGGGGCCTAGTTTGACTTTTGGTTTGGGACATATGTGGATGTGAGATAGTGGTTGAGGGTTTTGGAGCATATCACTAAGCACTTTGAGCAAGAAACCCATTAAGCAACACCTCATCCCCTTTTAATAGTATTATCTTTCCTATGGACTCAATGTGATCTTGGATCACTAAAATAGAAAATGTAGAGTCTTGAGCTTGAGCCAATATATGTCCTTAGCATTTTGAGGTGTCCACATTCCTAATCCATGCCATGCCAATCATTGAGCTTTCTGAAATGATCATCTTGAAATAGCATTAGTTCAATGAGCTATATGTTGTTAGGAATTACCAAAACCACCCAGGGATAGTTGCACTTTCAATCTCCCCCTTTTTGGTAATTGATGACAACATATAGATCAAAGCTTCGACAAATGATAATAAGATTTAAATACATCACCGCTTTGAGAAGTATGTGATAAGCAAAGAGCTCCACCTAAATTTTTGCATTATTTAAAATTTGCGTTTGAATGCAAATGCACAGTCGATTAGGATCATGGGTTACTCTTCCATGTCACATACATCTCGGTGGAGCACTCAAAATGATATAAACTAAAAGCATACACTCATCACCAAGGAAAGTGAATGATCATATAGGGATTCAAGAGATAATGTCATCCAAGCAAGCATTAAGGTAGCATATGAGCAATCACATGATCAAACAAGTATCTCACACACGGACATGGAGTATCAAGCAAACACACAAATAAAGTTCAACCAAAAGCAAGAGAGACAAAGAAGAAAAACACTCTCTCTTGAAGCCTATGATATATACATATTTCTCCCCCTTTGGCAACAAGTTACCAAAAAGTTTGAAAATGCATAGTGCTATGCGTCTCTCAGGCTTGGTCTTCGGGAGGCGGTGTAGAGAGAACTCAAAGGACGAAGGCTTAAGATGATGTAGTTGGAGCTGGTGGAGTGGAAACTGGAGGTGGCATTGAAGCTGTGGCTGCTGGTGCTGATGTAGTATCTCTAGTATCAGGTACTGGCACTGCAGCAGATCTCTAACCTCGAGGCACCGTGTGAAAAGCATATGTGGTAGCCTGTCCTCTCCTCTCCTCTGCTTCCTCCTGGAGCTGCTCAACTGCAGACTGTATCTCTATCACTTTCAGGTCAAGACCATAGAACTTTGTTTCAATGATCCTCTCCAAGCTCTCCTGATCTGAGTTAGGGTGTCCAAGCCCTTCTCAATCCTCATAGTTGCTTGAATCAGATATGCCATTTGATCTTGTTTGGACTTGAGGGACACTTGAGATGCCTCTGCAACACTTGGCATCTTGTCAGCTTTCTCACCTCTAGCTTTCTCTCTCTTCTCATGTGCTTGCACTAATGAAGGTTCATTCTCATCCATCACAAATGTGTTGTCCTCAAAGTCTGGATAGAGGGGTAGATGTTCCTTGTCCAACAAGGATATGCCTGTGCCCATCTTGGAGTTGATGAGCTCCTGAATGTGTAAAGCATACCCACACGATCTCTTCTGATCTGCAGCAGTCCTCTTGCACTACAAAAAAAAGACACATCCGTGACATTTTAGGCTGAACGAAAAAAAATATGTCATACTTATGACACTTCTATGACGATAATTGTGACAAAATCCGGTACATAGATGTGGTGGGGTCCTACTTCTATGACATAAAATCATGATAGAAAATGGGCTTTTCATCCTGGGCGGGCCGGAGACGCAGCTGCATGACATTCTTTGGGCCGTCCATGACAGAGAAAAACCATGGTAGAAGCGAGGGCGAGGAAAATATCGGGGTGTTCACGGTTACGATGGGTGGCCGGGACCGAGCAATGCGCGTTTCTCTCGTACACGCACGCACGTGGGTGCGAGGTGTTGAGCTCTAACTGAACCCAAGCAATTGCAGTGCAGGCTACACGTTACTGAACCCGAGCGATTGATCGATGGCTGTTAACTGAACCCGATCGAGCGATTCCTTCGCTACTGCTGCTAACTAAAGCCGATCGACGCTGCCTCTGGATGAACAGTGAGCGTTGCTGGGGGTTTTTGATGAACAGTTCCCCGTGGGCGTGGATGAACAGGACCCCATGGTGTTGCCTCTGGATGAACAGGACCCCGATCGATTGAGCCGGTTGGGGCTGGATGAACAGGACCCCGTGGAGGGCTGGATGAACAGTAGACGGTGGAGGGCTGGATGAATAGTAGCTGTGGAGGGGTGGTTGAACAGGAGCCCGTGGAGAGGGCTGGTTGAACAGTAGCCGGTGGAGTACCGCGCGGTGTAGGCTGGATGAACAGGAGCCCGTGGATGAACAATCACAGGTGAAGGCTGGAGGAGGTCGACGGTGGATGAATAGTAGCCCATGGAGGTTGGAGGGGGTCGGCGGTGGAGATGAACAATATCCTGTGGAGTCCCGTTTTGCGGTACGCCACACCCCTCCCGATGAACAGGACCCTCGTTTCGACCGTAGCGCTCCAACACAAGTCTGTTTCCTCTGTTTTGCGGTACACCACACCCCTCTTGATCAACAGGACCCCCGTTTCAATCGTAGGAGGTCTGTTTCCTCCGTTTTGCGGTACCCCACACCCGTCTTGATCAACAGGACCCCCATTTCGACCGCAGGAGGTCCGTTTCCTCCGTTTTGCGGTACGCCAGACCCCCCGATGAACAGGATCCCATTTCGACCGTGGCCGGTCGAACACAAGGCCGTTTCCTCCGTTCTGCGGTACACCGGGCCTCGTTTCCATCGGCTATTCCATCCAAGCCCTCCCGATGAACACGACGACACATTCCGTTCCGACCTAGCCGGTTGGCTCCCCATGAACACGACGACGACGCTGTTTCTCCATTCTGACCCAGCCATATACACGAGCCCTGGCCGTATGTACGCGCGAGTAGGCGTTCGAGACCCCGCCCGTATGTATGTACGTGGCCGTATTTACTTTCTTGCACCCTGGCCGCTGTACGTATGTGTACATGCTACGTGCGCGCCTTTACTACGACACGTGCGCGCCTCTACATCGACCAGTATGTACGTACACGTTCGCGACCAGAATGACAATGCTATGCACGCTTCGACCAGGTGGGTCCCGACTCTGAGGCACTTCCTTGTGTGCGAAGATGTAGCTGGTGGGTCCCAGCAGTCAGGGGGCGAATCGTTTTTTTTGCCCGGATGCACTTCCTTGCGTGCGAAGATGTAGCTGGTGGGTCCCAGCAGTCAGGGGGAAATGTTTTTTTGCGAAATACGGTGGCCCGTCCGGTGGGTCCCTGCTGTTAGGTGGAGGAATAATTATTTTGCGCGTAATAAGGAGGCACTTTCTTGCTGCGGCCGTGGACCTAGCTGTCAACCTCTCCACGTACTGTCCACGTCCGATGGAAGCCGTTCCTTGACCACGCCGCGCCGAGAGCACCAGGGCGGTGGACGACGGCAAGGCCTAGGAAGGGGACGACGCGGAGCCGGGGAAGACGCGGAAGTGGATGCCCATGCGTAGAGGAGTACGAGGGTTCAGTGGTTCGTTGCGGTGTGAGGCTGCAGTCGCCGCAGAATAATAGGGGGTGTGGGTGAGTAGAGGGATGGCCTGGCCAACGGTGGGAATAGTAGGGGCGGTGAGGCCTCCACGGCAGCACAGCCGGCCACGGGAGGCAGGAGTATGCGGCACGACTGGCACTGCTTTGGGCGGCCGGAGCAACAAGACCAGAGGTTGAAGAAGCACTACGGCCATTGGATGGACATCGTACGGTCACTGGAGCTAGAATCGTTCATACTGACTAAGTTGACAAATCACTCCGTCCCCGTCAACTTAGTAGGCCCACAAGTCAGCCTCCCACCAAGGTGGGTCCCAACCAGCAGGGGGAGTATTCATTTTTTTTTGCGTAATAAGGAGGCACTTCCGGTGGGTCCGAGCTGACAGCGGGGGGGGGGGG
>LR738712.1:515929992-515946160 GCA_902687465.1 Secale cereale
TCTCGCGCAATACGGTGGCCTGTCCGGTGGGTCCCAGCAGTCACGGGGAAACGTTTTATTCGCGTAATACGGTGGCCCGTCCGGTGGGTCCCTGCTATCAGGTGGAGGAATCATTATTTTCCGTGTAATAATGAGGCACTTCCTTGATGTCATCGTGGACCCAGCTGTCAGCCTCTCCACGTACAATCCACATCCGATGGAAGCCGTTCCTTGACCACGTTGACCACGCCGCGCCGAGAGCACCAGGGCGGTGGACGACGGCGAGGCCTAGGAAGGGGAAGACGTGGAGCCAGGGAAGACGCGATAGTGGAAGCCCGCACAGAGAGGAGTACAAGGGTTCATGGTTCGTCTATGGTGTGAGGCTGCCGTCGCCGCGGAATAATAGGGGGTGTGGGTGAGTAGAGGGATGGCCTGGCCAGCGGTGGGAGTAGTAGGGGTGGTGAGGCCTCCACGGCATCACAGCCGGCCACGGGAGGCAGGAGCACGCGGCACGACCGGCGCTGCTTTGGGCGGCTGGAGCAAGAAGACCAGAGGTTGAAGAAGCACTACGGCCGTTGGATGGACATCGTACGGTCACTGCAGCTAGAATCATTTATATTGACTAAGTTGACAAAGCCCTTGGTACGCGTCAACTTAGTAGGCCCACAGGCCAGCCTCCGAAACGGTGCGCCCCAGATGTCAGGGGGAATCACTTTTTGGGCGGCTGAAGCAAGAATATCCGAGATTGAAGAAGCAGCATGACATCTGTTGGATGGACATCCAACGGCCACAGCTGCCAGAACCATGTGTAGTTGACAAAGCCTTGCATACGCGTCAACTTAATTTTTTTAGGGGACACGTCAACTTAGAAGGCCCACAAGTGTGTGGCAGAGAACATATAGCCCATTTGCGATTTGTAAGAATGTACAGGCCATTTTTTAATTCTAATGGAATTTACTACAACCCATTTACAGTTTGTTAAAAGTACAGCCCATTTTCTAGCTAGGACAACGGTTAATCATTTCAACCAACCGATCAAAACATAACTAAAAAAATCCCACATTTTTATGGGATCCAAAATATTTTTATCCGAAATTTCTAGTCAGTAAATATAATTTCAAAATAAGTTGTATTATGTTAAAATCCAACGAAATATTGCGCGCCCAACAAGTAATGAAATTAAAATTTTCAAATTCTGAAAATAATATATTTTTAAAACTAATTACGCGTTTGGTGCATTTTTTTATAGTTTCTGCCCAGTTATTATAATTACATCCCATTTATTATTTCTTAAAGTCCATTTTCTTGTTAAGCCTAATGCATACCTCCTAGGAAAGTTTGCAGCCCAGCGGGGCGGAGAATAACAAGTTGATCGGGATATTGTGTACAACTGTCGGCCTAGTTGCATTGCTGATGTTGAAAAAAAGGCATGTGTAGTACAGTACAGCTTAACATGGCTACTCAGCCCATATTCAGTGACGTCGGAAAGGCACGAACATGACTTCTGTACAACTTTTTGAAGTCACTGAGATGAATTAATAACTTAAGAAAAAAGTTAGATTACAGTGGAACCTAATTAAAATCTGTCACGAGCAAAGAAATAATTCAACGGGTCCCACTTGTGCATGTGTGCGTGTGTGTGTGCGTGTGTGTGTGTGAGATAGAGAGAGAGACCCATCGGTCGATGCTCGTAAATACATCTTTCAGCCATATGCATTGCCGATGCTCAGTAAAAACTTATATAGTTGACACAGTCATATAGAACATCATAGCACACTGAACTTGCATACAAAAATTTCACGCATGCGGCACAATCACGATGGAAGCAGTGGATCGCTAGGGGTAGGGCTATGTTGAAACCAACGAACTCGTACATAATGGTTCATCATCTTTATCAATGACAGGGAAATATCTTGAATGTTGTGCAAAGAAAATAGACAGACAACATAATAAGTTCTGCTAGCACATTAAGTTAATGTACATCCCTTTCTAAAAAAAGTTCAGGTACAAAATTAGAATAGGTCACAATCAAATTTACTAGCACATCAGTGCTTCACACTCATAGCTCGGATTTAACTTGTATGTGGCAAGATTCAGTTGTTACCTCAAGTTAGAGCACATCTAGCCTTGCCTCTTCTCCCAAAGAAGCAGTGGCCTCCGCCGCGCAATGGAGTAGGCCATGTGCCATCCATCGTTCCGAGCAACACGGGGAAAGTCTGATGTTAACTCATGTAATGGACGTCGTCGACGGACCCTGGCACCAGCAGCGGCGGCAGGACTTCGATTGATGGATTGACCACTTCTTCGACATGCACGAACACTCGATACAGGTACATCCCTAACGTGGTCCGAGGCAGCCTTGGTGGCGACGAATAGTACAACCCCGGTTCATGCACCGGTATCTCAACACCAATCACCTTCGGTATGGTGGACGGCTTCTTCATGCATGCCATAACCGTAAGAGCCCAGCTATCTGGAGGAACAAACATACTTACGATCTCACCTCTAAGGTCGTTGATAAGCTCATTCATGGACTCGCTGTTCCAAGCACGTCGAGGCATGCCTTGGAAGGTAAGCTTTGTTAAAAACTCAAGCTTAGAAGGCACCGAGCCCCATCCTGGGTGCCACCGATCAAAGCTCACCAGCGCGCCATCGCAGAACAAACGCCGGGAAGAATCGAACACACGACTACAGTCGAAAGTTGTTCGGAACCTGACGAAGAAATCAGCCGATGGCGGACAGACTTCGACGAGCAAGCCACTTATTTGGATGCCGTGGGCAATTGATATGTCCAAAACGTATCTATAATTTCTGCTTGCTCCATGCCTCTTTTGTGTGATATTGCTATGATATTTATGCACTTCCATACACTTTTGATCATATTTGGACTAACCTATTAACTCAGTGCACCACAGTGCCAGATCCTGTTTTCTGCTGTTTTTCTATTTCAGGTTTCCCCCATATTAAAAGTTCCCTAAAAATTCCGGGAAAAATACAGGAAAAATCAGCGTATCGGGAGCTTCAAGAAAAACCAAAGCAGGGCCAGAGGGGAGCCTGGGGTGGCCCAGGCGGCCACCCGGCGCGGCCCCACCCCTGGCCGCGCCAGGGGGGCGCCTGGGGCCCCACCTCCGCCTCCGGTGACCCCCTTTTGCATATATATTGCTCGCGTCCCGAAACCCTCGAAGACGGAACCCTTTTTCATGATCTCGTCTCTGTTCCGCCGCCGCCGCGCTTCCAAGATCGGGAGCACCAGAAGAACTCTTCCCGGCACCCTGCCGGAGGGGAGAACCACCACCGGGAGCTTCTCCACCACCATGGACGCTTCCTGGATGAGTTGTGAGTAGTCCCCCTTGGACCATGGGTCCATGACCAGTAGCTATGTGATGTTATCCTCCCCTGTTTGTTCTTCATGGATTAGACCTCGTGAGCTACCCTACATGATCGAGGCACATATGTAATCTTTATGTTGTTGCTCTGCTGAGTTTGCTGGGATCCGATGGATTATGAGATTATGTTCAGATTGTGTGTGAGTAATATATTTGATTCACCTCTTTTATATTTTAGTTCTTGAGTAATTCTTGCATGTTCTCCGTTGCTGTTTATTGCTTTGGCCGAGTAGTAGGTAGTAACTCCAAGAGGGAACGTTATGCTTGATTGTGGGTTCATGCCCCTCGATGACTAGTTTGAGTGACAGAAACATGAGTCTAGGGGATGTGCTGTTGCCACAAGGGGGTAAACAACGGTGCTTGTACTTGCGGGTGCAAGGATTGTTTACTTTACGCAAAGCTCTTTTAATGCAATTGTCTGTTGCTTTGAATTTACACTTTGGGTGGGACTCGCAACTTAATACCAGCGAGATGTTCTGGATAGATATCTCAAGGTGGATGATTAGTAGTAGATGCAGATGGATTTCGGTCTACTTGCCTTGGCGTACCGCCCATGCTTTTGAGCCTCTACCTTTCTTTACAGCATAGTTAGCATTGGTTTGCGCACATAATCCTGTCAATTGCCCAGCTGTAATTTGTTTACCTCGCTTAGCTGTTTTATCGTCTTTTGGGAGAGAGACATCACTAGTGAACATCATGGGACCCCGTTCCATATTACCATCACTGATCACACCCGCTATTTACTTCCTGTTCTTATTTCCTAGTCGCAGTCATACCTATCACTATTACCTCTTGTGTTTGATCCTTTGTAAACAGCAAGGCCGGAGGGATTGACAACCTCTCTGTACTCGTTGGAAGCAAAGTTATTTGTATCTGTGTGCAGGTCCTGTCAATCGCTAAGTTGGCGCCGTTAGCGTTGACACCTACTTGTTGGCCCTCGGAGTCTCACGGGATTCGATCCTTGGTATCTTGCCAAGGGAAACGTGTCGTTACGCTACATCTCAAACCTTCCACTTGGGGTAACCAACGAGGGGCGAGAAGCCATCAGCAATGCCAAGAGCTTTGGCAAGGTCGTCCGGCGAGACGGGAGGCCGGTCGCCGTTGATGGTTACCATCAGCACTTTGCCGGCAAACTGGTCGTCAAGCGCCACCATGCCACTGTTGAGCGACATCGCACAGTGATCGAAGGCAGGACGGACCTCAGGATCTCCGGCTCGGAGATCCGCGTTGGCCGGCGACATGATAGTGAGCTTGAGTACAGGGAGTACAGGAGGGGGATTTGGGGGAACTGGAGTAGGAATTGAGATCCCAGAGGTGGGGGAGGGGCGGGAGATTGGGGATGAAAAGGTAGGTTGAATTTCGAACACGCGCCAATATGCTCTCGACGGGCAAGCGCATGAAAACACCGGTGGCACCCAGATGTCGGCCTAAGAGTCCTTATTCTTTCTTTTTTGGAGAGCCCGACCTTTTTTTTAGGATCTTTTGAGAGCCCAGCTTGAGAGTCATAATTGACCTATTTGGCATTGCGTTACTACTCGGCCCATATTCAACGACACCTCACTGGCCCAAACAAGTGTACATCATCGAAAAGACACTGAGCTCAAATTATATAACTTGAAAAAAGGAGATACACTCTGAACACTGGAGAATGGTGATGCCCTCATTTAGCCCACCAGTAGTTCGAGACAATAAACAATTCGAAACAACGATATATACAACATTCAAACACTGACGAGTGACTACTACTGACATAAACAGCAAGACATGATAGTTCATAAGAAGTCTTGCTACACCACCAAAACGCACCTATCTGCACACTCAGACTCTCGTGATCTAGAGGAGAATGACATTCTAAATAGAGCCAACTATTACATAGTAAGAGTGACATAGACGAGGATGACCAAATGGCAAGGAATATGCATAACAAAAGAAAGAACTACCCATCCAGAACAAGCAGCAAAGACAACAAAGTCATTGGAAGAGATGATCCAACACCATCATAATTTGCAGCCCCGCTTCAGCGACCAATGATCCGTAGACACCAGTACTCCACCCTTTCAACGCAACAGCCCAATTACCTATCAACCTGAAGGCTTGAACCACATCATTGCCTGTCGTAATAGAGACATCCAAGGATGAAAGTTAATCCGGATGCCTTTCTCATTCTCACCTTCTTTTGGCTGCAGGCTATATCGTTGACAATCAGGTGAGTTTGCTCCCGAACTCCTAGGGCTCGCCGTGTAGACATAGTTTTCCATAGCAAACAGAGCCTCTCTGCCATCAAGGTCCTTGCCAACGGTGATCTCCTGGTTAATCGGATAATTGAGTCCAAGAAACAGAGAGTGTGAACCAAGGCTGTTTACCCGCCTCCAACTAAGAAATCCTGACGGCCCCAACTAGCTGGTATCCTGCTCATAGACGTAACAACCACTCTCCGGATACTCACGTATTTCATGGTGCTTGTATACAGTGGGGTTTTTGCAATATAACTTTTCCAGCTCATGTGTCCGAATGATCATTAGTCTTTTGCCGTCGCCTGATCGAGCGAGGAACCAGTTGTGCTTCCCTGTTTTTTGCAAAGGTGGTGTGATTACAAAGGGCAGTAACTGTAGGGACACTGCATGATATCAAAAAGGACATGCATTGTTAATGTAAGATCATCATTGTTCAGAGTATGAGTAGGATAATGCAAGAAACATCATTGATATGTCCCTGTTGGAATTGGGAGGAAAATACAGGGAAATGTATACTGGGTTCGAAAATATAGAAGTGCCATGCATGATTATACTCATGTTATCTCGCAATCGATTCTTCACAGGAAGCTACCATGTCATGCATGTTATGGAATCCTGTTCTGTCTTCACAAACAAATTCTTCAAGGTAACTAACAGACCATGCATTGTCATATACTCGTGTTCTGTGGGCAAAAAAATTCTGAGGATATTTTTCTAGCCATTGATTGCTGAAGGGCGAATATAGGTATGTACACATGGTAAGCATTATAGGATTTCACTACTTCCAAATATAGAGTTCTCCATATGCACATTTACTTCCCTAATGTATGGTTAGATGAAACCAACAGTGTGTTGCATGTTTCCACATCATGAAAATGAGGAAATTGACATGGCCATTGATACACACTCATATTTAGTAGTAGTATATAGATTAATGTAGAATAAGGAGAATATCCATATATTCCTAACCGTTTGATTATTCAGGGGTACAAATTGGTTGTAATGACATGATCACAATCGCATGAATTAACTCATTCCAAATATAGCTGATTTACGGCGTCTCTAATACATTGTCGTAGTTCTACTCAAATTCTGCTCAAACAGGGATATGCCAATCATCACAAAAAGTTCAAACAGTGTCATGGCATCATCATTAACATGAGATGGAAACAACTTACACGCGTCGTCCCAGCAATACGTTGTGCCATCTCCTTTGTCGATCGTGTAGATGATGCCATTGTGTTCAATAGCATCACAGAAGTGTGTATCAGCTTTGACAATGATCCACTGCGAGCTGAGTTGTCTCCAGCTAAAGAAGGCACTAGCGTAAAGATAGGCGAGTCCACGGTCGAACAAGGCAATTAGCTTGAAGTCTGCGTAATTCGCATGTCATGTGGGCACTTGGCAGACTACAATTTTCTGCAAAACAAGGTCCGTCCAACTGACATGGTAATCTAGATGACTAGGACCGCGACGGTAAAACTCTATATAATCCAACGGAGGAAGGATAATCTCATGGGAGGTCTGGAAGTTCGCGAGCACCAACTTTTTACCATCTTCTCTGAAGGCAGCCATCCAGTGGGAGTTCATGCCGACCCAGTACATACCTGTCAAGAAGTTTTGGGCGATGGTGATCGGATCGAAGTCGAGGGAAATGATGTACGGCGACCCACTACATACCTACAAAGAAGTTTCGGCTAAAGGAGATCGGATTGAAGTCGAGGGGCATCATGTACGCCTCTGTATCATGGTGAGCCAATCTCGCAAGACCAGATAGCAGCAAGCAGGGTGTCTTGAAAAGCTTTGGCCTCGCTTCGATGATGGCTGTGTGCATGCCTCTCAAGCATGCAGCCAGCTGCAGGGCGCTCAACATATCCATACACGAACAACAGAGGTCGAGGACGTCACTGGGGAGATTGCTCCAATCGCGGCTCATATGGATCCTGCGCGGTTCGCGTTCGACCATGGTGGAGTTTGGAAGGTAGGGTTTTGGGGGGCTTGATTTACGGGGGAGAAGGCTGTCGGTGCTGGAGCGGCTAGCGAGTGAATAGTGGTACTGGGGGAGGTGAGCGAGGCGAGGGTATGCGGGGGCACAGTGAGATAATGAAGAGTGACCTCAGGATCTCTGGTGAGACGAAGATGGAGATGGAGTGGTGCTAGGGGAGAGGGAGACGAGGCGAGGCATGCTATACAGCGGCGGTGACAGTGACTGCACGGTGCACAAGGTGAGGCTGACTTTGGTAACCTGGACACGCCACCTGGACTGGTGTCACCTCGGGCGTAGGGTCTTGTCATTTCACTGCGAGGACCGGATGAATAATAATATTTTCACCATCAAGTGTACCACAGTTGTACTACTACTAGTAGTAGGAGTAGTGGGAACATGAGTAGTAATTCCGTGCTAGCATGCCTCTGGGTTCACTTCATCCTCCAGGTATCATCCATATTGCAAGCAGAATCAAATTCTCGTTTGCATAGGTCCCACCTGTCAGGAGGGGTGCAGAAATAAAAAGGAATCATAAAATGTCTCACCACGGTGATTCGAAAGAGTGACCTCAACTAGCCAGTGGCACATGTAGCGCTGGAAGGATGGGCACGTACAGGGACATGCCCCACTCCTCAGCCTACCCGCGTAGCCTTTTCGTTTAGTCTACCTAGTCGTCTAATCAACTGCCTGCAGGCCACTTCTGGAAACTTCCACGGTCTGAGTTAATCTCCAACGGTACACCATGAAGTGATACTATCCGAGAGATATACAAGTCTGCTAGCTGGCTAGCGGTAATACTCTCTCGAACAGGCAGGAAGTGGGCTACTTTGGAGAGGCGGTCGATAACGACGAAGATAGCATTATTCCCTTTCCTGGTCCTGGGAAACCCGGTAATGAAGTCCATACCGATCTTGTCCCATTTCCATTCAGGAATAGCTAACGGTTTAAGGGTGCCAGCAAGCCGTTGTTGCTCTGCTTTGACTCGACAACATACATCGCAGTTAGCAATGAATTGAGCGATTTCTCTCTTCATCCTAGTCCACCAGAACCTCTGGCATAGGTCCTGATACATTTTGGTACTAGCGGGATGAATCATGAGAGGAGATTCATGAGCCTCCTTAAGGATCAGCTGCCGTAGATGTTGGTTCTTGGGAACTACTAAACGGTTCTCGAAGAAGACAACACCTCGATCATCCGTAGAGAAACTTCTAGCGACTCCGCTAGCAATGCTCTCCTGGAGTCGGGATATACCCTTATCACGCTTCTGGGCAGCTATGATTTGATCCATAAGGGTAGGTTTCGCCACCAAGGTGGAAAGGAATCCTCGAGGAACAATGTGAAGGTTAAGCTTACGAAATTCCTCGTGAAGAAGTGGTTGCCCTTGTTGTAACATCAGGTTGTTACAATAAGACTTACGACTTAGTGCGTCGGCCATGACATTGGCCTTCCCAGGGGTGTAAGTGATTCCTAAGTCGTAATCTGTGAGCAACTCAACCCAACGTCTTTGCCTGAGATTCAAATCCGGTTGGGTGAAGATGTATTTCAGACTTTGGTGATCGGTGAAGATTTCACACCGATTACCAAGAAGGTAATGTTGCCATGTTTTGAGTGCGTGGACTACAGCTGCAAGCTCTAGATCATGTGTAGGATAGTTATCCTCATGTGGATGCAACTGTCGAGATGCGTAAGCAATCACTTGACGATCTTGCATGAGTATGCAACCTAGTCCCTGTGGCGAGGCGTCCCAGTAGATAATAAAATCCTTAGAAAAGTCTGGTGGTACCAGTATGGGCACAGATGTCAGGCGTCTTTTCAGTTCCTGAAAGCTGGACTCGCACTGTGGGGTCCATTCAAACTTTTTATCTTTCTTGAGGAGTTCAGTTAGAGGTTTAGCAACCTTGGAGAAATTCTCGACGAAGCGTCGGCAATAGCTCACTAAGCCAAGGAAACTCCTAACTTGCTTGACCGATTCAGGGGGGAGTCCAATCAAGGATGGCTTGAACTCGCTCAGGATTGACGGCAATACCCTTACCAGAGATCACATGGCCTAGATAGGTCACTTCCGGTAACCAGAATTCACATTTTGAGAATTTGGCATAAAGGCGGTGCTCTCGAAGTTTCGTCAATACTAGCCTTAGATGCTCGGCATGATCTTTCTTGTTCTTGGAATAGATGAGTATATCATCGAGGTATACCACGACGAATTTATGCAAATACTCCATGAATATAGAATTCATTAGCCGGGAGAAAGTGGCTGGGGCATTGGTTAACCCGAAGGACATGACAGTGTACTCGTATTGGCCATAACGAGTAACAAAAGCCGTCTTGGGAATGTCCCCGTTCTTGATTTTGATTTGATGGTAGCCCAACCTCAAATCCATTTTGGAAAAGACTGAGGATCCAGCGAGCTGATCATATAGGTCGTTGATCCTGGGGAGCGGATACTTGTTCTTTATGGTGACCAGATTGACAGGTCGGTAATCTACAACCATCCATTCCGTTCCATCCTTCTTCTTGACGAAGAGGATGGGACAAGCCCAAGGGGAAGAACTAGGACGGATGAAACCCTTTTTCAAGGACTCATCGAGTTGTTCCTTAAGCTCAGCTAATTCTAGGGGTGCCATCTTATAAGGTCTCCTAGAAATTGGGATAGTTCCTGGAATAAGATCTATCACGAACTCGACATCTCTGTCAGGTGGAACACCTGGCAGTTCTTCTGGAAAGACATCCGCAAAGTCACGGACTACCGGAATATCTTCGAGTTCTGGTAGAGGGCTGGCATTAAGGGAGTAGAGCTGACGCTCAGCCATTCGGGTCAAGACATTGACTGTCTTGCCGGATGGGTGTGTAAGTTGAACGGTCCTAGTGTAGCAATCAATCTTGGCGTAATGAGTTGTCATCCAATCCATACCCAAGATGATGTTTATGTCCGAGGACTTGAGAGCGATTAGTGATGCAAGGAAAACAAGTCTATCGACAAGAATTTCATTTCCATGGCTTACCCTAGAGGTTTGGCACTTTGAACCTGGAGTTTGAATAACCATGGAAGTAGGCATGTCACAAAAAGTCATGTTGTGCATTCGAGCATAGCTCTCAGATATGAACGAATGGGATGCTCCAGTATCGAAAAGAACACATGCCGGATGGCAGTTAACGAGAAGCGTACCAAGGACGACGTTAGGATCCTCATAAGCTTCCTTAGCAGAGACCTAGTTGACATGACCACGTGCAGTGGGGATTGGCTTGACATAGTTCACCTTGCCAGTTGGCTTACCACGGCCAACGGGTTTTCCTGGCTGGTTTTGAGGACACTCATGCATGTAGTGCCCCGGTTCTCCACACTTGAAGCATGTCACAGTGCCAGTGCATGGAGCAAAGTTGGTAGGTGGTCCTCCATAAGTCTTGGCAGGTGCATACTGTTGAGTTGGGCGAGGCGCCTCATAGGATGGCCTTGGTGTGTACTTGGGTGGCAGAGCAGTGTTAGGAACCCACACACGGCGCTTGTGAGAGCCAAAGCCGGATGAGGAACCAAAGTCACGAGGATGCTTGCGTGTGGCTTCGAAATCAGTCTGGCCCGTCTCAGCACTGATAGCTTTGTTTACCAACTTCTGGAAGGAGGTGCACTCATGCAGACGTAGATCTCGGCGGAGTTCAGGGCTGAGTCCCTTGCGGAACCTCGCCTGCTTCTAGGCATCGGTGGATACTTCCTCAGGTGCATAGCGTGCCAAGTTGCCAAACTCGCGACTATAGCCATCCACTGTTAACCGGCCCTGGGTGAAATTGCAGAATTCCTCCCGCTTGCGATCCATGAGACCTTTCGGAATGTGATGTTCACGTAATGCCTCACTGAACTCAACCCAAGTAGTGATTTGGCCAGCAGGACGCATAGCCTCAAAGTTCTCCCACCAGAGACTGGCAGGGCCCTCAAGATGGTAGGCGGTGTAGGTAACCTTGTCAGCTTTGGCCACACGGGCAGAGTGTAGCTTGTGGGTGATACTACGAAGCCAGTCATCCGCATCCAGAGGTTCAGTGGAGTGATGGAACTTCGGTGGGCACATCTTGATAAAGTCATTGATTGACACCACGTCATTCCTCTGACGGAACCCAGTGTTCTGCTCTCTGCGTTCCAGCAGACGGTTGGTCTCTCTCTTGTTCCGTTCTGCCTCGAGCATAACTTCAGCCAAGGAGGGTGGCTGGGGCAGATTCTCATCTCTAGCCCCACTAGCCTCACCCTGCTCCTGAGCAGCAGGAGTGCTGCGAGTGTTGACCATCCTAGGAAAACAAAACAACGGTTTAGACAAGGATGGCAAAAACTTGACATAGGAGTGCAGAATGTAATGGATGACACGGAATGCAGAGATGTTCATCCGTACGACATGGTAATATAGAAACTGCCATATATACATCGGTGGTCATACACACCATACATAGTTTAGTACAAGCCAGGGCTAAAGTACAACTGCGGTGAAAGACGATACATCTCATCAAAGGCATTCCAAGCTCCTATACATTATTTAACTACACCTCCGGAATTCAGTACAAACTAAGTCATATTCTACAAGACACGCAGGACTGTGGAAATAAAACAACTACGATACTACTTCTGCCACAGTCTAGCTCAGACGTTCCCGTAGTAATCTTCGTAAAGATTACCACCGTAGCCTGGAAGTGGAACAGATGGATCTTGAAACTCTCGAGCACTCGAAGGCTGTGGACCATAAGGACATGGATGTGGCCTCGGTCCCGATGCTGGTGGTAACCGACGCCCACATGGAGGTGTAATACCCCCAACGTCACGCCAATCCATACGATCAGGCAGACGAGTCCGCACGGGATACAAATCCCGCATATCCAGATATCCTGCGTGCACAACAGGTGCAAGCCGTGTCAAAGTAGTCCAGTGGGTGGCTCGAGTGTTATACCGCTCCATCCGGAGGGCACGGACCTCACGGTCCCTATCCTACAGCATCTGAACAGTAGTCTGAAGCAGTGGCTCCTCATGAGCAGCATCAGTATACACACCAGTGTAGTAGCCTTCCTCTCCAGGAAGTGAGGCTGGCAGGTAACAGAACTCAGTGTTCAGCAGCAAGGCATGCCTAGCCTGAAGGATGGTCATCATCGAATAAGCGGCATCCTGCACTGCCATCTCGATAGTAACCCCAAGTCCATAAAACCAATGGATGGGGTCGTTAGCTCCGGGATATGAGGGGTATATCCGGACTGTGCAGAAATACTGACTCTGATTGAAATCCCGATACTGTTCCTCCACGATGTACTCAGGATACCAGCGATAACCGGTCTCAGTCAACACACAGACTAGCATGGCCGTGTGACCGGGCACATTAATGCACCGAGTCAAACGAACCACTTGGTGAGGTGTGCGGCCAGACATCTGAAACACGAAGTAATGCAAAGGCATTAGTATTTATGGAAGAAATCGGGCAGCATAACAACTGTAAATGCTCAAAAAAAGATTTGACACATCATACAAATGATAGCATAGCCACTCAACAATATCATATCAAGGTTCCGGGTCCAACTAATCATCATACCAAAAGGGTAGAAACTGAACTGAGGCTTGAAACCAACAATCCTAAGAGTCTACAGATTAGTATCACGTGAACCTAGTAAGGATGAGAGGCCTAGTCATGAACCCCCATAGAAAGAATAGACTGACTCAGATCAGAAGGGCATAAGGTAAAGAAGTAAAAAGAGCCTTACGTTCCCTTCCACAATCAATTCCCCTACATATAACTAAGAATTTTTCTAGACTCAACATCGACCAGTTTGGCTTGAGAAACCTACAGGCAGTCCGGCTCTGATGCCAACGCTGTCAGGACCCCGATCCTAAGTCACATCGATCTAGCTTGTAACACGTCATATCACTTTGCGGCCTCACGCACGGTATCCCCACGGGTGCCACCTTACTTGGCCCGGGACCGTTTGCGCATTTTGGCACACGTATATGACAGTGTCGCTAGCATCCATATGACAGAGAACCCGGGCCGACATGGCTAGTTATAAACCAAAAGTGGCACTAAATACAAAGACAGGCATTCATGACCCAGCAACGAACGTGTCGGTCATCAACGTACGAACCCAAGTCGTAGCAAGCTACATGGACTTAAAGGAACAACGCGTGACATTTCCCCTAAGGGACAGACACAGGAACGAAGAAGGACACATGCCGGCCAGCCTACGTATTCCGAGCAGTAGCAAGCTACCAAGGCTCATTGGAAGCACTAGGAGGCATTTCCCTGTAAGATAGGCTACCAAAGGAAAACAACTAGGTGTCGGATCCCACACATACCAAGCATTTAAATCATACACACAATATGCTCAATATGTGCAAATACAACATTGCATCACAATAGAACTCTATGACTCAAAGTACTTTATTTAAGAGGCTCCGAAGAGCCATACATAACATATCCATACAGGTAGGGGTCACATGACCCAACACTCAAGTCATACAGTCATACAAGCACAAGCGGAAGCTAACATGTCTGAGTACAGACAACTTGGAAAATAAAACAGGCTTGGTGTAGCCTGACTATCTACAAGGCCCTTCACAAGCTCCCGATCTCCGTCTGGGTAGCAAGCTACTCGTCGACGTCAACGTCTATGTAGAACCCATCAGAAGGGGCAGGGTTCTCCTCTGCAACAGTTATTAAGCAAACATGAGTACAAAGGTACTCAGCAAGTCTTACAACAGAACCTATCATACATGCAACATTATCAACAGGGGTAGTGGAGTTCATAGCAGAAAGCCAGCTCTGACTCTTGGCTAACCTATACTATGACTCTCAACATATTATGACTCTCAACATATTGCAAATTAATACTACGTACACGAGTCCTCTACTCACCACAACAATACACTACCGTGGATCCTCTTTCGTCATCCTACGGAAGGGCCATCCATGGCACTCACACTTGTCTTGAGGCTTTTAGTAGTATCCATCAACTTGTCTATGAGCTGTAAGAGTAACCAAGTAGTGCGTATTGCGAACAACGGCTATTCGAATAGATTGGTAACCCTGCAGGGGTGTACTTCTTCACACATGTTTCCACCACTTAGCGTCTGCACACGACATGTGCTCGGCAGACTTCAAGCGAAAGCCGACGTGGGTGTAGACCACGACCTAACCAACCACTCAAGTCTCTCGTCCAGGTTTATCGCCTATTTGGGTTCCATCCGTGGGGAGATCCGGCCGGGGTGTCGCTCACGGCCCCAAACGATGTGTATAGGGTTCCCGAGTCACCAAACGGGCGACCGGTACACCGTGCCACGTACCTGTCGCATCACAGCCCACCCCGAGGGTCAGCGCTGCGCACGACCACCAGTAAACTACAAACACCAGAAACTAGTTGCAACTCCTGGACAGAGAACATGGACAGTCAATAAGTCGAGCAGGGTCATTTTTCAGGGCCCAATGTGTGGTAGTAGCTGTAACTTGAACCACGCATACAGATCTCAGGTCCTATGGACGGTTCCAATGAAACAACCCACCACGTACTCCTACATGGCCTTTCATCGATACCTTTACCAAACAAGTTCCACACTTCCCTCTCTTTACCGATATGATCGTTTCACTCTGATCCATCACCCAGATGAACCAGACCAGACACAACTCTAACCATAGCAGGCAACATAAACAAATAGCATGGTGGATCACACATCACATGGCTCAATCAACTCCTACACATGCTAGTGGGTTTCAACTATTTACTGTGGCAATGACAGGTCATGCAAGGGAATAGGGTTCAACTACCGCAGCAAGTAGCAGTTCACACGCTGTTGCCTTAATGCAGTAAAAGAGAGCAGGAGCGAGAAGATGGGTTTTTATCGGAATGATCAATGGTTGCTTGCCTGACAGAGTGGTTGTCGGGTACTGCTCTTCAGTTGGATACGCAGAAGTATCCTCGGGAGCAGGACCTAACACGGAGAATACCGGCGATACAATTAATAAGCAAACAAATGCAACAATATGATGCATGCTCATGATATGGCAAGATGCATGTGTCTTGGGCTAATGCATCTATAAACAGAAGGGTTTGAGCCCATTTGAATCAAAGATTCAAATTGAAACTCAAACTATTATTTATTTAAGTGCATTATCATGTTTTAATGTATACAACAAGGTTAACTTGCTCAAACATGCATGAAACTAGTGCCATTGGAAAGATTGGGTTTTTCTAATCAATTTTCATATATAAATCTTTTCCATCTGAGCTACTGTTGAATTTATATGATTTTTTGAAGTTTAAAGCATTTTCTGGAATTTCCTGAATTGTTTTTAAATCAAATAATCCTAGAAAATCCTTTACTGCGTCAGCATGACATCATGCTGACGTCAGCCAGTCAACAGGGCGTCTAGGTCAAACCTGACCAGTGGGCCCCACTGGTCAGTCTCTCAATACTAACTAAAAAGAGATTAACACTAAACTAAAAGTTAACAGGGGCAGGGCCCCACATGTCAGTGGCTCACTAAACTAATGACATCAATTAGTACTTAATTAAAAACCTAAACTAAATTTAGTCAATGGCCGGCCCCACATGTTAGTGACACGGGGGGGGG
>LR738712.1:515946230-515986056 GCA_902687465.1 Secale cereale
GGGGGGGGGGGGGGGGGGGGGGGGGGGTCCAGGCGTGGTCAAAACAGGTCAACCCCACCGGCGACTCGCCGCCGGCAAGAGCCAGGACGGCGACACGGCTCGGAAACAGCATTTCGATGACCAAATTAGCGGCGGAGGGCATCTACAGAGAGCTAGAGGAGTCACGCATCCATCGGGACAGGACGGAGCAGCTGGGGTGGCCGGAAACGACGGCGACAACCTCAACGGCGGCGGCCGGAGCTCGGGTGCTGATGAAAACTACGGCACAGGTCACCGGAGGTCCAACGGTTGGTTCCTACGGGTGCTACGAGCGCTCATGAAGACGACGGGCATGTGCACGGAGCCAAATGGGCACCCGAGCCTCGTCGACGGCGAGCTTGTGCGGCGGCGTGCTACGGCGAGCAAGGGGACGGCGTCTACGGCGAGCAAATGGAGCGGGGAGGAGAGGGGTTTGACTCAGGAGCTCACAAGGAGGCGAATGAGATGCTCAGCGGGCTCGGGGAAGCGTCGAGGCGGGCGCACGGTCGCCGGCGATCTCCACGGCCGTAGGTTGAAGATGGCGACGGTGTTGGTGAAGCAGGGCTTCTGGCGTCATGTAGCTCGGTGCAGAGGACGAGGAGGACGAGGCGGAGCTTCTGGGCAAAACAGCTGGGCGAGAGAGGCACGGTGGCTACGGCGAACGGCGTCGATGGCGACGGTGGCGCTCGGCCACGAGACGCGGAGCGAGAGAGACGAGGCATGGAGAGAGGGGAGCGGTCGAGGGGGTCTGCGTGGCGACGTCCAGAGCCATCCAGGCGTCGGAGGGGGTAACCAGGCAGGCAGGAGGTGGCCGGCGCGTCGGCGGCGCTCGCCACCGAGCTGCTTCGTGCGCTGGCACGGGTAGAAGACGGGCATGCCCCTGGTGGGCTGGGCCGTCTGGGCCAGGCAGGTAAGTGGGCTCAGGTAAGTCTGCTTCCTCTTTTTTCCTATTTACTTTCTGTTTCATTTCTTTTGTAACTTTGTTGAATTAATAAAAATGCTAGAACATTTTTATAGCTCATAAAACTAGTCATGCCCACTGTATATAATATAAAAAGTATGGAACATTTTAGTTTATGATTATTTGGGCACATAAAATATTTTATAGCATTTAAATGCCCAAATGCAAATACCATATGAATTAATCCAGAGACCTTGGATGTCCTAGAAAATTGTGCACCATTTTTGGCAGAGGTTTGAGACCAAGGAAGAAATGATGAACATTTTTTAAGGGCATTTTAGGTACATTGGAAAAGATTTTATCAAACCCTAGTTGTTAGAAGAGGGGTGCTGGGGTTTCTGTCATTCCCATTTCAAGTTTCTGTGGAAAGTAAACATGATGCACACTCTAGCTAGTCGTAATGCAAGCACTGACTAGGGATGTGACATTGGAGCCGTACAACCTTGATTCGAAAAGCATCGCTGACCTACAAACCAGAATAAAAATTCCTGTAGAAGATTGTGATAAACCGGCACCATCCCTATTCGGCGTAGCAAATTTTGTGCTAGCAACAAATCTTTAGAAGGGTGATGAGACGCTGGCATTAAGGTCGTCTGGATGGGAGAATTATCCCTTGATGTACGAGCGGATAAAATATGCTGCCCTTGATGCCTGTGTGAGTTTCGAGATAGCTGCAAGTCCAGGGAGCTTGTTGCGAAGCTGTCTCCCACAGAAAATGAGAACAAGAAGAAGAAGAAGAAGAAGAAGAAGAAGAAGAAGAAGAAGAAGATGCTACACCAGCGGCAGGGGATTATGGATGGATGAACTATTTCCTCTCTTGTAAAAGAATATTCCCTCTCTATGTATATTGATATAGATGGACTATTTCGATGGTGTGCATGTCTTTGGAACAAGTAGTAGCGTTGGTCCGCTTGACTATAAGGAACTATTTATTCGCCTAGCTTTCTCTACTACTCCTTCCAGTGATCGGTATGCAATGCATGTGTCCGTAGACATGATAGCTTGTCCATGGAAGCTCAACTACGACAACCATCACATTTCATCCACTGCCACTCGCGATTCCACCGACGCCACTCCAACCCATGGCACCACGTCCCCCGACGGGCGCCTCACCCCTCTCGGCCGCACCGCCCCTCTGCCTTTGTGTGCATGACATGTGGGCCACCTTAAATGCGGCGAGCGTCAAGTTTCTACCACAGCCACACGCGATTCCCACGACGCCACACGAACCCATGACACCACACATCCCGCACTGTCAAATTTTCATCCAGCGGCTGTGACACATTTCGTCCCGGGCATCAATCCTCAGCTGGAGTACTTCTGTACTACATGTAGTACCCGCCGGTGTGGCCATCTACGCCTCGTAACGCCCCGACACCCAGCTGTGGCACCCTCGCCACGACCACGCCACCATCGGCCGGCTCATCTCGAACAAGTGAGTCGCGAACCACACCACCACCATGAGAATGACATGTGGGCCAGTTGCATTTAAAGTCCGCATGTCATTGACTCAAAGGCCGGGCACTAAGCCACTGAAGTTTGGTCCCATGGGCCCCGAGAGGGAAATGTAACTCCCGCGGCAGGCCTTGTGGTGTTCCCGCAGTACGAGTGTAACGCCCGGAGAATTAAGCTACAGTAATCCTCTCCTAATGATGCCACGTCATCGCTTTTACTGTTGCTAGAAGTCACTTTGGTTCAAACCGGTTCGAAGTCAAATTAAAATAAAGCCAAACAAATAAAGTGAAAGCACATTTGCTCCCTGGGTGGTTTTGGTAATTAATGACAACATACTTTGTGGTTGGACTAATGCTTTTATCAAGTATGTTTCAGGAAATTCAATCACATTGGCTTGGCAAAAGGACTGAAGAAGTGGACCCCTCAAAATGCTAAGGCAAGCATTGGCAAAAGCTCAAGACTCCATTTTTGGTTTAGTGATCCAAGATCACATTGAGTCCATAGGAAAAGCCAATACTATTAAAAGGGGATGAGGTTGTGTTGATGATCTGGTTGCTCAAGTGCTTAGTGATATATCTCCTTCAACTATCAGCAACTTTCACTACAATACACACTCATAAGTAATCTCGGACCAACCGATTTTCCAAACTCAGTCCCACCGAGATGAACCACCTCAGCCATAAGCCAAACCCTAGAAAAATCGGTCAATCCAAGTTTGAGATCGGTCTCACCGAAATACGGGCTGCCAAGCTTCTGTAACCGTTTGTCCTCAAATCGGAATAACCGAGTTGATGATTTCGGTCTCACCGAAACTGGCAAGTTCCTGTATTGACTCAAATCGGACAAACCGAGATGGTATTTTCGGTCCCACCGAAAACCCCAACGTTCACTATATTTGAACTTTCGGTCTGACTGAGTTGTCAACTTCGGTCTCACCGAGATTGCTCAATTATGTGTGTAACGGTTGGATTTTGTGTGGAGGCTATATATACCCCTCCACCCCTCTTCATTCGTGGAGAGAGCCATCAGAAAGAACTACCACTCCTACCTTACACTTTCTGAGAAGAGAACTACCTACCCTTGTGTTGAGATCAAGTTGCTCCACTCCCACCATATGGAACTTGATTTCTAACCTTCCCAAGTTGCTTTCCACTCAATCCTTTCTTCCACCACAGCCAAATCAGTGAGGAGAGTTGAGTGTTGGGGAGATTATCATTTGAAGCACAAGAGCAAGGAGTTCATCATCATCTACAACATCTATTACCTTTTGGAGGGTGGTGCCTCCTAGATTGGTTAGGTGTCGCTTGGGAGCCTCCGTCATCGAGATGTGGAGTTGAACCAAGAAGTTTGTAAGGGCAAGGAGATCGCCTACTTCGTGAAGATCTACCCCGAGTAAGGCTAGCCCTCCGTGGGCGTAGGCCATGATGGAATAGACAAGGTTGCTTCTTCGTGGACCCTTCGTGGGTGGAGCCCTCCGTGGACTCGCGCAGCCGTTACCCTCCGTGGGTTGAAGTCTCCATCAACGTGGATGTACGATAGCACCACCTATCGGAACCACGGGAAAAATCATTGCGTCTCCAAATTGCGTTTGATCTTCTCCACTTCTCTTTACTACATGTGCAATTTACTTTCCGCTGCCCATACTCTAGAATTGCATGTGTAGTGTGCTACTTGACTTGTGTGTTATGCAAAATCTGCCAAAAACTGTTCTTGATAAAAGACAGAATTTTTATCTTGTCGAGTAGTCTAATCACCCCCCCTCTAGACACTCTCACCTTCTTTGATCCCTCAATTGGTATCAGAGCTTTGGTCTCCATTGCTTTGGTTTACACACCATTGGAGGAAGATGGACGTGTCTACGTTTGGGAGTGTTAGCCATAGAGTGCCTATTCTTAATGGAGAGTCATATAACTCATGGATGTCTTAAATGCTTAGTATCTTTAAGATGTACAATTTATGCAAATATGTTGAGACCCCCTATGTGCCTCCTTTTGACCCCTTGCACCCTACCATGGATGAAGAGCTTGATTTGCTTCGTAACCTTAGGACTGTAAATCTTATCATTAGAGGGTTACCCGATGATTTGCTTAAGCTTGTTACAAACTTTGAGTGTGCCTATGCTATGTGGAAGTTCTTGGAAGAACTTTATCCGGACTACTATTTGAGAGGTCTTGATAAAATTCTATACAAGACTATTGAATTTGATAAGATGCACCCCAATGATCCCAACTTTGATAAATGCTTCTTTGAGCTTCGTGATCTTATGAAAAAGAAGGGTGATCCCGGTCTTATCAATGCTTTAATTAGAAAAGCTCTTGTATTGCATTCCGAAGATTATTGTCACATTGACAAAACTAATGCAAGAAGTTTTTATCAAATTGACCTGGGTGTTGATGATGAACAATCTATGGGTCAATATGATGATGAGCATGAGCATGATGATGATTACTCCGATTCGGACACCGAGCTAAACAAGGTCATGAAGAGTCTCAATCTCATGGCAAATCTGAGAGACTACATGTCCGGTGGAAAAGAGTGGATTCTTGATAGTGGATGCACCGATCACATGACTGGAGACAAAGACATGTTTCGAGAGCTTGCAAAGAACGATGGTCCACGCAAGTATGTGACTTTTGGAGACAACTCCAAGGGTAAGGTACTTGGCCTTGGTAAGGTGGCCATATCTCATGATAGCTCTATTCAAAATATCATGCTTGTAGAATCTCTTGGGTACAATTTACTTTCCGTGTCTAGATTAGCTGACTTTGGATTCAATGTGCTATTCACCAAAGTAGATTGCCAAGTCTTTCGTCGTGACAATCAAAACATGGCATTTACCGGTATCCGTAGAGGTGATCTATATATTGTTGATTTCACTAAGAAAGCCCAACCTAGAGCTTGTTTCATTGCTAAATCCTCTAAAGGTTGGTTATGGCATAGAAGGCTAGGACATGTTGGTATGCGTAATTTAGACAAGCTGATCAAAGGTGATCATATTCTTGGTGTTAAAGATGTTTTCTTTGACAAAGATAGACTTTGTAGTGCTTGTCAAGCAGGAAAACAAGTAGGTGGAAGTCATCCCGTGAAGAACATCATGACCACAAGGAGACCGCTTGAGCTTCTTCATATGGATCTCTTCGGTCCCAATGCTTACAAAAGCCTTGGTGGTAACTCCTTTGGTCTAGTTATAGTTGATGATTATTCCAGATTTACGTGGGTATTTTTCCTTGATGACAAATCGCAGGTTCAGAGAATCTTCAAAACCTTTGCCAGAAAGGCCCAAAATCAATTTGAGGTGAAGATCAAGAAAGTTCGAAGTGACAATGGAACGGAGTTCAAGAACGCCAATGTAGACTCTTTTCTCGATGAGGAAGGAATTCTACATGAGTTCTCGGCTACGTACACTCCTCAACAAAATGGAGTTGTTGAGAGGAAGAACCGAACGCTCATAGAGATGGCGAGAACGATGCTTGATGAATACAAGACACCGAAGCATTTTTGGGGAGAAGCGGTCGAGACAGCTTGTCATGCTATCAACAGGCTTTATCTTCATAAGCTCCTCGGCAAGACATCATACGAGCTCCTCACCGGTAACAAACCCCAAGTGGGATACTTTCGTGTCTTTGGTTCAAAATGCTATATCCTTGATAAGCATCGTCGGTCTAAATTTGCTCCTAAATCTCATGAAGGCTTTCTCCTTGGTTATGGATCAAACTCCCACACCTACCGTGTCTACAATAATTTCACCCGAAAGGTTGAAGAGACGGTAGACGTGAAGTTTGATGAATCTAATGGCTCGCAAGTAGAGCAAATGCCTATTGATGTAGGAGACAAGGACCCATCGGAAGCCATCCAAGATTTATCTATTGGAAAGATCCGTCCCATGGAAGTGAAGGAGAGTACCTCATCTACATATGTGGAGCCCCCTACCTCACGGCGAGATGAACCTCAAGGCAACATGGAGGCCTCCACAAGTGGAACTCACCAAGATGAGGAAGTGCAACAAGAAGATCCACCACAACCTCCTTCTCCACCGCCTCAAGACAACACCAACAACAATGAAGAAGAAGAAGAGGAAGATGAAGATGATGAGGAAGCTCAGCCACAACATCAACAAAAGCTATCCCGAGTTCGAGCAAGAGTCAAGAAGAATCATCCCGTGGAACAAATGATGAACGACATCAACTCCGGGAGAATTACTCGCTCTAAAACTCGATTAGCTAACTTTTGTGAGCATTACTCATTTATCTCTAGTATTGAACCTATGAAGGTAGAAGAAGCACTTGAAGACCCGGATTGGGTGAACGCTATGCACGAAGAACTACACAACTTCGAGAGGAACAAGGTATGGACTTTGGTAGAGAAGCCCAAGGATGATCAAAACATCATTGGAACCAAATGGGTGTTTCAGAACAAGCAAGATGAAGATGGACAAGTCATCCGCAACAAGGCTCGTCTCGTAGCTCAAGGTTACACACAAGTCGAAGGTATGGACTATGGTGAGACCTATGCCCCCGTTGCTAGACTTGAGTCCATTCGCATTCTTCTTGCTTATGCCAATCACCATGATATTACTCTCTATCAAATGGATATCAAAAGTGCTTTCCTAAATGGTGAAATTGAGGAGGAAGTATTTGTGAAACAGCCTCCCGGATTTGTGAATCCCAAAAAGCCTAATCATGTTTACAAGTTGCATAAAGCTCTTTATGGTCTTAAACAAGCTCCTAGAGCTTGGTACAAATGCTTGACTAGTTTTCTTCTTGAAAAAGACTTTGAGATTGGAAAGATTGACTCAACGCTGTTCACGAAAAGGGTCAATGGTGAACTATTTGTGTGCCAAATATATGTTGATGATATTATCTTTGGTTCAACTAACCCTCATTTTAGCAAGAAGTTTGGACAGCTCATGTCGGAGAAGTATGAGATGTCCATGATGAGTGAACTCAAATTCTTCCTTGGGTTGCAAATCAAGCAATCTAAGGAGGTTACCTTTGTCTCACAAACAAAGTACACCAAGGATCTCTTCAAGAAGTTCAACATGCAAGAAAGCAAAGGTATGAGTACCCCCATGCCTACAAGTGGACACAATGACTTGACAAAAGATGGAGAACCCGTTGATCAAAGGGTTTACCGATCTATGATTGGTTCTCTACTATATCTTTGTGCTTCTCGTCCTGACATAATGTTGAGTGTATGCATGTGTGCGCGATATCAAGCAGCCCCTAAAGAATGTCATCTTAAAGCTGTTAAAAGGATAGTGAGATACTTGATACACACACCAAACTTTGGCATTTGGTATCCTAAGAGGGCCTCTTTCGACCTTGTTGGCTATTCCGACTCGGACTATGCCGGTGACAAGGTTGATAGAAAGTCAACTTCGGGTACGTGTCAATTCCTTGGTCGATCCCTTGTATCTTGGTCCTCCAAGAAACAAAATTCGGTATCATTATCCACTGCCGAAGCAGAATATATTGCTGCTGGCTCGTGTTGTGCTCAATTGCTATGGATGACACAAACGCTTAAGGATTATGGGATACATGTGAGACATGTTCCCTTGCTTTGTGACAATGAGAGTGCTATTAAAATTGGACACAATCCAGTGCAACATTCTCGAACAAAGCATATTGAAGTTTGTCACCATTTTATTCGTGATCATATTGCCAAGGGTGACATTAATCTTAAGCATGTTCATACTGACAAACAACTTACTGATATCTTTACAAAACCTCTTGATGAGAAGGTGTTTTGTCGCTTAAGGAGTGAGTTGAACATCATTGATGCTTCAAACTTGGAGTGATAACTCCATTGATGCATGCAAGGCATGAGCCTCTTGACTAATCCTTGATATTTCTCTTATGATGATGATCATATGTCTTGGACACATTTGCCTCCTTGTATTGCATCTAACTCCTTGCAGGTACTTGGATGATCTACATTCCACAAGATTACCACACACTCAAATCTTGAGTAATCTTGTCATTGACCAAGTATCTAGCCCTTTGGGATGTTGAGCTCAAGGAACAAAATTCCACATATCCTTTTTGACATCTTATATATCTAGTATTTCACTCTTGTCATCTTGGATATCCTCGAGTATTTCCTTGCTTGCCTAACCCATGTAGGAAGATGAACTATACAAGTAGAAATGGCGCTCCAACTTCACATTCAATGAGCACCTACATCAAGTTTACCTACATAAGCAAAGCATCAACAAGCCCAAGGTATGTTCTTCACATCTTTAAGGAGCTTTGCTCAAAGTCATGAGTACAAGCAGCTTCATAAGATGTGATCACATCAAATGCTTAATCGAAAAAATGGCAACCCCATTTTGAGCTTAAATGATGAGTATGACCTATGATCAAATGTCCTCATTTGACTCCTAAGTTAATATACTCAAACATAGGTGACCTTGTCGCCGACCTTTATCTAGATGAAGTACATATGTTTTGGAGTCTTTCTGTTATGTTCTCTCATTGAGTTTTCTTTATAATAAAAAAAAACTTCATCTAGGAATCTTTTTCATTTTTATTTCTTCTGTCTTTGAGAATATCCTTCTGGCTCTGATTATTTCCTTGAAAATCTTTCACAAATTCATTGCAAATCCTTTGAAACATTCCTTGCAAGTGAGCTGAATTATTTCTATATTTCTTTGGAATTAAACTCGGCGTCACCGATTTAAAATTTTCGGTCTAACCGAAAAGGATCTGTCCTAAGTCCCTGACTTTCGGACCCACCGATCCATCTAATTCGGTGTCACCGATTTATCTCTTCCAGGATATCAACTTCTGCAGCTCCACTCAATGTTCTTTTTTGCCCTGTTGTGATTCTTAAGGATCCCACTTCTTTCTTTCCATCTTTCCTGCCCTACCTAGTTTGCTGTCCTTTTCGGCACTTGATGTCAAAGGGGGAGAAGACTTAGGGGGAGTAGGGGGAGAAGAGAAGACTTAGGGAGAAGAAACGCAATCTTATCTTAAGGGGGAGAGAATCACATCAAAGCTTTGCAGTATTTTACATTTGGACATCATTCTCAATTGGCATCATTCTTTTGATTTTGCTCTTTCCATCAAACCCCTTGTTCTGAGAGAACTCAAAGGGAGAGGAATTTTCACAATTGATATCTTATGGAAAGCAAAATCTCTCAGAGTTCATTGAAAATCTTTCAGTTTCGGAGACATGTTTGCTGATTCAAGCTTATGCTCAATATGAGACACTCTTTATACATGTCCTCCCTGGCTTGGTACTCTTGATGTTCTTGCAGTTGGTTGAAGGAATACTCTTGTGTTATCTAACCTTGTTTTCCCAAGTTTATCCCTTCAGGTACAATGCCAAGGAACCTCAAGGTAAGTATATGCACCTTGCAGAATGTGCATGATGGTGACTTGCTTGTAAATACTTGTTTGCAAGAAATCACCATGCACATATGCATTATCACTCACTTCCCTTTCATCTGCTCTGATGCATATAGCCAAGCTGCATGTAGCACATCCTGCTTATCTCTCTTGTGTGCTTGTGGTAGTCCAAAACCATAATCTATGAAAATCTTGCACACTTGTAGGGGGAGCCTGTGTACTACATGCTTGTCAAAGCTTTCATGATAATTCTGTCTTTCTTTCAATAAGCTTTGATGTTTTGTTTAGTGTGATTTTAGTGTGTTGCCATCAATTACCAAAAAGGGGGAGATTGAAAGCACATTTGCTCCCTGGGTGGTTTTGGTAATTAATGACAACATACTTTGTGGTTGGACTAATGCTTTTATCAAGTATGTTTCAGGAAATTCAATCACATTGGCTTGGCAAAAGGACTGAAGAAGTGGACCCCTCAAAATGCTAAGGCAAGCATTGGCAAAAGCTCAAGACTCCATTTTTGGTTTAGTGATCCAAGATCACATTGAGTCCATAGGAAAAGCCAATACTATTAAAAGGGGATGAGGTTGTGTTGATGATCTGGTTGCTCAAGTGCTTAGTGATATATCTCCTTCAACTATCAACAACTTTCACAACAATACACACTCAAAAGTAATCTCGGACCAACCGATTTTCCAAACTCAGTCCCACCGAGATGAACCACCTCAGCCATAAGCCAAACCCTAGAAAAATCGGTCAATCCGAGTTTGAGATCGGTCTCACCGAAATACGGGCTGCCAAGCTTCTGTAACCGTTTGTCCTCAAATCGGAATAACCGAGTTGATGATTTCGGTCTCACCGAAACTGGCAAGTTCCTGTATTGACTCAAATCGGACAAACCGAGATGGTATTTTCGGTCCCACCGAAAACCCCAACGTTCACTATATTTGAACTTTCGGTTTGACCGAGTTGTCAACTTCGGTCTCACCGAGATTGCTCAATTATGTGTGTAACGGTTGGATTTTGTGTGGAGGCTATATATACCCCTCCACCCCCTCTTCATTCGTGGAGAGAGCCATCAGAAAGAACTACCACTCCTACCTTACACTTTCTGAGAAGAGAACTACCTACCCTTGTGTTGAGATCAAGTTGCTCCACTCCCACCATATGGAACTTGATTTCTAACCTTCCCAAGTTGCTTTCCACTCAATCCTTTCTTCCACCACAGCCAAATCAGTGAGGAGAGTTGAGTGTTGGGGAGATTATCATTTGAAGCACAAGAGCAAGGAGTTCATCATCATCTACAACATCTATTACCTTTTGGAGGGTGGTGCCTCCTAGATTGGTTAGGTGTCGCTTGGGAGCCTCCGTCATCGAGATGTGGAGTTGAACCAAGAAGTTTGTAAGGGCAAGGAGGTCGCCTACTTCGTGAAGATCTACCCCGAGTAAGGCTAGCCCTCCGTGGGCGTAGGCCATGATGGAATAGACAAGGTTGCTTCTTCGTGGACCCTTCGTGGGTGGAGCCCTCCGTGGACTCGCGCAGCCGTTACCCTCCGTGGGTTGAAGTCTCCATCAACGTGGATGTACGATAGCACCACCTATCGGAACCACGGGAAAAATCATTGCGTCTCCAAATTGCGTTTGATCTTCTCCACTTCTCTTTACTACATGTGCAATTTACTTTCCGCTGCCCATACTCTAGAATTGCATGTGTAGTGTGCTACTTGACTTGTGTGTTATGCAAAATCTGCCAAAAACTGTTCTTGATAAAAGACAAAATTTTTATCTTGTCGAGTAGTCTAATCACCCCCCCTCTAGACACTCTCACCTTCTTCGATCCCTCATAAAGTTTTCAAATGACAAAACTAAAATGTTTAAAAAGTTGCAAATGTTCCATAAGTAATGACGGTGGTGACCCAACACTTTAGTAAAATAATAAAATGCCTTCTTGTGAATATAACAGTGACTAAACATAATTGCTAAATGCTTTTTAAATTATAAAAGTACTAAACTATTTTATTTTGTACCTCTAACTAAATGTGGCAGTGGTATATTTAATAGTACTAATTTAGAGTCTAGGTTTGTATTTTATAAATGTAAAAGTAGAATAAAACTAAATAGAAAACAAAAAATGAAAAATAATAAAAGGGAAAAGAAAACTAAACAGAAATAAAACAAAGCCCCCCTCCCTTGGGCCACCCAGCCCATCTACCCCAGCAGGCCGGCCCACCTGCTCCCGCTGCCCATCCACTCTGTTCACACGGGGTCGTGGCCACGCCCGATGGCCGACACGGCCGCGACCATCGCCGTGGCGGCCATCCGCCGACTACCCCTGACCTATAATGCCGGCGCCCCTCCCCGGCGCCCAAACCCTAATCCTCAGCCACTCCCACAGATCTCGCCTCCCCTCACTCTCTCCCTCG
Organism: Secale cereale; assembly: GCA_902687465.1. Taxonomy (NCBI): domain Eukaryota; kingdom Viridiplantae; phylum Streptophyta; class Magnoliopsida; order Poales; family Poaceae; genus Secale; species Secale cereale. Next base: position 515,958,431 of record LR738712.1, read on the forward strand.
GTGGATCCCCTCCATCCTGACGCCGCACCTCCGCGGCCACCGAGCCCCTCCTACCTCGTCGGCGTGCCCCGACCTCCGCCACCGTCCCCAGCTTCCTCTTTGCCGGCCAGACCGAGACGAGGGCCCCTGCATCGTATTCGTCATCGGACCCGACGAGCTCCGCCGTCAACCTCCTCCAACTCCGACTACCTCGAGTCTTCCTCGGGCTGTCTCTGCAACGGCAGTGAGCTCCCTCATCTCCTCCCCTCGCTGTTCACTCGTACGCATCCCCTAGCTACTATTCCCCACCGCGTCCGAGTACCGCCGTCGTTGCGTGCCCTCTACTGGCCATGCTCGCCACGCCCGCTCGAGCCCACCCGCTTGAGCCTGCTGCTCGTTCGCAGCCGCGCATCCCGTCCTCTGCTCCAGCGCTCGCACACATGTTCCGCCGCGCCCGGCCACTGCTGCCGCCGACCCGCGCGACGGCCGCGGCGCCCAGGGCCTCCCCTGGCCGCGTTCCCCACGCCATCGCCCGCACCAACATGCCCCCCTGCTCGCCGCTGCCGGGGCAGCGCCGCCACTGCTTGTCGTGGCCTCGCCGCCGCAGGGCACGGCCCCAGCCGGTTGGCCTCGCTCCGGCGCCGGCCCTCCTCCGCGCGCCCACGGCCTCGTACTCGCAGCCGCTCCTGCAGCTTCAGTCGGCCGGCGAGCCCCGCCATGGCCGCGGCCTTCCCTCGCCCCGTTCGGGCGTGCTTCGGCCCCGACGGGTTCGCCCCGCGCGCCCGCTCTGCGCATGGCGCCGCCGGCCGTCCACCGCCGCCGCGCCTGCTCCGGCCGGCCGTGGCCGCCGGCCGTGCCGCGCCGGCACCCCGCTGGCCTCGTCAAGGCTACCGCCTCGCCCGGGGCATGGAACCCCTCGGGCACGAGCGCCCAGCGCCCAGCGCCCGTCACGCCCGGCGACCGATATGGCCCTTGGGCCTATGGCACGTGGGGCCCGCCCCTTTTAAAAAGACAGAAATAAAAAAGGAAAAGAAAAAATAGAAATAATTAATTAATTAATTAATTAATCTAGCTTAATTAGCTAATTAACTCATGATTAACCTAATGTGTCTATGGCAGTAGGGCCCCACAGTTAATTAGACTAATTTAAGTAATATAGTACATACACGTGTCACGGACAGGTGGGTCCATCTGACTCTGCTGACTGGTCAACTTTGACCCAGTCAATGCTGACTGTACTGCTGACTGGGCCCACATGTCATTGACTGTGGCTGGATCTGCCCTTTTTAATAAAAGTATTTTACTATTTATTTCGAATTAATAATAATTTCAAAATATTAATAAAACTTTGAAAAATCATATAAAATAATCCGTAACTCGGATGAAAAAAATTTATATATGAAAGTTGCTCAGAACAACGAGACGAACCCGGATACGCGGTCCGTTCGTCCGCCACACATCCCTAGCATAGCAAACATGGAACAATCCCCCTCTAGTTCGCCTGCCCGAAAATGCCAAACACCGGGACTGCTTTCCCGGGTGTTATCCCCCTCCGCCGGTATCGTGTAGTACTGCGTTAGAACACCCCTAGCACCGCTTATTACCATGTCGTGCATCTGTATTGCATCTGTGTGCTATGTATTTATTGTTTCTTCCCCCTATTCTCTCTGGTAGACCCTAAGACTGCCGTTGATGCCGTTGTGATCAACTACGTCGACGACGACCCCTTCTTCTTGTCTGAGCAACCAGGCAAGCCCCCCCCTTTGATCATCCCGATATCACCCATTCCATTCTTTCTTATGCTTGCATTAGATTTTTGCTACTGTTATTGTTTGATCCTATTCTGATGCATAGCCTGCTTTTGTACTTGCTATTGTTACCTACAATGCTATGCTAAACTGCTTAATATAGGTTGGATAGTGATCCATCAGTGACCCCCACCCTGTCCTTGTTGCCCCTGCTTCATCATCGATGACTTGAGCAACGTGATTGAAGACCGGAGCCCGACTATCCTTGTTGCCCCTGCTTCATCATCGACGACTCGAGCAACGTGATCGAAGACCGGAGCCCGACACTTCACATCACATCACACCCCCTTTGTTCCTCGACTCTGCAGAGGTACTATCGGGTGCCAAGGGTGTAACCTCGTAACGCACTCATGATGATAACTCTGTAGTGTAGCTATTCGGTCGTGGTCATCGAGGGTGATTCCTCTTTCTCCATTCCCGATACGACTCTGTCGTGCAACCCCTCAAGTGTGAACCTCGGGGGTGATTCCTCATAGTTCACCTTGACGGACACATCGAGTGGAATTCGTCAGGGGTGATTCCTCGGGTTTTCCACCTTGATGTTTTGGACACACGGTTACATGGACTTTACTTGAGACCTTTGTGAAAGGCGGGCGGGCCCAGTGAGCACCCGCGGGAGTTGTTACGGTGGCGGCTGGCTGTTTAGCGGTATCACCTAGGAGGGGTGATAGCTCCGGACTTGTCCCGACAGCCGTCACTTCTGACAATAATGCACTAACAGATTTGGGTATTTGTTCTGAGTTGGCCTCTGGCCTTTACGCACTAACCGCCACGCAAGAATAGTTATGGGCCTCGGCGTCGTGGTATCAGCCGATGCTTTGTCAGACGTCCAATTCAGCATTGCGGCACGGTCGGATCGTGCTGGCCATCCGAGGCGGTACTGGTATTCACCCTGCGCGCAATGACCCGGAGTGCAACGGGCGATGGCCCATGACCCCGGAGTGCTTAGGATGTAGACCGACGGGGACCTCTCTGCTGAGCCTAGGTAGGGCTACGACGTGTTGATCTTCCGAGGCCGAGCATTCACCCAGAAAGGTGTGTCCGGCCAGAGGTGATCGAGCGTGAGGGTAACGTGGTGCACCCCTGCTGGGAAGTAATCTATTCGAATAGCCGTGTCCACGGTAATGGACGTTCAGTCTTATATCCTGATCTATTATAACTAGAAATGGATACTTGAGATATGTGTTGGATTTTTGGCCGCGAGATTACTTTCTCGCAGGGAGTCGAGGAAGGATCTCTAGGCCGTTAATACTACAACATGCTTGTTAATTATAAAATGCTATTCTGTATTTCCTTCTACTGCTTCAAGATGGTGTTTCCAGAAGATGCTTGAAGATGCTAGTCTTCGATAGGCTAGGCTTTCCCCTCCTCTTCTGGCATTCTGCAGTTCAGTCCACATATACAACTTTTCCTTTGATACTAATGCATACTTAGTATAGATCTGATGCTTGCGAGTACTTTGGATGAGTACTCACGGTTGCTTTGCTCCCCCTTTTCCCCCTTCTTCTTCTTTCTGGTTGTCTCAGCCAGATGGCGGATCCCAGGAGCCAGATGCCTCCCCAGTCGACGACTACTACTACCCCGACGGAGCCTACTACTACGTGGAGACAGCTGACGACTAGGAGTAGTTAGGAGGTCCCAGGCAGGAGGCCTTGCCTCTTCGATCGTTGATGTTTGTGCTAGCCTTCTTAAGGCAAAACTTGTTTAACTTATGTCTATACTGAGATATTGTTGCTTCCGCTAACTCTGTTGCTTTCGAGCTTCTGTATTCGAGCCCTCGAGGCCCCTGGCTTGTAATATGAAGCTTGTATTATTCTATTTGTGTCTAGAGTTGTGTTGTGATATCTTCCCGTGAGTCCCCGATGATTAGTGTACGGACAAATCGGGGGCGTCACAAAGAGCTCGTGCCAAACCCGAAATTTGTGTCTTACTACTACCAACTACTAGTAAGGTACACATGCATTGCATGCATGAGATTCTGGTGGTTTGTGCATTATGCTTCTACATGTGGCAGAATCTGGTGGAATGTAGATGATATCCAATGACCAGTAGTGCTCGGATTTGCCATCTTTGTACCGTCGGATTGGCTTCATCCAACAACCAACTTTCAAAGTTATGGTTTGTTTTGCAGCCTAAGGTTGCCACGCCTAAGCTTAGGCGTGCCACAAGTGTGTTTGGTTGCGTTCTCGTCTCAGCATAGTTGTTCCCTCTTCATGCATGCTCAACTCAACACCCCTCTTCATGTATGCTCTCTTCATGCATGCATCTAGTGTATTTGTGCTAATCTAGTGTGGACTCATGCACCCTCCATACACTGTACCAAACAGCCAAAAATGGGTCGAGAAGGGAACTCTTGGGATCATGCACCCTTCATACACCCTACCAAACACACCAGGCATGTGTTTGGTTCATTGCTACACTTGTAGCTTGTCACACTTTTCTAGCTACATGGTCCACATGTCATAGACTCAACTTCTTGCCAAATCTTGCCACACTTGTGGGGGCCATTTTGTTAGCCACATTTTTTGTGTCAAACACACTTTGCATAAGCTTAGTTGTGGCAAAGTTAGTCATGAATGAAGTTCAACCATGGAGTCTTCTAGATTCTGCATGTGGCAGAATATGGTGGAATGTAGATGATATCCAACGGCTAGTAGTGCTCGGATTTGCCATCTTTGTACCGCCAGATTGGCTTCATCCAACGACCAACTTTAAAAGTTATTCACACGCTATATAGGGGGTATAGATATAGATGCGCCGGCCCGTTGCAATGGATCCAAAGTATACCTGTTTAGTGCAGTGCACTCTAAACACATTATCTATTTATTTTTCTCTAACCTTTCGTAGCCATGCAACCAAGCCACATAAGCTTCATGGGTGCCCCCCACATCATATTATTCATACTACGTTGACAGAAAAAAAGATAAATCACCTAAAACAAGATCCTCCCGTTTTTTGTTCCTACGATGATGTGCCGTGCATGTACCTACTAGTTGTATAGTGGTAGTACTAGTTGTATAGTACAAACTTGGTACTAGTAGGAGTAGAGTCATACGGAATGCTCCTACTCTATCAACGAGCCCCATCTGACACCAAATTTCTTGGCTTCCGTGCTACAGCTAGATCTTCCCCTCGTTTCTGTTTTCCAACCCAGCGGCGGGCGGGGTGCGGTTTGCCAATAGTCGGTTTGCTCAACGGCGGTCCCACATGAAAGTGAAAATGCTAGTCAACACGCCTTCCCTAAGCTATGTGTCGTGTCGGACGGGTTATGGAGTACTCCCGATTCCCGGGCGTGTGTGGGGGGAGTGCGACGCGAACGTGGCAGGCCTTTTCCTTTTACTAGCAATGTGCCCGTGCGTTGCGACGGATCCAAAGTAGTAGAATAGTAGTACTTGTTCACAAACTTGAAAGAAATCACTCTTGTTTTGATATACTCCTAATATATTACTCCCTCCGTTCCTAAATATTTGACTTTTTAGAGATTTCAAATGGACTGTCACATACGGATTATATAGACATATTTTGAAGTGTAGATTCACCCATTTTGCTCCTTATGTAGTCACTTATTGAAATCTCTAGAAAGCCAAATATTTAGGAACGAAGGGAGTACTTTTCACTCAAAATATATTTCTCAAGCTGTTTTGATGAGGTGAGGGAGGGATGTGGTTGCTTTCAAGATAATAAGGGGTTTTCTACAAATTGGAGTAGAGAAGTGGGCCATTGTTGCAAAAATGCCACAACTTACCTCATATTCGTTAGATGCAGATCTAATGGTCAGAAACGACGGATGGCAGACACACCACCATCACCAACTGAGTCTTTTATAGGAGTATATATATATATATATATTTCTTAGGCTGTTTTGATGAGGTGAGGGAGGGATGTGGTTGCTTTCAAGATAATAAGGGGTTTTCTGCAAATTGGAGCAGAGAAGTGGGCTATTGTTGCAAAAATGGCACAACTTACCTCACAGCCGTTAGATGTAGATCTAATGGTCAGAAACGACGAATGGAAGTGATACGTCCAAAACGTATCTATAATTTCTGCTTGCTCCATGCCTCTTTTGTGTGATATTGCTATGATATTTATGCACTTCCATACACTTTTGATCATATTTGGACTAACCTATTAACTCAGTGCACCCCAGTGCCAGTTTCTGTTTTATGCTGTTTTTATATTTCAGGTTTTCCCATTACGTAAACTGCCAGAAAAATTCCGGGAAAAATATATAAAAAATCAGCGTTCCGGAAGCTTCCATGCGGCCGAAGTAGGGCCGGAGGGGGGCCACTAGGGCTCCAGGCGCCTGGGCCCCCCAGTCCTCCGCTGATGCCCCCCTTTGGCATATATTTACACCGCATCCCGAAACCCTCGAGGACGGAACCCTTTTTCGCGATCTCATCTTTGTTCCGCCGCCGCCGCGCTTCCAAGATCGGGAGCACCAGGAGAACTCTTCCCGGCACCCTGCCGGAGGGGAGGATCACCACCGGGAGCCTCTCCACCACCATGGACGCCTCCCGGATGAGTTGTGAGTAGTCTCCCTTGGACCATGGGTCCATGACCAGTAGCTATGTGATGTTCTCCTCCCCTCTTTGTTCTTCACCGATTAGACCTCGTGAGCTGTCCTACATGATCGAGGCACATATGTAATCCTTATGCTGTTGCTATGATGAGTTTGCTGGGATCCGATGGATTATGAGATTATGTTCAGATTGTGTTTGAGTAATATATTTGATTTACCTCTTTTATATTTATGTTCTTGAGTAATTCTTGCATGTTCTCCGTTGCTATTTATTGCTTTGGCCAAGTAGTAGGTAGTAACTCCAAGAGGGAACGTTATGCTTGATTGTGGGTTCATGCCCCTCGATGACTAGCTTGAGTGACAGAAACATGAGTCTAGGGGATGTGCTGTTGCCACAAGGGGGAAAACAACGGTGCTTGTACTCGCGGGTGCAAGGATTGTTTACTTTACGCAAAGTTCTTTCAATGCGTTTGTCTGTTGCTTTGAGTTTACACTATGGGTGGGACTCGGAACTTAATACCAGCGAGATGTTCTGGATAGATATCTTAAGGTGGATGATTAGTAGTAGATGCAGATGGATTTCGGTCTACTTACCTTGGCGTACCGCCCATGCTTTTGAGCCTCTACCTTTCTTGCAGCATAGTTAGCATTGGTTTGCGCACATAATCCTGTCAATTGCCCAGCTGTAATTTGTTTACCTCGCTTAGCTGTTTTATCGTCTTTTGGGAGAGAGACATCACTAGTGAACATCATGGGACCCCGGTCCATATTACCATCACTGATCACATCCGCTATTTACTTTCAGTTCTTACTTACTAGTTGCAGTAATACCTATCACTATTATCTCTTGCGTTTGATCCTTTGTAAACGACAAGGCCGGAGGGATTGACAACCTCTCTGTACTCGTTGGGAGCAAAGTTATTTGTATCTGTGTGCAGGTCCAGTCGATCGCTAGTTGCGCCGCTAGCAGTTGACACCTTCTTGTTGAACCTTGGAGTCTCAGGGGAATTCGATCCTTGGTATCTTTGCCAAGGGAAAACTACCGCTACACTGCATCTCAAACCTTCCACTTGGGGTAACCAACGAGGGGCGAGAAGCCATCAGGAAGACACACCACCATTACCAACTGAGTCTTTTATAGGAGTAGGAGTAGAGAAACATGTATAAATTGTAACATTTTGGTTCTGCTCCTTGGCATGATCGATAGATAGAAATAACGATTGGAAATGCTAGGGCGGGGATATTTCCGCCAGGTAAGAAGGGTACGTAGTAGCTAGGTTGGCTCATCATTGGTTTGGTCACACGCGGTCCGACATGTTCTAGTGTTTCTAGCAAGATGCCCGCGCGTTGCATGAAGTTGATGGAAAAGGTAAGCAAAACTTATAAATTGATGGATGGAGTACTAGTTACTGCGATGCATATAATTAAGAAAATGGATCGCACATGTCGGTATTGACTGGAACGAGAATGCAACAACACAGAATTAAGGCCACGATGATGATGCGATCACAGTGGTGGTTACAGAAGGCAAGAAGAAAGATGCATCCATCAACGTACGACCTTCTCCTCCTCAACTTAGTGCGCCGGGCTACCGACCAGCGGCTAAGGAGCGGCGGCTTTTGTGGTGAGGTCGAGGTGCTTCTCAGCAAAGGCATCCAAGGCTTCCATCCGGTTGAGGAAGGCCAACATCGTAGCGTCCTCACTGGCCTTGTAGATACCTATGTGAACGATTTGCCCGTACACGTGGATGTGTAGGTGATGTCTACGCACGCTTCTATTCTTGTAGACTATGTTGGGCCTCCAAGCGCAGAGGTTTGTAGGACAGCAGCAATTTCCCTCAAGTGGATGACCTAAGGTTTATCGAACCCATGGAAGTAGAGGTTGAAGATGGTCTCTCTCAAGCAACCCTGCAACTAAGATACAAGAAGTCTCTTGTGTCCCCAACACACCTAATACAACTAGGAGTTGTATAGGTGCACTAGTTCGGCGAAGAGATGGTAAAATATGGATGATAGGAGTGGCAAAGCAAAGTAATATAAATCTGTAATAAAAAGTGCAGTAAGCAAACAAGTGGTAAACGTGAGCACAAATGGTATTGCAATGGTGGAAACAAGGCCTAGGCTTCATACTTTCACTAGTGGCAACTCCCAACAACATTAACATAGTCTAATCACATGATATTTCCCATAAAACATGCAATGGAGACGCACTCGGAGGTCATTCCTTTGTGGTCAAGAGAGGACGAGAATTATGTAGGGCTACAAAAGCACACCTCAAAGTTCGTAGTTCTCAATCTATGGATTTCCCATTGTCACCGCGGCCATCCAAAGAGAGTACCACAATCACCACAACATATCTCCAGGATAGTCAAAGACAAGGACCAAGAGACTCTCAATCTTCAATCAACACACAAAAGAGGAAATCACTCATGAAAATATTCTTCTAATCCATGTCCAATAGACCGCTGTCACCTTGGTCTCGGGGATTATACTAGATAAAGACAAGTGAGTACATCAATTCAATACATAGAGGAAGGGGAAATATCATGGGATCACCCTAGATTAACATAGCCTATGATCACAACAAAGATCACATCATGGGAGAGAGAATTGACCATATAGCTACTGGTAGAAACCTCAGCCCCGAGGAGGAACTACTCCCGCATCATGGAGGGAGGAAGCAACGTCGATGGAGATGAATCCGGGGGCACTTCCCCGTCCGGCAGGATGCCGGCACAGGAATTCTGGTCCCCGAAACTTGGTGGCGATGGCGGCGGAGATCGGAATTGCTTCTGGAGAAAAGGCTTCTGGAATCAGGGTTTTCGTGACGGGAGAATAAATAGGAGTCCAAGTAGGGCACTAGAGGAGGTGGGAGCCCCCAGGCGCGACCAGGGGTGGGGCCGCGCCATCAGGGCACCTGGAGCCCCTCTGGCCCCCCTCTGGCCCCACTTCTGGCGCATGGAAGCTTCTGGAGCACTGATTTTTTATATATTTTTCCCGAAATTTTTCTGGCAATTTAAGTAATGGGAAAACCTGAAATACAAAAATAGCAGAAAACAGAAACTGGCACTGGGGTGCACTGAGTTAATAGGTTAGTCCAAATATGATCAAAAGTGTATGCAAGTGTATCAAAAGCATAGCAATATCACCCAAAACATGCATGGAGCAAGCCGAAATTATAGATACGTTTGGGACGTATCAACATCCCCAAGCTTAATTCCTGCTCGTCCTCGAGTAGGTAAATGATAACAAGCACAATTTCTATGGTGACATGCTACCAAAGAGTCTTTCACAATCACATGATAAATGCTTATTGAGATAATGAATCTTTAGTAATTAAGTTGCCTCATGAGAATATCACAAAGAACTGAAAGTTTACAATATGATACTGAAACACCCAATAGATTTGTAGTGAGCATGGTGTGCAAACATGACAAAGTGATACCTCGCTTGCCCCCTTTAGTGAAGCAAAACATAAATGCAGGAGCACCTCCGAAGTTTAAGTGACGACTAGATACAATGATTTCAGAATAAGCGATATCACAATCATGTAGAAGACAATGGTACTTTGGGACAATGCACATTACACTCAGAATGACAATTATGCTCTCAATAGTTGGTGCTTTGAAGAAAGAAGGTGGAGACTCTCGAACCGTGGATTTTGATGGCAAGGTTGAAAACCCGTGGCTGGAAGCAAAGACTAAACAAGTACCAGAGCTCGTGGTTTTAAAAACAGAGATAAAAAGCTTTTGGGAAGTGCATAATTCGTCAACGAATGCTAGTAGATAACCCAATGCTGGACAAGTTTCGAGGAATGGCTCCCACGCGGGGACGATCACATCCCCTTAATCTCCTTTGTTTATCACTGCCAGAGTTTTCTGATTTCTCATGAACAAAGCGTGAAGGAGGGTTTGTTTGTTGCTATTATCTTGTGTGAGCTGGGCGCACTCATGCCAGTCCCTCCTCGTATTAGGGGTTTGCAGATTAGACATGCAATCCCGGGGTAAAATTTGTCCAACATAAGAAGATCATGAATTACCTACTACTTCCTCATGAGCTAAAACAGAGGCACAAAAGAGAAATGCTTTTGAATAATTTTGAGATGGTACAAGAAAGTCTTCGTTAGGAATGGCAAGTAAATACCATATATAGGAAGGTATGGTGGACTCATATGGCATAACTGGTTTCAGGGATTTTGGATGCACAAGCAGTCAGTCCGCTTAGTACAGGTGAAGGCTAGCAAAAGACTGGGAGCGACCAACTAAGAGAGCAATGACGGCCATAATCATGCAGAGCGACAAAGCAACATTGAATCGGGCATGGAAGTTATATCACTACTCAGAAATTAAAGATCATCAAGGCTTGATAGACTTTCTTTACAGTCTTAAATATGCGTGAGCATATGCCAAGTCAATCAAAATAAATTCTTGGGGGAAGATATCACTAAACCATACCACATCATAGGCAAACAAATCATGTTGGTACTTCAATAACACATTAAGAACCCCCAGCTATTTGAGACTAACCATAAGAAAACATGAACTACTAAGCACCATTATGCACATAGCATTTTTATCATAGACATATCAACCAGTGCCACATAAGCCAACTCTCTTAACAAGATAAGCATGATAACTCAAGAGAGTTCCATAAGCAGCAACCTAAACAAAAGCTCTTAAAAAGATAAGCATGAAAACTAAGAGCTAAGCATGACAGCAGCTATGAAAAGATAAAGAACACACACAAGAAGATACGCATGCAAGCCTATGTTGTGTTCTACAGTGGAGTGGAGCGTGTTTCTCTCCCAAACAATGAAGGCTAGGATCCAACTTGTTAAGAACAGCAAGTAAAACTAAATAAACTAAAAAGAAAAGAGCAAGACGCTCCAAGCATAGCACATAACGCATGAAGTGATAAAAATATAGTGGAACGAAGGACGAACTGATAATTGTTGATGGAGAAGGGGATGCACGGGGGCATCCCCAAGCTTAGATGCTTGAGTCTCCTTGGATATTTCTTGGGGGTGCATGGGGGCATCCCCAAGCTTGAGCATTTGACACTCCTGAATCTTCTTTTATCATCTTCCCTCATACACTTGAAAATTCCCTTCATACATAACTCATCATAATCTGATTAGAGAGGTTAGTACCCACAATAAAATAATTTTTCTCTACTCGAAACAAAGATATTCTTGAAGGTCTACTGTCTCTCAAGATCGCCAGAAAGTTTTTGCAAAGAAAAAGCAAGCTTAAGGTCTGCAAAACGAAGAAAAGGCAAAACAGGGCAGAATCTGTGAAAAACAGACCAACAGGTAGTAAATAATTTTTTTGGGGTACTTCTGCAACTCAAATCAAAAAACTCAGAACGGACGCTCGAAAGCCAATTGTATAGAGCATGCTGTCAAAAAAATTCAAATCAAAAAGATGATCTGGTGATTTTATTCGAATTTTTCTTTCCAAGGACAGAATCTGTTTTCTGGACAGCATGTCACAACTTTTGAACTTTCTTGCAATCAGAGGCTAAAATTGGCACAAAGCTGAAAAATAAAGATACAATGATGTTGCTACAGTAGTAACAAACATCAAGACCACTAAAAACTGAAAGAACAAACTGAAAGCAAAGATAACAAGGGTTGTCTCCCTAGAGCTCTTTCTTTATAGCCATAAAGATAGGCTTAAGACTTTAATGATGCTCTCGTAGGAATAAGAGTTGAAGAACAAAAGAGAGCATCAAGAAGCAAATACCAAACACATTTAAGCCTAACATGCTTCCTATGCATAGGAATATTGCAATAGAATAATTCATTGAAGCACAAAGCAATAAGCATAGGAAGACAAAACAAGTGCAGCTTCAAAACCTTCAACATAAAGAGAGGGAACTTGATATTATTGAAATATCTATAAGCATATGTTCCCTTCTCATAATAATTTTCAGTGGGATCATGAATAAACTCAACAATATATGCATCACATAAAGCATTGTTACCATGATCCACATGCAAAAAGGTACTCTTACTCTCCACATAAGCATAATCTTTCTCATTGGTAATAGTGGGAGTAGGACTATCATAAACAACTTGAACACTATAGATTAATTGTGTATTAGGAAGACGGTGTTCAACAAGGGAGTAATTCCCTCCATGATTATGACAAGTTTCATAAGGATAATTTCTCCTTATGTCATAGGTACCTTTATAATCACTATAGATTGGAGTTATAACATCATCATAGTAGAGAAGAGCATTATCATTGCTAGCAACTATATTTGTAAACATGTTGTCTTTATTCTTACTAGCAAAAGAATTATCAATTATCACATCACTAGTGGGTAAAGGATTTGCAATCCTATCATCCCCAAGCTTAGAGCTTTCCATATCATCACTTTCAGAGTTGGTACCAAAAAGATTTTCAAGATCATAAGTAGCATTATCATCATTTTCCCAATCACAATAAGTAACATGCATATCATAATCAAAATCATCTTCAATAGTACCTACGGACGTATCATCAAGATGATAATTAAGGCAATAAACTTCACCTTCTTCTTTAAACTTACAACCGTTAGGATAAAAGTTGATGGGAGGAATATGCTCAGGCCAGGTTGATACCCATTCTTCTTCCTTCTTGCTCCTCTTCCTCCTCCTCTTCTTTTTCTTCTTCTTCACCTTAGGAGGGAGTGGTTGGAGATGAAGCTCCTCCACATATCCTGGTTTATCATTAGAAACAATAGGGGAAACTTGGGAGAAACTCTCATTTTTATTAGCAGAAATATAAGAGACATTTTTATACTTTGGTAAAGTTCCCTCCTTTCTAATCTTACTTATGTAATCATTTTTATGGCAATTAACAACACAATAGAGATGGCAATTTTGCGAAGTGTTTTTTCTTCCTATGGCATTAACATCTAGCCAAGAAGTCCTTTCTGATAACTCTTCACACATCAAAAATAACATAAGCTCATCATAAAGATCAGGGTTGATCATGTTATCACACAACTGGTTAACAATTATGTTTTGAAAGTGCATGCATTGAAAATTAAAGTGACCCTCTATACAGCAGAGTTCACAAGTAAAAGGATAAAGGTCACACAATTCTCTAGCAATTTCATTTAAATCTTTGACCCAAGTGATTGTTCTTTCATGCTTATGTTGCTTACAATACTTCTCTTCTTCAATCATAGGCCTTTCACAAGGTCTATCCACTCCACAAAAATTAACATGCTTATATAAAACTTCATTTTTAGGAATTGGATCATGCATGTTGCAATCATCATGAACAATTTCATTTTCTTTGCAAATCTCTTTAAAAGGTTCATGATGCTTGATCCAATCCTCCTTAGGCATATTAAGATGTGAAGCAAAAGATTTGAGGAAATCAACAAGGAGTTGAGAATCAAGCCCAAACTTAGCACTAAACTTATTAAAACTTGTAGTTTCACCAAAGGACTTAATGCAATCATACTCATAAATTATACCTGACTCTTTACCTTTGTCGATCTCCCAATCTTCAGTGTTGCGTTGAATTCTATCAAGGAGTTCCCATTTAGCATCAATCTTTTCATTTGTGAAAGAACCCATAGAGGAAGCATCGAGCAAATCTTTATCCTGTCGAGAGAGCCTCGCATAGAAATTAGTAATAATCATATCTTTGGGGAGCCCATGGTTAGGACATTTTAGCATTAATGTTTTTAGTCTCCCCCAAGCTTGAGCTATGCTCTCTCCGTCATGAGGATAGAAATTATAAACATAATTCCTATTCTCATGGACTTCATGAAGAGGATAAAACTTGGAGTAAAAGAGAGACTGGGTCTCTTCCCAATCCAGCAGGTGAGAGTCATCTAGTAGCCTATACCATTCCAATGCTTTTCCTTTCAGTGACAAAGCAAATAATTTCTTCATGACTCCATCTCTTGTCAAACCTGAAATCTTAAACAACTCACAAAGTTCTGTAAGTTTCAACAAATGAATACTAGGATTGACTGTCCCATCATAACAATCATTCCTAATTATTTCAATTATCCCAAGTGGTATTTGGAACGGGATACATTCAGTAGGTGGAGGAGACTTCTTTACCACGGGTGTGGTAAAGCGGCCTTCCCCAAGCAGCGAACTAAGAGTGCGGTTTTCCATAAACATAACTAGTGAAACAAGAAACGAAAAGATTTAATTGCAAGATCTAAAGATATACCTTCAAACACTTACTTCCCCGGCAACGGCGCCAGAAATAGGTTGATGTCTACGCACGCTTCTATTCTTGTAGACTATGTTGGGCCTCCAAGCGCAGAGGTTTGTAGGACAGCAACAATTACCCTCAAGTGGATAACCTAAGGTTTATCGAACCCAGGGAAGTAGAGGTTGAAGATGGTCTCTCTCAAGCAACCCTGCAACTAAGATACAAGAAGTCTCTTGTGTCCCCAACACACCTAATACAACTAGGAGTTGTATAGGTGCACTAGTTCGGCGAAGAGATGGTAAAATATGGATGATAGGAGTGGCAAAGCAAAGTAATATAAATCTGTAATAAAAAGTGCAGCAAGCAAACAAGTGGTAAACGTGAGCACAAATGGTATTGCAATGGTGGAAACAAGGCCTAGGCTTCATACTTTCACTAGTGGCAACTCCCATCAACATTAGCATAGTCTAATCACATGATATTTCCCATAAAACATGCAATGGAGACGCACTCGGAGGTCATTCCTTTGTGGTCAAGAGAGGACGAGAATTATGTAGGGCTACAAAAGCACACCTCAAAGTTTGTAGTTCTCAATCTATGGATTTCCCAATGTCACCACGGCCATCCAAAGAGAGTACCACAATCACCACAACATATCTCCAGGATAGTCAAAGACAAGCACCAAGAGACTCTCAATCTTCAATCAACACACAAAAGAGGAAATCACTCATGAAAATATTCTTCTAATCCATGTCCAATAGACCGCTGTCACCTTGGTCTCGGGGATTATACTAGATAAAGACAAGTGAGTACATCAATTCAATACATAGAGGAAGGGGAAATATCATGGGATCACCCTAGATTAACATAGCCTATGATCACAACGGAGATCACATCATGGGAGAGAGAATTGACCATATAGCTACTGGTAGAAACCTCAGCCCCGAGGAGGAACTACTCCCGCATCATGGAGCGAGGAAGCAACGTCAATGGAGATGAATCCGGGGGCACTTCCCCGTCCGGCAGGATGCCGGCACAGGAATTCTGGTCCCCCGAAACTTGGTGGCGATGACGGTGGAGATCGGAATTGCTTCTGGAGAAAAGGGTTCTGAAATCAGGGTTTTCGCGACGGGAGAATAAATAGGAGTCCAAGTAGGGCACCAGAGGATGTGGGAGCCCCCCAGGCGCCCCCAGCGTGGCCAGGGGTGGGGCCGCGCCATCAGGGCGCCTGGGGCCCCTCTGGCCCCCCTCTGGCCCCACTTCTGGCGCATGGAAGCTTCTGGAGCGCTGATTTTTTATATATTTTTCCCGGAATTTTTCTGGCAATTTAAGTAATGGGAAAACCTGAAATACAAAAACATCAGAAAACAGAAACTGGCACTGGGGTGCACTGAGTTAATAGGTTAGTCCAAATATGATCAAAAGTGTATGAAAGTGTATCAAAAGCATAGCAATATCACCCAAAACATGCATGGAGCAAGCAGAAATTATAGATACGTTTGGGACGTATCAGTAGGTCAACGAATTCTTGCAGGGCGAGGCGCCTCGCGACGAGCACGACCTCCAGGTGGACATTCTTCATGCCGTCGACGGGCAGTCGCAGGGCCACCAGCGCTTGAAAGAGGTTCCAGCCATGGAGGACGATTAGGGTGGCAGGCAATGACGAGCCCGGGCACGCAGGATGGAGGAGTACGACGATGCCGTCCGCGAGCTTCTTGAGGACGGTGAAATTGTTGGTGGTGGCAACGATCATCTGGTGCAACCGAGAGTTGTAGTTGGCGTCGATGGCGGAATGGAGGGGCGCCTTTATATGAGGGCAAACTGCGTTGCATTCACATCGTGCAGCCTCTTTTCCCGGTCCTCCTCCCATTACTTCCCTCATGCATTAATTGAAGGAGGATGCATTGGCCGTTGAACATTTCGGGAACCGGTACTCCCTCCCTCTTCTGCATTAAAGCCGTATCGAGAACTGTGCCGCCCGCTATGAAATCGAATAGTACTGCGCCGCCCGGTTGAACACGCCTCCTCGCCTCCATCAAACCCCTCCGTTAAACCCACATGCAAACCGAGAATCCTACTCCGGCCACACGTCCGTTCATGAGCGGGCCGGAATTAAACGCAACACCGGCCGAGCTCCTCCCATTCGCCCTCAGTTTAAACGAGGTCAGACGCCGGCCAAGCTCCGACCATCCGCCCTCTATTTACATGAGGCCAGATAGACAGCGGGCAAGAGTCGCACCCCTCCGCCGCTCCCCCATCTCCTCCTTCACCATTTTCTCCACTCTTCCGATGGCTACCAATGAGCCGTTCTCCGGCATATTGATACGTCTCCAACGTATCTACTTTTCCAAACCCTTTTGCCCTTGTTTTGGACTCTAAATTGCATGATTTAAATGGAACTAACCCGGACTGACGCTGTTTTCAGCAGAATTGCCATGGTGTTGTTTTTGTTCAGAAATAAAAAGTTCTCGGAATGACCTGAAAATCCACGGAGAATTATTTTGGAAAATATAAAAAATACCTGCAAGAAGATCCACACCCTGTCCACGAGGGTGGCCCCCCTAGGGCACGCCCCCTGCCTCGTGGGCCCCCTGGTGCTCCACCAACGTATCCCCAGATCCTATATGTTCACTTTCGAGGAGAGAAAAATCAAAGAGGAGGAATTATCTCGTTTTACGATACGGAGCCACCGCCAAGCCCTAATCTCTCCCGGGAGGGCTGATCTGGAGTCCGTTCGGGGCTCCGGAGAGTGGAGATCGTCGCCATAATCATCATCAACCTTCCTCCATCACCAATTCCATGATGCCCACCGCCGTGCGTGAGTAATTCCATCGTAGGCTTGCTGGACGGTGATGGGTTGGATGGGATCTATCATGTAATCGAGTTAGTTTTGTTAGGGTTTGATCCCTAGTATCCACTATGTTTTGAGATTGATGTTGCTATGAATTTGCTATGCTTAATGCTTGTCACTAGGGCTCGAGTGCCATGATTTCAGAACATATGATATGACATTGCTATATATGTACTTGTCACTGGAGCTAGTTCTGTGTCACCCTAGGTTATAAGTTCTACATGATGAATTGCATCCGACATAATTTCCCATCACCGATCCAACGCCTATGAGCTTTTCACATATTGCTAGTTGCTTATTTACTTTTCCGCTGCTACTATTACAAAAACTACAAAAACACTATCGTTATTTTTATTACTGCTACCACCACTATCATATTACTTTGCTACTAAACTATCTTGCTGCAGATACTAAGTTTCTAGGTGTGGTTGATTTGACAACTCAGCAGCTAATACTTAAGAGTATTCTTTGGCTCCCCTTGTGTCGAATCAATAAATTGGGTTGAATACTCTACCCTCGAAAACTGTTGCAATCCCCTACACTTATGGGTTATCAAGACTATTTTCTGGCGTCGTTGCCGGGGATCATAGCTCTATTCTTTAAGTCACTTGGGATTTATATCTGCTGATCACTATGAAGAATTTGAAGGACTCAAAAACCAAGATCTTACCCTCAGCTACGAGGGGAGGTAAGGAACTCCCATCTAGCTCTGCACTTGATTCTCCTTCTGTTATGGGTAAATTTGCGACACCTACTCCTGCTATTGAATCTGATATGTCGTATGTTCTTGATGATGCCACTTCTGCTATGTATGATGAAACTACTTCTATGCTTGATAATATTGTGCCACTAGGTGAATTTCAAGATGAACAAATTGCTAAGGTTAGGGAGAATGCAAATATTGAAACTGATAATATTTATGGAAGTGATGATGAAGTTTCTCCTAATAGATATGAATTGCTAAGGTTAGGGAGACTTTCTTGCTTGCAACGATAGATATGATTTTAAGAAATTATTAGCTAAGCTGAAAGAAAAGTCCTTGAATGCTAGAATGAAACATGACCCTCCTTTTGCTACTTCACCTATCTGTGTTACTGATAAGGATTATGAATTCTCTTTTGATCCTGAGTTAATTACTTTGGTTGAATATGATCCTTTCCATGGCTATGAATCTAAAACTGTTGGGGCACATCTTACTAAGTTGAATGATATAGCCACCTTGTTTACCAATGATGAAAAGATTCATTACTATTATATCCTTAAGTTGTTTCCGTTCTCGTTAAAGGGTGATGCTAAGACTTGGTTTAATTCTCTTGATCCTGGTTGTGTGCGTAGTCCCCAGGATATGATGTATTACTTCTCTGCTAAATATTTTCCAGCTCATAAGAAACAAGCTGCCTTACGGGAAATATATAACTTTGTGCAAATTGAAGAAGAGAGTCTCTCACAAGCTTGGGGGAAGCTTCTCCAATTACTTAATGCTTTGCCTGATCATCCTCTTGAGATGAACAATATACTTGATGTCTTTTATAATGGACTAACCGATGCTTCCAGAGACCACCTGGATAGTTGTGCTGGTTGTGTTTTCAGGGAAAAAACAGTTGATCAAGCTGAATTACTATTGAATAATATGTTGGCCAATGAAAATAATTGGATACTTCCTGAACCAGCCCCTAAGCCAACTCCGAAGAAAAGAGGTGTTCTATTTCTCAGTCCTGAAGATATGCAAGAGGCAAAGAAATCTATGAAAGAAAAAGGTATTAAAGCTGAAGATGTTAATAATTTACCACCTATTGAAGAAATACATGGTCTTGATAACCCGACACATGTAGTAAAGGTAAATTCTCTCTATAGATTTGGTGAAGGTGATATTCCTCGTTATAAGTCTGCTAGCCAATGCTTAGATGAGTTTGACAATTTCATTGTGAAACAATAAAAAATCAATGCTTATGTTGGTAGACAATTGCAACATAGTGCCTATATGATTGAACGCTTGAGTGATTATCGTTATAGAGTAAAAGGTGAACTGAAACTTATTAGTATACATGCTTCTATGGTTACCACTCAAGTAGAACAAGTACTTAAGGCTCAGAATGATTTGTTCAATGAATTAAATAGTAAAAATAATGAGAACGCCATTAGAGTTGTGACTAGAGGTGGTAGAATGACTCAGGAACCTCTGTATCCTGAAGGCCACCCCAAGAGAATTGAGGATTCTCATAGAGCTAATTTAGATGCACCTAGTTCTTCTAAGAAGAAGAAAAACAAAGATGATAGAACTTTGCATGCTCCTAGTGAACCTGTAGCTGACACACCTGAGAATCCTAATGATATATCTGTTTCTAATGCTGAGACACAATCTGGTAATGAACATGAACCTCGTGATAATATTAATGATGATGTTCATGATGATGCTAAACCTAGCAATGATAATGATGTAGAGATTGAACCTGATGTTGATCTTGATAACCCACAATCAAAGAATCAACGTTATGATAAGAGAGGCTTTGTTGCTAGGAAGCACGATAGGGAAAGAGAACCATGGGTTAAAAATCCCATGCCTTTTCCTCCTAAACCATCCAAGAAAAAGGATGATGAGGATTTTGAGCGCTTTGCTGAAATGATTAGATGTATCTTTTTGCGTATGCATTTTTACTGACGTGCTTAAAACAAATCCTTATGCTAAGTATATGAAAGATATTATTACCAATAAAAGAAAGATACCTGAAGTACAAATTTCCACCATGATTGCCAATTACACTTTTAAAGGTGGAATACCTAAGAAACTAGGAGATCCAGGAGTACCTACTATACCTTGCTCCATCAAACGAAACTATGTTAAAACTGCTTTATGTGATCTTGGAGCCGTTGTTAGTGTTATGCCTCTCTCTTTATATCATAGACTTGACTTGAGTAAGTTGACACCTACTGAGATATCTTTGCAAATGGCTGATAAATCAACTGCTATACCTGTCGGTATTTGTGAGGATGTGCCTGTTGTAGTTGCAAATGTTACTATTCTAATGGACTTTGTTATCCTTGATATTCCCGAGGACGATAGTATGTCTGTTATCCTTGGTAGACCCTTTCTAAATACTACAGGGGCTGTTATTGATTGCAACAAAGGCTATGCCACTTTTCATGTCAATGGTAATGAGAATATGGTACACTTTCCGATGAAACAACCTCAGGTCCACAGTATCAATTATATTGGAAAAATTTCAACTATTACTATTGGAGGTTTTGAATTTCCTTTTCCTACTATCAAGAAGACATATGACATCCTTATTGTTGGGGACATACATATCCCCATTGAGGTAACCTAGTGTTATTTGAAAATTCTCCGGTTTCATGTTATTCGGAAAGAGTTTATTAACAAGACCCGATCAACCTTGTTAATGGATTCCTTTTGATGAGCATGAGGTAGGTGAATCTAGATAGCACCACCTTCTGTACCCTCCTTTTACTTTCTGTTAATTAAGATAAATAAAGCAAAAATAGTATTTTCTATCTGTTTCCAGACTTATCCGTGCAATAAAAAATACCCCAAAAATAAAAGTTCTCCAAATGCCCTGAAAATTAAATATGATTTTTTCTGAATTATTTGAGAAAATATGGCATAGAACACACAGCGAGGGGAGCCAGCACCTGGCCACGAGGGTCCAGGGCGCGCCCCCCTTCGTAGGGCGCGCCCCCTGCCTCGTGGGCCCCACGTGGCCCCACTCCACTTATTACTGCACCCACACTCTTCTTCTTCCTCTCAAAAAATCACCAACCAGCTCAAACCCGAGTCCGAGCTCACCTTGCTGCCATTTTTGATCTCCTTGCTCAAAGCACCATTCACCAAACTGTTTGGGGAGATTGTTCCTTTGTATGTGACTCCTCCATTGGTCCAATTAGTTTTTGTTCTAGTGCTTTAGTTATTGCAATTTTTTGCTGCTGTGGTGACCTTGTTCTTGAGCTTGCATGTCAAATTTTCTTGGTCCCAAGTAGTTCTAATGCATGATATAGTCTCTAGGCACTAGTAGGAGTTGTTTCTATCAATCTTGTTGAGTTTGGTTAACTTTTATTTTGAGTTACTAAAAATTTCAGAAAAAATGCATAGGAAAAACTTCCAAGGTGGTTCTTCAAGGAAGCAAGAACCGAGGCTCGCGTTTCGTGAGCCGGACGATGGACTACCGAGGGATGCTGACGTGCGGCCTTGTGAATGGCCGTCATATGACTTTATGGATCAGGTTGGCATCAAGGATGAATTTTACGCATATGTGCGCAATGCTGACCTCGAGGGCTTCATACAAGATAAGTGCCCTCAATACCATGTCTTAACTGACACCTTTGTGAGAAGGTTTAAATTTTCATCTTCACATAATTCTCACACTGTCCTGTTTTACCTTTATGAGAAATCTTACACCATGGACTTAGAGGATTTTAATGATGCTTGTAAGCTCCCAAAGTGGGGCAGTATGGGTGATCCTCGCGAATCTGAATTAAGTGATTTCCTTGCTAGTATCACAGTGGGGGAATCTAGAGAAATCACACAGGCTACCATAGGGAGCATCTATTTTCCTGCTATTCCTTACTTTGCTCTATTTATTGGTAGATGCATAAATGGTAAAGATGAGGCTTATCACATGTGTGTCCCAGATCTTAGTGTTCTCAAGAGTGTTGTACTAGGTGATAGGCAATATAACTTGGGAGCCATTGTTGTACGTAGGCTACACCATAATGGTTTGCATGGAGATTTATTTGGTGGGATCTATGCCACTCGCATAGCTCGCCGTCTTGGTGTGCCTGTGCATGAGAATGATGAACCTTTACCTCCTGCTCATTAGGATTGCCATGCTATGACTAGTCACCGGTTTATAGAGAGGGTTGATCAATCCTACAAATATCGACTAATCTTTAACATGCATCATGACATCCCTATTGTTCTTCCTGCCCCTACTTTGTTTGACTTTCAGACAAAAGGGAGATACATTATAACCATGGAGGAGGCAAATGCGTATCATAATATGACGGAAGTAGCCCGCCTTTGTGCTGCACCTCAGCGGGCAATAGCTGCTGCATCTCAGTACAACCCCAGCTACGACATTGGATATCCGTCAGCCTTGAGCCATATTACATTGTCTTCTCTCTTGTATTAAAAGCTCGCAGATTCCAGCTTAGTCCAATGCACGTGCACTATTATTATTATCCACACCATTCGGTTGTGCGAGTCAACGGCAATAAGGATGATATATGATGAACTAATTGAGATGAGAAAAGCTGGTATGAACTCGACCTCTCTTGTTTTTGTAAATATGATAGTTCATCGTTCCTGATTCAGCTTATTAGGAATGAAACATGCTTGCAATGACAATTAGAGATCATAGCTGCTTATGCCATGCTTAATTAGTTGAGAGTTTATAATGGTCTATCTTGCGTGCCAACATGATATTAAAATGGTTGTTATGTAGTATGATGGGGTGGTATCCTCCTTTGAACGATTTAAGTGATCTGACTTGGCACATGTTCACGCATGTAGTTGAAACAAATCCACATAGCCTCCACGATATTTATGTTCATGGTGATTTATATCCTACTCATGCTTGCATTCATTGCTGATTAATTTTAATGCATGTCCATGACCGTTGTTGCTCTCTAGCTGGTCGCTTCCCAGTCTCTTTCTAGCTTTCACCTGTACTAAGCGGGAATACTGCTTGTGCGTCCACTTTCAGAAACCCCAAAGTTATCCCACATGAGTCCACCATACCTTCCTATATGCGGTATTTACCTGCCGTTCCAAGTAAATTTGTATGTGCCAAACTCTAAACCTTCAAATGAAATTATGTTTTGTATGCTCGAACAGCTGATGTATCAACTAGGGCTGTCTATATCTTCCATGCTAGGTGGGTTATTCTCATGATGAGTGGACTCCGCTCATCATTCACGAGAAAATGGCTGGTAACCGGGATGCCCAGTCCCATGCTCAAAATCATAATAATTAAACAAAACTCCCCCATGGCTGTTGCTGGTTTGGATGGTACCCGTTGTTTCGGGCTAGCCGTGGAGTGTGCTTGTTGGTGGTTGGGGGAGTATAAACTTTACCATTCTGTTTGGGAACCGCCTATAATGTGCGTAGCATGGGAGATATCGAGATTCTTGGTTGATATGTTGACAATGAAAGTATACCGCTCAAAATGTTATTCATCTCTATTTAAAAATCGAGCTCTGGCACCTCTACAAATCCCCGCTTCCCTCTGCGAAGGGCCTATCTATTTACTTTTATAAAGAGTCATCATCCTCTTATAAAAGAGCACCAGTAGAAGAGCACCTTTGTCATTTTCATGTATTACTATTAATTTGCATTGAGTATGATCATGACTGGATCTCTTTTACCATGAATTACAATGTCTAGTCAGTCCTTAATCTTTAAAGGTACTCTGCATTTTTGTTTTGCGGTCTCAGAAAGGGCTAGCGAGATACCATCTTGTTATATCATATCATGATTGTTTTGAGAAAGTGTTGTCATCCGAGGTTTATTATTATTGCTTGCTAGTTGATTATGCCATTGATGTGAGTAGACTTGAGACCTGAAAGTTATTGTGAATGTGGTTAGTTCATGATCTTGCTGAAAACTTGAATGTTGGCTTACATATTTACAACAACAAGAGCAAGCAGAGTTTGCCAAAGTTTTTCTTTATCACTTTCAGTTTATCAACTGAATTGCTTGAGGACAAGCAAAGATTTAAGCTTGGGGGAGTTGATACGTCTCCAACGTATCTACTTTTCCAAACCCTTTTGCCCTTGTTTTGGACTCTAACTTGCATGATTTGAATAGAACTAACCCATACCGACGTTGTTTTCAGCAGAATTGCCATGGTGTTGTTTGTGTGAAGAAATAAAAAGTTCTCGGAATGACCTGAAAATCCACGGAGAATTATTTGGAAAATATAAAAAATACCTGCAAGAAGATCCAGACCAGGGGGGCCACAGCCTGTCCACGAGGGTGGGGGGCGCCCCCCTATGGTGCGCCCCCCTGCATTGTGGGCCCCCTGGTGCTCCATCGATGTATCCCCAGATCCTATATATTCACTTTCGGGGAGAGAAAAATTAGAGAGGAAGAATTATCGCGTTTTATGATACGGAGCCATCGCCAAGCCCTAATCTCTCTCGGGAGGGCTGATCTGGAGTCCGTTCGGGGCTCCAGAGAGTGGAGATCATATCCATAGTCATGATCAACCTTCCTCCATCACCAATTCCATGATGCTCACCGCCGTGCGTGAGTAATTGCATCGTAGGCTTGCTGGACGGTAATGGGTTGGATGGGATCTATCATGTAATCTAGTTAGTTTTGTTAGGGTTTGATCCCTAGTATCCACTATGTTCTGAGATTGATGTTGCTATGACCTTGCTATGCTTAATGCTTGTCACTAGGGCCCAAGTGCCATGATTTCAGATCTGAAGCTATTATGTTTTCATGAATATATGTGTGTTCTTGATCCTATCTTGCAAGTCTATAGTCACCTACTATGTTTTATGATCCGGCAACCCCAAAGTGACAATAATCGGGACCATTCCCGGTGATGACCTTAGTTTGAGGAATTCATGTATTCACTATGTGTTAATGCTTTGGTCCGGTACTCTATTAAAAAGAGGCCTTAATATCCCTTAGTTTCCAATAGGACCCCGCTGCCACGGGAGGGTAGGACAAAAGATGTCATGCAAGTTCTTTTCCATAAGCATGTATAACTATATTCGGAATACATTCCTACATTGCATTGATGAACTGGAGCTAGTTCTATGTCACCCTAGGTTATAACTTCTACATGATGAATTGCATCCGACATAATTTCCCATCACTGATCCAACGCCTACAAGTTTTTCACATATTGCTAGTTGCTTATTTACTTTTCCGCTGCTACTATTACAAAAACTACAAAAACACTATCATTACTTTTATTGCCGCTATCGCCATTATCATATTACTTTGCTACTAAACTATCTTGCTGTAGATACTAAGTTTCCAGTTGTGGTTGAATTGACAACTCAGCTACTAATACTTAAGAGTATTCTTTGGCTCCCCTTGTGTCAAATCAATAAATTGGGTTGAATACTCTACCCTCGAAAACTGTTGCGATCCCCTACACTTGTGGGTTATCACATATTACCCGACTGGGTGGCCCGCCGAGCCCTCCGGATACGGGCTAGGCCGCTCGGTGCGTCACAAACCTCGCTTGGCCCGACGGAGGCAGTTGCCGCCCCAAGCAGGCGCGTGGTTCAGCAACTTGCCGCTCCAGTTCAGCTCGATGAGGAGTAGCGAGTTCCTCCACGCCGGCAAGGCGGCGAGCACACCGGTATGGGCGTCGTCGCTGCTGCATCGTACCGTGCCACCAGTGTCCGCGGTGCCGCGCCTCCCGTGTCTGTGGGCGCGCCTCCCGTGCCTGCGGCAGCGCCATGCAGGCAGAGACAGAAGCCGGATGCATGGAGAGGGACGAGTCGATGCCCAGCTTCTCCGTGTCTGCCGCCATCATCGAGGAGAAGTAGAACACGGGAGGCCGCTGCCACTTGGGTCCTGTGAAGGCCACCGCCGAGGTGACGACTGTGCATTCAGGTGGTTTCTTTGCTTCTTCGTCTCTTCCGAGGACCTTCGTCGACCCCGCAAACTGTACGCCGGACATGAGGAAGACAAAGGGATCCGCGGGCGGCCATTTAGATTATGTACTCCCTCTCTAGATGGCGGGAATTTTTTGTTCTAAGAATGGATAAATTGTATGTATCTATAACTAAAATAAGTCTAGATACATCCATTTCTAGGACAAGTATTTCCGGACGAAGGGAGTATTAATTATACCAAGAGAGTCGGATTGGCACCGCATAGTTCATGTAAATGTAATGAAAGCCATCATGTTTATATGAAGATCCGGCTTTTTTATACGAAATCCTTCATGCTTATATGAAATCAGTCTTGTTTGCACGAATTTCATCTGGTTGGTTAGAGTTGTGAAAATGCATGCCGCTGGCGTTTAATGTCGTCCTCCGCGGAAGGAAGCGGGAGGAAATTTGCCGGCTGCCGTTGGAGATGCTCTTATGCTGGAAATAATAGAGTGACATCCAATCTATTTGAGTTAATTGCGTGTATGATTGTCCCTCTATAAAAAGTTAATTGCATGTACAGTGTACACGTGACTTGCAGGGTGGCTACAGCTTCGTACAGAAAGTTAAAAAGAAATAACTCCATCCTTAATCTTGTATTCTAAGTACTCTGTGGGTTCCACTGTCAGTACAGTAGCGAAAGAAGTATATATTAAATAAGTAATATATAATATAAAAATCTAAAGTTAAATACAGAATTCGTACTCATGTCATCGTGTTGCGAGCATCCGGCGCTAACCAGTCCAGCACATTTTTGTTGTAGACCATGCTAGAGATATATCTCCATAACTACTCTTATACTCCATCCGTTCCTAAATATTTGTCTTTTTCATATTTCAAATGGACTAGCACATACGGATGTGTATGTAGACATATTTTAGAGTGTAGAGTCACTCATTTTTCTTCATATGTAGTCACTTGTTGAAATCTCTAAAAAGACAAATATTTAGGGACGTAGGGAGTAGAAAACAGAGTTGGTGATGATGGTGTGCGTGCCATCCTGCAATATAGGCCGTCGCATTTATATCTAACGGATAGGAAGAAAACTATGGTAATTTTGCAAAAATATACCCACACCCCTCTCCACGTTCGCAAATACGGACTTCCCTCGTTCATCCTTTTCTCTCACAAGATAAACTACTCATACAAATGCATCTTGATGTTCCGTGCAACGCATGGGCATCTAGCTAGTTTCTTTTAAAATAGTTACTGCGATAATTGGGTTGAAGTGATATATTTTATGTCTGCCTCGAATGATTTCAGATTCACTAGTAGTAACAAAGAAAAGGTTGCCTTGTTAATTAACAAAAAATAGGGTGAAAACTTTCACATGAGGCCGGTAAAAACGAGGCACACTGGGTTCAGCATCATCGTCACTACAGTTGTGCGCGCGCGAGAAGTCTACATATCGAGGGGGCTACTGAGTGAGGCACAGAGACACAATGTTCGAGAGAGAAACCAATTGACAGATTATGATCAGATCAAGTTGTCACCCTTCTACTGTCATTGTTGGGGTGGGAGGGAGGGGGAGGGAGATAAAGCCGTATCGAGAGTGTGCACGGTAGGTATAGAGGCACAACTAGCGAGTGTGTGTATGTGTGTGTGTGTGTTTGTAAGAGGAGTAGATAGATTACTATCAAGATCGAGGTGCCGCCCTACTCCTTC
>LR738712.1:515986140-516170574 GCA_902687465.1 Secale cereale
GTGTGTGCGTGTGTGTGTGTGTGTGTGTGTGTGTGTGTGTGTGTTTGAGAGAGAAGCCAGTCAATAGATTAGTATCAAGATCGAGGTGTCACCCTACTCCTTCGGTGTTGGGAAGTGTGTGTGTGTGTGGTTGTGTGGGTGTGGGTGTGTGTGTGTCAGGGGGAGGCAGTGACACTTACATATCCCTACTCTTATAAAAAACAGAGTTGGTGATGATGGTGTTCCTGCCATCCTGCAATATAGGCCATTCGATTTATACCTGACGGATAGGAAGGAAACTGTGGAAATTTTGCAAAAAGATACCCACACCCCTCTCCGCATTTGCAAATAAGGCATTCCCTTGTTCATCCTTTTCTCCCACAAGATAAACTACTCATACAAATGCATCTTGATGTTCGGTGCAACACATGGGCATCTTGCTAGTAGGGAGAAGGAGTTTGTGTGACACATATCTAGCTATATTAATGGATAGGTAGATAGCATTTGTGCGAGGCATACTTAAAGCATCACGAAGATAATAAAATTGTGTGCATGCAAGTGCCGAAAAAAATGAAGCGAGAAACAATGTGTGTGTGCGCGCGCGCGCGTGTGTGTGTGTGAGAGAGAGGGGGGAGAGAGAGAGAGCGAAATCTCAAAACAAAAGGTGCTCTGTTGGAATCCCATTATATGTATTCATATGGTTCCGGAACTCGAGTTAACCTTAGGCATATGTGTGAGAGACATTATTATACTTTGAGACATTAGTGGCTGTGGGTGGGCGGAATTAAAGGGGTGGGCGTGTTCGACAGAGAGAGCGTGTGTGTTTCTGTGTGAGAGACTTGTAGGACGGGGTAGAAACACGAATTCTAACCTTCACGGAGGGAGAGAAATTCACGAAGTGCGCGTGTGTGATTCTGATGCCCACGCGGAAATGAGATATGTATGCGCGTGAGAGAGATTGCACAATTCATTCATGTATCACTATCTAGCGATCGTGGACGTGCATCGCTTGAACATTAATCAATATCTACTTTGTATCGTGGCCAAAGGTACAATATCGATTCAACGCTATAAAGGTTGGACACTCACATATCACATTTGTTTCTATTTAAATAAACCTTTGCAGTTGTGCATGCCAAAGTTACAGTGATGTTTCTTCAAACAACCAATGTAGCTATCATGTACATGCACCATTGTTACTCTTGCATTCAAAATCATTAGTATTAGATGATTTAAGGTTCTATTATGAAGTAATATATGTAATATTCATATATGAATTCAACGGGTACGCATTTTATGAAATGGAGGCTATGTGATCATATGAGGTAACACTTTTAAGTAGCGGACTACAATATACATTTCTTTTTGTGCGCCTCTACACTAACACGTCAATGCATTATGTTTAAGGTAAATAACCAATTGCACTAAATTATCTATTTACACGAGAAATACATAGGCTGAGCGTTTGATCCGTTTTTGTGAACGCGTCACTACACCCGTACGATTGGTCGCGCCCGTGTAAAAGTCCAAGTTATCGGCGCATCATCCCGAGTTATTGTCTTTTTTTCTGGGGTGGACTTCACACCAGTTATTAACTGCTGACGCGTGCCCCGTGTACATAGTCTCGCATGACCTTCCCGCTAGCACGGTCCAAAATTAGTTGAAACTGGATACGAACGATCCCGCGGGCGGCCAAATCTCCCGCCTCCTTCTAAAATTTCCGCCACCTTAGTCTTTAGCATGCGAAATTCCCCTTTTGTCCTTGGTGCACGAAGACCAACAGTTACAGTACCGCCCTCATCTACACAATAGGTCGGGGCTGCTTTGGTAACTTCCGGTTCTTCCCACTACACGGGACCCCATTTCCTCTCCCCCTCCCGCAAAAACGACTAACTCCACAGCACCAGAGCATCTCACATCACGCCGTCCGTACTTCATCGGCCTTTCTCCCCTCCCCTCTCGAAACCCTAGACTGCTCATCCACCGGCATACCAGAACCCATTCACTGCCAGTGGCGTCCACCTCGCCGGATCTGTTTCTAGGGCCGCATCTACCCCTCCCACCTCCCCTAGAAACAAGCAGACTTCTCATCCACCCCTGTACCACAGCCCATTCAGTGCCGACCTTGTCCACGGCGTCGGACCTGCTTCGTCGGTACTCTCGTCAACCGCAGCGCATCTGCAGCGGCTCATTCGTACTCCCTACTGGAGACGCTTCGTCCACACCCCCCCGGAGCCGCCCCACGGATGCCTCGGTCAACGGCCTCTGATCCTCTTCGCCGACACCTTCCTCAACCCTACTGGAGCCGCTTCGCCGACACAATCGTCAACCCTACCGGAGTAGCTTCGCCTATACCATTTTCAACCCTACCGGGGCCGCTTTGCCAACTCACAAGTCCACGGCCTCAGATCCGCTTCCTCGCACCATCATCCAACCTACCGGAGCAGCTTCTGACGCCCCGTCCACGGTCGCAGATCCGCATCGTCGACACCATCCTTGACTCAACCACCGGAGCAGCTTCACCTACGCCCTCGTCCACGGCTACAGATCCGCTTCGCCCACACCGTAGTCCACCTTACCAGAGCCGCTCCACAAACACCCTACTCGACGGTTCTAGATCTCCTTACCGGACCCCGACAGCCAGCGCAGTGTCATCACCCTTGACGTTTCTAACCTAATTCCCACCGTCTGGCAAGATGCCAAGCACCCACCACGGCCTAGGTACTTGTCACCTTTAAACCCGTCCAGCAACACCTGCCCGATGTACTTCAAATATACTAACAGGTCGTTGTTACATGTTATGTAGCTGGCAAAAACTACAAGGACGATGTTTCTTCTGGATCTAACAGCTTGGGCAACCAAGATCCTGGACCGAGGCATTGCTATGATCTTGTAAGCGTCTCTCTCTCTCTCTCTCTCTCTCTCTCTCTCTCTCTCTCTCTCTCTCTCTCTCTCTCTCTCTCTTTCTTTCTCTCTCTTGTATTGTTCTGTGCCTGCTAGCGTGCTTTGCTAGGATTTTTTACCAGTAATCCCTTTGTGCAGACAATGATTTCTACTACTGGCTGCTAAATTAGATATGTAGATGTCATACATGATACTATCTCGTACCTCCGTTCCTAAATATAAGTCTTTCTAGAGATTCCACTATAGGCTATATATGGAGCAAAATGAGTGAATCTACACTCAAAAATGCATCTATATACATCTGTATGTGGTCCATACTCTGCCTGCCTGCCTACATGGCATCTCAGGCATCGCTGGCCAGGGTGCGTGTCGACACAAGAAGGAGCGGCGACGGAGAAGATGGATGTCTCCCTTGTCCCTGATAAAGCAAGGACACCTAAGCAAGACACATTAAATGCACCTTGTCACGTAATGCGAGGGATAACCTCGCATCACTGTACCCTTTCCACCTCCTGTGTGCCACTGTGGCGACCCCTTTTCCCTATAAAAGGAGGCCCGAGGCGACCAGGAGGAGGATTCGGCTCTTTAGAACTCTTCACGATTCGGCTTTTTGGAGCTCCTCACACCCCATAGCTAGCTGAAGAACACAGATATACAATCCACCAAAGCAGGAGTAGGGTTTTACGCGTCCTCGCGGCCCGAACCTGGGTAAAGGAACCGTGTGTTGTCTGTTTGATCCGCTCTTCTCTCAACCCCGCGCCCCGCAACCGTAGTAGGGATTCTTGTGATCCCATAGGTGTCGTTCCAAATACACCGACATCTTTGGCGCGCCAGGTAGTGGGCGCAGTTGTGAGGATCGGCTCTAGCAGTCGGCCCAGCGCTCTTTCATCTTCGTGGCCCTTTGAGAAGGAAGGAGGCCGGAAGATCATCACTCGAGTGACTACAAATAGAAGCTAAGTTATATTGAACCCTGGATATTTCCATCCTATTATTTAAGGTTGTTATCCTCGGAGTTGACGTTCTTTGTACAAGAAACCTGCACGGAAATGGGGCCCTTCCCGATCGGCAAGGCCTTTGCTCTATTTCGAGTCCGCTCGACAGTTCAAACGGCTATGTTGGAAACGGTGAGGTAGCCTTCTGCAATTGGCAAGGCTCTCGACTCTGACTCGAGTCAAACTCGACAGTTCGAGCGGCTGCGTTAAGGGCGGCAAGGTGGCTCACCCGGCAGCACGCTCGCCCGGTAGGCCAATGGGGACCCGTCCCCAAGACGCCGCCCTGGATTTTTGGTGCCGGCAAGCCTACCCAGCTAGCATAGGGTGGACGTACAAAGAAACAACAAACAGGAAAATAGCATGTATAATCCCAAAAATATTTCAAAGTTATATTACATCATGTCATCGCTGCGGTTCTAACTAAAGATAAAAAAATTCTTGGTCATGAACCCGCAGCGGCGAAGAAGAACGGGATGCCTAATCCCGGCGCTGGCCCTCCACCCTCTTGATTTTGTCGATGCAGCTGATGACGGGCTTGATACGCTCCTTGAGAACCGTGAGGTCAGTGCCCTCCGGCGAGCTCTCCATCGCGGCTTCGAAGTCAAGGGCGGAATTCCAGTACGCCATCTTGGCGAGGACCTTGGTCATGACCCCTCGGCAAAGTCGCCGGGCCTCCTCGGCCAGTGTGGCCATTCTGTTGGAGTGAAGATCAGCTAAGGCGCCGAGGACGCCCTCGAAGAACAGGGTCAGCTTGGCGTTGACGGTCCCGCTCCACTCAGGGGCATACCTCACGTTTGGCATCCCCATGAGGGCCAACGGAGAGGTGACCCTGCCAGAGACGTCCTCCAGCCAGCTGATCCATCTGTTCTCGCCCGCCACATATTCCTGGTGGGAGGCGGCCTCGTCCGCCCGCAGCTGCTTCTCCTCCTCCAGGCTCCTGGTCAAGGTCTCCTCCCGAGCCAAGCTCTCCGACAACATCTTCTCGAGATTCTCCAGCTTTAGCTTGAGATCTCTGATGGAGTTTTGTGCCTCGGAGAGCTCCCCAGCCCTGCTGATGACTGCTCCATGCGCCTGTGCCAAGGCGTAGTTGAGCGAGTTCTTCTCGTCGGACAGCTTGAGGGCTTTCTCCTTCAGCTCGTCTCGCTCTACCTCCAGCTCCTTCACCTTGCCGGCGTGGACCAGAGCGTGGGCATCGAGTGCCTCTTTGTGCCTCTGCTCCAGCTCGTGAGTCCGCCGCTCGACAAGGACCTCGAGCTCCTCATCCTTGCCGTGGAGCGTTGCGGCAAGCTTCGCCTCACGCACGGAGAGGTCTTCCTCCTGGGAATCCAATGTGGCTTGATGCTGGTTCCGGGTGGCCTCGGCCGCGGCAGCCAATTTCGCCGCCTCTTGCTGGGCCTTCTCGATGTCAGACATCTTCATGATGAGCTATGCATCGCGCTTGGCCAATTCCTCCTGGAAGGCTCTCTGCTCCTCGCGAGCCCGGTGAAACCAGGTCTGTGCCTCAGCGACGCGCGCCTTGAAGTCCACCTCCGCCTCGTCCACTGTTGCCATCCTGGACTTCACCTTGTCCAGACGAGCACGGTAGAGCGCTTGGAGCTTCCGGAAATTGGCCCCCATGACCCGAAAGAGCTGCCCTTCTGGGGAGCCATCGCCTTCGACGCCCGGTTCATCAGCAACCTCGAGCCCGGTGGCGGCGAGCACCTCGCCGTCGAAGACTTCCCCTCCGGCGGGCGCTCGGGAGCTTGACGCCCCTGCGAGATGGATGAAGAGATTGTTGCCCACCTTCAGATACCTGCCGGGGCCCGAGGTTATGGAGGAAGAAGGATGATCATCAACCGCCTCTTCCTCGGCTGTGGCCTTGCCGGCCTCCCCGGCAGGCCCATCGCTGGCACCCTCGGCGGCATCCTTGGTAGCCTTCTCAGCGGCGGCCTCGGCAGCGTCCTTGGCGGCCTCCTGATACGTCCAAAACGTATCTATAATTTCTGCTTGCTCCATGCCTCTTTTGGGTGATATTGCTATGTTATTTATACACTTCCATACACTTTTGCTCATATTTGGACTAACCTATTAACTCAGTGCACCCCAGTGCCAGTTTCTGTTTTCGGCTGTTTTTGTATTTCAGGTTTTCACATTACGAGAACTGCCAAAAAAAATCCAGAAAAATTATATCAAAAATCAGCGTTCCGGAAGCTTCCATGCGGCCAAAGTAGGGCCGGAGGGGACCCACAGGGGCTCCAGGCGGCCTGCCCACGCGGCCCCCCTGGCCGCGCCGGGGGGCGCATGGGCACCCCTGACCCCCTCTGATGCCCCCTTTGGCATATATTTACACCGTGTCGCGGAAACCCTGATTCCAGACACCTTTTCTCCAGACGTGATTCCGATCTCCGCCGCCATCGCCATCAAGGTTCGGGGTACCAGAATTCCTGCGCCGGCACCCTGCCGGGACGGGGAAGTGCCACCGGATTCATCTCCATCGACGTTGCTTCCTCCCTCCATGATGCGGGAGTAGTTCCTCCTCGGGGCTGAGGTTCTTACCAGTAGCTATGTGGTCAATTATCTCTCCCATGATGTGATCTTCGTTGTGATCATAGGCTATGTTAATCTAGGGTGATCCCATGATAATTCCCCTTCCTCTATGTATTGGATTGATGTACTCACTTGTCTTTATCTAGTATAATCCCCGAGACCAAGGTGACAGCGGTCTATTGGACATGGATTAGAAAAGTATTTTCATGAGTGATTTCCTCTCTTGTGTGTTGATTGAAGATTGAGAGTCTCTTGGTGCTTGTCTTTGACTATCCTTTAGATATGTTGTGGTGATTGTGGGACTCTCTTTGGATGGCCGCGGTGACATTGGGAAATCCTTAGATTGAGAACTACGAACTTTGAGGTGTGCTTTTGTAGCCCTACATAATTCTCGTCCTCTCTTGACCACGAAGCAATGACCTCCGGGTGCGTCTCCATTGCATGTTTTATGGGAAATATCATGTGATTCGATTATGTTAATGTTGTTGGGAGTTGCCACTAGTGAAAGTATGAAGCCTAGGCCTTGTTTCCACCATTGCAATACCATTTGTGCTCACGTTTACCACTTGTTTGCTTGCTGCACTTTTTATTACATATTTATATTACTTTGTTTTGCCATCCATATCACTTGCCATTTAACATCTCTGCGCCGAACTAGTGCACCTATACATCTAACAAGTGTATTAGGTGTGTTGGGGACACAAGAGACTTCTTGTATTTTAGTTGCAGGGTTGCTTGAGAGAGACCATCTTCAACCTCTACTTCCCTGAGTTCGATAAACCTTAGGTCATCCACTTGAGGGAAATTGTTGCTGTCCTACAAACCTCTGCGCTTGGAGGCCCAACATAGTCTACAAGAGTAGAAGCGTGTGTAGACATCAAGCTATTTCTGGCGCCGTTGCCGGGGTGGTGAGCGCTTGAAGGTATATCTTTAGATCTTGCAATTAAATCTTTTTGTTTCTTGTTTTTATTTCACTAGTTATGTTTATGGAAAACTGTGCTATTGGATCGTTGCTTGCGGGAAGACGCCCCACACCTATGGTGGTTGCTCCTCCCCCTACTGAAATTGTGCCCTATAAAATACCAGCTGGTATTATCGATTATGTTTTGGCTAATCGTTATGCAGGAGACAAACATCCTGGTGAACACTTGCTATATCTGTCACAACTATGTTCATTATTTAAGCTTGCAGGTGTATCAAGGGAGTTTGTCATGAGGAAATTATTTGCCTTGTCACTGAAAGGAAAAGCATTGGAATGGTATAGGCTACTAGATGACTCTCACCTGCTGGATTGGGAAGAGATCCAGTCTCTCTTTTACTCCAAGTTTTATCCTCTTCATGAAGTCCATGAGAATAGGAATTATGTTTATAATTTCTATCGTCATGACGAGAGAGCATAGCTCAAGCTTGGGGGAGACTGAAAACATTAATGCTAAAATGTCCTAACCATGGGCTCCCCAAAGATATGATTATTACTAATTTCTATGCGAGGCTTTCTCGACAGGATAAAGATTTGCTCGACGCTTCCTCTATGGGTTCTTTCACAAACAAAAAGATTGATGCTAAATGGGAACTCCTTGAAAGAATTCAACGCAACACTGAAGATTGGGAGATCGACAAAGGTAAAGAGTCAGGTATAATTTATGAGTATGATTGCATTAAGTCCTTTGTTGAAACTACAAGTTTTAATAAGTTCAGTGCTAAGTTTGGGCTTGATTCTCAACTCCTTGTTGATTTCCTCAAATCTTTTGCTTCACATCTTAATATGCCTAAGGAGGATTGGATCAAGTATCATAAACCTTTTAAAGAGACTTGCAAAGAAAATGAAATTGTTCATGATGATTGCAACATGCATGATCGAATTCCTAAAAATGAAGTTTTATATAAGCATGTTAATTTTTGTGGAGTGGATAGACCTTGTGAAAGGCCTATGATTGAAGAAGAGAAGTATTGTAAGCAACATAAGCATGAAAGAACAATCACTTGGGTCAGAGATTTAAATGAAATTGCTAGAGAATTGTGTGACCTTTATCCTTTTACTTGTGAACTTTGCCGTATAGAGGGTCACTTCAATTTTCAATGCATGAACTTTCAAAACATAATTGTTAACCGGTTGTGTGATAACATGATCACCTCTGATCTTTATGATGAGCTTATGTTATTTTTGATGTGTGAAGAGTTATCAGAAAAGACTTCTTGTGTAATGCCCCGGATGTAATACTTTCCCTTTTGGGCATATAATATATCTCCGACTTCATCTATTTCCATTTCGGGTTCTTTGTCTTTCGGGTTTTCGTCGTTTTGTTGTGTGAGTGTGTGGCATTCATTCATATCATGTAGACATGTGCATCGCGTTGCATTTGTGTTGTCGGTTGCATCCGGTTCCGCGTGTTCCTTCCCGTTGTCCGTTTCGCGTTCCGGAGCTCCCTCACGTGTCTGTGGCGTCCCGTAGGCCTACTTTGTTGTTTGGGCGTGTAACGTTACCGGTGTGGCACGAGACTTGTCGTGTGTTGTTGTTTTGTTGTGTGTAACCCGCCTGTCAAATCTCGTCGCGTTTGGAGCCCGTTTGCTATCCCAACAGTTATTCGTGTGGGCTCAAAGTGCCTCCACTTTGAGGCCCAAAACACCCCCTCCAACAGCCCACTAACCACTCCTAGTCACTTCTATCATCTAGGCCATCAAAATCTGATCCGGTGGCCGAAAACCGCACTCCATTTGGAGTCTCCTAGCTCCCTCTACCTATAAATGTGTGTCCACCCCCGAATTTTGCAGATCCAACCCTAGCTTCTCCCTGCTCCAGCCGCCGGACACGTCCGGAGCGAACCGGACGCGTCCGCCCGCCGCCGCCCGACCAACCGCAGGCTGCCACGTGTCCGACCCCGGGCAGCCGGATCCACCGCGCTGCCGCGGCCCGCGGGGCCCGAGGCCAGCCCGCGCGAGCCCGCATCGCCCTCGCCGCCCGAGGCCTCGCCTTCCCCGCCTCGCCGCCGCCGGGCGCACCGCGCCACCTCGCCGGCCGGCGCCGCCCCTCCCCGCCGGGCGCCACCGCGTCGCCGCGGCCCCCCTGCATCTCCCCGCCGGCGAGCTCCCGAGGGAGCTCGAGGAGCTGCCCCGCCGCCTTCACGCCTCCGAGGGCGCCGCCCCTCACCGCCCTCCGGCCAGACCGCCGCCGGCTAGCGCCGCCCGCCGCCGGTCCCGCGGCTCGGCCGCCTGCCGCCGATCGGGAGGATCCCGCGTCCCCGATCCGATCCGGGGGCTGACCTAACGGGCCGGCCCGCTAGCGCCGCACCGCCCGGCCCGACAGGCCTCCGCCCGACCCGCCAGCGTCGGCCGCCCGATCCGCTTCGGATCCGGTGGGCGCGCCCAACCCGAACCCCGCGGATCCGATCCACTTCTCCGTCAGGATCCGATCCGTTCCGCCGCCGCGTTTGACCGCCCGTTTGCCCGTTTGACCGCGTCAGATATGAGGAGGTTGATTTCTGCTAAGTCCCCAGAAATTTTGATCTCTGATGCTATCTTTCAACTGCTCTCACTTGGTGTGTGTTGCTCCGTTTCGCGCATATAATATGTCCAGACGTTCGTGGGATCGTGCTCTACGTTTCATCTCTTGTTGTCATGCATGTTAGAGACCATCTAGGTGCTTGTTTTGCTGTTGCAAGAGTGCATCATGATATAAACTGCTGCTATGTGATGTTTTTATGCCATCTTTGCCATGTGATATCTTTTAGCTCGTTTGTCCGAATGATGCAAATGACATGTCCACGTGTCCGTCTTGCCGTGCTCTACATGTTGTATGTGCTAGGTTGCATGTTAGATTTATTCTTGCCTTGTTATCATCGTTGCAAAGTGCCATGTGGCTGTGATGTTGTTTCACTTGTTATGAAATGCCATCTTGTTGAGCTCGTTGCTATCGTTGTGTTTACCTCAATGATGCATGCTTGTATGTTTCGGAATCACCTTCATGTGTACTTTGATGAGGTGCTTACCTCTTGCCATGTTTAGTTTCGAGGTGACTTAAACATGCTCTTTTATATGCCATGATGAAATTGCTGTTTTAGGACTTAGTTGATTTTCACTAAGTCTGAAATCTGAAACGTTCCGATGCCATGTTCGTGTGATGTTCTAGGACAAACCATGTTAGTTTTGGAGTGGATCTTGATTGTTCCTTGTAGTATATATTGTTGTTTTTCCATTCATGTCCTCACATGTCTATTTAAGTGGCTGTAGCATGTTTATCTTTTGCTCCAAAGTTTCAATAAAATTCTGCTGCCAGAATTTTATTGTCAAGTTCAATATGTCCAAGATCATTGCTATTGATCCGTGACTCCGTTGGGGGTGCACCTTTGGACTTAGTTGCTGTAGTATATGTCTAGTTTGTGTTCATGTCCTTTGCCATGATATTTGAGTGCTGTAGCTTAATTATTGTGAGCTCCGAAGTTGCTCTAATGCTGTAACTTTCAGCTTTCGCTCATTTCTTGTTTCGGGCATA
This sequence comes from Secale cereale, assembly GCA_902687465.1. Taxonomy (NCBI): domain Eukaryota; kingdom Viridiplantae; phylum Streptophyta; class Magnoliopsida; order Poales; family Poaceae; genus Secale; species Secale cereale. The sequence goes on from LR738712.1 coordinate 515,997,031, forward strand.
ACTTTTAGCCCGTAACTCCGATTTCAGCGAATCTTACATGAAACTTGATTGTTTTTCCGTGTAGATTAATAATATCAGATTGTTATCATGTTTTGAGGTGTTTTGCTTGAGTGCTATTTTACGTGCTCCGTGTGCATCCTTAGAGCATCCATCATGCATTCATCTTTTTCGAGTGCGCATTGCATTTTGTTGATTGGTGCTTGGTGTGATTGTTTTGTTTAGAGCCGGAAGCAGAGTCTGAGTTCGAGTACGAGCACGAGGTTTCCAACGAGGTTGAGCACGAGGACCCTTCTTACGATCCGAACGACTTCTCTTCAGGCAAGATGACCGAACCCCGATAACATTACTATCTTTGCCTATTGCTAGTAGTTCCGCTCTGTAGTTTTGCCTCGATGCCCATGATCTTCTTGTCAGCCTCCTACTTGTAAACCAATTGCCATGTTTAACCAACCTACCTATGTAAACCGTTGCTTGGCTAAGTACGCTTCGCTCAGCCCTTCTTATAGCATTGCTAGTTGCAGGTGAAGATCGAAGATGCTTGCTTCATGTTGAAGTTTGGTTGGGTTATATCACACTATGTAAATGCTTAAAATGAAATCATCTATATATTGGCAAGGGTGGAAGGCTAAGACTTTTGCTTGGTGATTTGTTCCACTCATGCCATTAGGAACCGTATAAACCGGTGTTATGTTCCTTGATTATGCGTTCCTAACACGGTTGGGGTGTATGGGACCCCCTCGATAAACCGCTAAGTGCTAAGTCTTTTCCAGCAAATCCCAACATTGGTACTATTTGCCTAATAACTAAATAACTTGCATAGGGAGTAATTAACCCGAGTTCTTAATCAACCACCCCGGGCCAGTGCTCCTCACGAGTGTTGGTCCGAAACGGGGAGTCTGCGGGGTCACCACGAGGAAACTCGAGGATTGATATAAACCTGTAGAATCGCCCATCCGGTCGTGTCCTGAGACTTAGATACGCGCGGCTACTATCAGGGTGTCGACACGCCGGGAGGATTTGCTGGATTAGCCTTACCTTAGTTCGGTATATCTTGAGCACGGGATTCCGAGGATACTCGGGTCTTCCCACTTTGGAGTTGCGACTCCGCGGATCGTGGGCTTGTAATGGGTCAAGTTGGAAAACCCCTGCAGGGTTTGAACTTTCGAAAGCCGTGCCCGCGGTTATGTGGCAGATGGGAGCTTGTTAATATCCGGTTGTAGATAACATGACACAATGTTTCTAATACACTACCAGCGTGCGTTCCGTGACCGTCAATTTCCGAATAGGGATTCGGGAGTTGAACACGGAGGGGTTATGTTTGATGAGCTTGTAGCTAGGATCACTTCGTGATCACTTCTCGTCCGAGGCTTCTCTTCTCGCTCTCACTCACGTAAGCTAGTTGCTAGTTGCTGCTGCAGACACTTATTCTTTTCTTCAGCCTTTCCTCTCCCAAAGGCTTAAATAGTCTTGTTACCCGGAAACGGGATTGCTGAGTCCTCTGTGGCTCACAGTTACTTCACCACCAGATGCAGGTCCAGCTGTGAGCTATCCAGGTGATGGCACCGAGATAGACTGGGGGTACGACGAGGAGCGTAGTCGGTACTATGTGCGATACCCGGATGATCAGTAGTGGAGACTCCTACTAGGATTCGATCCGCCTGTGGTTTATTTATCTAAGTTTGGTATCTTGACATTTGGATTTTGCCCTTAGAGGGTTGTGATGTTCTTAATGTATGATGATTGAGATATGTTATGTAATTGTGTGACGTGGCGAGTGTAAGCCAACTATTTATGTTTACAATCCCCTCTTTTACATGAGATGTGCAAAGATTACCAAACTTGAGATCATTCTAGGATGGATTTATGCCTTTAAGTCGTGCCTCGACACGTAGGAGGTATAACTCCATCCTGGGCATTACAAGTTGGTATCAGAGCCTTCTCCGACCTAGGAGCCCCAACTATTTGATCGAATCGTTGACGGTCGAGTCTAGGCACACACTGAAAACTTTTTGAGTCCTATATTATATCGGAGAGTAGGATTTCTTTGCTTCTCATCCCCTTTTCTCTCTGGTGAGGACTCCTGACGACTACTCTTGTCTCTCCTATCTTCAAAAATTGCACCAATTTTTTTTTAGGAATCCCGCGAGTATTCTGGGATTGTTTCGATGTTCTTGTGACAAGGATATTGTTCTCGATGCCTCCTGTTCCCGGGGAGTTGAGCTTCGGGGTATTGTTGTCACAAGCATATCGCGGCAGTACTAAATACTTAAGACGGCCGACATCGAAAATCTCCCCTATACGGCCAGTGGCAAGATAACCCCGACATCACCCAGTACTGGGGAGGTAGTTCGGGAGTATTGCCATAGCTTGTTATAGTGGATGCTTTTCGAAGGTCCGAGGTACACAGTTTCCGAGAAAGACTGGTTATGTGTTGAAGGATGGATACACCTGGATGTAGGTTTAGAGTTGATTGCGCGGTGCTTCCCGTGTATCCCCAACACCTGATTGCATAACTGGAATCTTTCGGAAATATATAGGTGGGTTTATCCAGTAGATCGTAGGCATTCTTCCAACGAATGCAGGTTAGTGAGTTCGGGGTTCTACATTGAGTGAAGGGGTTATATGACCGATGTTACTATCAGGAGTTGCATCTTAAAGGGTCCATGGCTATGCTGATCCGGGGATTGCAAAACCTTTTCGTAACGCGTTCATATGCTTTCAGCACAAAGATGTTAGAACGAAACTCCTCTCTTGTGTTTGTTCCCATCCGTATCTTGTTGTTTTCTTATTTTCATTTTATCTCCTATGTGGCTTCTCGTGAAGATTGATGTTATCATTTAACTAAGAATTTCATTCGTTCCTCTTGTTCGAATGATTTCATTCGTTCCTCTTGTTCGAATGATTTCATTCGTTCTTATTGTTCGAATGATTATTGTGAAGACTTGATGCAATTCATGCCATTGATTCAGCTTATACCTTTTGTCAATCAATTGATGATTCGTGGTCATCTCTTACAGGATGGCTCCGAAAAAGGTTCCCAACGCTAACCTAGAGGTGGAAGAGGTCCCAGAACGTCCTCCTTCCCCTCCTCCTCCGCCTGAGGCTTGGAGAGCAATTATGCAGACTACAGCTCAGAACACCCAGTTGATGATGCAGATGATGCAGCAGATGCAAGCTATTCAAGCTAATCAGGGTGTTCCAGGGAACCAAGGCAACTTCTTCAACCAGCAGCACCATGCTACTCTCAACCAGTTCTTGGCCAACAATCCTAAAGCTTTCAGTTACTGTGTCGACCCTCTTGATGCTGAAGATTGGTTAACCGATATTAAGAAGCATTTTGAGTGCAGTAACGTGAAGGAAGATGATTATGTGAAGTTTGCAGCCTTCCAACTGAAAGATCAAGCAGCTGACTGGTGGCAGCAGTACAAAGACTCCAGGCCGGGTCAAGTGATCTCTTGGGAGAATTTCTGCAAGGACTTTCGCTCTCACCACATTCCTACAAGTGTCATCGAGGGTATGCGTGAGCAATTCCGCAACCTGAAGCAGGGCTCCATGACAGTCTATCAGTATAATGTCAAGTTCCAAAACCTCGCTCGTTATGCTAAGCAAGACATTCCTGATGCCAAGAGTAAAATCTACCAGTTCCGTGGAGGTCTCAAAGATGAACTTCAGCTTGCTCTCACTTTGTTCGAGCCCGATGAATTCGACAAGTTCTATAACATGGCTTTGAAACAAGAAGCAGCTCAGCTTAAGATGGAGGCTTCAAAGAAGAGAATTCGAGATGCCGTTCACTCTTCCTCATCGTCTCAGATGGTCTCGAAGCATCAGAAATTCTGGCTTCCTCCTCCTCCAGTGATTCGAGCTCCATACAACAACTCCAACAACTCCAACAACAAGAACTCTAGTGGTCGTGGTTTCTCCCACCCACCCAACTCCAACAAGCAGTCCAAGCAACAGTTCCAAGCTCCAAGACTAAGTGCTCCTCCTACCCGTCCGCTTTCTGAGGTGACTTGCTACAAGTGTGGCCAGAAGGGTCATTATTCCAACAAGTGCAACAGCCCAAGGCGCCTTCCGCCTCCTCCTCCTGTCGGTACCGCTATGGTCAAGCATGATCCAAAGGCAGCAAGGGTCAATCTGATGAATGGAGCACAAGCGGAGAATTCTTCTGATGTCATTTTGGGTAACCTTCCAGTTAACTCTTTTCCAGCTAAAGTGTTATTTGATTCGGGTGCTTCATGCTATTTCATGTCTCAACCATTTGCATCCAAGCACAATATTGCCACTTCAAATTTGCCTCAGAAGTTGCAAGTTGTTTCTCCGGGCAGGATTATGACTTCTAGTGTCTATGCTCCGGATGTTTCTATTCGCATGGGAGATTATCGCTTTTTGGCTAAACCGGTGATTCTTGGTAATTCTGACATTGACCTCATCCTCGGAATGGATTGGCTTTCTCAGCACGATGCTCATATTGATTGTGCACAGAAGGAAGTCAAGATGACTCATTCTGATGAAGATGTGATTATCTTTGCCTCAAGGGATAACACTATCAGACTTTTCTCTCTCAATGATAAGGGCGAAATTAATGCCATATCTGAAATTCCGGTGGTGAACGAATATCAAGACGTCTTTCCTGAAGAACTTCCAGGCATGCCTCCACATCGTCAGGTGGAATTTGTCATTGAACTCGAGCCGGGTACTGAGCCAGCATGCCGGCGTCCGTACAAGCTCTCTCCGGACGAATTGAAGTAATTGAAGAAGCAGCTTGATAAACAGGAGAGTATGGGTCTCATCAGACCTAGTACGTCTCCATGGGGCTGTGGTGTCTTATTTGTCAAGAAGAAAGATGGCACGGAGCGTCTCTGTGTTGATTACCGGCCATTGAACAAGAAGACGATTAAGAACAAGTATCCGCTCCCCAACATCAACGAACTCTTTGAGAAGCTCAAAGGAGCTAAAGTGTTCTCTAAGCTTGACCTCCGAATGGGCTATCATCAAATTCGCATTCGCGAGGAAGACATTCCCAAGACGGCCTTCAGAACGAGCTACGGCTCATACGAGTATACCGTCATGTCCTTCGGTCTCGCCAATGCTCCTCCTACCTTTTTGAGGATGATGCATTACATCTTCAACCCCTATACTCGCGAGTTTGTGCTTGTGTATCTGGATGATATTCTGGTGTTTTCCAAGAATGAAGAAGATCATGAAAAGCACTTACGTCTGGTTCTTGATCGACTCCGAGAGCATAAATTATATGCCAAGTTCTCCAAGTGTGAGTTTTGGCTCGATAAGGTTTTGTACCTGGGCCACATCATCTCAGCTGACGGTATAGCGGTTAATCCCGAGAAAGTTGAAGCAATTGTCAACTGGGAAGCTCCTCAGAACGTCAAGCAGCTCCGCAGTTTTCTGGGTCTTGCCAGCTATTGCAGAAGATTCGTTGAGAACTTCTCCAAGATTGCCAAGCCTCTTTCCAACTTGCTTCAGAAGAATGTCAAATACTTTTGGTCTCCAGAGTGTGAAGTGGCATTCAAAACTCTCAAAGAGAAGCTTGTCTCTGCTCCAGTTCTGACTCCTCCAGATGAATCCAAGCCCTATGAAGTTTTCTGTGACGCTTCTCTTCAAGGTCTTGGTGGTGTGCTTATGCAAGATAAGAGAATTGTGGCTTATACTTCTCGGCAGCACAAGCCAAGTGAGAAGAACTATCCCACACATGATCTCGAGCTAGCAGCTGTGGTACATGCTCTGATTACGTGGAGACATCTGTTGTTGGGCAGAAAGGTCGACATCTTCACTGATCACAAGAGCTTGAAGTACATCCTCACACAGCCGCATCTGAACCTCCGCCAGACTCGTTGGGTTGAAATGATCCAAGAGTATAATCCCAGCATTGAATACACTCCTGGCAAGGCAAATATGATTGCAGATGCTTTGAGCAGAAAGGCATATTGCAACAGCCTTCTTATCAAGCCGTACCAGCCTGAGCTTTGTGAAGCTTTCAGGAAACTCAACCTCCAAGTTGTTCCGCAGGGTTTTCTTGCAAATCTCCAAATTGCTCCTACCTTGGAAGATCAAGTCCGTGAGGCCCAGCTCAGTGATACCATGGTGAAGAAGGTCAAACATGCTATTGCTAAGGGCATTCCGAAATACAAGTGCTTCCGTGTTGATGAGAGAGATACCTTGTTCTTCGAGGACAGACTCGTTGTTCCCAAAGGTGATCTCAGGAAGCTCATAATGGAAGAAGCTCATGATTCTCTCCTTTCCATTCATCCTGGCAGTTCCAAGATGTATCAAGATCTCAAGCAATCTTACTGGTGGACACGCATGAAAAGGGAAATTGCCCAATTCGTGAATGAATGTGATGTGTGCAGAAGAGTGAAAGCAGAACATCAACGCCCAGCCGGTCTTCTCCAACCTCTTCCTATCCCTGAGTGGAAGTTCGACCACATTGAAATGGACTTCGTCACTGGCTTTCCTAAATCCAAGAGAGGAAATGATGCTATCTTTGTGGTGATTGACAAGCTTACCAAAGTCGCTCACTTTCTTCCAGTCAAAGAATCAATCAATGCAGCTCAACTTGCAGAACTGTACACTTCCAGAATTGTGTCCCTACATGGCATTCCTCAAGTTATATCCTCAGACCGTGGAAGCTTGTTAACATCAAGGTTCTGGGACTCCTTTCAGTCCGCCATGGGCACTAAGATCAGGTTCAGCACTGCTTTTCACCCTCAGACTAGTGGTCAAGTCGAGCGCGTCAATCAGATTCTAGAAGACATGCTCAGAGCCTGTGTCATCTCCTTCGGCATGAAATGGGAAGACTGCCTTCCATTTGCCGAGTTCTCTTACAACAACAGCTTTCAAGCAAGTGCAGGCAAAGCACCGTTTGAAATTCTCTATGGCAGAAAGTGCCGTACCCCTCTCAACTGGTCTGAAACAGGCGAACGTCAACTTCTTGGCAATGACTTGATCTCAGAAGCCGAAGAAATGTGCAAAGTCATACGTGAGAATCTCAAGGCCGCTCAGTCGCGTCAGAAGAGCTACTATGACGGCAAGCATCGTGATTTGACTTTCAACATCGGTGATCATGTCTATCTCCGAGTTTCTCCGATGAAAGGCACCCAAAGATTCGGTATCAAAGGAAAGCTTGCTCCTAGATACGTCGGGCCTTTCAAGATTCTTGGCAAAAGAGGCGATCTAGCCTATCAACTCGAGCTCCCTCCCAACTTCGCAAATGTTCATGATGTCTTTCATGTGTCTCAACTTCGCAAATGCTTCAAGGCACCTGAGCGCATGATTCCGTTTGAGGAGATTGATCTTCAACAAGACCTGTCCTACCGAGAGCACCCAGTTGCTATTCTCGAAGAAACCGAACGCAAGACCCGCAACAAGTCCATCAAATTTCTGAAAGTCAAGTGGTCACATCACACCGACCGAGAAGCTACCTGGGAACGAGAAGATCATCTTAGTTCCAAGTACCCTTCCTTTTTCCAGTCCTAGATCTCGGGACGAGATCTTTTTGTAGTAGAGGAGAGTTTCTAATGCCCCTGATGTAATACTTTTCCTTTTGGGCATATAATATATCTCCGGCTTCATCTATTTCCATTTCGGGTTCTTTGTCTTTCGGGTTTTCGTCATTTTGTTGTGTGAGTGTGTGGCATTCATTCATATCATGTAGACATGTGCATCGCATTGCATTTGTGTTGTCGGTTGCATCCGGTTCCGCGTGTTCCTTCCCGTTGTCCGTTTCGCGTTCCGGAGCTCCCTCACGTGTCCGTGGCGTCTCGTAGGCCTACTTTGTTGTTTGGGCGTGTAACGTTACCGGTGTGGCGCGAGACTTGTCGTGTGTTGTTGTTTTGTTGTGTGTAACCCGCCTGTCAAATCTCATCGCGTTTGGAGCCAGTTTGCTATCCCAACAGTTATTCGTGTGGGCTCAAAGTGCCTCCACTTTGAGGCCCAAAACACCCCCTCCAACAGCCCACTAACCACTCCTAGTCACTTCTATCATCTAGGCCATCAAAATCTGATCCGGTGGCCGAAAACCGCACTCCATTTGGAGTCTCCTAGCTCCCTCTACCTATAAATGTGTGTCCACCCCCGAATTTTGCAGATCCAACCCTAGCTTCTCCCTCCTCCAGCCGCCGGACACGTCCGGAGCGAACCGGACGCGTCCGCCCGCCGCCGCCCGACCAACCGCAGGCTGCCACGTGTCCGACCCCGGGCAGCTGGATCCACCGCGCCGCCGCGGCCCACGGGGCCCGAGGCCGGCCCGCGCGAGCCCGCATCGCCCTCGCCGCCCGAGGCCTCGCCTTCCCCGCCTCGCCGCCGCCGGGCGCACCGCGCCACCTCGCCGGCCGGCGCCGCCCCTCCCCGCCGGGCGCCACCGCGTCGCCGCGGCCCCCCTGCATCTCCCCGCCGGCGAGCTCCCGAGGGAGCTCGAGGAGCTGCCCCGCCGCCTTCACGCCTCCGAGGGCGCCGCCCCTCACCGCCCTCCGGCCAGACCGCCGCCGGCTAGCGCCGCCCGCCGCCGGTCCCGCGGCTCGGCCGCCTGCCGCCGATCGGGAGGATCCCGCGTCCCCGATCTGATCCGGGGGCTGACCTAACGGGCCGGCACGCCGCCCGGCCCGACAGGCCTCCGCCCGACCCGCCAGCGTCGGCCGCCCGATCCGCTTCGGATCCGGTGGGTGCGCCCGACCCGAACCCCGCGGATCCGATCCGCTTCTCCGTCAGGATCCGATCCGCTCCGCCGCTGCCTTTGACCGCCCGTTTGCCCGTTTGACCGCGTCAGATCTGAGGAGGTTGATTTCTGCTAAGTCCCCAGAAATTTTGATCTCTGATGCTATCTTTCAACTGCTCTAACTTGGTGTGTGTTGCTCCGTTTCGCGCATATAATATGTCCAGACGTTCGTGGGATCGTGCTCTACGTTTCATCTCTTGTTGTCATGCATGTTAGAGACCATCTAGGTGCTTGTTTTGCTGTTGCAAGAGTGCATCATGATATAAACTGCTGCTATGTGATGTTTTTATGCCATCTTTGCCATGTGATATCTTTTAGCTCGTTTGTCCGAATGATGCAAATGACATGTCCACGTGTTCGTCTTGCCGTGCTCTACATGTTGTATGTGCTAGGTTGCATGTTAGATTTGTTCTTGCCTTGTTATCATCATTGCAAAGTGCCATGTGGCTGTGATGTTGTTTCACTTGTTATGAAATGCCATCTTGTTGAGCTCGTTGCTATCGTTGTGTTTACCTCAATGATGCATGCTTGTATGTTTCGGAATCACCTTCATGTGTACTTTGAGGAGGTGCTTACCTCTTGCCATGTTTAGTTTCGAGGTGACTTAAACATGCTCTTTTATATGCCATGATGAAATTGCTGTTTTAGGACTTAGTGGATTTTCACTAAGTCTGAAATCTGTAACGTTCCGATGCCATGTTCGTGTGATGTTCTAGGACAAACCATGTTAGTTTTGGAGTGGATCTTGATTGTTACTTGTAGTATATATTGTTGTTTTTCCATTCATGTCCTCACATGTCTATTTAAGTGGCTGTACCATGTTTATCTTTTGCTCCAAAGTTTCAATAAAATTCTGCTGCAGAATTTTATTGTCAAGTTCAATATGTCCAAGATCATTGCTATTGATCCGTGACTCCGTTGGGGGTGCACCTTTGGACTTAGTTGCTGTAGTATATGTCTAGTTTGTGTTCATGTCCTTTGCCATGATATTTGAGTGCTGTAGCTTAATTATTGTGAGCTCCGAAGTTGCTATGATGCTGTAATTTTCAGCTTTCGCTCATTTCTTGTTTCGGGCATAACTTTTAGCCCGTAACTCCGATTTCAGCGAATCTTACATGAAACTTGATTGTTTTTCCGTGTAGATTAATAATATCAGATTGTTGTCATGTTTTGAGGTGTTTTGATTGAGTGCTATTTTACGTGCTCCGTGTGCATCCTTAGAGCATCCATCATGCATTCATCTTTTTCGAGTGCGCATTGCATTTTGTTGATTGGTGCTTGGTGTGATTGTTTTGTTTACAGCCGGAAGCAGAGTCTGAGTTCGAGTACGAGCACGAGGTTTCCAACGAGGTTGAGCACGAGGACCCTTCTTACGATCCGAACGACTTCTCTTCAGGCAAGATGACCGAACCCCGATAACATTACTATCTTTGCCTATTGCTAGTAGTTCCGCTCTATAGTTTTGCCTCGATGCCCATGATCTTCTTGTCAGCCTCCTACTTGTAAACCAATTGCCATGTTTAACCAACCTACCTATGCAAACCGTTGCTTGGCTAAGTACGCTTCGCTCAGCCCTTCTTATAGCATTGCTTGTTGCAGGTGAAGATCGAAGATGCTTGCTTCATGTTGAAGTTTGGTTGGGTTATATCACACTATGTAAATGCTTAAAATGAAATCATCTATATATTGCCAAGGGTGGAAGGCTAAGCCTTTTGCTTGGTGATTTGTTCCACTCATGCCGTTAGGAACCGTATAAACCGGTGTTATGTTCCTTGATTATGCGTTCCTAACACGGTTGGGGTGTATGGGACCCCCTCGATAAACCGCTAAGTGCTAAGTCTTTTCCAGCAAATCCCAACATTGGTACTATTTGCCTAATAACTAAATAACTTGCATAGGGAGTAATTAACCCGAGTTCTTAATCAACCACCCCGGGCCAGTGCTCCTCATGAGTGTTGGTCCGAAACGGGGAGTCTGCGGGGTCACCACGAGGAAACTCGAGGATTGATATAAACCTGTAGAATCGCCCATCCGGTCGTGTCCTGAGACTTAGATACGTGCGGCTACTATCAGGGTGTCGACACGCCGGGAGGATTTGCTGGATTAGCCTTACGTTAGTTCGGTATATCTTGAGGACGGGATTCCGAGGATACTCGGGTCTTCCCACTTTGGAGTTGCGACTCCGCGGATCGTGGGCTTGTAATGGGTCAAGTTGGAACACCCCTGCAGGGTTTGAACTTTCGAAAGCCGTGCCCGCGGTTATGTGGCAAATGGGAGCTTGTTAATATCTGGTTGTAGTTAACATGACACAATGTTTCTAATACACTACCAGCGTGCGTTCCGTGACCGTCAATTTCCGAATAGGGATTCGGGAGTTGAACACGGAGGGGTTATGTTTGATGAGCTTGTAGCTAGGATCACTTCGTGATCACTTCTCGTCCGAGGCTTCTCTTCTCGCTCTCACTCACGTAAGCTAGTTGCTAGTTGTTGCTGGAGACACTTATTCTTTTCTTCAGCCTTTCCTCTCCCAAAGGCTTAAATAGTCTTGTTACCCGGAAACGGGATTGCTGAGTCCTCTGTGGCTCACAGTTACTTCACCACCAGATGCAGGTCCAGCTGTGAGCTATCCAGGTGATGGCACCGACCTAGACTGGGAGTACGACGAGGAGCGTAGTCGGTACTATGTGCGATACCCGGATGATCAGTAGTGGAGACTCCTACTAGGATTCGATCCGCCTGTGGTTTATTTATCTAAGTTTGGTATCTTGACATTTGGATTTTGCCCTTAGAGGGTTGTGATGTTCTTAATGTATGATGATTGAGATATGTTATGTAATTGTGTGGCGTGGCGAGTGTAAGCCAACTATTTATGTTTACAATCCCCTCTTTTACATGAGATGTGCAAAGATTACCAAACTTGAGATCATTCTAGGATGGATTTATGCCTTTAAGTCGTGCCTCGACACGTAGGAGGTATAACTCCATCCTGGGCATTACATCTTGGCTGGATGATAATGCCATAGGAATAAAAAACACTTTGCAAAATTGCCATCTCTATTTTGTTGTTAATTGCCATGAAAATGATTACATAAGTAAGATTAGAAAGGAGGGAACTTTACCAAAGTATAAAAATGTCTCTTATATTTCTGCTAATAAAAAGGAGAGTTTCTCCCAAGTTTCCCCTATTGTTTCTAATGATAAACCAGGATATGTGGAGAAGCTTCATCTCCAACCACTCCCTCCTAAGGTGAAGAAGAAGAAAAAGAAGAGGAGGAGGAAGAGGAGCAAGAAGGAAGAAGAATGGGTATCAACCTGGCCTGAGCATGTTCCTCCCATCAACTTTTACCTAACGGTTGTAAGTTTAAAGAAGAAGGTGAAGTTTATTGCCTTAATTATCATCTTGATGATACGTCCATAGGTACTATTGAAGATGATTTTGATTATGACATGCATGTTACTTATTGTGATTGGGAAAATGATGATAATGCTACTTATGATCTTGAAAATCTTTTTGGTACCAACTCTGAAAGTGATGATATGGGAAGCTCTAAGCTTGGGGATGATAGGATTGCAAACCCTTTACCCACTAGTGATGTGATAATTGATAATTCTTTTTCTAGTAAGAATAAAGACAACATGATTACAAATATAGTTGCTAGCAATGATAATGCTCTTCTCTACTATGATGATGTCATAACTCCAACCTATAGTGATTATAAAGGTACCTATGACATAAGGAGAAATTATCCTTCTGAAACTTGTCATAATCATGGAGGGAATTACTCCCTTGTTGAACACCACCCTCCTAATACACAAGTAATCTATAGTGTTTAAGTGGTTTATGATAGTCCTACTCCCACTATTAGCAATGAGAAAGATTATGCTTATGTGGAGAGTAAGAGTACCTTTTTGCTTGTGGATCATGGTAACAATGCTTTACGTGATGCTTATATTGTTGAGTTCATCCATGATGCCACTGAAATTTATAATGAGAGAGGGAGACTTGGTTCTAAATATCTTAATAATAAGAAGTTTCCTCTCTTTATGGTGAATATTTTGAAGTTATGCTTGTTTTGCCTTCCTATGATAGTTGCTTTGTGCTTCAATGAATTATTCTATTGCAATATTCCTATGCATAGGAAGCATGTTAGGCTTAAATGTGTTTGGTATTTGCTTCTTGATGCTCTCATTTGTTCTTCAGCTCTTATTCCTACGAGAGCATCATTAAAGTCTTAAGCCTATCTTTATGGCTATAAAGAAAGAGCTCTAGGGAGACAACCCTTGTTATGTTACTTTCAGTTTTAGTGGTCTTGATGTTTGTTACTACTGTAGCAACATCATTCTATCTTTATTTTTCAGCTTTGTGCCAAGTTTAGCCTCTGATCGCAAGAAAGTTCAAAAGTTGTGACATGCTGTCCAGGAAACAGATTCTGTCCTTGGATAGAAAAATTCGTATAAAATCACCAGATTATTTTTTTGGTCTGAATTTTTTCGACAGCGTGCTCTATATAATTGTCTTTCGTGCGTCTGTTTTGAGTTTTTTGATTAGAGTGGCAGAAGTGCCCCGGAAAAATCATTTACTACCTGCTGTTCTGTTTTTCACAGATTCTGTCCTGTTTTGCCTTTCCTTCATTTTGCAAACCTAGAGCTTGCTTTTTCTTTGCAAAAACCTTTTGGAAATCTTGAGAAACAGTAGAACTTCAAGAATATCCTTATTTCCAGCAAGGAACAATTATTTTATTATGGGTACTAACCTCACTAATCAGATTACGATGAGTTATGTATGAAGGGAGTTTTCAAGTGTTCGAGGGAAGATGATAAAAAGATTCAGGAGTGTCAAAAGCTCAAGCTTGGGGATGCCCCCATGCACCCCCAAGAAATATTCAAGGAGACTCAAGCGTCTAAGTTTGGGGATGCCCCCGTGCATCCCCTTCTCCATCAACATTATCAGTTCGTCTTTCGTTCCACTATATTTTTATCACTTCATGTGTTATGTGCTATGCTTGGAGCGTCTTGCTTTTAGTTTTCCTTTTTAGTTTTCCTTAGCTTTTCATAACGAGTCGGAACTCAGCTTTCTTTATGTGGGAGAGAAACACGCTCCACTTCTACCTAGAACATAACATAGAATTTTCATGTCTATCTCTGCTGTGTGTGTTCTTTGTCCTTTAATAGCTACTATCATGCTTAGCTCTTAACTTTCATGCTTATCTTTTTAAAGAGCTTTTGTTTAGTTGGTTGCTTGAACTCTCTTTAGTTATCATGTTTATCTTATTAAGAGAGTTTGCTTCCGTTGCATTGGTTGATATGTCTATGATAAAGATGCTACGTGCATAATGGCGCTTAGTAGTTCATGTTTTCTTATGGTTAGTCTCAAATAGCTGGGGGGGGGGGTTCCCAATGTGTTATTGGAGTACCAACGTGATTTGTTTGCCTATGATGTGGTATGGTTTAGTAATATCTTCCTTCAAGAATTTATTTTGATTGACTTGGCGTATGCTCACGCATATTTAAGACTGTAAAGAAAGTCTGTCAAGCCTTGATGATCTTTTATTTCTGAGTAGCGATATAACTTCCATGCCTGATTCAATGTTGCTTTGTCGCTCTGCATGATTATGACTGTCATTGCTCTTCTAGTTGGTCGCTCCCAGTCTTTTGCTAACCTCCACCTGTACTAAGCGGACTGACTGCTTGTGCATCCAAAATCCTTTAAACCAGTTATGCCATATGAGTCCAACATACCTTCCTACATGGTATTTACCTGCCACTCCTAACGGAGACTTTCATGTACCATCTCGAAATTATTCAAAGAAAAATGCATTCCTATTTTGTGCCTCTGTTGTAAGTCCATGAGGAAGTAGTAGTTAATTCATGATCTTTTTAAGTTGGACAAGCTTCACCCCGGGATTGCATGTATAATGTGCAAACCCATAATACGAGAAGGAACTGGCATTGAGTGCGCCCGGCTCAAAAAGATAATATAACAAACAAACCCTCCTTCACGCTTTGTTCATGAGAAATCAGAAAACTTTGGCAGTGATAAACAAAGGAGATTAAGAGGATGTGATCGTCCTCATTCGGGAGCCGTTCCTCGAAACTTGCCCATCTCAAGAAGTGATTGAGTTGTCTGCTAGCATTCGTTGACGAAACATGCATGATCTAAAAAAATTATTACCTCTGTTTTAAAACCAAGAGCTCTGGTACATGTTTTTTCTTTGTTTCCGACTATGGGTTTTCAACCTTGCCAGCAAAAGCCACGGTTCGAGAGTCTCCACCTTCTTTTAAAAGCACCAACTACTGAGAGCATGATTGTCATTCTGAGTGTAATGTGCATTGTCCCAAAGTAGCATTGTCTTTTGCATGATTGTGATATCGTTTATTTTGAAATCATTGTATCTAGTCATCACTTAAACCTTGGAGGTGCCCCTGCATTTATGTTTTGCTTCACTAAAGGGGGCAAGCTAGATATCACTTTATCATATTTGCACATCATGTTCATTACGAATCTATTTGATGTTTCAATATCATATTGTAAAACTTTCAGTTCTTTGTGATTTTCTCATGAGGCAACTTAATTACTATAGATTCATTGTCTCAGTAAGCTTTTGTCATATGACTATGAAAAAGTCCTATATGGTTAATAGCATGTCACCACAGAAATTATTCTTGTTATCATTTACCTACTCGAGGACGAGAAGGAATTAAGCTTGGGGATGTTGATACGTCCAAAACGTATCTATAATTTCTGCTTGTTCCATGCCTCTTTTGGGTGATATTGCTATGTTATTTATACACTTCCATACACTTTTGATCATATTTGGACTAACCTACTAACTCAGTGCACCCCAGTGCCAGTTTCTGTTTTCGGTTGTTTTTGTATTTCAGGTTTTCACATTACGAGAACTGCCAGAAAAAATCCAGAAAAATTATATAAAAAATCAGCGTTCCGGAAGCTTCCATGCGGCCAAAGTAGGGCCGGAGGGGACCCACAGGGGCTCCAGGTGGCCAGCCCACGCGGCCCCCCTGGCCGTGCCAGGGGGCGCCTGGGCACCCCTGACCCCCTCTGATGCCCCCCTTTGGCATATATTTACACCGTGTCGCGGAAACCCTGATTCCAGACCCCTTTTCTCCAGACGTGATTCCGATCTCCGCCGCCATCTCCATCAAGCTTCGGGGGACTAGAATTCCTGCGCCGGCACCCTGCCGGGACGGGGAAGTGCCCTCGGATTCATCTCCATCGACGTTGCTTCCTCCCTCCATGATGCTGGAGTAGTTCCTCCTCGGGGCTGAGGTTCTTACTAGTAGCTATGTGGTCAATTCTCTCTCCCATGATGTGATCTTCGTTGTGATCATAGGCTATGTTAATCTAGGGTGATCCCATGATATTTCCCCTTCCTCTATGTATTGGATTGATGTACTCACTTGTCTTTATCTAGTATAATCCCCGATACTAAGGTGACAGCGGTCTATTGGACATGGATTAGAAAAGTATTTTCATGAGTGATTTCCTCTCTTGTGTGTTGATTGAAGATTGAGAGTCTGTTGGTGCTTGTCTTTGACTATCCTTTAGATATGTTGTGGTGATTGTGGGACTCTCTTTGGATGGCCGCGGTGACATTGGGAAATCCTTAGATTGAGAACTATGAACTTTGAGGTGTGCTTTTGTAGCCCTACATAATTCTTGTCCTCTCTTGACCACGAAGGAATGACCTCCGGGTGCGTCTCCATTGCATGTTTTATGGGAAATATCATGTGATTCGATTATGTTAATGTTGTTGGGAGTTGCCACTAGTGAAAGTATGAAGCCTAGGCCTTGTTTCCACCATTGCAATACCATTTGTGCTCACGTTTACCACTTGTTTGCTTGCTGCACTTTTTATTACATATTTATATTACATTGTTTTGCCATCCATATCACTTGCCATTTAACATCTCTTCGCCGAACTAGTGCACCTATACATCTAACAAGTGTATTAGGTGTGTTGGGGACACAAGAGACTTCTTGTATTTTAGTTGCAGGGTTGCTTGAGAGAGACCATCTTCAACCTCTACTTCCCTGAGTTCGATAAACCTTAGGTCATCCACTTGAGGGAAATTGCTGCTGTCCTACAAACCTCTGCGCTTGGAGGCCCAACATAGTCTACAAGAGTAGAAGCGTGTGTAGACATCACCTCCTCGATGGGAATCTTGTCGGCCTCCGCCGCGGCCTCCTCAGCAACTTCCCTGATGACGGTGTCCACGTCCTCCATATCTGTTGAAGGAGGGCCTGGGTAGTGATGGGGATGATGAAGCCAAGAAAAAGAATAAGGGAAAAGCAGAGACAGAAGACACGCGACTCACCAGTGCCAGGCTGTGAGGCAGAAGTCCCCTCCCCGCCGGTGCCTGGCACCGTGGCAGAACCACCAGCGCCCAAGTTCCCCTCTTCCTCCATGCATGTGGGCTCCATGCTTGGTGCCCTTGCCGGGGACGCCCCTCACGGCGGCGTAGTTGATGGGGGTGGTGTGTTGGGGGTAGCCCCCAGCGGCTCCTCCTGCTGCCGCTCCCGTCCTACAAAACTGACAAGGTCAGCACCATAGCATCAAAGACCTACTGCATGTCGAGCAAGAAGAGGATGATGAACTTATGCTGGGGGCTGTACCGGGGGCTGCCGTCCGGGCTGCTCAACACTACCAGTGGTGTCTCTGAAGCCCCAGCCGGGGGCTGGCTGCTCGCCGAGGCCTTCGCCCTCTTTATCCTCTGGGCCAACATCTCTGCATCCCTGAAGAAGCAAAAAGAAGATCAAGATGGGTGACTTGGTTCAGGAGAATGGAAGTGGCGGTAAGGGACGAAGTACTTACTCGTCGTCCATCTCCTCCTCCTCCACTGCTTTCCTTTTGCTCTTCGGGCTGAGAGGCCCAAGATCAAAAGGGAACTCCGTGTCGGCATCCGAGTCAACGTCTGTCGGGGGAGGCGAAGAAGGCGGAGTTGGTGCGCGCCCAAATGGAGAAGGGGCTGTTGCCCTGTTCTTCTCGGCGGCCTTCGTCAGCCTCCTCGCTGCCGTGGCCCTCGTGTGGCGCCCGGACCCCTCCAGGGTCAATTGAGGCTGCGCGGCCCTGCCGGGCCAGACCGGCTCGCCGGAAACAACCCGCCGCAGGACTCGCCCTCTTCCCTCTGGCTGGCGTCGAGCCCGCCGCCACGCCCTCCTCCTGCGACGACTTGTGGGTCGCGTCCTCAACAAGCGGAACTCCAGTGCTGGCGCCGCTGGCCTCCCCGGCGACCGCCGCCCACTAGGCGAGCTCCTCCTCCTCCGCAGCCGTTGCGGCCTCGTCCTCCACACCCCCGGCGCTGCCGGCCTCCATGGCAAGTTGTGCCTCCCTCGCCCTGGTGGCGATGTAGTCCGGCTCTGCCTGGGTGGTGTCCCTGACAAGCCACCACTCGGCGTCAGGTTTGACATAAACCTCAACCAGTGAGTCGAAGAATTGCTGCACGTCCTCGTCTGCCGGCTCCTTCCAGCTCGGGACAGGGTCGTGCGCGTTGCAGTCCGGCATTATGGCGATGATCTCGGACTGGCGCGAGTTGTTACACAGCGGGACCACCCCCGCTGGCAGCTTGAAGAGCGGCCCCTTGATGGCCTTGCCGGCCTTTGCAGCAGCCCTCGTGGCCTTGCCGGTCTGTTCGACCTCGCCATCGCGACCCACTTCAAGCTGGAAGAGCCGCTGGCGGAAATGGGCATGTCCCATCACCGTAAGGTTATGGTCGAAGCCGGGGCGGAGTCGCATAACGTCAGCTGGATTCCTGAAGAGCCAGGCTGGGCTCCCCTTGTTATGCAACGGGGCGATCCAACGGCGAATGAAATCTGCCCCGATCATCTCAAGGGTGAGTCCGGCCTGGGTGAGCCGGTGGATCCTGGTGGAGGCGACGGTGAGCCTCCCGTCGGCGGCGTCGACATCGCTCCAGTCGCTGCCGCGGACCGGCGGCACCCGGCAGACCTTGCAGAATCTTGGCGGGTCTTCTTCTTCAATCCAGCACCACCGGCCGCACCATTCATCCCACCTCTCCTTCACGGCGCCGTCCGGGTACGCTCCCTTGGATCTTGGAATCCAGGTGATGCACCTAGAGACGGCACCTCCCGGCTAGATCCGAGGGGTGAAATACTGGCGGAAGAGCGCCGTGTTGGGTTGCACCCCGACGAAGCCCTCACAAAGGTGCGTGAAGAAAGCCATGCACGCCACCGCATTCTGAGTGAAATCCAAGAGGCGGAAGCCGAAGGTGTGCATGACATCACAGAAGAAATTGGAGAAGGGGGGACATAACCCGCAAGAAAAGTAGTCGACGAAGAAGGGGTACCGATTTGGGCCAGGTTCGGCGCAAGCAACCGGAATGACGCGCATCGCCGGATGTCCCAAATTCTTCCCCCTCCCCCCCCCATCTTCACCCCCAAAGGGGCTTGAAGGCGGCCCGGAGCTCGTGGACGTCGACCGTCGACGGGATGAAGAAAGCAGCCTTCGTCCGGTCCCCCGATAGCGCGCCCTCCGGCGGCTCCACAGACCCGGCGCCCTTGGCCACCCCCTTTTCCTTGGCGGGTTTGGACGCCATGGCGGCTAAGTTGGAGGGTTGAGGGAGGGGGATGGCGAAGCAACGGCGGCAGGCGACGGTGGAAGCTTCGGAAGGAAGGAAGAGAGGAAGCGGCGGCTCTGAGATTGGAAGAGGCGCGAGGAAAGTGGGGGAAGTGAGCAGCGCGCCCGCGATTATTCCTTCTTATGGCGGGGGGACGCGGGCCGCCTCCTTTCGCATTTACTGCGACGTGACGCATGCCTACGGAAACCGCCCCGCGCATGCCGCCCATGTCACGCACGCCCCTCCACCCCACGCCGCGCGCGCGGATCGTGGGAGGAAAAGCGCACGGAAAATCTTACCACGGTGAAACCGCCCCGCCTGCCCGCTCACCGTTCTGGGCCTAGCCCAACAACGCGTCGCGCTTATGTGTGGCCCAAGCCCGGGGGCTCCTGTCGGTGTACAAAAAGAGGGGTACACTTTTTGTACCCCTATGACTGTGCACGGGCAGTCTGAGCCACGGGCACCGCCACGCCAGGCATGGCAAGGGAGGTGAGTCAAGGTAAGACCGAAGCTCAATGGAACTGAAGCCCGAAGAATAAGGACACAAAGAGCAAAGGGACGAAGCGGCTTCCCCCGGCAAGATCCTTGCCGGGGGCCAGTTTTAGCAGCCCCAGCAAGATCCTTGCCGGGGCCAGCTTTAGCGGCCCCGGCAAGACCCTTGCCGCGGCAACTCGCCCCACGCCTACGGAGCGGATCACCCTTGGGTCCACTGCCCCCATGGGGCAAGGATTCGGGAGGCATCCCCATGATGGCATGCAGATCTTTGTGAAGACATTCAAGATCAGATACACACTAAGAAGACGACGACCCTTGGCGGGATCCCAGCCAAGGAGGACCACAAGACCCCCGGCAAGCAGCTTGCCGGGGATGACAGCGGGCGCCGCAACAAGACTCTTGCCGGGGTCCCGGCAAGGCCCTTGCCGAGGACACCCGCAGGGCCACCATCGGGCCCACGCCAACTAAGCTTCCACCGCCCCATGCAGTTGCCGACCCAACCAGTTAGGCAGGCACCTGCATGGCGACATGCAGATCTTCGTGGAAGACCCACCGTTGCGCCACCAGGGCGCGTGTCGACACAAGAAGGAGCGGCGACGGACAAGATGGATGTCTCCCTCGTCCCCGATAAAGCAAGGACACCTAAGCAACACGCATTAAATGTGCCTTGTCATGTAATGCGAGGGATAACCTCGCATCACTGTACCCTTTCCACCTCTTGTGTGCCACTATGGCGACCCCTTTTCCTTATGAAAGGAGGCCCGAGGTGACCAGGAGGAGGATTCGGCTCTTTAGAACTCTTCACGATTCGGCTTTTTGGAGCTCCTCACGCCCCATAGCTAGCTGAAGAACACAGATATACAATCCACCAAAGCAGGAGTAGGGTTTTACGCGTCCTCGCGGCCCGAACCTGGGTAAAGGAACCGTGTGCTGTCTATTTGATCCGCTCTTCTCTCAACCCCGCGCCCCGCAACCGTAGTAGGGATTCTTATGATCCCATAGGTGTCATTCCAAATACACCGACACCACCAAGCGGCGGTGGAGGAGGAGGGCGGGGCGGCCTGGGGAGATAGGGGCGGTGGCGACGGGTGCTACCTCTTGAGCTTGCGTTGTATTCCCTCGAAGAGGAAAGGGAGATGCAGCATAGTAGCGTAAGTATTTCCCTCAGTTTTTGAGAACCAAGGTATCAATCCAGTAGGAGACCACGCGCGAGTCCCTCGCACCTGCACAAACAAATAAGAACTTCGCAGCCAACGCGATAAGGGGTTGTCAATCCCTTTGCGGTCACTTACGATAGTGAGATCTAATAGAGATGATAATTATATTTTTGGTATTTTTGGTATAGAAACAGAAAGTAAAGAAAGCAAATAAACAACGTTAACAGAAATTGGCTAGTTGACGAGAAACTAATATGATAAAGATAGACCCGGGGGGCATAGTTTTCTCTAGTGGATTCTCTCATGATAGCGGTATTCTACGGCGGGTAAACAAATTACTGTTGAGCAATTGATAGAAAAGCGAATAATTATGAGACTATCTAGGCATGATCATTGTATATAGGCATCACGTCCGAGACAAGTAGACCGGAAAGATTATGCATCTACTATTATTACTCCACACATCGATCGCGATCCAGCATGCATCTAGTGTATTGAGTTCATACGAACAGAGTAACGCTTTAAGCAAGATGACATGATGTAGAGGGATAAACTCAAGAAATATGATGAAAACCCCATCTTTTTATCCTCGATGGCAACAATACAATACGTGCCTTGTCGCCCATGCTATCACTGGGAAAGGACACCACAAGATTGAACCCAAAGCTAAGCACTTCTCCCATTGTAAGAACTATAGATCTAGTAGGCCAAACCAAACCAATAATTCGAAGAGACTTGCAAGGATATTACGAGCACACATAAAAATTTCAGAGAAGAACCAAATATCTTTCATACACAACCTTGATCATAAACTCACAATTCATCGGATCTCGACAAACACACCGCAAAAAGGGATTACGTCGAATAGATCTCCTCGAAGACAGAGGAGAACTTTGTATTGAGATCCAGAGAGAGAGAGAAGAAGCCATCTAGATACTAGCTATGGACCCGGAGATCTCTGGTAAACTACTCACAACTCATGGTCAGGGCGATGATGATGATGATGAAGGCCTCCGTGATGGATCCCCCTCCCGGAATAGGCCCCAAGATAGGATCTCAACGGGAACAGTAGCTACGGTGGTGGAATCAGGGTTTTCTCTCAGCGTATGGAGTTTCTGGGGTACGTAGGTATATATTGGAAGAAGGACGGCGTTGGGGGCCGTGTGGGCCAGCCTCGAGGCAGGGGGCGCGCCCTGAGAAGGGGGGCGTGCCACCCACCCTCGAGGGCTGGCCCTACGTCCCCTGACTTGGCCCCGAAGACTCCCGAGCGTGATTTCCTCCAAAAATATCTCTCGCGAAGGTTTCATTCGGTTTGGACTCCGTTTGATATTCCTTTTCTGCAAAACCCTGAAATAGGCAAAAAAACAGCAATCTGGACTGGGCCTTTGGGTTAGTAGGTTAGTCCCGAAAATGATATAAAAGTGAATGATAAATCCCATTAAACATCCAAGACTTCATAAATAATAGCATGGAACAATAAAAAATTATAGATACGTTGGAGACGTATCAAGCATCCCCAAGCTTAATTCCTGCTCGTCCTCGAGTAGGTAAATGATAAAGAAAGAACTTTTGATGTGGAATGCTAACCAATATAGTTTTTCAATGTAATTCTCTTAATTGTGGCATGAATGTTCAGACCTGATGGATTCTAGACAAAAGTCTATATTGACATAAGAAATAACAATACTTCAAGCAATACTAACAAAGCAATCATGTCTTGTCAAAATACTATGGCTAAAGAAAGTTATCCCTACAAAATCATATAGTGTTGGCTATACTCCCTTATTATCACACTAAATATTCATATCATGCACAACCCCGATTTCACCATAGCATTTGTTTTCATGCTCTATCTTTTCAAACCTTTCAACTTTCACGCAATACATGAGCGTGAGCCATGGACATAGCACTATGGGTGGAATAGAGGTGGTTGTGGAGAAGACAAAAAGAGGGAGATAGTCTCACATCGACTAGGCGTATCAACGGGCTAAGGAAATGCGCATCAATAGATATCAATGTGAGTGAGTAGGGATTGCCATGCAACGGATGTACTAGAGCTAAATACGAATTAAAGCTCAACAAAAGAAACTAGTGGGTGTGCATCCAACTTGCTTGCTCACGAAGACCTAGGGCATTTGAGGAAGCCCATCGTTGGAATATACAAGCCAAGTTCTATAACGAAAATTCCCACTAGTATATGAAAGTGACTAAGCATGAGACTCTCTACAATGAAGAACATGGTGCTACTTTGAAGCACAAGTGTGGAAAAAGATAGTAGCAATTGTCCCTTTTTCTTTTCTTTTTTCTTCTTTTTTTCACTTTTTTTTCTTTTTTTTGGCCTTTTTTTCTTTTCTTTGGCCATTCTTTTTTTTCTTTTTTTGCGGAGGGGCTTTATAGATTCAACCTTTCCTCCCATGGAACAATGCTCTAATAATGATGAAGACCACACTTTCATTACAACACAATATTACAACTCGATACTACAATAACAAAGTATGACTCTATATGAATGCCTCCGGCGGTGTACCGGTATGTCCAATGAAACAAGAGTGACATGTATGAAAGAATTATGCATGGTGGCCTTGCCACGAATACGATGTCAACTACATGATCATGCATGGCAATATGACAATATGATGCATGTCATATAAACGGGACGGTGGAAAGTTGCATGGCAATATATCTCGGAATGGCTATGGAAATGGCTGTTTTGAGGAACAATATGGTGGCTGTTTTGAGGAAGGATATATAGTGGGTTTATGGCACCGGCGAAAGTTGTGCGGTACAAGAGAGGCTAGCAATGGTGGAAGGGTGAGAGTGCGTATAATCAATGCACTCAACATTAGTCATAAGAACTCATATACTTATTGCAAAAATTTATGAATCATAAAAAAAAGCACTCAACGCATGCTCCTAGGGGGGAGGTTGGTAGGAGTTAACCATCGCGCGCCCCCGACCTCCACACAAAGGTTGACACTCTACAAATACCTCACGCTTTAACTTAGTCACATAATGGTTCACCATACGTGCATGATACGGGAATCACTAACCTTAACACAAGTGTTTCTCAATTTCATAATAACTCTACTAGCATGACTCTAATATCACTATCCTCATGTCTCAAAACAATTATCAAGCATCCAACATCTCTTTCTATTAAATGCACTTGGTGTGAATTTTTTTACTACATTGACATTGGATGATTATCATGTGAAGACTAGTTTCTTTAGCCTAAACACTTTAGCATGCTGTTTTAATAGACTCTCAAATAGATATAAGTGAAGCATGAGAGTTCAACAATTTCTACAAAATATTACCACCACCATGCTCTAAAAGATATAAGTGAAGCACTAGAGCAAAAACTATTCAACTCAAAAGATATAAGTGAAGCACATAGAATGTTCTAACAATTTCTACGCCATATTTAACTCTTTCAAATAGGTGTGTGCAGCAAGGATGATTGTGACAAACTAACAAGAAAATACTCAAATTATACAAGACGCTCCAAGCAAAACACATAGCATGTTGCGAATAAAAATATAGCTCCAAGTATAGTTACCGATGGATGAAGACGAAAGAGGGGATGCCTTCCCGGGGCATCCCCAAGCTTAGGCTTTTAGATTATGTTAAATTTACTTGGGGTGCCATGGGCATCCCCAAGATTAGGCCTTTGTTACTCCTTGTTCCATAGTCCATCAAAGCAATACTCAGAACTTGAAAACTTCACAACACAAAACTTAGAAAAAAATTCTCGTGAGCTCCGTTAGTAAGAGAAAGCAAACCACTACTCAAATGTATAGCAAGGAATTCATTCTACTGCACTCCAAGTTAAATATGGCTCATGCCCTCCAATATTACTCATAGATGCATCGGAATAAGCAAACAACACACGATAAACAGAATCTGTCAAAACAGAGCAGTCTGTAGTAATCTGCTGGGTTCCCCTACTTATGGAACTCCAAAAAATCCAAGCTAAATTGGTAAATTTGCGCAATTTGTCTACCAATCAGAAGCAAAATGAATCAACTAAAAATCACGCTCCAGTAAAATCTGAAGACTACTTTAGCCAGCGCTAACGATTCTGTTTTTCACAGCAAGATCATATAAACTTCACACAAGTCTTACCAAAGGTTCTACTTGGCACAAACACTAAACAAAACATGAAACCACATCTAATCAGAGGCTAGATGAAATACTTATTCCCTAATAGCAACGAAAGCAAAAAACATAAAATTGGGTTGCCTCCCAACAAGCGCTATCGTTTTACGCCCCTAGCTAGGCACGATATTTCAATGATGCTCACATGAAAAACAAGGATTGAAGCACAAAGATAGCATCATAAGAAATGTGACAAACACATCTAAGTCTAACATACTTCCTATGCATAGGAATCTTATAGGAAAATAAATCACCAAAACAAGCAAGATCTAGCATATGCAAGGAAGGAGAAAGAAACAAGATCAATCTCAACAAAACGAGAGGTAATTTAGTAACATGAAGATTTCTACGACCATATTTTCCTCTATCATAATAATTGCATGTAGGATAATAAGAAAATTCAAAAATATAGCTATCACAAAACATATTTTCAACACGATCCACATGCATACGAAGTTGACACTCTTCCGAAATAGTGGGATTAACATTACAAAAGTCATGACCTCTCCAAACCCACTTTTATCAAAAAAAATAAGATTGAATAGTCTCCAAATATATGGGATCTAAAGTTGACACTCTTCCAAACCCACTTTCACTATTATGGCACACATTATTATCAATCTCATATTCATGATGGGGTTTAAATAAATTTTCAAGATCATAAGAAGAATCACCCCAATCATGATCATAGCAACAAGTGGTGGACATAACAATACTAGCATCCCCAAGCTTAGGGTTTTGCATATCATTAGCACAATTGACATTAATAGAATTTATAATAACATCATTGCAATCATGCTTTTTACACAAGGAGGTATCGTGAATCAATTTATGTTTTTCTTTCAATACTTCGTCACAATTTTCAGATTCACAAATTTCAAGCAAAACCCCATAAAGATAATCTAGTGCAGTCACCTCACTAGCAATAGGTTCAACATAATTGGATCTCTTAAAGAGATTAGCAAGTGGATGAGGATCCATACTTTAGCAAGCGAAGATGCAAGCTAATTGAGGGCACATAGCACACAAGCAAACGAGAGGTAATCGAATGATAAACACACGAGGGAAGAAGGGCAAATAAAACGGCAAGGGTGAAGTGGGGGAGAGGAAAACGAGAAGCAAATAAATGTAATGCGAAGGATAAGGGTTTGTGATAGGTACTTGGTATATGACTTTTGCGTAAGCCTCCCCGGCAACAGCGCCAGAAATTCTTCTTGCTACCTCTTGAGCTTGCGTTGTATTCCCTCGAAAAGGAAAGGGAGATGCAGCATAGTAGTGTAAGTATTTCCCTCAGTTTTTGAGAATCAAGGTATTAATCTAGTAGGAGACCACGCGCGAGTCCCTCGCACCTGCACAAACAAATAAGAACTTTGCAGCCAACGCGATAAGGGGTTGTCAATCCCTTTACAGTCACTTACGATAGTGAGATCTGATAGAGATGATAATTATATTTTTGGTATTTTTGGTATAGAAACAGAAAGTAAAGAAAGCAAATAAACAACAGCAACACAAATTGACTAGTTGACGAGAAAGTAATATGATAAAGATAGACCCAAGGGCCATAGTTTTCTCTAGTGGCTTCTCTCATGATAGCGGTATTCTACGACGGGTAAACAAATTACTGTCGAGCAATTGATAGAAAAGCGAATAATTATGAGACTATCTAGGCATGATCTACTACTATTACTCCACACATCGACCGCTATCCAGCATGCATCTAGTGTATTGAGTTCATACGAACAGAGTAACGCTTTACGCAAGATGACATGATGTAGAGGGATAAACTCAAGCAATATGATGAAAACCCCATCTTTTTATCCTCGATGGCAACAATACAATACGTGCCTTGCTGCCCTACTGTCACTGGGAAAGGACACCGCAAGATTGAACCCAAAGCCAAGCACTTCTCCCATTGCAAGAACTATAGATCTAGTAGGCCAAACCAAACCAAAAATTCGAAGAGACTTGCAAGGATATTATGAGCACACATAAAAAGTTCAGAGAAGAACCAAATATCTTTCATAGATAACCTTGATCGTAAACTCACAATTCATCGAATCTCAACAAGCACACCGCAAAAAGAGATTACATCGAATATCCTCGAAGACCGAGGAGAACTTTGTATTGAGATCTAGAGAGAGAGAAGAAGCCATCTAGATACTAGCTATGGACCCAAAGGTCTATGGTAAACTACTCACAACTCATGGTGAGGGCGATGGCGATGATGATGATGATTAAGGCCTCCGTGATGGATCCCCCTCTCGGAACAGGCTCCAAGATAGGATCTCCACGGGAACAGCAACTAAGACGGTGGAATTAGGGTTTTCTGTCTCCATATGGAGTTTCTGGGGTACGTAGGTATATATAGGAAGAAGGAGGGCACCGAGGGTCGTGTGGGCCAGCCTCGAGGCAGGGGGGCGCGCCCTGGGAAGGGGGGTGCGCCCCCACCCTCGAGGGCTGGCCCTACGTCCCCTGACTTGGCCCCCGAAGACTCCCGAGCGTGATTTCCGCCAAAAATATCTCTCGCGAAGGTAACCTTCATTCCGTTTGGACTCCGTTTGATATTCCTTTTCTGCAAAACCATGAAATAGGCAAAAATCAGCAATCTGGACTGGGCCTTTGGGTTAGTAGGTTAGTCCCAAAAATGATATAAAAGTGAATGATAAAGCCCATTAAACATCCAAGACTTCATAAATAATAGCATGGAACAATAAAAAATTATAGATACGTTGGAGACGTATCAACGGGGCTCTGGGTAAGGAGCGTGGGGGCGGTGGCGTGCGGCACCACCCGGGCGGCGGGGGTGAGGTGGACGGGGCGGTGTGGGCGACGAGCCGACCGGGGTGGCGGGACGGCGGGGCCGGGGGCTTCGGGGCAGGGAGGGTGGTGGGGCGGCGGCGGTGCTGGGCGGTGGGCGGCAAGGGCGATGGGAAAGCGGGGGCAGGGGCTCTGGGGCAGGTAGGGTGGTGGGGCGGCGCCGGTGCTGGGAGGCGATGCTGTGGGCACGAGGGTGCGCGGGTGAGAGAGGGGAAGAGAGAGGGGTGGAGCCGGAGAGAGAGGGAGGGTGGCTGTTAGAGGCCGTTAGTGTTCATGGTCTTTGCCGGCTATCAGTCGATGGCAAAGCAAGAGGGGGGCTAGCGGGCCGTTAGGGTTCGGGCCTCCATTGTACCCCACCCACCTCTTTGTAGTTGGCTGCCAGACGGCAAATAATCTTTGTCATCCGCCAGCCGACGGCAAAGAAATGCCTGACGGTAAAGACCATCTTTGTCGTCAGCCACTTTTTTGCCGTCGGCCTTTCTTGAGCTGACGGCAAAGACCTTCTTTGCCTTCAGCAAGCTGACGGCAAAGAAATGGCTGACGGGAAATACTCTCATTCCAATAGTGACGTACTCTCCATGCGATGTAGTCCTAGTTCTGTTAACATTGATCTCATAGTTCATTCTTGATGGGAGAGTAAAAAAAGGGACATGTTAGATAACTGTTCATATACTCCCTCCGTTCCTAAATATAAGTCTTTTTAGACATTTCAAATGGCATACAACATACAGATGTATGTAGACATATTTTAGAGTGTAGATTCACTCATTTTGCTCCGTATGTTGTCACTTGGTGGAATCTCTAGACAGACTTATATTCGGGAACGGAGGGAGTAGTTGACATGTGCACAACATCTTTTTTTATCGTCATATCTTTCTACATTAGGGTTCGGGCCTCCACTGCACATGCCTAGTAGTAGGAGTACCGTGTAAGTTCAAGTGGTTGCTGTATTTCACACTCCCCAGTCGTAAGAGTTGAAACTCTTGACGTAATCATTTTTTCAGAAACGGTGGACACGCTCTACTGTGTGTATCCTCCTCGACGATCGTCGGGAACCTTACTACTCACTTGCCCCGTCGTGTGGGACACCCAGGATCGAGGTCCACTTGCCATGCACTAAATTACTCCGTACTAGAGTGCACAACTGTATAGTAGACTACACCGATCGAAGCACCGCGGTAATGCCCAATGAGATGTGAAATAACTAAACCCTCACCTTTCCCATAGTAACTTGGACAGACGAAGCAACCATCATTTCACCCTTCTCCATCATCTTCCTCTCTTGAAGAAAACCCAAACTTTCTTCTCCCTCGTCTTGTTCCTCATTTCTTTAAGAAAATCCTGATGCGTTTCTGCTATTATTATTCCCTCCCAAAGAAGGAAATGTCCATGCATCAACGGTGTTGCTTCTGGCCAAGGCCCGCTCTTGCAACCCCGTGACCGATCCTAAATCCATCTCTGTCCTTCTTTTGGGTTTGTGATTCTGGTTTTTTTCCTTTTATTTCTATTTGATAGTTTCTTGATGGACCCTGGAGCTCTGACCGAAGTGATGTCTATGGCTTAGGGTACGAAGAGGCGCACGCACCCTGCCGAGACTACCGCAGACAAGCTCAAGGCCATCGTTTGTCCAAGCCCCCTCTCTGGGATCCCTCGTTAATCCAGTCTAGGTAATATCTCTTCTTGATGATATTTTTAGCGATCTTGATCCTGTTTTTCATCTAGCACGTAGTACTGGTACTAGTAGTACAACTTTCTGGGTGATCTTGCATTTGATTTTTGTGTGCCAAATCACGGTTCTAAATTGCCCCTTTTCGCAAAAAAAGCGAGAGGTTGACATACATATGATTTTTGCACATAACACTGATTTCCTATAGATTACTTTCAACTACTTTATGAACATCAATGCTAGTTGTAGGAAATGCAAGATCTAAGCTCTCATGCCTTTGAAGAGAGTATAGTAGCCTCAGTAACTTGTGTTATGTATATTGCAAGTAATCCCTCTGCTCTCATGCTTTTGAAGACATCTTCTAGTGTCTTTGTACACTCAATTCTGTGCGTATATGTAGTCTTATATGGAGTAAAATATCAAAAATCATCTTATATTTCTGAATGGAGGTAGTAATAAAATATTTGGTTTCTACTTGAATTATAACCAGGACTACGGTGGGGATGAAGTTCTAAAAGTCATTTTGTGTGAACTGGAAGACCTGAGGATGAGTTCTACTACTAAACTATCCAGCTGTTGTGTCCTTGTCGCGACGTGTTGTGAACAAGTGTTTTCCTGTAGCATCCTTGTCAGGCGTGTTCTCGATGGTGTACTTCACCACGACAATTTCCTAGTCGTGCCTTTGGTTACGAAGGGTGTGGTTCTGAAAGTGCGTTATATCGACTAGAGGGGGGTGAATAGGCGATTTTTATGAATTCTTCACTGAGGAATTTGCTATTGAGGAAATTCCTTAGCGAAGAACTACTTGCAGCGGAATAAGTACTTAGAAGTAAACATAACAGAATACAAGCATGGTCATCATGCAGAAATGAAGACAAGCACAGAGTACAGAAAGCGTAATCACATGATAACACAGGATGAAGACAAAAAGACTAGAGAAATTGAACTGAGGAAATCGAAAAAGTCTTCAGTCAAAGTCTTCAAACAGATACGAACAAGCACACACAACACAGATATGAGGAAATGAAAGAGTTGAGGAAATAGAACCAGTAAGCTTGGTGAAGACAATGATTTGTTAGACCAGTTCCAACTGATGTGTCAGTTGTACATCTGGTTAGGGCGGCTATGTATTTAAACCTGAGGACACACAGTCCCGGACACCCAGTCCTGGACACACAGTCCAAGACACCAAGTCCTCACTGTATTCCCCTTGAGCTAAGGTCACACAGACCTCGCCCAATCACTCGTGGTAAGTTTTTTCAGGTAACTTCCGAACCTTCACAGACTTGGTCACTCGGCGATCCACAATTCCTCTTGGATGCTCTAGACCATGACGCCTAACCGTCTGGAAGAAGCACAGTCTTCAAAGGTAACAAGCGTCGGATCCACGCAGGATTAATCTCATCAGTGATGCTCAATCACTTTTGGGTTTGTAGGTGTTTGGGTTTGGTTTTGGGTTTTTCCTCACTTGATGATTTTCGCTCAAAGTCCTCAGAGGATGGGTTGCTCTTATGACAAATGTCAGTTTCTCTCGGAGCAGCCAACCAGCTAGTGGTTGTAGGGGGCGGCTATTTAGAGACTAGGGAGCAGCCCGACATGATAAGACATAAATGCCCTTTAATGATATGACCGTTAGGTAGGTAGATATTTTGGAACAGCTGGCGCATAGCACAACAACGGTCGGAAATTTGAGTATCAAATTCCTCAGGGCTATCATGTTCCTCACTATGTAGGTAATCCGCACTGGTGAATTTCTAACTCATCAGTCAGAATAAATTCCTCAGAGACAAAAAGAACTTCGTCTCTATCACTGAAGAATATGACTGAACTGTATGAGATTTCCAATGGTTTCACTCGAAGGGATTGGTAGGTGTAGGATTTTAAGTTTTGCATCCAATGGAATTTTTCCTTAGTATTTCCTCGAGCCCCTTTAACAGTACGATGTTTCCTATGACTCAAGAAAGACAAAATGAAACTACGAAAACAGAAGTCTTCACGCTTCATGTTCCTCAAATGAGTACCAAGTCTTCAAGGTCACACCAATTTCTTCACTTTCAAAGTCTTTAGAAAGTCTTAAGAAATCCAAAGTCTTCGATCGAAGAACTTATTTTTAGAGGTCGACTTTCTCTGTAAATATCAAACTCCTCATACACTTATAGACCTGTGTACACTCGTAAACACATTAGTCCCTTAACCTATAAGTATTCAATACACCAAAATCACTAAGGGGCACTAGATGCACTTACAATCTCCCCCTTTTTGGTGATTGATGACAATATAGGTTAAGTTTTCAACGGGGATAAACATAAGAAGTGTAAATACCGATATTGAGTAATTTGATTGCAAGATATAGAAGAACTCCCCCTGAAGATGTGCATAGTGAGGAATTTTCTTTTGAAGCAATGCACACTTGAAGAGTAGAATCATGGAGATCTCCCCCTATATCTTGTAATTCATACACACATTTGACATATAATATGAAGAATTTTAAATGCATGATGAAATATGGTGACTGATGTAATTCAGCATGCGTGCATAAACATTAATGAGGAATAAGCATGCAGAAACATCACAGTGAAAGTTTCAGGTCACCATAGAGTTTAAGTTTACAACTCGATCCAACAAAGTCATCAGAAGAACGAGAGTTGTAACTTAGCAAAAAAACACCCATATAAGTAGACCCGCTTGAAGACTAACTCAAATTTCTCCCCCTGAAGAATCTCAAGATGATGAAGGAGCGCCAGCGTTGTTG
Source organism: Secale cereale (assembly GCA_902687465.1). Classification (NCBI taxonomy): domain Eukaryota; kingdom Viridiplantae; phylum Streptophyta; class Magnoliopsida; order Poales; family Poaceae; genus Secale; species Secale cereale. The sequence continues at coordinate 516,029,397 of LR738712.1, forward strand.
GGGTCGATGGTTGATATAGGGCCTGTCGTAGTGTCGTCCAAGTCTTCATACTCGTTGGTTTCACGCGATGAATAATAGGAGCTAGCCACCAAGGGAGGAACCTTGACCTTCTTGTATTTCTTCCGTGGAGGAGCAGACCAGTCAAAGTCATCCTTGAGACCCATTTTCTTCAGATCTTCTTCGGCATAAAGATGAGACAGAACAGCCCAGGTGCGGTTGAGGGTTTCATGGAGGTAGTAATGGTTTTCTTCACTGCACTCTGTGTAGAAGTCATGTTGTGAAGAATTGAAACAAACTGACGCTTGACCCATTTGTGGTTGCGATCAACCTTCTGGTGAAGACTGAGGAGAAGCTCACGATCAGTCATCACCCTGGGAGCCGTGCCTTGAGGATTTTGCTTGGGAGCGTTGGCGGCAGAGTCATGAGTGGCAGAGTCATCATTGGTGGAGTAGGACGCAGCTTTGCGGAATTGACCATCAAATGGACGAATGCCTTCATCAAAAACAGCAATGGCCTTACCCTTGTCATCAGCTGAGGAAAATGTCCGTTTGAGGACTTCAATTGGGGGCAAGTAGCTGCAATGATCAACGTGTCAGCTTTGTAGTTCACTGAAGACCTTGTCCTGATGAATCTTATAATCCACGGAGCATAAGGCTTCAGGTTGAAAGGGGACAGTGCAACATTTGCCATAGTCCTCATGAAGAAATCATAGAAGTTGACGGGAACGCCATGGATGATGCTGAACAGCAGATTCTTCATGATGCCAACGACTTCTTCATCATTTGAGTCGTGGCCCTTGATAGGACTCAATGTCTTCGTCAGAATGCGGTAGACAGTCCGAGGCAGAAACAGCAATTCCTTCACTAGGAATTTGGTCCTTGGGGTTTGACCTGGCTTCAATGGCTTCATCAGCACTTGCATGTAGTGATCTGTAAGTTCAGTTTCTTCGTACATGCAAAGAAAAGCTTCAGTGGGAGGACTGAGAGGCAAAGCTTGAAGTAATTCAGAAGCTGGTGCCTTGTAGTGAGTGTTTTCGGTCATCCACTCCAGCACCCATGAATTCGCATCTTGAGAATTTCCAGTGATGTGCAGTGTTGCATAGAATTGAAGAATGAGTTCTTCATTCCAATCACATATGTCAGTGCAGAAACCCAATAGTCCAGCATCGTGAAGAACACTGAGGACTGGCACGAAGCACGACAGAGATTCCATATCCATGTTAGGAATGTGTGCATGATCAAAGACTTTGTCTTTGTTGAATAGCACTGAGGAATAGATATTTCCTGACTGGCAGTCCAGAAACGCCTCTTCCTAATGCGAGCAGAGTCATAAGGATTGTAGTCAGTGAAGAATACATGCTCGCCGAAGAAATCAGCCTTTTTGCAATTTTGCTTCCTTGAGAATGGATCCTTGGGTTTTGGGTTGATGAGTGTAAGTCAATTGCATCACAACCTCAGGATTCGCAATCTTAGGTTCTTCAGGCTGAGGAATTTCTGGTTCCTCTTTAGTGGCAGTCTTCATAGTTTCAGCAGCAGCAACAGTTTCTTCAGCACTAGTGGCTGGAATGTCTTCATGGACAGACTGTGTGGGATGAGTTTCTTCAGAGCCCAATGGAACAGTTTGTGCTGGGGACTGAGGAATTTGTTGCAGCGATGTGAATAGAGGGGAGTTGGGATGCTGACTATCCCAAAATTCATCATTCATCAAAGGAGTAGCACTCCCAATGTCCACGTCCAAGTCCTGTTCTTCCAATTCTTCAATGCCGGCCTCTTCAGCAGTGAACTGAGGCATCGGAGAGGAGATGATTGGGGTTGCAGGGATTGCACCCACTTCAATTTCTTCATCCGTCTGCTCTGACGAAGCAGCAAAGGGAATATCTTCATCTGATTCACTGGGAATCACATATTGTTCATCAAACGGAATGAGTTCCTTTGATGGCATGGATGAAATGGGAACGGCATCGATTGGGTTGTCAGCTGAGCTTGTCAAAGACTTCATCTTCTTTGGAGCTGAAGAATCTGATGAAGTTGATGCCTTCCTTTTCTTCACAGTTGCACGCTCTGCAGCCTTTGTTTTCTTCACATCTGATGCAGATGGAAGGATTGGAGTTCGAGTAGGCGCAGGAGGAGCAGAGGAATCTGGTTGAATTTCTTCAGGAACAACTGATGCAGTTGCCCGGACTTCTTCATGTTCTTCAGGCACAACCTTTGGAGCTTCAGCTGGCCTGGCATTTTCTTCAGGTGCAATACTAGAGGTTGCCCTGGCAATTTCTACAGCGGCTCGAATCCAGTCATCGGCCCTGGTATTTTCTTCAGCAGCCTGATGTTCTTCAGCGGTGCTAGCATGTCCTTCAGTAGACTGAGCAGATGCTTCAGCCTGAGGAATTTCAATGTGCGTTTGACGAGCAGCACTTGAAGAAAAACTTTTAGTCAAATTCACAAATCTGACTTTGGCACCCATCCAGTCTGCGCGATACGCGTCGAATTCATCACTGAGGGTTTTAATTTCACCCTGAAGCTTTACAAGTTCTTCAATTGTCATGTTGACAACATTCTTCTTCAGGAAGCGCTCCTTCTTGTACTGTGCTTTCTTCGTCTGCCTGGCCCTTTCAAATTTCCATTTTTCTTCGCCTATGAAGGCGGTCAGCATGTGACTTTGGCCAGGAGTCAGGTTGAAGTCAGGCATATGGGTGTTGGGACCCTTGTGCCAGAGGTCAATGAAGTCAAGGATCACTTTTGGATCCAAAAGTAGTGGAACTTCGCTTCCTTTGGCTCTAGCGGTTCTTTCTTGCCCGTCTCTGATGATTTGAACAAGTTCTTTATCATCAGCTTCGTCATCAGACGGCACTTGGAAATCAACTTGTTTCTTGTGAGGACTTGGGCGAGAACCTCGTCCTGCAGTGGTATTTTTCTTCAGCAGAGAGGGATCAGCTGAGGAACTTGGAGCAACTGAGGAACTTGCAGAGGCTCCTGAGTCAATGGATATGCCCGGAGTCCTTTGACATGTGGCAAGATGCACTGGTGCAGATGATTTTGCTGGAGTATCTAAAGACTTTGGCGGAGGAGCTAAGGACTTAGGAGGAGAAGGAGCTGTTTGAGGAATTTGTCGTGAGGGCATTGAAGAATCTGGCCATGAGGGCATTTCTGAGGAACTGGGTCGTGATGGCAATGAAGAAGAAGCACTTGTCTTGTGAGCAGGCTTCTTTGCCATGGCCTTCTTCGTCTTGGAGGCAGAGGCCTCAGCAGTAGCAGCAGCAGCAGAGTCTTCATTGAATTTCCTCACTGCTTCTTTTGCTTGTTTGGCCAACCTGGCATGGCGCTTAGCCCATTCTTCTAGATAATCCTCACCGCCCTTGAGGCTAGTGGGATCAGCAACTTGGCCATGTGCCAATGGAGGTCTTCGCGGGGAAGATTGAGTGCGAGTTTCTTCATGTATTTGGGAGTCACATACCTATACTCCCTCCACTCTCTTGCCCATCTCCTCTCTATTCTTTGTATGCGCACCTTGCGCTGATTCTTGTCCTCTTTTCCGTACTTTGCCTCATCAGGAGTGCAATAGTCAGCATATATGTCTTCAGGTATTTCGAAAGCAGTGTTGACCTCATGCCTCTTTCCACAATTCTGTGTCTTCTTTCCATCAGCCATTTTCTTCAGACGAGGAATTTGAATAATTGAATTATCTGAAGAAGTATGCAACTTTTCTTCAAGGAACGCTGCAAATGAGTTAAGTTGATGAGAACCTAGTGATTCAACAGCGGACGTGAGTACCTGTGAATAGAGTATAGTTGCGAGGAATTTGGAGAGGTCATATGCGTTCTCAGAAGGTTTTGCAAAAAGAACAAGTTTGAGGAATTTGACCAGATGAGTCTTGAAGAATTTGACTAAGCGTTCTTTGTCTTAGGTTCCAGAGTTTCATAGATTGAAAATCCACACAATTGAGGAATCTTGAAGAAAAACATAGCTTAGAGAAATCGAATCAAGAACAAATGACATGTGAGGTGTTTCGTGTGTAAAGATTTGAAGAAAAAACACCTTTGAGGATTTTTGTAGAAAACATTCGAATCAAAGAGGGCAGTAAAAGTAACTTTTAATTACCCTGGATGAAGAACATGACAAACTGTGAGGTGGAGAAGTGAAGTTCATCTTTGCAGATCTTCCACACCATAACTTGGCAGAGGAAGACAACTACAGCGGCGGCGGAGTGAAGAAATCCACGGCCGGCGCGAGTACGACGGTGACGAGGTCGAGGAAGTGAAGCTCTTCCTCACCGGTGACGATGAAGTAGCGGCGGCGCTAGGGTAGGAGAAACTCGAGCGAGAGAGAGAGAGAGAGAGAGAGAGAGAGAGAGAGAGAGAGAACAAGTGGAGTAAAAAGTAAAGTGAGGGAAGGGAAGGGGTATTTATAGCGGAGATGAATAACCGTTCGCCCGAAGAATTTGGACGAACGTGCCCCTGACCGTTCTCATTCGCACGACATGTGTCACCCACGTACTGTGTAGTGGAGATCGTGGGTGAGTAGAAAAGTGTTGTCGTGGGATGCGGAATGATTTGAGCGGCGAAACCAATTTTTTTGAATAAGATAAGTTTTAATGTTGCGTTCGCAAATTCTTCAGCTGACAAGGACACACTGAAGATTTTGAACAAGTTTCAAATAGAACGCATATGAAGAATTAGTGAATATAATGGGTTGAGTTTAGCATAGAGGGGGAAGAGTCCGATCATATTTACATAGAGGGAAAACCAGCTTGAAGAAATAGCAATAAGTGAATGCTGTAGAGGACATAAACTCATATATATATAGCCAATGAAGAAAAGAGATGGAAAAGGTGAAGACAATGCAAAGTTGAAGAATATGAACAATTGAGGAATTTCAGAAAACTCAATTGAAGATTTTCAACTTTGGTGGTGGCGTGACCCACCGTATAAGAATGATGATTTCAGACACCGTGTACAATTGTCGTATGGTTCTGAGAATCAAATTCTTCATTAATTTCTTCACACTTAGAGCGTTAGTCTTCATTGATTGAAGAAAAACAATTCTTCATGTGTTGCACATCTAAGTCATCAATTTTGCATAAGTGTTAGGATGAGTGTCCAATTCAAAGAACATTCGAAGATTCTAAGATATTTAGCTCACACCACAACTTGCTAAATCTCTTCTCATCCAAGGGCTTTGTGAAGATATCGGCTAGTTGTTCTTCAGTCTTCACATGCTCAATAGAAATGTCGCCCTTCAACACATGATCACGAAGAAAATGATGACGAATCTAAATGTGTTTTGTCTTCGAGTGCTGAACTGGGTTGTGAGCAATCTTGATGGCACTCCCATTGTCATAGAAGAGAGGCACATTCTTCACGTTGACGCCATAGTCCTTGAGCATTTGCTTCATCCATAGCAATTGAGCACAGCAAGAGCCAGCAGCAATATACTCAGCTTCAGCAGTAGATAGTGATACACAGTTATGTTTCTTCGAAGACCAACAGACCAAATGTCTTCCGAGGAAGTGACATGTACCAAATGTTGACTTGCGGTCCACATGATCACCAGCATAGTCAGAGTCTGAATATCCAATGAGATCAAAAGCCGAGCCCTTGGGGTACCATAATCCAAGTGTTGGTGTGTGAGCTAGATATCGAAGAATATGTTTCACAGCCTTATGGTGTGATTCCTTCGGTGTAGCTTGAAATCGGGCACACATGCAAACACTAAGCATAATATCTGGCCTAGATGCACATAAGTACAATCAAGAACAAATCATAGAGCGGTATACCTTATGATCGAAGTCAATACCATTTTCATCAGTGCATAGATGGCCATTTGTGGGCGTAGGAATTTTGACGCCTTTGCAATCATGTATGCCGAATTTCCTCAGTACATCCTTGAGGTATTTCTCCTGAGATATGAATATGACATTGCGTTGTTGACGAATTTGGAGACCTAGGAAGAATTTCAACTCTCCCATCATAGACATTTGATATTATTCACTCATCATATAGGCAAATTCATCACTATAACATTGGTCTGTACATCCAAAGATAATATCATCAACATATATTTGGCACACAAATAATTCACCATCATAAGATTTAGTGAAAAGAGTAGGATCAAGTGAACAGGGTTTGAAAGCCTTTCTTCATGAGGAATTCCTACAGAGTATCATACCATGCCCGAGGGGCCTGCTTGAGGCCATAGAGGGGCTTATTGAGTGTGAAGACTTTGTCAGGATTCTTTGGATCTTCAAAACCTAGGGGTTGAGCAACATATATTTCTTCTTCAAGCTTACAATTGAGGAATGCACTTTTCACATTCATTTGATATAGAGTGATATCATGATGGCTAGCATAAGCAAGTAATATGTGAATAGCCTCAAGTCTAGCAACAGGTGCAAAAGTTTCATCGAAGTCAATTCCTTCAACCTGTGTGTAGCCTTCGGCTACAAGCCGTGCCTTATTCCTTACCACAAGGCCATTTTCATCTTGCTTGTTGCGGTAGATCCACTTTGTGCCAATGATATTATACTTGCAAGGATCTGGACATTTGACCAGTTCCCAGACGTTGTTGAGCTCGAACTGATGTAATTCTTCTTGCATAGCTTGAATCCACTCAGGCTCCAAAAATGCTTCATCTACCTTGGTGGGCTCTGTGATAGAGACAAAAGCAAAGTGCCCACAAAAGTTAGATAAGTGAGAAGCTCTTGAGCGTGTGAGAGGACCTGGTGCTTCAATGTCATCGATGATTTTTTCTATTTGCACTTCATTTGCAACGGGAGGATGAGCTGGTTGTCGTCGAGGAATTTGATCAACATTTTATTCAGGACCATTTTCTTTAGCATTTTCTTCAGGTGCATTAGCTCGACGTTCTTCATGTTCTGGAATGAATTCTTTAGCAGATTCTTCGGTAGGAATGACATCCTCAGTAGCCTTGAATTTGATAGTTTCCTCAGGTGATGGTTCATCTATCACAGAATGTAGGTGCTCTTTGTGCGAGCCGTTAGTTTCATCGAACCGCACATCTACAGTTTCAACAACCTTGTGAAGAACGTTGTTGAAGACTCTGTAGGTGTGCGAGTCCTTTCCGTAACCAAGCATAAACCCTTCATGTGATTTCGGTGTAAATTTTGAGTTGTGATGAGGATCTATAATCCAACATTTAGCACCTAAGACTTTGAAATAACTCACATTGGGTTTCTTGTCAGTGAGGAGTTCATAGGTAGTCTTCTTGAAGAATTTGTGAAGATATACTCTGTTGATGATGTGGCACGCAGTATCAATTGCATCAATCCAGAAACGACAAGGCGTTTTGTATTTATCAAGCATAGTGCGAGCCATCTCAGCAAGAGTCATGTTCTTGCGCTCCACGACGCCATTCTGCTGAGGAGTATAAGGAGCAGATAACTCATGAGTAATACCAAGTTCAACAAGATAGTCATCGAGACCAGAGTTCTTAAACTCAGTTCCATTGTCACTTCTGATGTGCTTGATCTTCACACCAAAGTTGGTTGAAGCCCTTGAGGAAAATCGTTTGAAGACTTCCTGCACTTCATGTTTGTAAGTAACAAGGTGTACCCACATGTATCAAGAGTAATCATTAATAATAACAAAGCCACATTCAGATGCATCATTTGAAACTACAGAATAATGGTTAGGACCGAAGAGATCCATGTGAAGCAATTCAAATGGTCGAGTAGTAGTCATGATAGTCTTCCCTGGATGCTTGGCCTTGGTCATCTTTCGAGCTTCACAAGCACCGCATAAGTGATCCTTGAGGAATTTGACATTCTCAATTCCAATGACATGCTTCTTCTTTGCAAGCATGTGCAAATTCCTCATGCCTGCATGACCAAGTCGTCGATGCCATAGCCAGCCTTCTGAAGCTTTTGCAACTAGACACACAGCTGGTTGAGGTCCTGTAGAGAAATCAACAATACACAAGTCTCCTCTCCTAAAGCCTTCGAAGACTTTGGAGTTGTCAGATTCCATGACGACAACACAACAATACTTGCCGAAGACTACAACCATATCAAGATCGCAAAGCATTGAGACAGACATGAGGTTGTATCCTAAGGATTCGACAAGCATGACTTTGTCCATGTGTCGATCCTTTGAGATCGCAGCCTTACCTAGACCCAATACCTTACTTTTGCCTTTGTCAGCGAAGATGATATGATTTAGATGAGATGGTGATAGGGGAGCATCCATCAAGAGATTCATGTCACCAGTCAAGTGATTTGTACATCCACTATCGAGGACCCACTCAGAGGCTTTGGGTTGATCATCCTGCAGATAAATTAGTGCATCTTACAAACTCATATACTTCATCAGTGAAGAATATGACATTAAATCATTAGATCAATTTCATCACACAATGCAAGAGATAAGAAGTATGAGGGCGTGAGAAATGAGAGTTCATTTCTTCATGATTAGTCTGCGTCCTTTCAGGCACATTTCAGGTCTCCAGCAAATTCTTTAGACGTTTGAGCACGTCTGGAGACCTGACCCTGCAGAAAGATTAGTTCTTTTTCTTCACCACCCACATATGAAGGGGTGGCAAAGAGTTCATACTCTGTGAGCTCCATACGAGAAAGGTGGCATAGACGCCAGCCCATTTCGTTTCACATAAGAGGAGTTAGGATAAGCATATGAATAGGCAGAGAAATTCTTCGAGGACTTATGAACATAATGGTTAGAAGAATAATGCTCATATTCATAGCCCTTAGCTCTTCCCTGCAAAACAGAGTTGTTAGCACGATGATATTCATATGAGGACTTTGATCCTTTTGTGGAATTTGATCCATGTGAGGAAGTTCGTCCATATGAAGATTTTGATCCATATGAAGAATTGGATCTGGGGTTCCTATTCCTCACACGAGGTGACATGAGGACATTCACTTGAAGATTTTCAAGGTGCCTCTTAGGGACCCAGATTTTCTTCATAGGGGGACCATTCCTACAGTTAGTTCCAACATATCTAGGAAATACTTCACCGTTCTGATTTATGAACAATTTATAGTTGGAGTCAAATGACTCATCAGAAGAATGAGGAGATTCACATGTAAAGCCAGATAAATTAGATGGATCAACTGGAGGTCCGTTTGCAGCAACCCATGAGGTTTTGGGGTACTGCTCAGGCTTCCAATATGAACCATCTGCATTAAGTTTCCTCTCAATGGCAATACCCTCTTTCCTAGGATTCCTATTGAGGATCTGCTTTTTAAGCACATCACAAAGAGTCTGATGCCCTTTGAGGCTTTTTTACATGTCTGTCATATACAATTCCTTCCGCCCTGCATTATCAGTGATACTAGCAACGCCCTTAGATGAGGAATTAGTGATAGTAGAGACAGTTGAAGAATTTGTAGCATCAGAAGCATTTAAACATTCAGGTGAAGAATTAGCAGTTTCTCGTTCAATGCATTTCAAGCATGGAGGAATCAGTTCTTCTTGAGAAGCGTTGATTTGTTGAGCAAGTAATGAATCGCGCTCCTTCTGAAGATCTTCATAACTCACTCTTAGCTTTTCAAGATATTGCTTTCTTTGAAGAAATTCATAAGAAAGCTTCTCATGATCAGACAAGAGAGTGTTATGATGACCATGAAGGTTATCATACTTGGACTGAAGTCTCTCAAGATTTTAGATCGATCCATTTCATCACCCAACATATTATTGCTCTCATTAAGCATATTATGAGATTTTTCCAAAGCTTTTTGTTGTTTAGTGGAAAGGGAAGCAAGTTTGACATAGCTGGGTCCAAATTCATCACCAGATTCATCATCACTAGACTCGAATAGGTAGCATTCAGTTACCTTGGCGCCTTTTGCCATAAGACTTGGTGCTGAGCATGATGATTCTGGATCGAAAGTCATCGTCTTGAGAGATTCTTTGAAATCCTCAAACCAGGGATCGTCACGAGTTCGATCACCTTCATAGACCTCAGAGAGACAGTACCAAATATGCTTCAGATGATCGAGATGCATGATGTTCCTGAACTGATTTTGAGATAGGCAGGAGTAGATGACATCCTTCGCTGTGAGGTTGAGGAGGGTGAACTTGCGAATGTCATCAGCTTCTGTCATCTTGCATAGATTGGTAAGACCAATCTCAGTGACGGTCCACAGCTCACTGTTCATCGCCATGAGGCACTTCTTCATCATGGCCTTCCACTTGGGATGCTCGTGGCCGTCAAAGATGGGGCAAGACATAGTCTTCATTTCTATGGTCGACATAACTAAAACTCCAGGCGGTTAAACCAAAATCACACAGAACAAGGGAGTACCTTGCTCTGATACCAATTGAAAGTGCGTTATATCGACTAGAGGGGGGTGAATAAGAGATTTTTATGAATTCTTCACTTAGGAATTTGCTATTGTGGAACTACTTGCAGCGGAATAAGTACTCAGAAGTAAACGTAGCAGAATACAAGCATGGTCATCATGAAGAAATGAAGACAAGCACAGAGTACAGAAAGCGTAATCATATGATAACACAGGATGAAGACAAACAGACTGGAGAAATTGAACTGAGGAAATCGAGAAAGTCTCCAGTCAAAGTCTTCAATCAGATATGAACAAGCACACACAACACAGATACGAGGAAATGAAAGAGTTGACGAAATAGAACCAGTAAGCTTGGTGAAGACAATGATTTGTTAGACCATTTCCAACTGCTATCTCTGTTGTACATCTGGTTAGGGCGGCTAGGTATTTAAACCTGAGGACACACAGTCCCAGGCACCCAGTCTTGGACACACAGTCCAAGACACCAAGTGCTCACCGTATTCCCCTTGAGCTAAGGTCACACAGACCTCACCCAATCACTCGTGGTAAGTCTTCAGGTGACTTCCGAACCTTCACAGACTCGGTCACTCGGCGATCCACAATTCCTCTTGGATGCTCTAGACCATGATGCCTAACCGTGTGAAGAAACACAGTCTTCAAAGGTAACAAGCGTCGAATCCACGCAGGATCAATCTCTTCAGTGATGCTCAATCACTTTTGGGTTTGTAGGTGTTTGGGTTTGGTTTTGGGTTTTTCATCACTTGATGATTTTCTCTCAAAGTACTCGGAGGATGGGTTGCTCTTATGACAAGTGTCAGTTTCTCTCGGAGCAGCCAACCAACTAGTGGTTGTAGGGGGCGGCTATTTATAGCCTAGGGAGCAGCCCGACATGATAGGACATAAATGCCCTTTAATGATATGACCATTAGGTAGCTAGATATTTTGGGACAGCTGGCGCGTAGCACAACAACGGTCGGAAATTTGAGTATCAAATTCCTCATGGCTATCATGTTCCTTAGTGTGTAGGCAATCTGCACTAGCGAATTCCTAACTCCTCAGTCAGAATAAATTCCTCAGAGACCAGAAGAACTTCATCTCTGTCACTGAAGAATATGACTGAACTGTATGAGATTTCCAATGGCTTCACTCGAAGGGATTGATAGGTGTAGCATTTTGAGTTGAGCATCAAATGGAAATTTTTTTCTTAGTATTTCCTCGACCCCCTTTAACAGTACGGTGTTTCCTATGAGTCAAGAAAGAGAAAATGAAACTACGAAAACAAATGTCTTCATGCTTCATGTTCCTCAAATCAATACCAAGTCTTCAAGGTCACATCAATTTCTTCACTTTCAAAGTCTTCAGAAAGTCTTCAGAAATCCAAAGTCTTCAGTCGAAGAACTTCATTTTTAGGGGTCGACTTTCTCTGTAAATATCAGACTCCTCATAGACTTATAGACCTGTGTACACTCATAAACACATTAGTCCCTTAACCTATAAGTCTTCAATACACCAAAATCACTAAGGGGCACTAGATGCACTTACAGGTTCTTGTGAAGCTTCTGGACAAATCTGATGCGGATTGTCTTCATCATCATGTTTATGAGTGGAAAGACCACTCTATTAGGTTCTACATGGTTGAACAGATGGCGATGATGCTGGTAGATATCTCTCACGAAGTCCATAGCCTAGTTAGTTATATGGGGTACATTCCGTAGGTCGGTGGAAACAAATAGTCTGCAAAGTTTAATTAGTGCAACTTTGCTTGTCTTTAGTAATTACTACTTGTTAAGTACTTGATTTGTGTGTGTGAACCCTTTATTGTATAGTACTGCTGCTTTTGTTATGTGGCGAGTCCTGAGAATAGTCTATGTTAATGTTTGTCCACTCACTTTAGTATGTATATTTTGAACTATCCAGATCATCTTTTTTAGGACGGTTTATAGATTATGGTTATACTACAATATCTATATGCATTGCAGGGTTTATCACACCCACCAGGATTTCCATTCCCATGGATGTTCGCTCCAAATGAGTTGTCACGACCTTTGGACTGTCCTCTTTGTGGGATTAAGTGGGCAATGCATGTGGAAATTGTAGTATGGGTGAATATTGTGTTGTTGTATGTTGTATTGATCGGATGCTCGTATGGGGTATATATAGGAGTACAATAGGGAGAGACTTGGAGTACAATGCAAGACATTGTTTAAACCTATCTTATATCTACACAATTATATTTGTAACATTCCCCCCTCGGTCGCAACGGGAGTGAAGCAGATGATTACGACTGAATTTGAAGTCTTGAGCTTCCGTCGTCTTCTCCGCTGCACCATCATCAACTGGTTCTTTGATGGGTTGGCATCTAGGGCGGTGACTATGGCCCCTTTTTGTGCCTTCTTGTCTCTCCTGTATTCCCTCTCGTAGTCACAACGGAATGTCATGGAAGCAAGTGATGAGGCGGACGCTGTTGCCTGGAGTTGTTGCCGATGAGTAGTTGTAGACGTAGCCATGTATGTCGCTGTCGATGTAGCCGTGGTCGAGGTAGTCGTGGTCGATAATGTAATTGACGTGGATGATTAAGCTGCACAAAGCCGGAGGTGCAAAAAATGCGCTATGACGGAGCTGTAGACATGGACGATGCACCTTGCTGATGTCAGAAGATACTGTCGTCAATGAGTCCACCGGTTTTGCCAGGACCGGAGGAATTCCATCGAGCACACATCGGTTTTGCCAGAACCGTGTGGCCGTGTAGGGGTCGTCACTATAGTGACGTCATGTCGATGTAGTCCTGCCGTTGTGGATGACGCGGTCGATGCCGTCGTGGTGACGCGGTCATTGCCGTTGTCGATGTCGCGTCTTGTAGAAAAGTCTGTCAGAGGATGCTAGGTCTCCATCTTGTGGACTAGGCAGCGGCGATGTGTTGACGAAGATGTTGGTGATGACCGCGTTCATGGACCTTGGTGATGACGTTGTAGCGCCGTATCAACGACGATGGATGATGAAGTGTCGATGCCGTGGTGTGCCAAAGAAGTATGTTGGCTCATAGCCTGACCTAGTCGTACAACTTGATGAAGTGGCATAGGGTTGAAGCAAAGGCATCGTCGATGCAGGTGCAGGTGGGCTCGGTGTATTCGTTTGATCGGTGTTGGTGTCGATATAGTTGCATATCGAAGAAGAGTTGTCTGCGTGCCGTCGGATGATAGTCGCGTGACTCGGTGTGGTTGGCTCAAACCACTCGTGGCGGAGTCGCACGAGTAGCGCGCATGCATGCATGGCGATGGTGCCATCTTAGGTCAGATAGAGTCCACATATGCATACTTACATATGTATAGATGGAGATACCATGCTGGCGTAGACAGGAGCCGTGCTCCCTGTTCTCCATGCACGCGCGATGGATGAAGGTTGATGCCGTTCGATCATGGAGTCGATGAAGCTCGCACCGGCGCCTGCGGTCCGGCTCAACAAGGCAAATGCGAGCTGTACAAACAGCCAGAGCCATACCGCTGAGCTGCCGAGATCGCAAGCACCTGTTCGTGCAATGGCTGGAGGCGCACACCGGCGGAACCGCGGCGCTTTCCCATCTAGCGTCCATGTGGAGTGCATCGACGTAGATGGGATCGCACTCGTATCACCTGGTGGTGTCGACATGCTAGTACGCGTGGCCGGATGGAGACTCGTATGTGGACCGGCTCCTCTTGCTCCACCCTCCGCACCTCCGGTCTGATCGCGCGGCAGCATGGGGTAGAACTCCCGGGATGGGCGATCTCGAGTAGTTGATGTAGATTCAGTTAGCCCGCTCAACTGCGTGGTCCGCCTTCAATCTAGGAGGCGAAGTTGAGCGTCTAGTCGAGCATGGCATCTCGGAGTCGGAGGTCAATCACATACCATGAGACAAGAAGCTCGATGCCGTAGAAGGTCAGCGCCGCGTACGACGATAGTTGTTGTATATAGGGCTCACTATAGTTTGCCGGATTATTTTCACTAACAAATAATCTATCAGAGTTATTTGGTGGCTACAGGAAACTCAATCTACTTAAACTGGTATTGATATGAGTTATTTGGTGGCTACAGGAAACTCAATCTACTAAAACTGTATATAGGGCTCTGATACCATGTAGAGGTGCACGCTCTAGCCAATGCAACCAAAAGACCGATCTGAGAGAGAGGGCCGGATATTATACTCCAACAACCCCCTCACGTCTATGCTCCTTCGGAGCTATATGACGTGGGCAGCGGAAGCGGGGGCGGGCCACAATTATTTATTGCGTTTACCGGGTTTTGAACCCTGGGCCTTTTGGTTGTAAGTTTATGCACCTAACCAGTTCATCCATCAGACCGATCTGATGGAAGAGACTAGGCAGCACATTATACATCAACACTCGCCCTCACGTGTGGCACCCTCACGCCTATAAGCGGACCGAATGTGGGCTGCAATTTAATTGCGCCAGCCAGGTCTTGAACCCCAGACTTCTTGGCTCTGATACCATGTTGAATTTGTAGTATGGGTGAATATTGTATTGTTGTATGTTGTATTGATCTGACCCTCATATGGGGTATATATAGAAGTATAATAGGGAGATACTTGGAGTACAATGCAAGACATTGTTTAAACCTATCTTATCTCCAGTTGTGCTTATCTCTACACAATTATATTTCTAACACTGCATGCCACCCGTATTTGGACAATCAACCTTCTATTGAACATAGTGATATCTTGGTAAGGATTCACTCGTGTCACATCAAGTAAATTTTATTAATTTACTGTCATGTTTTTTTTCTTTGGCTGCAATTTTATGACACCGATTTTTCTATGTCACATTCATTACAAAATAAACCATTTGGTTTTCTCTATGATGGTTATTTTAGCAGGTTTCACTTCTTATGACATGTCAGTAATGAAGGGATTGTCCATCACTTATATTACTAGACATAATTGGATCAGTCTGTTGTCTGAGTACAATCTGAAGCCCTATAATGAAATATAGCTTCTTTTCACAAACATGCCACAATTAGTCCTTCTCGCGATTAAAAGAAGTGAAGAAAAAGACTGGATCTAGTTCACGGAGCCTAGCGAAGTTAGAAAGCTGAAGTACGAAATCATAGCTGACGAGAGACGATCACTGCAGCCTCGCACATCGGTACCACCTTCAACATTGGATCGAGAAACGACACGTGCTCCGATGGCACTGGCTCTAGCACTGACAAGGGCAGCAGCTCAGTCTGATCCAACAGAGGATCGGGCAACGACCGCATCAGCGGATCAGGCTGATTTATCGGAGGATTGGGCACTGACACGGGCACCTGCTCTGACACGGGCACTAGCTCCACAAGGAGTGCCATCTCCGGAGGCAGCAGCGGCATTAGTAGACACAACAGCACGGGCACCAGCAATGGCTCCAGCACCTGCACCAACACTTGAACTTGCACACTACTAGGAAAAGGGCTATAGATGATATGGCCTCTAATGGCGCACCAGACACATGGTGCGCCACTACTATATAGTAATGGCGCACCATGTGTTGGTGCACCATTAGAGTGGTAGACACTAATTGCGCACCAGACACTCGGTGCGCCATTAGGAGCAAATGTTTTTTCCAGAAATACTAATGGCGCACCGTGGCACAGTGCGCCATTACTAGTTTAACTAGTAATGGCGAACCTCCAACTTAGTGCGCCATTACTTTTTTTTTTGCAAAACTACTAATGGTGCACCTCAAGATGGTGCGCCATTAGTAACCCTGGTTACTAATGGCACATTTGTGAGTGGTGTGCCATTAGTAACCTGGGACCAACTAGATATTTTGGACAGCCGCACCTACCCACTCAGTTTCCCCACTTCATTCTCTCCACCTCCTCCTCCAAGCTTGTGTCGGCTTCCTCCTCCTCCTCACCTCATTTGCACCATAGATTCATCAAAATTAAGTGGTTAAATTACCTTTTTTTGATAGGTAAGTAAGGGGGCAAAGCTATCTTTATGTTGTAGATCGACATTTTTTCTCCCTCGAGCTCCAACAACCGTGCACATGCACTTTTTATGGCCTAGCTAGATCTATGTATGTTTGTGGTGTTGCATATATGTTTGTGTTTGTAGGTACCAGTATTTGAAATGCGATAGTTGCCAATATTTTGCCGAAATGGTGATTCATTTCCGTTTCGGCGAGAATTTTGGCACTATGCATTCTTTTTGGTCCTATTTTTAGGGAAAGTCATGCCAAAAAATTTCTTGGTTCTAAAATATTGTTTTGCTCTACCCCGCAGGCGACCATAGTTCGCACGATGACCGAAGGCATCATGAATAGGTTTCTGAGGTCCACGAAGGCTGAGATGCTTCAAAAGAACGAGACAGAGATAAGATGTCCGTGTCAAAGATGCAAGCTGAAGAGCCTTATTGCGGACCCGGTTTCCGAGCAGGTGCGGGACCACCTGCTCTTGCGTGGTTTCATGGTTGGTTATCGGTGGCAAGGTGATGAAGATGACTATGAAGTCGTCCATGGCCGGGCAAGAAATGAGGAAGGGCAGCAAGACAACCACCGCGGCGAGGGCAGGCGAGAAGACGAAGAATCTCCAGGACATGATCACGACGGTGATGCTGTACACAGTCATCATGTAGAAGATGCCGGACATGATGATGAGGAAGATCAAGATGAAGGGCATGATCATGATCTAGATGAAGATGCCGGAGCAGACGACAATGGAGGCTGGGTGCAGGACCCTCATATTCAAGAGCTGCTTCTCAAGCAGACGCATAACACAAGAGCTGCCGCCCGAGAGAAAGCCAAGCTATATCAACTGGAGATAGACGCAGTTACTCCATTGTATGAAGGATGCAGGCCCGAGGATACCCGCCTGAAAGTAATGCTCATGGCTCTGGAGGTGAAGGTAAAACACAAAATGACCGACGCATGCTTCGACGAGAACATGTCATTCTGGCACGTACGTCTTCCCGAGGGGAACAAGTGCCCGACCAGTTTCGAGGAGGCGAAGAAAATCGTGTGTCCTCTGGATTTACCGCACGTGAAATACCATGTGTGCATGAACAATTGCATCATTTATCGGGACGAGCACGCGGAGTCTACCATATGTTCGGGGTGCGGCATCACTCGATACAAGAAGCGGAAGAAAGCTCCTCGAAAAGTGGTGTGGTACTTTCCGATCACTCCTCGTCTGCAGCGGTATTTTGCGGACCCTAAGGTAGCAAAGCTCCTGCGTTGGCATGCGGATAGGGAGGAGAAGAAGCGAGAAGATGACGGAAATGATCCGGAGATAAATAAAAAGGACAAGATGCTGAGTCACCCTAAGGATGCGAGCCAGTGGCAAGCGTTGAACTTCAAAGACCTAGAATTTGGGAACGATCCAAGGAACATCGTGCTGGGCGCGAGCACTGATGGAGTCGATCTGTTTGGCAACTAGAGAAGCACACATAGCACCTGGCCTGTGTTTGTGTGGATGTACAACATTCCCCCCTGGTTGTGCATGAAGAGGAAGTATATTCCCATTAGTATGCTAATTGAAGGGCCGAAACAACCAGGGAACGACATCAATCTGTATCTAGGGCTGCTGAAAGAGGAGCTAGACACGCGGTGGAAAACGCCAGCCAATACGTGGGATGCCGTAGAGAAAGAATATTTCCCTATGAGAGCCACACTGCTCACGACGGTGCACGACTTTCTCGGTTACGGATATCTCGCGGGGCAGGTGGTCCACGGATTTTCTGGATGCGTCAGGTGCATGGATGACACAACCTATCGCCAGCTAGATAGAGATCCCGGGTCTTCGAAAACCGTGTTCATGGGACATCGAAGGTGGCTTCGCGACGATGACCCGTGGAGGAAACACAAGGATCTGTTCGATGGTGAAACCAAACCCCGAAGACGCCCACGTACGAGGAGCGGCGAGGAAATAGACGAGCTGTTGAAAAATTGGAAAGATTGATGATACGTCCAAAACGTATCTATAATTTCTGCTTGCTCCATGCTTCTTTTGTGTGATATTGCTATGATATTGATGCACTTCCATGCACTTTTGATCATATTTGGACTAACCTATTAACTCAGTGCACCACAGTAACAGTTCCTGTTTTCTGCTGTTTTTCTATTTCAGGTTTCCCCCATATTAAAAGTGCTCCAAAAATTCCAGGAAAAATATAGGAAAATCAACGTACAGGAAGCTTCGCAAAGAACCAAAGATGGGCCAGAGGGGAGCCAGGGGAGGCCCAGGCGGCCACCTGGCGCGGCCCCACCCCTGGCCGCGCCAGGGGGGCGCCTGGGGTCCCTGCTCCGCCTCTGGCTGCCCCCCTTCGCATATATATCCCTCTCGTCCCGAAACCCTCGATGACAGAACCCTTTTTCGCGATCTCGCCTCTGTTCTGCCGCCGCAGCGCTTCCAAGATCGGGAGCATCAGGAGAACTCTTCCCGGCACCCTGCCGGAGGGGAGAACCACCACCAGGAGCTTCTCCACCACCATGGACGCTTCCCAGATGAGTCGTGAGTAGTCCACCTTGGACCATGGGTCCATGATCAGTAGCTATGTGATGTTCTCCTCCCCTCTTTGCTCTTCATGGTTTAGACCTCGTGAGCTTCCCTACATGATCGAGGCACATATGTAATCTTGCTGCTGTTGCTTTGCTGAGTTTGCTGGGATCTGATGGATTATGAGACTATGTTCAGATTGTGTTTGAGTAATATATTTGATTCACCTCTTTTATATCTTTGTTCTTGAGTAATTCTTGCATGTTCTCCGTTGCTGTTTATTGCTTTGGCCAAGTAGTAGGTAGTAACTCCAAGAGGGAGCGTTATGCTTGATTGTGGGTTCATGCCCCCTGTTGACTAGCTTGAGTGACAGAAACATGAGTCTAGGGGATGTGCTGTTGCCACAAGGGAGAAAACAACGGTGCTTGTACTTGCGGGTGCAAGGATTGTTTACTTTACGCAAAGTTATTTTAATGCAGTTGTCTGTTGCTTTGAGTTTACACTTTGTGTGGGATTCGCAACTTAATACCAGCGAGATGTTCTGGATAGATATCTCAAGGTGGATGATTAGTAGTAGATGCAGATGGATTTCGGTCTACTTGCCTTGGCGTACCGCCCATGCTTTTGAGCCTCTACCTTTTTTTGCATCATAGTTAGCATTGGTTTGCGCACATAATCCTGTCAATTGCCCAGCTGTAATTTGTTTACCTCGCTTTGCTGTTTTATCGTCTTTTCGGAGAGAGACATCACTAGTGAACATCATGGGACCCCGGTCCATATTACCACCGCTGATCACACCTTCTATTTACTTCTTGTTTTTATTTCCTAGTTGCAGTCATAGCTATCATTATTATCTCTTGTGTTTGATCCTTTGTAAGCAACAAGGCAGGAGGGATTGACAACCTCTCTGTACTCGTTGGGAGCAAAGTTATCTGTATCTGTGTGCAGGTCCCGTCAACCGCTAAGTTTCTGGCGCCGTTGACACCTACTTGTCGACCCTCGGAGTCTCACGGGATTCGATCCTTGGTATCTTTGCCAAGGGAAATTTGCCGCTACGCTACATCTCAAACTTCCACTTGGGGTAACCAATGAGGGGCGAGAAGCCATCAAGCAAGTTTCTGGCGCCGTTGCCGGGGACTCCACTCTTCAAGATATGGGAGTTGCACGCTATCTTTTATCTTTGCTTTTTAGTCTTGTTAGTTTACCTTTCAGTTTTTGCTTTAGTGTCCCTTACCAAAAATCACAAAAATAGTTATCTTGCTTGCTGCTGCTATGGGTTCCACCGAGAACACCAAGTTGTGTGACTTCACTAGTCATAACAACAGTGACTTTATCTGCACGCCTATTGCTACACCTGCCACTTCAGCACCTTCTTATGAGATTAAACCTGCTTTGCTGAACCTAGTTATGAAAGATCAATTCTCCGGTGCTGGAGATGATGCTGCTTTGCACTTAAATAATTTTGTTGAGCTCTGTGATATGCAAAAGTACAAAGAAGTAGATGGTGATATTGTTAAGCTTAAGCTTTTTCCTTTCTCCTTGAGAGGAGGAGCTAAAATCTGGTTTCAATCCTTGCCTAGGAAGAGTATAGATTCTTGGAACAAGTGCAAGGATGCCTTTATTGGGAAGTACTATCCCCTTGCTAAAATTATCCAATTAAGGAGTAACATAATGAATTTTAAACAATTGGATAATGAACACGTTGCCCAAGCTAGGGAACGCATGAAATCTCTTGTCAAGAACTGGCCTACTCATGGTTTGACTACTTGGATGGTTATCCAAACTTTTTATGCAGGCTTGAACTTTACCTCACGGAACTTGTTAGATTTGGCCGCGGGAGGAACCTTCATGTCAACTACACTTGGTGCTGCCACGAAGCTTCTCGACGAGATGATGACCAATTATTCCCAATGGCACACCGAACGCGCTCCAACAGGTAGGAAGGTAAACTCTGTCGAGGAGATTTCCTCCCTAAATGAAAAAAGTTGACTTGATCATGTCTCTACTTTCCAAGCAATCTTCTATTGATCCTCATGATGTTCCTTTAAATTCTTTGATTGCTCAAGATCAAGTAGATGTGAACTTTATCTCTAGAAACAACTTCAATAACAATGCTTATAGGAGTAATTTTGGTAGCAACCCTAGACCGTTCCACTCTAATTCCTATGGGAACAACAATACTTATCCAAGCACCAAGAACTCCACTTCTGAACTAGAGATTATGCTTAAAGACTTCATCACTACCCAAAAGGCCTTCAATAAGAGTGTAGAAGAAAAACTAGACAAACTAGATAATCTCTCTTCGAAGGTAGACAATTTAGCCCATGAGGTAGAGTTGCTTAAAATTAGAACTTCTCCTCTTGAGGAGAGGAAGACCACTCCTATGAATGCTATTCAAGTGCAAATTAATGAAAACATTAGGATGATGGCTAAACTTAAAGAGAGATGGGCGAGAGAAAAGGAGGAAGAAGATAGAATTAAGAGCCTTCCTACCCACCACACTGTTGCTACTATCCAAGTTGTTGAGTATATCCAAACTCTTAGCACCCAATGCACTCCTAGTCCCATTGGACCTATTAATGGTGATGCTATGACCTCAACCGTAGAAGAAGAAACTCCTATGACCATAGAAGCTACCAAACAAGTGAGCCTAAAGGACACCACTACCACTTTACTTGATAGTAGTGACCTTGATTTTGACAATTGCACCCTTTCTGAAGTTATTGGTTTTCTTCACAAGATGTCTAGAGATCCCCACACTAGCACACTTAATCTTGCCTTCACGGAGCATATCACTAATGCTCTTATCAAAGCTAGGGAGGAGAAGCTTAGGGTAGAAGCCTCCATACCTAGAAAGCTAGAAGATAGTTGGGATCCTATGATTAAAATTAAGTTGAATAACTTCTCTTGCTATGCTTGATGTGATGTTGGAGCTAGTACCTCCGTTATGCCCAAAAGAATGTATGATATGTTTGAATTGAAACCTTTTGATCCTTGTTCTTTTGGTGTTCGTCTTGTTGATTCTTCCGTAAAGAAACCTTTGGGGAAGATCGACGATGTTCTTATCATTGTCAATGAAAATTATGTTCCCGTTGATTTTACTATTATGGATATTGAATGTGAACCTTCATGTCCAATTATTTTGGGACGTCCTTTTCTTCGCACCGTTGGTGCTATCATTGACATGAAAGAGGGGAATATAAAATTCCAATTCCCTCTCAAGAAAGGGATGGAACACTTCCCTAGAAAGAAGATTAAGTTGCCTTTTGAGTCCGTTACACGGGCTAGCTATTCTCTTACTCTTGATAAAACTTGATCTTCTCTTTTTGCATCATGCCTAGCTTAAAGGCATAAAAGAAAGCGCTTTTGGGAGGCAGCCCATAATGAATTAGGTTTTATTTTGCTTTTGTTGTGTCTTGATGTTTGTTACTACAGTAGCATCATCATTGTATCTTTTCTTTTCAGCTTTGTGCCAAGTTTAGCCTCCGATAGCAAGAAAGTTCAAAAGTTGTGACGTGCTGTCCAGAAAACAGATTCTGTCCTTGGACAGAAAAATTCGAATAAAATCACCAGATCATCTTTTTGATCTGAATTTTTTTGACAGCGTGCTCTATACAATTGGCTTTCGATCATCTGTTCTGAGTTTTTTGATTTGAGTGGCAGAAGTTCCCCGAAAAAATTATTTACTACCTGCTGGTCTGTTTTTCACAGATTCTGTCCTGTTTTGCCTTTTCTTCGTTTTGCAAACCTTGAGCTTGCTTTTTCTTTGCAAAAACCTTTTGGAAATCTTGAGAAACAGTAGCTCTTCAAGATTATCTTTATTTCCAGTAGGGAAAAATTATTTTATTGTGGGTACTCACCTCGCTAATCAGATTATGATGAGTTATGTATGAAGAGAGTTTTCAAGTGTGCGAGAGAAGATGATAAAAGAAGATTCAGGAGGGTCAAACGCTCAAGCTTGGGGATGCCCCCGTGCACCCCCAAGAAATATTCAAGAAGACTCAAGCGTCTAAGCTTGGGGATGCCCCCATGCATCCCCTTCTCCATCAACAATTATCAGTTCGTCTTTCGTTCCACTATATTTTTCACTTCATGCGTTATGTGCTATGCTTGGAGCGTCTTGCTCTTAGTTTCTTTTTTTAGTTTTCTTTAGCTTTGCTTGCTGTTCATAACAAGTTAGAACCCAGCTTTCTTTGTGTGGGAGAACACGCTCCACTTCAACCTAGAACACAACATAGGATTTTCATGCTTATCTTTGCTGTGTGTGTTCTTTGTCTTTCCATAGCTGCTGTCATGTTTAGCTCTTAGTTTTCATGCTTTTCTTTTTAAAGAGCTTTTGTTAAGTTGGTTGCTGAACTCTCTTGAGTTTTCATGTTTATCTTGTTAAGAGAGTTTGCCTGTTGCACTGAGTTGTGTGTCTTAACTTAAAGTAGGTAATTGAGGTTGCTATTTAATTTTAGTAGTAACTTGCAATAGTTTTGAGGTATTGCCACGAGTAATGTCTGAACTTTTGGTGTCAAGAGCTTTAGCCTATTAGTGATAGATGTCGTATTTTGGGCAATCCGTGTTTATTTTCGAAAACCTACAAAATAGTTGAGAACTTTAGCTACTAGATGGATCACTAATCTTTGGAGGGATCGAATATTAGAGTACACTCACGTACCATGAGTCAAGGATGCGCAAGGATAACCAAACCCCCATACACTCCTCCTCGGGGTACTTGTCTCTTTGTGAACCTCCTAATTAGATTGAGAGTTACCGATAATAAGTGCATGAGTTCTTCGGACTAATGTGAGTATTCGAAACTTGACACTTCCACCTAGCCATATTTTTCTAGCCTCTTCGGTACCGTGCATTGCCCTTTCTCACCTCGAGAGTTGGCGCATACTTCGCCGGTGCATCCAAATTCTTGGCACGATACGCTCTGTCATCATAAGCCTCATTATATCCTTCCTCAAAACAGCCACCATACCTACCTATCAAGGCATTTCCATAGCCTTTCCGAGATACATTGCCATGCAACATCCATCTTCTCATGACTTGATCTTCATGTCATACATTCCTTTTGCTTGATCGATGAGCCGCATCTAGTTGGGCCTTGCCCTAATCATTGCTACATGACGCGCTAGTATCATTGCATATCCTGCTACACTGGCAGAGGCATACATTTGCATACATCATGATAGTTTCATCTTCTTTATGTTGAGTACTTTTGTAAAGTGTGAAAGATCTTCTATACTTCTTGTAATATATAGAGTGTTGCCCCTAAAGTGAGGAAAAGATCCCAAAGAGGACAAAATCAAAAGATCCCAAAGAGGACAAATGATAGTTAAATAGAAAGAGCCATTGAGGCCACAAAAAAAAAAAAGAGAAAAAAGAGAAAAAGAAATAAAAAGAGAGAAGGGGGCACACTACTATTCCTTTTGAGAGATCCACACTCGTACTCCATCTTATACCTTGTACTCCATAGAGATTATCATTCATGCATATAGCTATGTGGGGACCTTCACACTATAGAACTTGGCTTGTATATTCCAATGATGAGCCTCCTCAAAAGAGCTCTAGGTCTTCTTGAGCGAGCAAGTTGGATGCACCCCCACTAGTTCCATTGGAGAGCTTACCTTAGCTCATATGTGCATCCGTTGCATGGCAATCCCTACTCCTCACATCATATCTATCATTTGGCTTTCTCTCGCCTATGATTGTCCTCATTGATGTGAGCCTTTCACACCTTTTTTGTCTTCCCCCTTCATCATTTTTCTCTCTTTGCCATCCTAAGTGTCAAATTTCTTGCTTACGCTCATCCATTGCATGAGTGCTCAAAATATCGAAAGGGAGTGGATCATTTTGACTTGTACCTGGCTAGTGGTCTGGGGATGAGTCAAGATAAGATTCCAAAGAAGACCAAGTGTGAAACTTTAGTAGATTAAGTTCTCAACAATACAAAAACTATGTTTTACTCTCTCGTATATCCCTATCCCCTTTCTTGCACGCAAACACCATTTGGAGACATTCGAGTCACGGACAGCGAGAGCTCTTGCACCTTTATGTTCTTATGTTGCTTGTTACAATGCTAATATAGACTCTTGCTTGTTATGACTTGAATTGAATTACATGCCTTGATTGCTTTACTTAAAAGTTCTTATATGGTTGATAGCATGTCACCACAGAAATTATGCTTGTTATCATTTACCTACTCGAGGACGAGCAGGAATTAAGCTTGGGGATGTTGATACGTCCAAAATGTATCTATAATTTCTGCTTGCTCTATGCTTCTTTTGTGTGATATTGCTATATTGATGCACTTCCATGCACTTTTGATCATATTTGGACTAACCTATTAACTCAGTGCACCACAGTGCCAGTTCCTGTTTTCTGCTGTTTTTCTATTTCAGGTTTCCCCCATATTAAAAGTGCTCCAAAAATTCCAGGAAAAATATAGGAAAAATCAGCGTACGGGAAGCTTCGTGAAGAACCAAAGATGGGGCAGAGGGGAGCCAGGGGAGGCCCAGGCGGCCACCTGGCGCGGCCCCACCCCTGGCCGCGCCAGGGGGGCGCCTGGGGCCCCTGCTCCGCCTCTGGCTGCCCCCCTTCGCATATATATCCCTCTCGTCCCGAAACCCTCGATGACAGAACCCTTTTTCGCGATCTCGCCTCTGTTCCGCTGCCTCAGCGCTTCCAAGATCGGGAGCATCAGGAGAACTCTTTGTGACGCCCGAAGACCGACGTCCCAGAAGATTCCAGAAGATTCCAGATGTTCCGGGTTCTCCCGTGTGTTTCATTTGTGCGTCCAGGGAATTTTCATCTTCCAAAAATCTTCAAACAATTTTATTTATATTCCTCACATTTTTGTGAGTGCAGGGAATTTTATCCCCATGCCTAGATTCCACCTCTACCACCTCTTTCTTTTCTTCCTTCTCTTTTATGTTTTCTGCTAAAAGATTAATAGCAGAGAGAGCAGCCCAGCTGGGCCGGCCTCCCAGTTACCAGCCGCAGCCGGCCCAGCCTCCATCCCTCTTGGGCCTCCCACCAGCCTTCAGGCCCAGCTGCTAGGCCTCCAGCCCACCTCCACGTAACCCTAGCGACCTCACCCTCTCCCCTCGCTCGTCCCCCTCACGCCGCAACCCCCATCTCCCTCTGTCGCCCGAGCCCTCTTCCCTCGATCTCCCTCGCGACCCCGCTCCCTCTCCCCGATTCCCAAGGCGACGTGGCCTCTCTCGCTCTTTGACGCCAGGAGCCGAGCCCCAGCACCCTTGCCTCCTCGAAGCCTCTTCCGCCTCCCGAGCCCACCATGGAGCCGCACCCTCGTCCCCCAGCGCCGAGGCCGCGCCCCTCCTCGTCTCCAGCTCGAGCCCTCCTCTCCAGCGCCCGCGGCCGCCCATCCTCAGCCTCGCAGCGCCCGAGCGGGCCTCCATCTCCATCCTCTCGAAGCCCCTCCGTTTCCCTCCCGTGGATGCGCCTCCCTCCCCGCGTCCAGCGCCTCGTCTCTAGCAGGGCCAGGAGCCGCCGCGCCGTGCCGTCTCCGCTCGGCCGGCCAGGTGCTCCACCTCGCCCCGTGCGCTGGCGCCCGCGCCCTCGAGCAGCTCCTCCACCTCTTCTCTCCAGCGCAGGACCCCTGCCTCGTCTCCTCATCGCCGCCCTGCGCGCCTCCGCACCGCGACAGCTCCTCCAGCGCCTCCAGCGCGTCGCGACCCTCGTGCCTCTCTTCCTCGCTGCAGGGAGAGGAGTTCCCTGCTGCATCCCCGCCATGCCGCTGCCATGGCCCCTTCACGCAAGACTTGCTGCTGCTGTGCTTTTTCCTTTCGGCCTCGCGTTTTGTTTTTGTACAGCAGATACCCGAGGAGCAGCACCAAGTTCCTCTTCAAGAAGTACGACTATATCCGATGTGGTTTTCGACAAGTACCATGGTGGCCGGAGCCCTCGGAACCGTCAAGTTCGTCTACGAAACATGTACAACTACGATGCCGAGACCATGACCCCGACAAGTACCACGACGACCCGAACATCTACGGGAAAATGAGCTCCAAGTTCGACTACCGTCGCCCCGAAGACGTCCGTTGCCGCGACAAGTACCTCTACACGTGACATGAACATCTACGATACGAGAACGACGACACAAGACGACGTGACAAGTACCTCTTCGAAAACGGAAACGCCAACGTGTACAACTACCGACGCCCGTGAACGCCTACTTCCTCTACGAATCGCGAGAATGACTACTTCCCTCTACGAACGAGTACCTCTACGGAACGGCTACTTCCTCTACGACCTCGTGAACAACTACTTCCTCTACTTCCTCTACGACTCGAACCCCTCCGAGAAAGATTGTTCCGAAGGTATAACCGCGAGACGATGCCCGTGGATGAATGCATGTGTTATATGAAATGTTTCCTTTGTGTGCTCCGTGCCCGTATCATCTTTTGTCGTGCTCCTCGGTTGCCTCATCGCCGACTCGTGCGAACCCGGTGACGGGATCACCCCACCTTTCATCTCGTTCTACTCGCTCATGCCACCTTTCTTTTGCACCGGCCTCTCAACGAGTTACCGGAACCGAGATGTTGCCGTTGCATCATTTTCGGATCGTTGCCGTGGCACCTTTTCCTTCCACCATGGTGACAATACTTCATATCTCTCATGTCAACCTTTTAATAAACTTGCATAAAACTTGATCATGTCATCCGCATCATGATAACAACATTAATATGTTTAAAATGTGTGAATGGTTGTTTGCTTATAATTACTAAACATGCTCATGGGGATTTTCCGGAATCGTTGTTGTTATTTCCGGCCTCATTAAAAATGTCTAATAGTGTAGTTTTATTATGCTTCACCTCTTGCTATGTTAAAAACTTTTAATCATGTCTTGTAATTAAACGAGAGTCAACTAAATAAATAAAATGTGGTGTTTCGTCAATATGCAACTCGTTGCATATTGAGCTCCACTTAACTTGTAGTACTTGTTTGTGCACTTTGCCATGCCATGCATAATTAAACCGGACATGCATCATACTTGGATGTGCATCGTATGCCATGTTTAAGCTTGTGTGTTTACCGTGTTGTTTGCTTCTTTCCGGTTGCTTCTCTTGTTAGCTTCGGTTTCGTTCCGGAGTTGTGAGGATTCGCTCGACTATGTTGCTCCGTCTACTTCCTGGATCCGTTCTTTTCCCTTGTGGAATCCCAGGCAAGATGATCATACCCTTGGATACCTTTACTACCATTGCCATGCTTAGTTGTCTCGATGCTATCGTTACATGTCGCGCTACCCATCTTTATGTCAGCCTCTCCTTGTTGCCATGAAACCTTTAGCCTTTGAAACCTTCCTAGCAAAACCACTGTTTGGCTATGTTACCCGCTTGCTCAGCCCCTCTTATAGCGTTGTTAGTTGCAGGTGAAGATGAAGTTCGTTCCAGGAGGGAACTTGTTGTTGGTATATCACAATATCTATAATTATTATTAACACACCTATATACTAGGCATGGGTGGAAGGCTTGGCCTTTTGCTCGGTGTTTTGTTCCACTCATGCCACCTTAGGCGCCGATAAACCGGCATTATGTTCCTTGATTTTGCGTTCCTTACACGATGGGTGGATGGGGACCCCTTGACAGTTCGACTTTGAATAAAACTCCTCCAGCAAGGCCCAACATTGGTTTTAATTTGCTCATAATAATAACTTAATTAATTAATTAATTTGCATAAGGGGGACGCTCCTTGGAGATTCTTTTCTACATAGCAGGGGGGGCCAGCGCTGATGGTGTTGGTCCCAAACGGGGGTTATGCGGGGCCACCACGGGGAAACTCGAGGTTTGGCTCATGTAGGATTGCCCATCCGGACGTGGCCTGAGACGAGATACGCGCGGCTACTATCAGGGTGTCGACACGCCGGGAGGTCTTGCTGGACTAGTTTTACCATTGTCGAAATGTCTTGTGCACTGGGATGCCGAGTTTGATCGGATTTCCCTAAGATAAGGAGTGATGATATTATAATTATCGCTTCAGCTAATCGTGAGAGCTTGTGATGGGCTAAGTTGGAACACCCCTGCAGGGTTATGATCTTTCGAAAGCCGTGCCCGCGGTTATGTGGCAGATTGGAATTTGTTAATGTCCGGTTGTAGAAAACTTGACAGAGGATCCGAAGTAAAACACACAACTGTGTGAGTAACCGTGACTGTCTCTTTTCACTTTGAGAAGAGAACACGGTGGGGTTATGTTTGACTCGTAGTTAGTTTAGGATCTTTAGCAATCACTACTACTTGCTACCATTTGCGTAGATGCTCATCTTATTCTTGTACTCGTAAGTTAGCCACCATATTATGCTTAGCCGCTGCTGCAACCTCACCACTTTACCTCTTCCTACCTATAAAGCTTTGCTAGTCTTGATACCCATGGTTATGGGATTGCTGAGTCCTCGTGGCTCACAGATACTACAACACCAGATGCAGGTTCAGCCAAGAATGATGCAGGAGCTGGTTCAAGTTCTACACTGGGAGCTCGATGAAGAGAGTGGCCGTATGCTTGTGACGTTTCGACGATCAGTAGTGGTTTTTACTAGGATTTGATCTAGACCTGTGGCTTTATGTTGTTTTGGTATCTTTCTTTTGGATCTTCGCCCGTAGTCGGGTTGTGATGTTTTGAATGATGAATTGCTTATGTATTGTATTGTGTGAAGCGGCGAGTGTAAGCCAACTATCTCCTTTTGCAATTTAATCCCTCTTTTACATGAGTCGTGCAAAGATACCAAACTTGAGATCATTCCAGAATGGGCTTATATCTCTAAGCCGTGCCTCGACAGGTAGGAGATATAGTCCCATCCTGGGCATTACACTCTTCCCGGCACCCTGCCGGAGGGGAGAACCACCACCGGGAGCTTCTCCACCACCATGGACGCTTCCCGGATGAGTCGTGAGTAGTCCACCTTGGACCATGGGTCCATGATCAGTAGCTATGTGATGTTCTCCTCCCCTCTTTGCTCTTCATGGTTTAGACCTCGTGAGCTGCCCTACATGATCGAGGCACATATGTAATCTTGCTGCTGTTGCTTTGCTGAGTTTGCTGGGATCTGATGGATTGTGAGACTATGTTCAGATTGTGTTTGAGTAATATATTTGATTCACCTCTTTTATATCTTTGTTCATGAGTAATTCTTGCATGTTCTCCGTTGCTGTTTATTGCTTTGGCCAAGTAGTAGGTAGTAACTCCAAGAGGGAGCGTTATGCTTGATTGTGGGTTCATGCCCCCTGATGACTAGCTTGAGTGACAGAAACATGAGTCTAGGGGATGTGCTATTGCCACAAGGGAGAAAACAACGGTACTTGTACTTGCGGGTGCAAGGATTGTTTACTTTACGCAAAGTTCTTTTAATGCAGTTGTCTGTTGCTTTGAGTTTACACTTTGGGTGGGATTCGCAACTTAATACCAGCGAGATGTTCTGGATAGATATCTCAAGGTGGATGATTAGTAGTAGATGCAGATGGATTTCGGTCTACTTGCCTTGGCGTACCACCCATGCTTTTGAGCTTCTACCTTTCTTTGCCGCATAGTTATCATTGGTTTGCGCACATAATCCTGTCAATTGCCCAGCTGTAATTTGTTTACCTCGCTTTGCTGTTTTATCGTCTTTTGGGAGAGAGACATCACTAGTGAACATCATGGGACCCCTGTCCATATTACCACCGCTGATCACACCTTCTATTTACTTCCTGTTTTTATTTCCTAGTTGCAGTCATAGCTATCATTATTATCTCTTGTGTTTGATTCTTTGTAAACAACAAGGCCGGAGGGATTGACAACCTCTCTATACTCGTTGGGAGCAAAGTTATCTGTATCTGTGTGCAGGTCCCGTCAACCGCTAAGTTTCTGGCGCCGTTGACACCTACTTGTTGACCCTCGGAGTCTCACGGGATTCAATCCTTGGTATCTTTGCCAAGGGAAATTTGCCGCTATGCTACATCTTAACCTTCCACTTGGGGTAACCAACGAGGGGCGAGAAGCCATCAATTGCCTACTGTCGAGAAAGAAGGAAAAGGCGCCAGAGCCGGGAAAGAAGCGAAAGGCGCCAGAGCCGCTGCTGAAGGTGTGGAAAACGAGGTCTGTTTTCTAGGACTTGCCGTACTGGAAGATCCAGCGTATGCCTCACAGCCTTGATGTCATGCATATCACGAAGAACGTGTGCGAGAGTCTGCTTGGTACCCTGCTCAACATGCCAGAGAGGACCAAAGATGGGCCGAAAGCAAGCGCAGACTTGAAATCAATGGGCATCAGGCATGAGCTTCACGTTAATGATGATGATGATGATGAAGCGAAGTAGGACACGGAAAGTCATCGCAAAGGCAAAAAGGCCTAGAAGACCGGAAATGACTACCCTCCCGCGTGCTTCACTCTAAGTCAGGAGGAGATCGAGCAGTTTTTCACCTTCCTCGTAGGAGTAAAACTTCCTTACGGTTACGTGGGGAAGATAAGCAGATACCTAGACCCAGCGAATCAGAAGTTCAGCGGGATGAAGTCTCACGACTGTCACGTGCTGATGATGCAGATACTTCCAGTTGCAATCTGTGGGATCATGGATGCGCACGTCCGTGAAACACTATTTGGCCTATGCAACTTTTTTGACGTCATCTCTGGGAAGTCGGTTCGCGTGAGGCAACTCAGAAGGCTACAGGAAGAGATCATGGTGATACTATGCGAGCTTGAGATGTACTTCCCGCCCGCATTCTTCGATGTTATGGTGCATCTGCTGGTCCATATCATGGAGGATATCATCCAACTTGGGCCGACGTTCCTGCACAGGATGATGCCGTTCGAAAGGATGAATGGTGTCATCAAAGGATACGTTCGCAACATGTCACGTCCAGAGGGAAGCATAGCCAGGGGCTTTCTGACCGAAGAGTGCATCTCCTACTGCACGAATTATCTAGGCATCGAGAACCCCGTTGGTCTGCCCGTCAACAGGCACCTCGGCAGGCTCGCTGGATGGGGTCACCACGAGGGTCGCCGCGAAATGCATGTCGACTTCGAGGGTCGACTAGCCGACTTTGAAAGAGTAAACCTAGTCGCGCTACAACACATAGACGTGGTCGATCCTTGGGTGGTAGAGCACAAACCCTTTATTAAGAAGACGTACAATGACCGAGGCCAACAGAGGATGGACGGAGATATAATTAAAGAGCACAACTCATGTTTCACGCGTTGGTTCAAGCAGAAGCTTCTGTCGTACCCTTTACATGAGGATTCTTCCGCGGAAGAACAACTCATATTCGCCTTGTCATAGGGCGCCGAGCACAACTTGATGACCTATGAGGCGTACGATATCAACGGCTACACATTCTACATCGAGGACAAGGACATGAAGAGCGATGGTTATCAGAACTCCGGGGTAGGAATCCTACACCGGTAACGACAAGGACAGATAATACGGAAGGATCGAGGAGATCTGGGAGCTGAGCTACGCTGGAGAGAAGGTCCCGATGTTCCGTGTCGGATGGGCCAAGAGCGTCCTAAAAGAGGACATGTATTTCAACACCATGGTAATACCCGAAGCCAAATCCAAGACCGCGGGCGCAAACGTCACCGCGAAAAATGAGCCATGGGTACTGGCTTCCCAAGTGGACCAATGCTTCTTTATTACCGACCCGTCAAAGCCTAGTTGTGTTGTCGTGAGGAGTGGCAAAAGGAAGATCATCGGAATGGATGGAGTCTCCAATGAGCAAGACTTCGACAAGTACGGCGACCCGAAGATGGAACATGACGACAACGATGAAGTAGCAGCATACACCACAAGAAGAAGCAGGACCACCCTACCTAAAGGACGTCCGTTCCACAGAAGAACTCCATTTGCGAAAAAGAAGGGCAAGAAGATTGTGAACACATAGCTAGCTAGCTAAGATCGGTTGTATTTAAATTGTAGTCTTCATTTCTCGATTGTATTTCATGGGCACTTTTTGAATTATCATGAATATTTTTAAATTTCATGGGCACTTTTTGAATTCATGAAAAAATATTGAATATCCCCTCCATCTCGATCGCTATCCCTCCTCGCCAGATCCCCCTTGCAAAATCCCCCTCGCCGCCAAGCACCCCCCGCACCCTCCCCCGCTCCACCACCGCCGACGACCCCCGCACCCTCCACCGTCACAAATGAGTGCAACTAAAAATCCAAAAAAAAAACAAATTTGATTATATTTTCAAAAAAAAAATTGATTATATTTTCAAATAAAAAATTTGATGGTATTTTCAAAAAAAAAATTGATGATATTTTTTATACTCATAAATATTTTCAAATAAAAAATCTGATGATATTTTTTAAAAATTTATTACTGTTAAAAAAAATTATTACTGTTTCATATTCATATTCATTTTCTAAAAAACTATTAGATGCAACAAAAAATAATTACTTATGGCGCACCGCTGGCTGGTGCGCCATTGCTATCTAAAAAAAAGATTACTTATGGCGCACCGTCCCGCTGGTGCGCCATTGCTATCAAAAAAAACATTCTAATGGCGCACCGCCAGGGGGTGCGCCATTAGTATTCTTCCCCCTATAGCTAGTCCTCCCTCGTCCCTCCCTCGCCAGATTCAGTTTGATCCCTCGCATACTCTTCTCCACCATGCCGCCGCCGCCGCTGCCCCGACCCACTGCGTCGGCCGTGCTCGCTGCCGCCGCCTCACCCGACCACCACCGCCCCCAACCCCCCTCCCCGAGCCGAGCGCCGCCTCCCTCGCCGTCCCCCTCTGCCCGCGCCCGCGCCCTCGACGTCCTCCCGCCCATCGCCATGCCCTAGCGCTGTCGCGGCCTCGCCATCGACGCCTCCCCACCCCCCGGACGTGCCCCTCGCCTCTGCCGTCGTCGATGTTCCCGTGCTACCTCGCCGCGCAGTCGCGACCCTGCCCCCTCTCTACTCCGTCCGCATGGTCAGTTTAATAAAAAGTTTGATTGATGTGTATATTCTTGATGCGATGCTAAAATTAATGAAATGTTTCCATATCTGCTTGGTTGCAATCTTTTATCCACTTAGCCATACTGAGGCACTGTTCAGTAACAACAAGTCAACAACAACATCAGTAAAACTCAGTTAACAACAACATCAGTAAAAATCAGTTAATTAATTGAAGAAGAGAAGAGAGAAAGTAGAGAGCAAAAGGAGTATTTGCATTAACTGAAGCGTTTTACTTTAAACTTGCAAAATTGCAGTACTCCCTAAAACTACTGCAAGCAAGAACTACTGTTGGAGGGCACTACTGTAGGGATATTCTCTGGTCTACTGAAACTTGCTGGATGTATGTTCAGAAACTTGTTAACAGGTGTATTATTTACAGTAGTAGTTGCAGATGGTTTCTCTTGTCTTAACTGAATAATCATGTATTACATAGTGTTCTTGTTTTTCTTCATAGTTTGCAGCACTTTTAGATGTACACTGTTTTCCTATGTCTCAAAATGTTCCTAATTTGATATTTGAAAGTAAGTGTGTGGTTTGAAATTTTGATCTGATTATGGCATCTAGAATAATGCCAGTTTTGTTTTGTAACTAGAAGACCAAAGTGTGTTACTCACCTGGGATCTTAACTGTTAAGTTTGTAATATTCCTTATATTGAAATCAAACATGATGGTGCTACTTGATATTTTTGAGACATGGCATCTCCCATGACTAAATCGGCAACAAGGGGAGTTGATTCCATTTCTTGGTTTCTGTAAGAATTTAATGGACCTGGGCCTAGTTAAGTATAGGCTTGGGCTTGTGGTTGAATGCTACCATTGCCCTAGCCATGTATTTTCATAATTGAGCTAAAGATCTGGGGGGTAGTATTTCTGATTTTAGAGCACCTTTGCTGGATGTATTTTACAACAGTTGTTGGAATCAAAACAATGCTTGTGGGTTATCCTGTTAAGTTGAGTGAGTCAATAGAGGGCAGATAGAGTCACCCACACCAATTAATGTTTATGAAGAAGAAGAATAAACCTGCTGTTGCTGCTATTATGCCTGTATTCACTCATGATGCTGATGTACTTGTGATGATGTTGTACTTGTGATGATGCTACGTGTGATCTTCTGAAATGACCCATTGGCGACTTCATTACGCAGGGATAATGATTTTGCAGGAACCCCGAGAGGCCCTTGAGTTTGCCGGAATGTCGATTAACTTCCATTCCGGCAAATTGGGGTACTCCATATGTCCTATTTTCAGCAAAGGTCATGCTGAAATTTTCCCTGAATTTTAGCATGACTTTGCTAAAAATCGGACATATGGGGTACTTGCAACTAATGCATGGGCCGGGGTATCTTAGTACTTAATTAAGTAGGATCAATTGCCTCTTGTGTTATGCATGGGCCTTAGCATCGACAAACCATAAATTGTAAAACCTTGGCTTTTAGGGTGCCTCGGTGTCGATAAAAAACTAAATGATGAAAGCTTAGGCTTTTAGGGTGCCTCGGCATCGACAAACCATAAATGATAAAAGCTTAGCTTCTAGGATGCCTCGGTGTCGACAAACCCTAAATGATGAGACCATGATCTTGTTCCTTGACAATAACCAACTTTTTGACCAAACTTTTTTCCTATTTAGAGAGAAACATGGCTCACAACGATGAGGCCGGCGGTTCGGGCGGAAAGGCATTCTGGGAGCTATCCCAGGACATGGCGGAACAACCTCACTGCTATGAGGACGCCGCGAAAGACACCGATCCTGACACCACTGATGGTGCCGCCGAGGATGACACCACTGATGGTGCCGTCGGGGATGACACCACTGATGGTGCCGCCGAGGATGCCACCACTGATGATGGCAGCGCACACACAGATGGCAGCCAACCGAAGAGGCAACGGAAGGACCGGCGCCCGACCGTGCTCTGCACCGTCATGGAGGAATTTACTAAAGTGAACTCCGACGGGCATCCAACGGCGCCCAAAGAAATAGTCAAGGGGTACTCGGTTCAGCTCGGGTGCATTCTCCGGAGCACCGTCTCGATCAACACCGAGAACCTAAGTGTCACACCCTGATTTTCATGCCACATTGCTTAAGCTATTAATCATGCTAAAATGTGGTTTAAGAAAAAAACTTTTGAGTGTTTTTTTATCTTGCTTGATTGGCTTTATGTTTGCTGTTTGCTAGTGCTCTAAAAATCAAATAAATCATCCAACTCTTATACTTCATCTCCTTGATCCAAGACCTTTTCCCAATGATCATGCCATGTGTATAGACCAGCATAGTATTTTCTTATAAAAATATTTTGGCCAAATAGTATTTTCTAAAATTAGTTTTCCAAAAACCCCTGAATTGAGGTTTGCACTACAAGTACCTTATTTAGGGTGTGAAAAATCTTTCAAAAGGTATATTTGAATCCTATTAGGTATAGGACTCCCAGAAACCACAAAATTATAATTTTAAAACTTATTTTTATATTTTATTTAAAAACTTTTTCTTAAGGCCAGAAATGGTCTTTAATAGGGAAAAATTATTTAAATATTTCAAAAATATTTGCCAAAATTCGGGGATGCTCATAGGACATATATTGTCCATATATAAGAGTTTCAACACATGGTCATGTTCAAAATATGGACAAATCCTTCCAAAACCCTTTCTGGATATTTCAAGCTTTTGAAATATTTACAAAGAAAATGTTCTCCAAAAATTCCAGGGAAATTCCGTCATGTCAAATATGACATATGTGATGATCTTACAAGGACTCATGCCTTGAAGATCAAGGAAACATCATTTAATCCCTTAAAACCATTTTTGTCCGTTTTGAAGTTTGAGCAACTTTACATTGCCAAACTTGTCCAAATGCTCTCAAACTTGGTGCACATGCTAAAATGATGTAATTATGCATCTATGCCAAATGGCACAAGTTTTGGAGAAGGACAACTTGATCTAAGTGCCCCAAAACTCTTTCTGACCAGATCCAAATTTGGACAACTCTACATTGCCAACTTTTTACTTGGGGCCTCAAATTTTGTGGTCATGCTCACAAACCCAAATGATGACACTACACCAAGTGGTGCATCAAGGAGAGATGATTTGCTTAACTTAATCTTGGAAAATCCATTTCTGTTGATTTCTAGGGTTCACCAAAGTTACATTGGCAACTTTGCCCAAATGATATAAAATTTGGTGGAAGGGCCTAGATGTATGTGACATTTGATCCTGTTAAGTCTCATGTCAACTGGAAGTCATTTGCTTGCCCAAAACTACATCAAACACCTTCTGCCATTTTTCCAAAACCATTGTTTTGACCCCTTTCACTATTCCCCTTTACCTCAAATTCTTACCACAGGTAAACCTGATCATCTTCTACCTCCAGTAACTTCCCCTTGGCCAGAGCTCAATGATTGAGGGGTGAAAACCCCATTTTTACTCTTCTGGACAGCAGCATTCTTCTCCTTTCTCACCTCCCTCCTCACTCCAGTGGCCCTCCAGGGCATCCCAGGCCGTCTGTGCATTGTTTACTACCCTCTAGCACTGTTGGACATTGGGGGACATGGTCAGGGTGCAAGGGACATGACCATGCCGGCCAAAGACACGCTTTGGAGCGCGCTACAGTGCACCAAGGCACTGTAGCTCGGCCCTCGCGAGGCATCCAGGCAGCATTGGGCAGAGCGGGCGTGTCCATCGAGGTCGCCTCGACGTCCACGACACGCCTCGCTGTCGGGCCCCTCCTCCCTTGCCCCCCTTATCCCTCCATGAGCTCGCCCGAGCGTGTCCATGGACATTGCTCACGGTGCACCGCGGCCACGCCTATTTAAGCCACCTCGACCCTCTCTCTCGTCTTGGTTAGAACCTCCTCTCTCCCGTGAACTTCCTGGACATGCTCT
Organism: Secale cereale; assembly: GCA_902687465.1. Lineage (NCBI taxonomy): Eukaryota > Viridiplantae > Streptophyta > Magnoliopsida > Poales > Poaceae > Secale > Secale cereale. The sequence continues at coordinate 516,066,937 of LR738712.1, forward strand.
GCCTCCCCCTCTGGCTCTCCTTGCCTCTCCCTAGCCACCATGGCCGCCGTCGGCCTCTGCCCGGCTCTGGGGAACCAGAGCCTCCCCCCTTCTCTCTTGGCCACCAGGAGGAGGACCGCAGGACCGCGGAGCCCCCCCACTCCTTCCTTCCCTTTCCCTAGCACCCCTGGCGTCGCACCCGTCTTCTCCCGAAGCTGCCCGCCGACGCCAAGGCCGCCGTCGCTCCTGTTCCTCCCAGCCCGCTTGAAGACCCGGGATGGGCGCGGCTCGCTTCGCTGAACCCTTCGGTGCGCCGGGCACCTCCGGGGACGGCCGGAGTCACCGGGGATCGGCGTCGGCATGCGCTCTGCCTCGCCTCCTCTGCTTCGAACGGAGGAAGAAGAAGGAGCTGCATCAGCAGCGGGCCCCGCTCGTCAACGACTCAGCGCATGCCTGAGCCACTGACCGATGGGCCGACCCCGTTTAAGTGGACACGGGTCCATCTGGCACCCGCCTTCCGTGCAGGAAGGCGTAATAGCCGAATATGCCTTCGACGTCGCCCTCTGCCCGCGTGGCCGAGCCACTAGGCCGGCCCAGTGGCATCCCGGCGCTAAGCCTCGCCCAATACGCTATCTGAGGGTATAAACCTTTCCCCTGTTTCTTTTTCTTTTTCTGTAAACTTCTAAAATCCTTAAATAATTCAAATTAACTCCAAATTTGATGATTCAAATTTCTGGTAGTTTCTAGAATCATGATCTACCTGTTGGTGCAACATGCACATTTTTCCAGAAACCTTTTCTTCACAAATAATTATCAAATGTCATTATTCCATTTCTGTGATGAACTTTAGAAAATCACAGAGGGCTGAAATTTGATCCAAATACAGTGGTTCAAATTCCTAGGTGCTTGTCATATCCAAACTTAGTTTTGGAACATTTTTATTAATACTTTTTGTACCCCACCAAATAATGAGCCATTTCTTCATATTTATCGACTTTGCAAAATCCTAGGAAATTCATTTGAACTCCAAATCCAGTGAAACCAACTCCTAGATGCTTCTAAAATCATGATTTGTTAAATGGGTGCCCTTGCTCATTTTTCACAAATATATTTCTGTACACTTCTTTCAAATCCATAAACCCCTTGATTCCATCATATTGAATGTGCCAAACCATCCATTGATCATACTCCAATGAAACCACCTTGGTTATTTTTCATATGACCAGAGGTATCCTAGAAAAGTCCAACTCCTATTTTTAGAGCACTTTTATTTTTGCTTTGTTGTGTTGCTTATTATGATTGTTTCCATCATTAGTTGACGAAATAAACGGAGTACTCGGAGATGGACCAGAAGGTTTGAAGACTCGGAAGGATAAGGCAAGCAACCCTTTGACCATGTTCGAGAAACCTTTTTATGCATGTCATATAATACCATAATGTTGTTGCTACGGAATCATGATGAGGTGGAACCACGTTGATGGTGTGCCACTGCACTTCCTCGTTGATACTTGCATTGAGCATGACCCTACCTTCTTATGAGGGTCATGCCAGTGGGAATAGATAGATGTGTGTTATAGTAGTTGGCTACGCACATGGGTCAGGGATATGCATTGAGAGAAACAAGTGTGGTTTGACATACTTGCAAATAACCCAGTGGGTGCCACTAATTCCCCTGGGAGATGATGAGAACTAGGGCACTACTTGGTAGAGAAGTAGTGTGCCGAGGCTTGATGAAAGTGTTGTTTACAGAGATGGATTAGATTTATGTGTGACTACCGTCCCAACCAAACATGCGCAACCACTCTACCCTTATATGGGAAAGGGCATTATTGATTACCTACGTCGATACTAGCATGGTGCCCGCATTACTAGTGACGGGAGTGACATGAAGTCACTCTCGGGACGGGGTCGTGCTTGGATAGGCGGCCATGACTGTTTTCACAGGGCATCAAACACACCATTGGTACCCCGTGTCAGTGGTATGAGATGAATATGGGAGCAAGGCTCCACAATCTTTAAGATGTGAAATGTTTGGTACGGGGCTGTTACCAATCGAGTGGACTCTATGTTAGTGTCGTCTAGGGAAAGATAGTGATCGGGTGCTTACCCCGGGTACTTGAGGTACCGCGGGTCGTGAATGACACGGAAGTTCCCCGGATCTTGTGGGTAAAGTGTGCAACCTCTGCAGAGTGTCAAACTATTCGAATAGCCATGTGCACGGTCAAGGACAGTTGGGTGGTGCTACTTAGACTATGTCCATAAGTTTCTGGAAAACAACACGATTTGGTAAATCTGTTGATGTGATTGTGAGGAAGTCAAGATGAGCGTGAGCAAGAGTTGTTCATGACTCTTTCTCGATATTGATGTCTGAAACCTCCTGGTACTTGTTGAAGACACATGCATGTCCATGTTATATGTTGATCATACTTGCATATGAAAAACTAGCTTTCCGCAAAACTGCCAATTTAGCAGTAGAGCCTTGCATAATTATTCTGTCATCACACTTGGGTTGCTTGCGAGTACATTTAAAGTACTCATTGGCTTGCCACTGGTTATTTTATTGGCCAGGCATGAGAGAACAGGATATGACGAAGATTTCTTGGTGATGAACATGCGAGCTAGGACGCTTCCCAGTCAGAATGCCTGTAGGGTTAAGGCAGATGGCATGGGTCCAAGTTGTCATTGAAGATTTCCGCTGCAATGATATACTCAAGACTCGACCATAATGGTCCTATTTGTGTAATACGGTATGTATGGATGTAAGACTCTTGTTATTCGGCTTCTGTGTGTTCAGTGAGCATTGATCACTGGGATCACTGTACACGTGCATTCGGTGATCACGACTTATGAGTCGGGGTCCCCACACTAAGGCATAAGGACCGAGGGAATTTGCACAACCTCCTATTCACGAAGCGGCACGAACGATACAAGTTCCTCGCTGAATTTGAAAACACACGCCTTACAAGGAATAAAGTGAACAATGCCGCCCTCACGAGGATGAGCACGACCCTGTCTACTTGGAGAAGCTCAGTGAAGAGAATGATTGACAAAGGTTTTAGTTATGAGAAGATCAAGGCGAAAAATCCTTCGATCAGCGAAGATGACTACAAGGAGTTCAAGATCAAGTGCGAGAGCAGCGCAACCTCCGAATCAAGTCAGTGGGGGAAAGAAATGCGGGAGTTGAACTTAGGGGAACACACACTCCGTCCCGGCGGTTACAGAGTGGCAGAGCCTATATGGGACAAGGAGGACGCGGAGTGTGCCGAGCAAGGCCTACCGCCCCTCTTCGATAAATACCGTGACAAGCAGACCAGGAACTATGTCAGGGCCCGGTACAAGGAGGACCCGGTAACAAAGGAGCTTACCATGGATCCGAAGACCAGGGCCCTTGAGGTTTTTCTGGTAAGGAATACACCCCCACGTAATTAGCTCCATATGGTCGCATTCTAATTAATGAAGCCAAATTTCTAAATGGTTCACATTCCTTCCGCAGACGACTGAAAGCAGTAGCGCTGGGTCGACTCGGAGCACCCCTTGGGACACCACTCTAAATTGGGCGTTGAATGTAATGAAAAAAAGGATAAGCTCAGTAAGCCGTCGTCAGCTGGTCGTGTGGCCGGCAAAGGCTTGTCCACAAAATGGTCATCATACGATAACGCTGGTGGGCGAATGGAGAAAAAGACCAGCTCGGAAAGCCAGTCGCGCGAGGTTCAAGAACTCAAGGCACAAGTGGTGCGGATTCCAGAGATTGTCCAAGAGCAAGTGCAACAACAACTGGGATCGACGCTCACTGGCATTATGCCTACCTTGATTCATGGGCTGACGACGTGGATTGTGGGCGGCCAACAGGGGCCGCCCCCGATTCCCAGCTTCACGGCCAGCAACTCGCAGAACGCGCAGACGGGGCCATTGGTGTCTCCGACGGAGGCGGCATTGGTGTCTCCGACGCCGGCACGGGCATTGGAGCTTAATGCACCCGGGTGTACGCCGGCCGGCACCTCTGCAGCAAGCGGCCCCTCCGTCAATTGCATGCCTGCCGTTGGCGGTGCCTTGACATTAGCCTAGCTCAATGCCATCATCACGGTAACTAATTAAGCTTCTCGGTCGAGGACTTCATCCCCTTGCCTTTGACTGGGTATCCCTGATGCCCTACATGTTTTCGCAGGGCGCCGCCGATGTTCCGTGCACTCTCCTGCACTTAACGACGAGTTGGTCGATGTCACCAAGGGAAGAATCGTTCAACCGGGCAACCCCATGTTCCACGGTAATCCGATGCCACCCACCGTGTACAGGGTTCAACTGGTTTGGGTGCTTCCAGGCTGCGACGAGTTGTTACCTCCGATTCGACCCACCAGGGCCGACGAAGATGATGTGATGACCCTCAGCGCCTGCCTAAGCTGGCCCTTGCTTTGGCCGAAGAACCAGATTCGTTTGGGGGCGGGGACACCACCCCAAAGACAACACTGCCAGTCGTGCCGGCGCCAAGCCATGGCAAGACCGCTGCAACGCTATCGGACATGCCGGACATCCATATGGCACAGGATCCGAACATGCATATGGCACAGGATCCGGACGACGACGACGACAACGACGATGGTACATTTGCGAACGTTAATAAGTACTTTGCCGATCATGGGTACGATGGCGAATTAATGGGGCCTCCTTCTCAAGAACCCAACCCTACAAAATACGATCGCGATCTAGTTGGTACCGCGGAGAAACCCAATTGCAACAGGCGTCGTCTGGCATTCAGTTCTCAGGAGACGCCTCCAGCTGCCGACTTCACCGAGCCTCAGATAGCCGAGGTGCGAAATATTATCAGCCCCAACACACTCAAGAAGGCGGTCTGTGAGCAGAACTCAGTCCCATTACAGCAGAACAAGAAGGGACGGAAAAGAAAGAGTAACAAGGGTGCGAGCCAGCCGGCACCGAGTACGATCCGTGCTCAGGACGGGCCACCTTCACCTAAGGATATAATGAGGAGGGTGCATTGAGCATATTAGGCCGATTCTACCGACTAATATGCTCAATGCTGCAACCGATGATATGCGGAGTATGCATGACAGTGTTCTTTCTTTGGAGAAGCGGCGTCTCAGAGAGAAGGATGGGGCATACCCGGTTTTCGTGGCCAAGGTGCCAGAGGGCAAGGGCTTTGTGGATAACTCCATCGGGGGTACGATCATCCTGCGGTTTGATGACATCTTCTCTATGTTTAACCTTCATCCGCTCCACTTCACCTCCGTTCGGCTATTTTCGCTGAGTATGGAGACGCGGATCATTAGAGACAAGACCCCAGACATCGTGATAGTTGACCCCTTCTGCATGCGTGCCAAGATCTTGGGCAGCGCTTGGGACCGGCAAGTCGCGAGTTCTTACCTCGAAGGCGTCATTCTGGCAAACCGAGATAAGGATAACTTCCTTGTGCCTTACTTTCCCGAGTAAGTCGTCCCCTCAACCGCCCCGTAACATATGATTTCTTAGATTTCGATCGTTTTTTACATTCCGCGTTTTGTGCAGTGACACACATTGCAACTCATCCTCTTAAGCCTGAAATATTCCATGGCCACGTATTTTGACTCGGACCGTCAATCAAAGATAGACTACACAAATGTCAAGAAAGTTCTTGATGATGTTCTCCCCGGCTACGCCAAATCTGGAGGCACCTTCACCAGGCCAGTTCGTAAGTACGGCAAGCACTTGTTCGCCCACAATACGACATTCTGCTGCGTCAAGCAGCCGCCGGGCAGTCAGAAGGGTGCCTACTACGCCATCCATCACATGCGGACGATCATAAGGAACCATAATCACCTTCCTCGAAGGACATGTCATCCAATGCCTAGAGCACGGCAACTGTGGCTACGCCCGCGAAGGAAGTCGGACGGGGGACGCTGGGACGACCGCGGCCCCAGCCAGGAGTGGCGTGATCAGCCTCGGGAGGACCGTTGGCGTGGCCAGCCTCGAGAGGACACCTAGAGGGACCAGCCCCGAGAGGACTGTCCTCGGGGCAGGGCCGGCCTACCACCTCTGCCACCGCCAAGGAGAAACGACGACCGGGACGAGGGGGCCGGGGGCTTCCAGGAGCCGCGTGCCATCACATGCATCTTGGGAGGAGCACAGGCCCCAGCTTCTTAGTGCCTCTTCAAGCGGTTCGCCCGTGAAGTAAACGCGGCTCTCCCCAAGCTCGAGGCTACTCGCCCACTTAGGTGGTCCAGGTGCCCCATCACCTTCAGTTCAGCAAACCAGCTCAAGTGCGTAGCTACGGCTGGCGCCCTCCCGATGCTTTGTTCTCCCGTCATCAGTAGCGTCCAAGTTACCAAGATCCTCATCGACGGTGGCGCGGGACTCAACGTCCTGTCCATCGAGACCTTCAACAGCCTCCAAGTACCCTACGATCAACTGCTGCCTACCAAGCCCTTCTCCAGAGTGACTGACGGCTCCACCACCCCAGTGGGTCAAGTTATCCTACCTGTAACCTTCGGCAAGCATGACAACTACCACGCCGAGCTCATCAACTTCGATGTCGCCCACATCCATCTCCCTTACAACGCCATCCTCGGGTATCCAGCCCTAGCCAAGTTCATGACAGTGACTCACCACGGCTACAATGTTCTCAAGATGCCGGGAAGCGGCGGCGTCATCACCATCGCATGTGAGGAGAAGGACACAGTGTGCTCACTCGAGCGTGCTTACCAGGCGGCGGTGGTCAAGGATCCGGATAGCGACAACATCATCTACCCACCTGAGGTCGTCCCCAAGAAGAAGAAGCAGTTGCTGGCCCTGGAGCCTCATGAGGACGCAGCACAGAGCGGCAGCACCTCGGGACCTGCACCTAGAGAGGGGCATCCTCCCTCTCTCACATAGGAAGGCGCGCCTGGCACCCCTCTCAGGCTGGGCTCAGGGGCTCTCCTCTGGAGGGTCTCTGACCTAGCCAATGTCACGAGGGAGGTGCTCGGGCACCATGTGGAAGAGTGCTTTGCTGCACACTTCCCTTCAGAGACTTCAAGGCGTGAGGCACCAAGCGCTCAGGACTTCATCAGCCAGACCATTGAAGACCTACAAGAGCCGAGGGCCATGCGGGGCGAGAGTCGCCCGCCTCCTTTAAGGGCAGCTGTCGGTCCAGGATCATGAGACAGGCAGTGCGTCTGCGTCAACGTACCTGCACTCAACAGGATTGCGTCTCAGGAGCTCTACTGGCCTTCCCAGGTGGGCCGGTGCCAGGGTCCCCCCCACAGCTATGTGCGCATGCCCTTCGGCCTGCCGAACCAGGCAGCCCTGCACCAGCGCCACATGCGGGAAGTCCTGGCGGCTCGCGAGGCCACGCACAAGGAGATCCAGGCAGAGTTGGACTTGCCCCTACGCAAGATCTGGGGAGCCCCGGAACCTCGCGAGGGGCCGGAGCCGAGCAGCACGTGAGGAACAGTGTCTTCGTCGAGCACCTTCAGCTACACCGACACTACTTCAGCAACTATGCCAGCTGACATCTTCCAATTTTTGTTCAACTGGGAGCACCCCTCGGGCCGCATCATTCCCAGGTCGCACGGGCCTGTCCCTACGATGCATATTCTTTTGCATCTCAGGTCACCTTGTGGGGGATGCCCCTCGGGCTGCATTATCCCCAGGCCGCGCAGGTTCGTCCTGGTGGCATGTATCTCCCTTGCAGTTTACTTAAGCTATTGTTGTCGTCTCTATCATGTTGCATTCGAATCACTTGTTTGACCATCACTCTTATGCCATGAACATCCAGCGCCCCTACAAGCTCGCTTACATCCATCTTATGGTCGGGGGATGGCACGGCGTCTATGCTCAGGTCCGTCCCTGCAGCGTCGATAAATGCAAGCAGCTGAGCTCTAGCTCGCGGGCCAGTCCCATGTACATCACCTCCTGCGGCCCTTGGTGCCTTGCCCATGCTCAAGCCAAATGATAGCAGTGGATTCGGGGCGCATGGCACCATGTCTCGTCATTGCGAGAGCCGCGCGCCGGATGACTTCCCTTAGGATGTCCGCGTGAGAAGACTAGGCACGGAATCTGTGCTCGGGTCCGTCCCTGAAGCATCGATAAATCCAACGGCTGAGCTTAGTCTGACGGCCCGGCCCCGTTCACGTCACCTCCGAGGGCCGTTGGTGCCCGACCTTCTCATAAGGCGACCTCGAGGGATTCACTCGGTGCAGGTTGTCTAACCACCTTGCAGGATCTCCTCGAGCACTCCCATCCAAGACCAAGCGCAACCTGCCGAGGTAGGGCCTCGTGAGTCCCGCGCTGGCTCACGAGTGCCCAGATACACCTCGTCTAGCCCCGCCGTGCCAGTCACGTGTCCGGGCAGGGCTGTATACGCCTGGGGGCTCTCCACAGTAGGGAGTCCCCTCCCACGCTCCAGTGGAAGCACCATGCTCCGCGCTGGCTGACGACACGGTCGAGGAGCGGCTATGCCCGCACAAGAGCGGTAGCACTATGCTCCGCGCTGGTGATAAACAACTAGGGGTGGTTTCACGGCCACATTAAGCTGAGGGAGCCTCTCGGCTCAGTGGCCAGCCCCACCGCGTTGTGCTCCCCTCGGGAGGGTAGCGTGAGGGGGCTGGGCACGGGGGCTGCGTCCAGGTCACGCCTGGCGCACGCCCCGCCAGGCCCCTTGGGCCAGGTCGACGCGCGACCCTCCCGAGCGCAAGCCCGGCGAGGACAGGTATGGGGTCTATTCGTATGTCAAGGGGGACCCTTGGGCATCGTGACCCAAGGGCCTAACTAGTCCAGTAGCCCCTCACTCCCTAGTCTTGTCCTTGTTTCCGGTCAAGGCCAGCGGCGGCTGAGGTACGCGCGGGGCCGGGCCCTGCCAACGCAGAACATCAAGGCCTAAGTCCGGCACTCACTTCCCTCAGGGCTATTCGTACGTCAAGCGGGACCTTTGGGCATCGCGACCCAAGTGCCTAACTGGTCCCGTAGCCCCTCACTCCCTGGTCTTGTCCTGGTTTCCGGTCAAGGCCAGCGGCGGCTGAGGTACGCGCGGGGCCGGGCCCTGCAGACGCAGAACACCAAAGCCCTGCTTAGCGCTTCCTACCTAGGGATCGTTTTCACGTTAAGGGGGACTCCTGAGCATCGCCACTCAGGAGCCTAACTAACCATGTAGCCCCTCACTCCCTGGTCTTAACCAAGTGACCTGGGCAAGCCAGTTGGCGGCTGAGGTATGCGCGGGGCCCTGGCCCTGTTGACGTAGAATGATAAATAAGGGAGGGAGCGCGAATATCCAAGAAATTGTTACAAGCCAAGTTGTCCTTTGAAACATCAAACTAAAGTTTTAACGCCTCCACGAGGCTCGTTCATGTCGCAGGGGAATGAAGATAAAGGGGAGAGCCGTTACCCACCAGCAGACCCTTCCTTCAGCCCTGGGCGCTGCTGCTTGAAGGGACCTCCTCCCTAGCGGCTCCGCCGCACCTTGGGGAAACGGTCTCGGCTGCAGCATCGGTAGCACCATCGGTTGGAGGAGAAGGATGGACAATGAGGAACTCCTTCAGCAAGGCCTCCACATGGTCCTTCATAGCTCAGCGGCGGCCTCGTAATGCTCTGCCTCTACAGGCTTGACTAGTGCCCCGAGATTAGCGTTGGGGTCGCGAAGGTGCAGGTGGCTGAGGACGCGCGTCAAGGCAGAAGAAGAAAGCACTCGAGCTTCCTCCTCCGCCAGGTGTTGATCTCGCGGACGACATCCTCGAATGCTAGGACAAGATAAGGAAGCAGCTGGGCAGGGCCTTTATCGTCTGTCGCCAGCGGCTTATCTAAGCCCTTCTCGTAGAGTGCCCCCAATGCCTGGTGGGACCTCTCCTCGAGGGACTTGAAGGCCACACGGTCCTTAGTCAGGACCCTCGCCTTGGCCTCCAACAGGGCCTGCTTCGCTTCCATCGCCTGCTTCAACTCCTCCAGCCGGCCGCGCTCCAGAGACAGCTCCCTCGTCAGCTGCTCCAGCTCGGCGTCACGACTGGCCACCGCGTCTTCTCGAGCCTTCATCTTCTCCTCGCAGTCCTTGCATTTCCCACGTATGTCCCTCAGCTCGATCTCCATCGACTGGCAGCGCTCTTGGGCGGTCTGGGCGTCCTGTAGTGCCACCTCGCGAACGGCCACGGCCTGGTCAGCGGCCCGCTTGTCCTCCGCGGAGGCCACCACGACTTGGCCCAGCACATCTCGGGCAGACGCGTTGGAACTTAGCCAGCTCGAAACCATCTCCAGGCGCCCAGCCACCAGGTGACGATCGGCACCTTGAAGGTCATCCTGGAGCTGCTTCAGTGCCGGGAAGGCCTCCTTCTAGGCGCTAGGTGAAACAGGAGGGCCGCGAGCTGGCGGCATGATCACAATGGGGGTCTGTGGCGCGGCCATGACCTCCTGAGCCCTGGCAACTCCAGCAGTCGAACCAAAGATCGAGACCCCCGCCTAGGATGAGGCCAAGACAAGCCGTGAGGCCTCTAGTGCGGTCGCCTCTCCCTTTGCCTTCTTCATTGATGGCGCAGGCCTATCAACATGGGGCAAGATATTGTGAATCAGCAACGGAATCAAGAACGATGACAAAAGCAGGCCACGGTACTCACCGAACCACTACGACGACACCCGAGACCTCTTCAGGACCATGGGGCCCAATGGTCCCGCGGCCTGCGCCACGGCAACACGTGTCCCCAAGACAGGCGGCACATCGGCGGCGCTTGGTGATGGCGTAGCTGGGCCGCCACCTCGGGTGATCAGCGTCGACCGGCTCTTCGTCGGGATCCCCGCTGGCGGCTTCTGCGAGGGGGTGTGCTTGGACCTCGTGACAACTCCGGCCGGAGGTGGCACCTCCTCCACTGGGTGGTCAACATCGTCGTCATCGTTAGGCAAAGGAGCGAATGAGCTTTGCCATGCGTGGGGGAGAGAACTCTCCCGTCCCCTCCAGGGTTGCCTCCAAGTTGTCTTTCACGCTGGAATCTCCCGAAGAGACCTCCACCACCGCGGCTGCCACTTGAGCTTCAGGGGCCACCGGAGGCACAAGCCCGCGCGCATCAAAGGTAGGCATGGAGGCTGATGTAGGGTGGAACCCTAATCAGCAGATCTTTCACGATTGGAGAATATCCCACGACGAACACGGAGAACACAAGAGGAAACGGAGGAAAACAAGAGGGAAAACACTCGAATCAACACAAATATGATCACACAAGTGCTAGATCCACGATACACATCGAGATACACGGTCCATAGTCAACGACGGTGGTACAAGGATAGTCTTCTCCCGGAGGAGGTCTTGGATATCCCTTGGGATCTTCCCCGATGTGGAGGTCTTGAATCCGAAGTGGATCTTCTCCGAAGAGGCGCGCGGTCTCGTAGGAGAGAATCCACACAAAGGTCTGTGATGAGCTATCCAAAAGCTAACCCTAGTACGGAGCTAGGGAATGAGTACTTATAGTCCAAGGGGGTAAGTTGGGGGGATACATGGGTGAAAACCCTTCAACTGCGCGCAGGCAGGGCGGTAGTACCGGTCCTGGAACCGGTAGTACCGGTCTTGGCAGTTTTAGCGGTTGTTTCGGCGTTGCACCGGCCTTGCACCGGTCGATCACAGAAGCTTGACGGTAGTTGACCGGTAGTTGGCCGGTAGTACCGGTCGACCGGTAGTTGGGCGGTAGTAGACCGGTAGTACCTCTTTCTCCGCGTTGGGAAAATCCTTGTCCATGCGTTTGGTGTCCATCTTGCGCCCTTCCTTCTCCTTGGCACCTAAGCACACAAAGTGTTTCCGTTTGAGATAGCAACCATGTATCAAGGTGGTCACATGGGAATTCAACAAGGAGAGAGTTAACCTGGGATTCAAGTGCTCTAGCACGAGCACGAGTCATTGGTCCTTGGGGCACTTGGTGAGGTGATTGATGGTCCATGGGGATGAGCTTGGGATGCTCCGCATCATCTCCCCTCCCTTGGGAAAGATCCGACCTCGGATCGAAATCTTCATCACCATGGAAAGGAGAGAGATCCTTGACATTGAAGGTGTCGCTCACGGAGTACTTGTCTCGTGGGATGTCGATCTTGTAGGCGTTGTCGTTGTAGCGTGCTAGCACCTTGAAAGGTCCGTCGGCGCGAGGTAGTAGTTTGGACTTGCGCTCATGTGGGAAACGGTCCTTGCGAAGATGATGCCAAACAAGATCTCCCGGTTGGAACACCATTGGTGCCTTGTTGACGTTGAGCTTGGTGGCGAGGCGATGGACTTGTCGCTCGATCATTTCCCTTGTATCTTCGTGCACCTTCTTGAGATAGGTTGCTCGTGCACTTGCATCCGTGTTGACGCGCTCTTGTAGAGGTAGAGGTAGGATGTCCAATGGAGACAACGGGTTGAAGCCGTAGACGACCTCGAAGGGGGACTTGCCAGTAGTCGAATGTCTTGCGCGGTTGTAGGCGTACTCGGCGATGGGCAAGCAATGCTCCCATTCCTTGATGTTCTTCTTGATCAACACGCGAAGAAGCGTCGAAAGCGTGCGGTTCGTCACCTCCGTTTGGCCGTCCGTTTGGGGATGGTACGCCGAAGAGAAGAGTAGCTTGATTCCTAGTTTGGCACATAGGGTTTTCCAAAAGTAGCTCAGGAACTTGACGTCCCGGTCCGACACGATCGTTTTGGGCACGCCGTGTAGACGAATGACCTCCCTACAAAAGAGATTGGCAACATGTGAAGCATCGTCTATCTTGTTACAAGGAATAAAATGAGCCATTTTAGAGAATCTATCTACGAGAACTAACACGAAATCTTTGCCATTTTGAGTCCTAGGCAACCCAAGTACAAAATCCATGCTTATGTCTTCCCATGGATGGTATGGAATAGGAAGAGGCATGTAAAGACCATGAGATTGAGCTTTGGACTTAGCTTTGCGGCATGTAGAACATCGGTTGGTGAGGCGTGAGATGTCACATAGCATCTTGGGCCAAAAATAGTTCTTAGAGAGGGTAGCAAACGTCTTGTCGCGTCCAAAGTGTCCCATGAGTCCTCCTCCATGAGATTCCTGCAAAAGGGGCAAACGAAGCGAAGACTCGGGAATGCAAAGTTTGTTAGCTCTCATAAGATATCCATCCTTGATGTAGTAATGTTCCCAAGAAGTGTGAGTCAAGCACTTAGCATAAGCATTTGCAAAGAAAGGATCTTGCTCATATAAATCTTTTATGTGCTCAAAGCCAATCACATTCAACTCAAGTTGTGTTACAAGCATGCATTTGCGGGAAAGCGCGTCCGCCACAACATTTTCTTTGCCTTTGATGTACTTTATGACATAGGGAAAAGACTCAATGAACTCACTCCATTTAGCATGACGCTTGTTCAACTTAGTTTGACCTTTGAGATACTTGAGAGTCTCATGGTCCGTATGAAGAATGAATTCCTGAGGTCTAAGATAATGTTCCCAAACACGTAAAACTCTCACCAAGGCAAAAAGCTCTTTATCATAGATGGGATAGTTAAGTTGCGCTCCCGATAGCTTCTCGCTAAAGTACGCAATTGGGCGCTTTTCTTGCATGAGCACGCCACCTATGCCGATACCACTAGCGTCACAATGAATCTCAAAAGGTTTATCAAAGTTTGGTAGGGCTAGAAGTGGTGCGTGGGTAAGCAAGCTTTTTAGCTCATTGAACGCGGTGTCTTGCGAAGGACCCCAAATGAAGGGTGCGTTCTTCTTGCTCAAAGCGTGTAGAGGCATAGCAATGGTGCTAAAGTCCTTCACAAAACGTCGATAGAAACCGGCTAGACCAAGGAAACTACGCACTTGCATGAGATTCGTTGGTTGAGGCCAAGTTTTAATTGCTTCAATTTTAGTTTCATCAACGTGAACGCCTTGAGAAGAAACGACAAATCCTAGGAAGACAACCTTGTCAACGCCAAAAGTGCATTTCTCCATATTAGCATATAAGCGCTCTTTCCGAAGGGTTTGTAAAACCAAACGGATGTGTGTCACATGGTCCTCTAGCATCAAAGTAGACCACTACAAAGACACCTATGTAAGGTCGAAGACAAAAATGCATAAGGCGCATAAATGAACCGGGTGCTTCCGATAAGCCCATTGGCATAACAAGCCACTCATATAACCCAAACTTGGTTTTGAAAGCCGTTTTCCACTCATCACCCTCTTGAATGCGAATTTGGTAGTAACCACTTTTTAGATCAATTTTTGAAAAGATGGTGGCACCACATAATTCATCAAGCATGTCGTCTAAGCGTGGAATAGGGTAACGGTATCTAATGGTGATAGCATTAATAGGTCGACAATCGGAGCACATGTGAAAACTTCCATCTTTCTTAGGCACGAGAATAACCGGAACGGCACAAGGGCTTAGGCTTTCACGTACATGACCTTTGTCGATGAGTTTTTGCACTTGCCTTTGTATCTCCTTTGTTTCCTCGAGGTTGATGCGGTAGGGAGCCTTTTTTGGAAGTGGTGCGCCGGGTATGAGGTCGATGCGGTGTTCGATTCCGCGAAGTGGAGGTAGACCCGGAGGTAGTTCATCGGGAAAGACGTCCGAGAATTCCTGCAACAAATTAGACAACACTAAAGGTAGAGGTGGTGAAGTGTTAGTAGGTTTGGCTTCCCCTTTGCATAAAAGCACAAGGTGAAAGACACTCGATGGGTTCTCACACACTTCTCTCATCTCACTTTTGGTGGCAAATAGGACTAGTTGCTTCTTGTCGTTCATCGTGGAGTCGCTCATATTTGGCTTGTGGCTTTCACTCTCTTTTTGGTGGCTCACTCTCTCACCAATCTCTCCACGATGATTGGTAGGTAAAAGCTTGTCGGCGGCTACTTGACTTGGAGTCATTGGTCGGAGCACGAATTCCTTGCCCTTCATCTTGAAGCTATAGTGATTTGTCTGTCCATTGTGTGTGACTCCACGATCATATTGCCATGGACGTCCAAGAATAAGGTGGCACACGGACATGGGTATCACATCACATTCAAGAGTGTCCTCGTAGGCGCCAATCTTGAAAGAGACTTGCACGGTGTGCTCGACTCGAAGAATTCCGGCGTCGTTGAGCCACTGGACCTTGTAGGGGTGAGGATGCTTCGTCTTGACCAAGTGTAGCTTGTCGCATAGCTCTTCGCTTGCTAAGTTGTGACAACTTCCTCCATCGATGATAACCTTGACGGAGCATCCATTGATGCCGGCCTTCATATGGAAAATGTGACATCGTTGGTCGTCATCTTGTTGGTGTTGGAGTGTCAAGACCTTAGAGACAACAAGATTGGGGCTTGAGTCATTGTCGCAAAACACTTGATGGTCTTCTTCTTCATTCACTTGGCGATGCATAACGACATGCTCAAGTGCTTCCATCTCATCATCGCTCATGGAGTCATAAGATCCGTCATCATTGATGATCATGGTGCGAACGGTCTTGCACTCAAATGACTTGTGGCCTCGTCCTTGGCACTTGAAGCATTTGATGGAGCTCGTCTTGTTGTTGTCTTCGGTTGGAGTTGAAGTTGAAGAAGCTCTTGGCTTGAAGTTGTTGGTAGGAGGTGGACGACTCGATGTAGTTGCATTATTGTAGCTTGGCTTGTCGCCGAAGTTTGTAGATGGCTTGGTAGATGTAGGAGGAGTAGCCGAAGTCGTTGAAGCTTGGTTGTAGGAGCCGAAGTTCTTGGAGTTGAACTTGGAGTACTTGTAGTCCTTTTGAACTTGTCGCTCCGCTTTGGTTGCTTGATGTACTAGCTCGAGGAGATTGTTGTATGGTTGGAAGTCCGCAATCTTCTTGATAGGATAGTTGAGTCCATTCAAGAATCTTGCCATTGTTTGCTCTTCATCTTCCGTGATGTTTGCTCGTATCATGGCAATCTCCATCTCCTTGTAGTACTCTTCAACGGACTTGCTACCTTGCTTGAGGAGTTGTAGCTTCTTGAACAAGTCACGGTTGTAGTGGGTAGGCACAAAGCGTGCTCTCATGACTTCCTTCATTTGAGCCCAAGTGGTGATAGGAGGTTCGCCTTTTGCTTCTCTTCTCTCTATGATTTGCTCCCACCAAATGAGAACATAGTCTTGGAACTCGAGGGATGCCATTGCGATCTTCTTCTCTTCATCGAAGTTGTGAAGGCGAAAGATCTTGTCAACCTTCAATGCCCATGAGAGATAGTCTTCGGGATCAATGCTTCCGGAAAACTTTGGCATGGTGAATTTGAGCTTGCCATAGCGATGCTCGTCATTGTTTCCTTGCCTATTGGGAGGGCGGTCTTGATTTTGGCGGTTGGCATTATCACGTTGCTCTTGCCGAGCTTGTTGTACTTGTTGGGGTTGTTGCTCTTGCCGCGCTTGAAGAGGAGCTTCGTCTTGCATTCTTGCTTGATGGCGTCTCTCTTGCACCTCATCACGAAGGAAATCCTCTTCTTGACGAGTGTGTCGAGTGCGGGCTGCCACATTGCGATGTGCATCTTGTAACGCTCGTTGCGCCTCCATAGCTTGAGCTTCTCGACGTTGTTGTGCTTGGCGGTTAGCCTCGGCATCTAGTTCTTCTTGGTGTCGACGTGCTCGCTCTAGTTGTTGTTGGCGTAGTCGTTGCCATTCTTGTGCTTGCTCAAGTGTAGCTTGGTTTTGACGACGTCGGCCTTCTTGCTCGTCGAATAGCTCTTGTGAACTCTTGTCATGAAGAGGCTGCCGGTTGTCGTGTCGAGCTTGACATGCGGCTTGACGAAGAGTGTTGGACGTAGGTGTACTTGAGTCTTGCGTGGAGTCGGAATGTCGACTTGAGCGGCTTCGTCTTTGAGAGGATGTTGAAGAAGAACGTCGGTTGACAATCAATGTCCGGAGCTCGTTGAATTGAGTAGACATGTTGGTGTTGATGATGTCTAATTGCTCTTTTGTTCTTGCTTCAAATTGGTGCGCGTCCTCGGCGACTTGACCAATGTACTCGCGCATAGCTTCACTCCTTTGATGTAGAGCTCGTTGGACACCGAAGAGATGTAGTTTGGTGACGTAGTTGTTCGCTTCTTGAGGATCGTCGAAGATCGGGTTGGTAGATGTACTTGGCCTATCCATCATCACAAGCAAGTATGTGAGTGGGAGAAAGGAGAAGACAATACCAAAAGTACTTGAACCAAAGTTGAAAATGGATCAATGATCACTCGATAATGTAACCCGGAAATAGCACTATTGGTATCACTTCGTGTCGATTCTCACACCTACACAAGTAAAGCTTTAAGAGGAGCTTGGTTAGGATGGTGGCAATAAATTCAATGCGATCGCCAAAGTGACTCAAGAATGTTGAAAATGGTTCACAATTTGCTCATGCAACAAGTAGATCACTAGCAAAGTAGCACACGGAACACACGCACGGATAGATAAATATGGTTGTGCAACCAAGGATGAGCGAAAATGTGGTAAACCACGGAAAATGCTCGTGTTGCACAACACTAGAGAGACGCTAACCGATTGCTTAATAGGCGGATACGCACTTGTGCACGACCTATAAGAGGCAAAACGTAACGACTATCTATTACAAGTATGCTATGACTGTATGATGTGCCGATGCTTGAGCACAAGATGATGTATTGCTATGTCATATGATCTCTTTTGATGCAAGGCGTATGATGCTATTGTCCTTTTGCTTTGGTTGGCTCGTTTTCTTAAAATCTTGTGAGCTCTTTCTTTGGATACTTATGCATGCTTCTCGGATCAAGGTAGCTATTGTGTATGCGGATCACTCTTGTGGCACACGGAGATATGATGATATGGTATGCAATATCTATGACTATCACTAATGTGCACAAGTGGCGTGGCCCGGCAATACTCAAATGGCTAGTCTCAATGGGAAAGCTACGCAAAGATGGTTCATAGGGTGACAATGCAATTGCAAGGTAGGATGAACAAGGTGTCGTCGATGTTACCGTCCTTGCCGAGGGTGAGCGGTGGTGTTGTCAATGTCGTTCCGTTCCAAGGTAGCCGAAACATCCAAGGAAACGGTGAAACCACAACTCAAGTATCCAAGGCAAAGTGAGACAAAATTGTCAAAATCGAAGGGTTGAAATGATGGTGTTTGCGGAAGTGGTGGTGGTATGCGGAAAGTGTATATGATGGAGGGCCTAAGCAAACTTGCCAAATTTGACAAAATTTTATGGAGTTTAATGGTGGTAAAACCAAAATGAGCAGCTCGGGCACGTCGCTAGCTTTTCAACGAGCCAAAGAACACTCAAATCGGAGTTCGGAAGTGAAAGTTATGGTTGAAACGGTGAAGCTCGGAAGGCTGAAACTGGGTGGGGCGGAAGTACCGCTTGGAAGACCGGTAGTACCGGTTGAGATGCTCAGCGGAAGTACCGCTAGTGCCACCGGTAGTACCGCTGGTGTCGGGAAAATTCTCAGAACTGGGTTGGGCGGAAATGCATGATTTCGGGGTCGAAATTGGGTGGATTTAGAGGATGGAAAGTGGAGGAACTTGGGGAAATGCTAGATCCACTCGTGGCAAAGCAAATCCATGGAACAAAATCAACAAAATCTCATCAAACCAACATATCACAAAAAAAAATTGGGGCTCTTTTTGTGGGGAATTTTCGAAATTGGGAAGAACACAACAAAAACAAGCTAGAAGACAGGGTGTGGGGCTCCAAAATCGTGATCAACCTATGCTCATGATACCAAAATATGATGTAGGGTGGAACCCTAATCAGCAGATCTTTCACGATTGGAGAATATCCCACGACAAACACGGAGAACACAAGAGGAAACGGAGGAAAACAAGAGGGAAAACACTCGAATCAACACAAATATGATCACACAAGTGCTAGATCCACGATACACATCGAGATACACGGTCCATAGTCAACGACGGTGGTACAAGGATAGTCTTCTCCCAGAGGAGGTCTTGGATATCACTTGGGATATTCCCCGATGTGGAGGTCTTGAATCCGAAGTGGATCTTCTCCGAAGAGGCGCGCGGTCTCATAGGAGAGAATCCACACAAAGGTCTGTGATGAGCTATCCAAAAGCTAACCCTAGTATGGAGCTAGGGAATGAGTACTTATAGTCCAAGGGGGTAAGTTGGGGGGATACATGGGTGAAAACCCTTCAACTGCGCGCAGGCAGGGCGGTAGTACCGGTCCTGGGACCGGTAGTACCGGTCTTGGCAGTTTTAGCGGTTGTTCCGGCGTTGCACCGGCCTTGCACCGGTCGATCACAGAAGCTTAACCGGTAGTTGACTGGTAGTTGGCCGGTAGTACCGGTCGACCGGTAGTTGGGCGGTAGTAGACCGGTAGTACCTCTTTCTCTGCGTTGGGAAAATCCTTGTCCATGCGTTTGGTGTCCATCTTGCGCCCTTCCTTCTCCTTGGCACCTAAGCACACAAAGTGTTTCCATTTGAGGTAGCAGCCATGTCTCAAGGTGGTCAAATGGGAATTCAACAAGGAGAGAGTTAACCTGGGATTCAAGTGCTCTAGCACGAGCACGAGTCATTGGTCCTTGGGGCACTTGGTGAGGTGATTGATGGTCCATGGGGATGAGCTTGGGATGCTCCGCATCAGAGGCCGCCACCGCTGCCCCGTCCTGGCGGCAATACAAGGGAATAGGAAGTAGGCGGATATCCAAGGTCAGCCCCTACCAGAAGACGGAGGGCTGCCTCAAGCTGATCGGCAGAAAGGGCGTCGCGGCGTAGCCGGAGGTTGTCCGACTCGTCCCCAAGCGTCCATAGGGGGCGCGAGCGAGCCTGAAGCAGAGCCACGCGACATGTCAATAATTCCTTGACGACCATAGCCCCCATCAGCTTTGCCGCCTCGGGATCATCCGCCTTTAGTTCCGCGGGCATCTTCTCCAACACCTTCTCCGCCCGAGGATCGATGACCTTCGCGCTGAGCCACCTATCGCTCGACTCGGGCATAGCCACCTGCAGCGCCAACCAAGGGTGGGAGCACTTGGCATCCATGAAGACCCACTTGTTCCTGAAGTTCTCGGCTTTCTTCGCAGCCCTCGAAATTGCATTAGTTCCGTTGGCCACAACAAGATGGGCGCACCCTGAGCAATGGCCCTCCTTGATTCGGAGGTAAAAGAAGTAGCTGTTGGGGAACGTAGTATTTTAAAATTTTCCTACGATCACGCAAGATCTATCTACCAGATGCATAGCAACGAGAGGGGAGAGTGTGTCTACGTACCCTCGTAGACCGGGAGCGGAAGCGTCAAGTGACGCGGTTGATGTTGTCGAACTTCTTCGCGATCCAACCGATCAAGCACCGAACGTACGGCACCTCCGCGTTCAGCACACGTTCAGCTTGATGACGTCCCACGAGCTCTTGATCCAGTTGAGCTTCACGGGAGAGTTTCGTCAGCACGACGGCGTGGTGACGGATATGATGTGTTCACCGGCGCAGGGCTTCGCCTAAGCTCCGCGACGGTATGACCGAGGTGTGATTCAGTGGAGGGGGGCACCGCACACGGCTAAAACAATTCAACTTGTGTGTCTTTGGGTGCCCCCTGCCCCCGTATATAAAGGAGCAAGGGAGGGAGGCCGGCCGGCCCTTCCTGGTGCGGCTAGGGAGTGGACTCCTACTAGGAATAGGATTGCAATCCTATTCCTAGTAGGATTCACCAAAAGAAGGAAGAGGGAAAGGAATAGGAGAGGTGGCGCCCCCCCCCCAATCCTAGTCCAACTAGGAACCCTAGGTGGGGGCGCCGGCCAGCCCTATGGGCTGCCTCTCTCTTTCCCTTTAGGCCCACTATGGACCATCCCCTCTCGTAGGGGGTTCCGGTAACCCCCTCCGGCAATCCCGATAAATCCGAAACTTTTCCGGAACACTTCCGGTGTCCGAATATAGTCGTCCAATATATCAATCTTTATGTCTCGGACATTCCGAGACTCCTCGTCATGTCCGTGATCTCATCCGGGACTCCGAACTACCTTCGGTACATCAATACTCATAAACTCATAATACCGATCGTCATCAAACATTAAGCGTGCGGACCCTACGGGTTCGAGAACTATGTAGACATGACCGAGAATCATCTCCGGTCAATAACCAATAGCGGAACCGGATGTTCATATTGGCTCCTACATATTCTACGAAGATCTTTTATCGGTCAGAACCGCATAACAACATACGTTGTTCCTTTTGTCAAACGGTATGTTACTTGCCCGAGATTCGATCGTCGGTATCTCTATACCTAGTTCAATCT
Organism: Secale cereale; assembly: GCA_902687465.1. NCBI lineage: Eukaryota > Viridiplantae > Streptophyta > Magnoliopsida > Poales > Poaceae > Secale > Secale cereale. The sequence goes on from LR738712.1 coordinate 516,088,027, forward strand.
CGTTACCGGCAAGTCTCTTTACTCGTTCCGTAACACATCATCTCGTGACTAACTCATTAGTATTTTGCTTGCAAGGCTTATTGTGATGTGTGTTACCGAGAGGGCCCAGAGATACCTCTCCGACACTCGGAGTGACAAATCCTAATCTTGATCTATGCCAACACCACAAATACTTTCGGAGACACCTGTAGAGCATCTTTATGATCACCCAGTTACGTTGTGACGTTTGATAGCACACAAGGTGTTCCTACGGTATTCGGGAGTTGCATAATCTCATAGTCGTAGGAACATGTATAAGTCATGAAGAAAGCAATAGCAGTAAAACTAAACGATCATAGTGCTATGCTAACGGATGGGTCTTGTCCATCACATCATTCTCCTAATGATGTGATCCCGTTGATCAAATGACAACTCATGTCTATGGTTAGGAAACATAACCATCTTTGATCAATGAGCTAGTCTAGTAGAGGCATACTAGGGACACTCTGTTTTGTCTGTGTATTCACACATGTACTAAGTTTCCGGTTAATACAATTCTAGCATGAATAATAAACATTTATCATGATATAAGGAAATATAAATAACAACTTTATTATTGCCTCTAGGGCATATTTCCTTCAGTCTCCCACTTGCACTAGAGTCAATAATCTAGCTCACATCGCCATGTGATTTAATACCGATAGTTCACATCGTTATGTGAATAACACCCATAGTTCACATCGCCATGTGACCAACACCCAAAGGGTTTACTAGAGTCAATAATCTAGTTCACATCGCTATGTGATTAATACCCAAGAGTAATAAGGTGTGATCATGTTTTGCTTGTGAGAGAAGTTTAGTCAACGGTTCTGTCACATTCAGATCCGTATGTATTTCGCAAATTTCCATGTCTACAATGCTCTGCATGGAGCTACTCTAGCTAATTGCTCCCACTTTCAATACGCATCCAGATTGATACTTAGAGTCATCTGGATTTAGTGTCAAAGCTTGCATCGACGTAACCTTTTACGACGAACTCTTTATCACCTCCATAATCGAGAAACATTTCCTTAGTCATCCCGTTACTAAGGATAATTTTGACCGCTGTCCAGTGATCTACTCCTAGATCACTATTGTACCTCCTTGTCAAACTCATGGCAAGGTACACAACGTGTTTTGTACACAGCATGGCATACTTTATAGAACCTATGGCTGAGGCATAGGGAATGACTTTCATTCTCTCTATATATTTTCTGCAGTCGTCGGGCATTGAGTCTTACTCAACTTCATACCTTGTAATACAGGCAAGAACCTTTTCTTTGACTGATCCATTTTGAACTTCTTCAAAATCTTATCAAGGTATGTGCTTTGTGAAAGTCCAATTAAGCGTCTTGATCTATCTCTATAGATCTTGATGCCCAATATGTAAGCAGCTTCACCAAGGTCTTTCTTTGAAAAACTCCTTTCAAATACTCCTTTATGCTTTCCAGAAAATTCTACATCATTTCCGATCGACAATATGTCATTCACATATACTTATCAGAAAGGTTGTAGTGCTCCCACTCACTTCTTGTAAATACAGGCTTCATCGCAAGTCTGTATAAATCTATATGCTTTGATCAACTTATCAAAGCGTATATTCCAACTCCGAGATGCTTGCACCAGTCCATAGATGGATCGCTGGAGCTTGCACAACTTGCTAGCACCTTTAGGATTGACAAAACCTTCTGGTTGCATCATATACAACTCTTCTTTAATAAATCCATTAAAGAACGTAGTTTCGTTATCCATTTGCCAGATTTAAGCATCGCTACGGGTGAGAAAATCTCATCGTAATCAACATCTTGAACTTGTCGAAAACCTTTCGCAACAAGTCGAGCTTTGTAAACAGTAATATTACCGTCTGCGTTGGTCTTCCTCTTGAAGATCCATTTATTTTCGATGGCTTGCCGATCATTGGGCAAGTCAACCAAAGTCCACACTTTGTTCTCATACATGGATCCCATCTCAGATTTCATGGCTTCAAGCCATTTTGCGGAATCTGGGCTCATCATCGCTTCCTCATAGTTCGTAGGTTCATCATGGTCTAGTAACAGGTTGCCGTACCACTCTGGTGCGGAACGTACTCTGGTTGATCTACGACGTTCAGCAGAAACTTGATCCGAAGTTTAATGATCATTATCATTAACTTCCTCACTAATTGGTGTAGGAATCACTGGAACAATTTCCTGTGATGTACTACTTTTCAATCCGGGAGAAGGTACAATTACCTCATCAAGTTCTACTTTCCTCCCACTCACTTCTTTCGAGAGAAACTCTTTTTCTAGAAAGGATCCGTCCTTAGCAACGAATATTTTGCCTTCGGATCTGTGATAGAAGGTGTACCCAACAGTCTCTTTTGGATATCCTATGAAGACACATTTTTCCGACTTGGGTTCGAGCTTATCAGGTTGAAGTGTTTTCACATAAGCATCGCAGCCCCAAACTTTAAGAAACGACAACTTTGGTTTCTTGCCAAACCACAGTTCTTAAGGCGTTGTCTCAACGGATTCAGATGAGGCCCTTATTTAACATGAATGCAGCTGTCTCTAATGCATGACCCAAAACGATAGTGGTAAATCAGTAAGAGACATCATAGATCGCACCATATCCAATAAAGTACGGTTACGACGTTCGGACACACCATTATGCTGTGGTGTTCCGGGTGGCGTGAGCTGTGAAACTATTCCACATTGTTTCAAATGAAGACCAAACTCGTAACTCAAATATTCTCCTCCACGATCAGATCGTAGAAACTTTATTTTCTTGTTACGATGATTCTCTACTTCACTCTGAAATTCTTTGAACTTTTCAAAAGTTTCAGACTTGTGTTTCATTAAGTAGATATACCCATATCTGCTCAAATCATCAGTGAAGGTCAGAAAATAACGATACCCGCCGCGAGCTTCAACACTCATTGGTCCACATACATCAGTATGTATGATTTCCAACAAATCTGTTGCTCGCTCCATAGTTCCGGAGAACGGAGTTTTAGTCATCTTGCCCATGAGGCATGGTTCGCAAGCACCAAGTGATTCATAATCAAGTGATTCCAAAAGTCCATCATTATGGAGTTTCTTCATGCGTTTTACACCAATATGACCTAAACGGCAGTGCCACAAATAAGTTGCACTATCATTATTAACCTTGCATCTTTTGGCTTCAATATTATGAATATGTGTATCACACGATCAAGATCCAACAAACTATTTTCATTGGGTGTATGACCATAGAAGGTTTTATTCATGTAAACAGAACAACAATTATTCTCTAACTTACATGAATAACTGTATTGCAATAAACATGATCAAATCATATTCATGCTCAACACAAACACCAAATAACACTTATTTAGGTTCAACACTAATCCCGAAAGTATAGGGAGTGTGCGATGATGATCATATCAATCTTGGAACTATTTCCGATACACATCGTCACTTCATCCTTTAACTAGTTTCTGTTCATTATGCAACTCCCATTTTGAGTTACTACTTTTTAGCAACTAAATCAGTATCTAATACCGAGGGGTTGCTATGAACACTAGTAAAATACACATCAATAATCTGTATATCAAATATACCTTTGTTCACTTTGCCATCCTTCTTATCCGCCAAGTATCTAGGGCAGTTCCACTTCCAGTGACCATTTCCTTTGCAGTAGAAGCACTTAGTTTCAGGCTTGAGTTTAGCTTTGGGTTTCTTCATGGGAGTGACAACTTGCTTGTCATTCTTCTTGAAGTTCCCCTTCTATCCCTTTTTGCCTTTTACTTGAAACAAGTGGTCTTGTTAACCATCAACACTTGATGCTTTTTCATGATTTCTACCTTCGCCGACTTCAGTATCGCGAAGAGCTGGGAATTCCTTTCGTCATCCCTTGCATATTATAGTTCATCACGAAGTTCTACTAACTTGGTGATAGTGACTAGAGAACTTTGTCAATTACTATTTTATCTGGAAGATTAACTCCCACTTGATTAAAGTAATTGTAGTACCCAGACAATCTGAGCACATGCTCACTGGTTGAGCTATTCTCCTCCATCTTGTAGGCAAAGTACTGTCAGAGGTCTTATACCTCTCGACACGGGCATGAGTATGAAATACTAATTTCAACTCTTGGAACATCTTATATGCTCCGTGGCCTTCAAAACGTTTTTGAAGTCCCGGTTCTAAGCCGTAAAGCATGGTGTACTTAAACTATCAAGTAGTCATCATATCGAGCTTTTGTCAAAACGTTCATAACGTCTACATCTGCTCCTGCAATAGGTCTGTCACCTAGCGGTGCATCAAGGACATAATTCTTCTGTGCAGCAATGAGGATAATCCTCAGATCACGGAACAATTCCGCATCATTGCTACTAACATCTTTCAACTTGGTTTTCTCTAGGAACATATAAAAAAAACGTGGAGCAACATCGCGAGCTATTGATCTACAACATAGATATGCTAATACTACCAGGACTAAGTTCATGATAAATTAAAGTTCAATTTAATCATATTAATTTAAAGAACTCCCACTTAGATAGACATCCCTCTGGTCATCTAAATGATCACGTGATCCAAATCAACTAAACCATGTCCGATCATCACGTGAGATGGAGTAGTTTCAATGGTGAACATCTTATGTTGATCATATCTACTATATGATTCACGCTCGACCTTTCGGTCTCCAGTGTTCCGAGGCCATATCTGTATATGCTAGGCTCGTCAAGTTTAACCCAAGTATTCTGCGTGTGCAAAACTGGCTTACACCCGTTATATTAGAACGTAGAGCTTATCACACCCGATCATCATGTGGTGTCTCGGCATGACGAACTTTCGCAACGGTGCATACTCAGGGAGAACACTTATACCTTGAAATTTAGTAAGGGATCATCTTATAATGCTACCGTCGTTCTAAGCAAAATAAGAAGCATAATAAGATAAATATCACATGCAATCAAAATATGTGACATGATATGGCCATCATCATCTTGTGCTTTTGATCTCTATCTCCAAAGCACCGTTATGATCACCTTCGTCACCGGCGCGACACCTTGATCTCCATCGTAGCATCGTTGTCGTCTCGCCAACTATTGCTTCCTCAACTATCGCTACCGCTTAGTGATAAAGTAAAGCAATTACATGGCGATTGCATTTCATACAATAAAGCAACAACCATATGGCTCCTGCCAGTTGCCGATAACTTTACAAAACATGATCATCTCATACAAAACCTTATAACTCATCATGTCTTGACCATATCACATCACAACATGCCCTGCAAAAACAAGTTAGACGTCCTCTACTTTGTTGTTGCAAGTTTTACGTGGCTGCTACGGGTTTTAGCAAGAACCGTTCTTACCTACGCATACAAAACCACAACGATGTTTCGTCAAGTATGTGCTGTTTTAACCTTCACAAGGACCGGGAGTAGCCACACTTGATTCAGCTAAAGTGAGAGAGACAGACACCCGCCAGTCACCTTTAAGCAACAAGTGCTCGTAACGGTGAAACCAGTCTCGCGTAAGCGTACGCGTAATGTCGGTCCGGGCCGCTTCATCTCACAAAACTGCCGAAGCAAAGTATGACATGCTGGTAAGCAGTATGACTAGTATCACCCACAACTCATTGTGTTCTACTCGTGCATATCATCTACGCATAGACCTGGCTCTGATGCCACTGTTGGGGAACGTAGTATTTTAAAATTTTCCTACGATCACGCAAGATCTATCTACCAGATGCATAGCAACGATAGGGGAGAGTGTGTCTACGTACCCTCATAGACCGGGAGCGGAAGCGTCAAGTGACGCGGTTGATGTTGTCGAACTTCTTCGCGATCCAACCGATCAAGCACCGAACGTACGGCACCTCCGCGTTCAGCACACGTTCAGCTTGATGACGTCCCACGAGCTCTTGATCCAGTTGAGCTTCATGGGAGAGTTTCGTCAGCACGACGGCGTGGTGACGGATATGATGTGTTCACCGGCGCAGGGCTTCGCCTAAGCTCCGCGACGGTATGACCGAGGTGTGATTCTGTGGAGGGGGGCACCGCACACGGCTAAAACAATTCAACTTGTGTGTCTTTGGGTTCCCCCCTGCCCCCGTATATAAAGGAGCAAGGGAGGGAGGCCGGCCGGCCCTTCCTGGTGCGGCTAGGGAGTGGACTCCTACTAGGAATAGGATTGCAATCCTATTCCTAGTAGGATTCACCAAAAGAAGGAAGAGGGAAAGGAATAGGAGAGGTGGCGCCCCCCCAATCCTAGTCCAACTAGGAACCCTAGGTGGGGGCTCCGGCCAGCCCTATGGGCTGCCTCTCTCTTTCCCTTTAGGCCCACTATGGACCATCCCTCTCGTAGGGGGTTCCGGTAACCCCCTCCGGCAATCCCGATAAATCCGAAACTTTTCCGGAACACTTCCGGTGTCCGAATATAGTCGTCCAATATATCAATCTTTATGTCTCGGCATTCCGAGACTCCTCGTCATGTCCGTGATCTCATCCGGGACTCCGAACTACCTTCGGTACATCAATACTCATAAACTCATAATACCGATCGTCATCAAACGTTAAGCGTGCGGACCCTACGGGTTCGAGAACTATGTAGACATGACCGAGACTCATCTCCGGTCAATAACCAATAGCGGAACCTGGATGTTCATATTGGCTCCTACATATTCTACGAAGATCTTTTATCGGTCAGAACCGCATAACAACATACGTTGTTCCTTTTGTCAAACGGTATGTTACTTGCCCGAGATTCGATCGTCGGTATCTCTATACCTAGTTCAATCTCGTTACCGGCAAGTCTCTTTACTCGTTTCGTAACACATCATCTCGTGACTAACTCATTAGTCTTTTGCTTGCAAGGCTTATTGTGATGTGTGTTACCGAGAGGGCCCAGAGATACCTCTCCGACACTCGGAGTGACAAATCCTAATCTTGATCTATGCCAACACCACAAATACTTTCGGAGACACCTGTAGAGCATCTTTATGATCACCCAGTTACGTTGTGACGTTTGATAGCACACAAGGTGTTCCTACGGTATTCGGGAGTTGCATAATCTCATAGTCATAGGAACATGTATAAGTCATGAAGAAAGCAATAGCAGTAAAACTAAACGATCATAGTGCTATGCTAACGGATGGGTCTTGTCCATCACATCATTCTCCTAATGATGTGATCCCGTTGATCAAATGACAACTCATGTCTATGGTTAGGAAACATAACCATCTTTGATCAATGAGCTAGTCTAGTAGAGGCATACTAGGGACACTCTGTTTTGTCTATGTATTCACACATGTACTAAGTTTCCGGTTAATACAATTCTAGCATGAATAATAAACATTTATCATGATATAAGGAAATATAAATAACAACTTTATTATTGCCTCTAGGGCATATTTCCTTCAGTAGCGCCACAGACGGCATCACCCCCACAAATTCCTCGCAGGAGAAGGCGAAGATGGATAGAAGAAGGACGGAGTTGGGATGAAGATGAAGGGCATGAAGCTTGTAGTGACTAAGGACGGAGAAAAAAAATCGGAGAAAGGAGGCACGAGCCCCGCAACAATACTGCTCGAAAAGAAGGGATAGAAGGTACGATTGGGTTCCTCAGGCGCAACAGAGGTAGCTCGGACAACGGTCTTCCCCTTCTCATTGGTGCCATCCGCCGTCATCAGGAGCAAGGCGGTGTGGTTCGCCTCCGAGAAGGTTGGTGCCTTCAAAGCCGGCTCATACCAGAAAGGCGAAGCGGTGGCCTTCGGCTTGCCGGACACCATCGGTGCAAGCTTAGAAGGGAGGCGGCGAGGATCTGGAACTTCGTAGAGGAGAGGAGCAAGAAAGGGGATCTGGAGCAATACTAGGGCTAGCAATGAAGGCACAGCGGCACGCACTTGCCTTTTGTTAGCTATGCAGTTGCCGAGGCAGCATGGGAGCGCAGACGCCCACGTCCCATTAACGGCCACGTGTCAGACAAGGCCGCTGGCTTTGAGGGCTCGTGGCGCTCCGCGCTTAGCCCTTGGCTTCGCCGCGAAGCCAAGCCCAAGCGCACCTTAGGCCCGGGGGGTAGTGTCGGCGTTCTGGGACCGGGGGTACCCAGACTTTCCTTCCTGCGGCCCAGGGCGTGGCTCACCAGGCGGCCTGGTACGGCCCAGCATCTTCAGCGACAACTCAAGACCCTCGCGAGGCGGACGACACAAGGTATCCCCTAGGGCGGCCTCACTTGGCCGGCTTGTGAGGATCGGAGATATCGAGGCGAGGGACTCCTCACGAGGTCCTCGTGATGTGAGCAATGACGACCAAGGCCAGGCGGGCGCCAGCGGGCGCAGAGTGCCAGTTTCCTCTTTGGTGCTAAAGGAGCAGGTGTAGACGAAGAGTCCCGAGGCATCAGGTAAAGGTTTCCATATCGGTGCAATGAGACCAAGACCAGCAGGACAGCATGACGGAGGTCATCGCGGAGCCCACGGTGGCGTCACCACCAGAGCCTTTGGCAGGAGAAGACCACCTTTTGTCAGGATAGCGTGTACTAGTTGTCCCCCTTCAAATTTGGCCGTTGTGGGATTCCTTCCTGCTCAATATTTGAGAAGAGGACCCGGGACACTATAAATAGGACTAGCCACCACCTTAGAATGGGACCGGATCATCGAGACCTCTTACACTCCACAAGCTCACCCGAGCTCTAGAACACCTCTCCTCATGAGGCAGTTCATCCATGTACCAGTTCTTCCTCAGCCTACAAGGCAATCCACCACACCACACAAGATTAGGGTCTTACACCACAACGGTGGCCAGAACCAGTATAAATCTTGTGTCCCTTGTACGTTGGATCTGACGAGCTAGGCCTAGGGTTGTTGAGTGGACGAGCTAGGGCAGAAGGAGAGATCTTCGTGCGCACCCCAGAGTTCGAACCTTAAGGGTTTTGTCGGAACCCTAGATCCGACAACTACCAAAAATATTTCTACTCCTCCTGGTGATACTCAAGACAAGCTTCTCCCTCTAAAAAAAATTTAAAACAACAATAAGAAAACATCAAGAATGGTTCTGAAATTCACCAAAAATTCTAGACAGCAGAGAAAAATCTCAATTTTTTTGTGCTGCTAGGATATTCTAGTACAAACACACTGCAAAAAGAATCAATTCATTTGGACTTATGGTTTAGAAGTTGTGGCTGGTCAGAGCTATTGGCCAAAGTTTGAATTTTATTTAAACAAACAGAAAACCAGGGGTATGACGTCAAAGACGTACTTCCGCGGGGCGCCACCACTCATACCGCTTCGGCTGCGGCTGAGTGGCTGACAACGGGCCCCCGTGGTTAAATTTAGAGGGGGGAGAGGTGAAAATAGAGGAGGGGCAGCAATTGTCCGGTGATTCTCTGGTGAGGAGAGGCCGGCTACCATCATGGAGGTGGGGGATGGACGTGCTAGACTACGACGAGTCTGTACGTACCCAGAACGTGGCTAGAGGTGGACGGAGTTGGTCACGGTGGTCGTCTCCAGAGGCGTCGGTGGAGGGAGCTCGTCGAAGATGGTGATCCGACAAGACAGGGCCAGCTTAGTAGCTCCAACAGGACCAACTCGCACCAGAGGTTCAACAGGGACACATCGTACGAGTATGTCGATCTCGAGCGGCTCTAGAGAGGTGGGAAGCAGAAGAGGGGATCGCCGGCGAACTTTGGTTGGGAATGGCAGCCACAGGCCTGCCCGGACGGGCTGCGGCTATCTACGGCGTCGTGATGTGTGTGGGAGTAGGTTGAGGTGCTCGGAGAGCCTAGGGAGTGGCTGCATTTATCGGCGAGGGAGGAGAGGGGATCCAACTCCGCCGGTATTCCTTGTAGTCAACGCCCAACGACGAGAGACATCAGTGTGAGAGGGAGAAGAAGACGTAGCTCACGCGGGCAGTGTGGATGGGCAGAGACGAGCACATGAGCGAGGGTGATGATGAGCACTATGGCATGGGCGCACTCTGTGCTTGGCCGCGTCGTGCCCGTGCCCGTTGCGGCGAGCTCCGACGCCGGCGAGTGCCAGGGGCGAGTTATGGGCGTCGAGACGATGATTGTGGCGAGGTTCGCCAATACACGGCGAGCGGGGAAGCGAGCACGCGCTCTACAAAGGCCGTGGCGTGATGCAGAGCGCGTCGTCTGCATGCCAGCACGTTTGGCCGAACGTGGTCACCGCCTGAACTTTGGCACCATGACCGGCAGCGCATTAGACTCATGTCTAGCGTGTAGTCCTTGATGAGTGGAATCGGTCCATGGTCTTGAGTTGAGCCCAGGACGATCGTGAGTGAGTGCAGCATCTAGACAAGTTTCTGGACAAAAACTTGTGAGGTTAATAGGGAGAGATATAGAAGGAGTTTAAGGCTGATCTTTGGGGGTTAAGGCTTTCTTAGGAAGGTAATGATGCTCTAAAATTTTCAGCTTCATTGGATGAAGGAAAAATGCACTTCCTGTAGAAAACTGCATTTTCTGGCCATTACTAAAAAGATTTTTTTGCAGCGAAAATATTCCAAATAACTATGAAATAGTTTTGCACAGGGAGGTGTGCCAACATTCAAAAAATATTCAGGATTTTTTTTCAGATTTTCGTGCGCAAGAAAAATGAGGGTTGCTTTGGAGCATATGTTACTGAAATGGTTTTCAGGGAGGAAAATGAATATTTTTCATTTATGCAAAATATTCCTACGAACATTTTGGTATATAACAGAGATAGAAAATATTTTTGAGAGAGAGGTGAGTCACTTGGGTGAAAATCAAGGACATACCCAAGTGAATAAGTCCATGTGAGTTGATTCAAAACTCCAAAAATTCAAACAAAGGCAAATAAATCCTGAAAAGAAAAAGAGCAAAAACCAGGATGTCACAAACCTCCCCCACTTAGGATGAATCTCGTCCTTGAGATTTGGTTGCTTGGGAAAACAATTTAGGATAGGCTGCCCTTAAAAGTCCTCTATTTCCAAAGTTGATTCTTCCTCGTTGTGATGCTCCAACTAGACCTTATAAGAATTTATCACTTTACAGTGGGTGACCCTTTCTGTTTCATCCAATATTCAGAATGGTATCTCTTCATAGGTTAGATCCTTAGAAAGCTCTAGCTCTACCATGTCAGTCCTTTTCTCGGGTGGCCAGATACACCCTCTCAATTGTGAGACATGGAACACATTGTGGACTTCTGACAATTCCGATGGTAGTTCCAACTAATACGCAACAGTAACAATCTTGACATAACTGGGAATGGCCCAATATATCTAGGTGCAAGTTTTCCTTCGGTCTGAAACCTCTTGACTCCTTTCATGGGTGTGACTCAGAGGTAAACATACTCTCCGGGTTCGAAACTTATCCGACAGTGTTTTCAGTCATAGTAACTCTTTTTTTGGGACTTAGCCAATTTCAGTCTGTCTCGGATCTCCTGGACTTGGTTTTCAGCCTCCATCATTAAGTCAATCCCTAAAATGCGGCTATCTCTGATTTGGGGCAACTTTAGCAGAGTGCGGTACTTACGGCCTTACAGAGCTTCACATGGTGACATCTTGAGACTGGTCTGGAAACTGTTGTTGTAAGAGAACTCAGCATAACGTAAACAATATATCCACTTGGTCCCTTGGGCCAAAGCACATGCTCTGAGCATATCTTCAAGTATTGGATTTACTCGCTCAATCTGCCCGTCTCTCCGCAGATGATAGGCGGTGCTGTATTTTAGTACGATCCCCAAAGTTTGATGGAGACGTCAGCAGAATGCTGAGGTAAAAAGAGAACCACCGTCGGAAGTGATAGTTCTTGGCACTCCATGCAGGCTGATGGTTCTGGACACATATAGCTGCACGAGTTGGTTGGCTCGATATGTAGTTCTGATGGGAATGAAATGAGCTACCTTTGTTAGCATGTCCACCACAACCCATATTGCATCACTACCTCGGTGAGTCTTAGGCAGGCCTGTGATGAAATCCATGCAGACATCATCCCACTTCCATTGTGGAACGGGTAAAGGTTGGAGATGTTCGGCGGGTTTCTGATGTTCAACCTTCACCTTGTTACATATATCATAGCAAGCGACAAAATAGGCAATATCCTTCTTCATTCCATCCCACCAAAATGCCAAACGAAGGTCTTTGTACATCTTGGTACATCCTGGATGGATCGAGTACGAAGATTCATGCGTTTCTGTCAAGATCTTCTTTCTCAGGTCTTCTTGGTCAGGTACGCAAATCTGTCCTCGAAACCTTAGAGTACCTTGCTTATCCGTTGAGAAATACTGGGTCTTTCCTTCTTCCATACGCTTAACATGTTGATGTAGGACTGAGTCATCATGCTGGGCCATTCAGATTTCTTCTTCGAGGGTAGGGGTAACTTCCAATATATTGGCAAGGTCTGCCTCAACAATCACTAGGTTAAGTTGAGCGATTTCTTCTTGGAGCTCGGCAGGCAAGGACTCCATTAGGGCATTGAGGTTGGCAGGCTTGCAGCTGAGGGCATCGATAACTACATTTGCCGTACAAGGATGATAGTTGATTCCAAGATCATAATCCTTGACCAATTTGAGCCATCTTCACTGTTGGAGATTTAAGTCCGGTTGGGTGAATATATACTTAAGACTCTTGTGGTCTGTAAATATTTGACACCTTTTTCCAATGAGGTGGTGCCTCCAAATCTCTAATGGGTGCACAACTGTGGAAAATTCCAAATCATGGGTTGTGTAGTTCCCTTCGTGGGGTCATAGCTGTCGAGATGCGTATGCTACAACCTTGCCATCTTGCATGACTACACATCCAATGCCCTTCCTGGAGGTGTCACAATATACGTCAAAGCTGCGGTAGATGTCTAGAAGAGTCAAGACAGGTGTTGACGTCAATCTGGTTTTCAACTCATTGAAGCTAGTTTCATAGTGCTCAGACCATACAAATTTCTTATCCTTCTTGAGGAGTTCTGTCATTGGCTTGGCAATCTTTGCTAATCCCTTGATGAACCGGTGGTAGTATCCGGTTAGTCCAAGAAATGGGTGCTGTCCAATTCATCACATCCTTAACTTTGCTTGGGTCCACTGCTATGCCTTCGGCGGAAAAGAATATGCTCCAAAAAATTGACTTGCTTGAGCCAAAATTGAGATTTCCTGAATTTCGCATATAACTAGTGATCACGGAATCTTTGTAAGACAGCTCGGAGATGTCTCTTGTGCTCTTCTTTATCTTTCGAGTATATGAGGATGTCATCAATAAAGACCACCACAATCTTATCCAAGAAATCCATGAATACTTTATTCATCATATGCATGAGAAAGCAAGACCATTGGTGAGTCCAAATGACATGACGGTATATTCATAAAGACTGTACCGAGTGGTGAACGAGGTCTTAGGAATATCCTCCTTCTTGATTTTGAGCTGGTGATATCCGGTCCTTAAATCAATCTCGGAGAATACTTTTGCCCCACTGAGTTGGTCGAACAAATCATCAATCCTTGGAAGCGGACATTTGTTCTTGATAGTGACATCATTCAACTGACGATAATCCACACACATTCGGAGACTGCCGTCTTTCTTGTTCACAAAAATTGCGGGTGATCCCCATGGTGAAGAGCTTGGGCGGATGTACCCTTTTTGAAGCATCTCATCAAGTTGTTTAATGGTGCGGTCCCGGGCAAAAGATAAATTGCAAACTCAATCTTGTGATCTGGCGGCATTCCTGGTAGTTCCTCAGGAAACACATCAGGAAACTCACTAACCACCAGAATTAAGTCCAATTATTCGGCTAGTGCTGCGAGGCCATTGCTTTCTTGGGCATGTTTCTCTGGGCGAAGAAACTTATGGTTTGTCCTTCTTAATTTACCAATGCGACTTGTCTGGTCGCACAGTTGATGCATACTTGATGTTTGGTTAACGAGTTCATTCCCAAAATAAGATCCAACTTGGCAGACTCGATGACTATCAAAGAGGCGGGAAACCTGAATCCCTTGATGTCAATTTCCAAATTGCGACAGGCCAAATTGCTTTTGACACTACAGGAAACAGCTAGTTTGTCGTCAGGCTTGTACATATGGCAAAGGATCCATTACAGACGGCAAAGATTTTGCCGGCAGCCAGCTAACGACAAAGTGTGCCGGCAAAGTTGAAATCGGCAAAGAATACTTTGTCGTCAGCTTTTCATCCGGCAGACGGCAAATATTTTGCCGTCAGCCAATATGTGTCTTTGTCGTCAGTCCCTACAATCACAGACAGCAAAGAAAAATATCTTTGCCGTGAGCCAGAATCTGTCTTTGCCGTCATCCTCAAGAATCGCTGACGGCAAAAGCTTTTTTTAATTAAAAAAATAACCAACTGTCCAATTACAGAGGTGACCAGGAATTAACGAACGATGACGAACACCATAATATCCATCAATAGTTGTTCTAAGAATCAACGAAGAACGAACAATTACATAATACAAAATTACTCTATTTACACAAAATACATCATCATTGCCATGGGCAGGACCGCACGAGCAAAATTTCTCTATTTACACAAAGTTAATCTATTTACACAAAATTCCACAACTAGCAACCATGCCTCTCTCCCTTCTTCCTTTCTCCATAGACAGGAGCAAACTGACGCCCCCATGGACGCCGGAGGAGCTCAAGTCCTGCGTCGCCTCGCCGGTGCTCGCCACTCTTGTCTAGGCACTGGATTTGGTCACAGAACATGGATCCTTCGGACCCCACCCTTCGATGCGGTGAGGGATGTCCCAGCCGCCGCTCCTCGATGCGGGAGGTGGTGCGGCATCGACGGATAGGGCAGGGCCAGCGCTGGCGGGAGAGGCGGTGCCCGGGGCTGCCGGGCGAGGTGGTGGCTGGGGGCGGGGCTGGCCGTGGATGGGGCGGAGGCCGGCAGAGGCGAATCCGGAAGGGGCCACCGCCGGCGGGTGAGGTGGTGGCTAGGGCCAGGGGTCGGTGGCGCCAAGGGCAAAGGGTGACAGGGGACGGGGGGAGGGGTTGGCTGGGGATGGGGCAAAGCGGAAAGGGCTGGCTAGGGATGGGGCGAAGCGGGAAGGGCCGACGCCGCCAGGTGAGGTGGTGGCGAGATCTGCATCAAGAGCGATACGAGAGAGATGGATCGGAGTGCGGTCTCGACCTGGATGGGATAAGGGATAGAGACAGAGTGGGTGGGGGTGTGGGGCACGTGGGGGTCCAGCGCGTGGGGGAGAACGTGGGGGTGTCCAGAATGTGCGGTTGTGGATGTGTGCGGGAGATCGTGCCACCTCCTCGATCCAAGTGATGAATCTGCAAGGTGTGTTTCTTCTTTGCCGTCTGCATTTTTAATTAGAGACGGCAAAGAGCATACTTTGCCGTCTGTGGTGAAAAATGCAGACGGCAAATACTTTGTCGTCTACATTTTTTATCACAGACGGCAAAGTATGCTTTTTGCCGTCTGTAATTAAAAATGCAGATGGCAAAGTATGTTTTTGCTGTTAGTCATTCTTTGCCGTCAGTAGATGACGGCAAAGCATTTTTTGTCGTCTACCCCGATGAAAAGCTAACGGCAAACTAGTTGTTTCCTGTAGTGTGAGCAGCGATCTCGGGGATTGGATCATCATACTATTTTCCAAAAGCGAGCAAGAAAACTTGGTTCTGGAAACAAAACTTTGCGAAATAAAAGAATGGGAAGCCCTAGAGTCAAACAAAATTATTGCAGGTATGTTATTAACAAGGAACATACCAATTACGACTTCCGGGTCCTCTTGGGCTTCGTCTGCGGAGAGGTGATGAACTTGCCCTTGGATGGTCTTCTGGTTAGGGTAAGATTCCATGTGATTAACTTGTGGCTTGAATGGAGTATTTCTCTTGCCGCTCTTGGGGCACTGTCTGGTGTAGTGTACGGTTTCCCACAAGAGAAGCACGTGTTGTTGCGACAACAATCTTCGTGTCCCGGACTGGTCAGAACATTCTTGACTTGGGTAGTGGTCCTGCTGACATTCTGCTGCCAATTGGGATTGTACTCCACCTGAGTCTACTACCAGGTACTAGCCTTCTACACTGGTTGTCCATCCTTCTTAGGATCAAACTTGCGCTTATGGTCATTATAGGCGGGCTTATTGTCTTGAACAAGCTTGTGCTCCCTTTCTGCAATCAGGGCTTTGTTTACCAGAGTTAGGAAATCCGGAAAATCAAGCATGCTGAGAGTGCATCTGAGTTGGTGCTTCAGTCCTCCAAGGAACCCGTCGATCTTTCTCTCTTTTGGGGCCACGTCATACAGGGAATAGCAAGCCAAATGATTGAACTTCACTACTGCAGGATGCTGCTAACGAGGCACTACAATCAGAGACACTTAAAGAAACTGTGTGCGATACCATAATCGCAAACGATGGTGTATGAAAACCATCAGAAATGTATAAAACGTTTGCGATGACGGATGCATCAAACACGGTTCAGGTTTTAGTTGCGTGTGCGATGCAGGGCATATAGTTCAGTTCAATTAACGGTTTGCGATGAGGAGGAACAAAAGAAACGGGCAGCCAGATGAAGGCGTGTGCGATACAGAGCATACGGTTCACTCGGATGAACTGTTTGTGATTAGGCAAGAGAACAGAAACGGTTCAATATAACAAAATGTGTGTGATACGCGGCAAACAGCTATGTAATCAGAAATGTGTGCGAAGACCAATAATAATGCAGACGATTTCTTCTAATAAGACGTATGTGATATGCTTTGTCTACGCAACATCTATCAGCAAGGACTAGTTGTTCCACCAGTAGCTCATGTAAGAAAACTATCTAGTTAAGTGTGCTTAGGCTGGAGCAGCCATCGGATGGGTGACCGGATGGGAAGTTGTGTCGATGTTAAATTAGCTGATGGGATGGGTCATTTCGGTCAAATGACCAAAATGCCCCATTCCCTCAGCTAATTTAACCTCGAGGTCCTTGTTTTCTATATTTTAACACATGTTAATTAAAGAAGGTTTACCGCATTACTTTTTGGCAATGTGCGATACGTGGCATACAATTGATCCATCCGACCTATTTGTGATCGAATGGGCCGTATGTGTTGTGGGCAAACGCTTGCTAGTATTCAATCGTTTAGGATTGATGAATTCATCACCGACGAATTTCCTAGTGTGGTCCGTGTTCATCTGATCATCATCTACAACTTGTGCTAGCTCGATGCTAAGTTTCCATTAATTGATGGCATTTTATGAACACACCACCGTTTTCCGCCATTTCCTCACCTGTTTCCCGCCACCCTTCTATATTGCGCATAGGGGGCGCGCGACGCATGGAGGCGACAAGCGCAGCCTGTAGCACATCCACCTTTTCCAAGCATGCCAACCCACCAAAGCGCCGCCTCGGCCATCAACCTCGTCGATAAGGAAAACGAGCAGGCGGCACGACCCGCCGAGGCCAAGGCACTCCCCGGCAATACGATGGACGACGTCGTGATGTGCATCATCGCCAGGGTTGAGCAGACCTTTGGCGCATGGCGCTTGAGTGCAATGGATCAAGATAGGAACGTCAGCACCGACAGGCTGCAGCTCGCCGCACAACATGATCGATGGCGCACCGCAGAGCAAGCTAGGCGCGTCCGCACCGATGGGCTGCAGCTCGCCGCACGGTGAGACCGTTGGATCTCCGCAGAGCGAGAGGCGCGGCGCGCCGCACAGCAACAGCGGATCCATCGGCGCTTGCCTGCTGTCTACACGGCGTCGTAGCTGGGCACACGTCCCGTCAGTACCCTCATTCCTCGCCAGGACTGGGTAGAGGCCCTCAGCATCGTACTTGCACCAGAAGCTGGTCGCGCCGTACTTGCACCGGATGCCCGCTGCGCCGTTCGTGTGGGTGCCGTCGTTCGCCTTGTCCGCGCCCCGCTGGATGCCAACACGCTGGTCCGTAGGCTCGACTGCCTCCTTGGCCCAAGTGTCCACCTGGGCGCAGTAGAGGAACATGGACGTCGCATCCTTGAGCTGGTGATCTCCTATGAAATATCCAACTTGGAGCTCGAGATCGCGCTCGAGATGTACCGCGAGCGTGTCGATCGGTTGGACGAACGCCTGCATGAGTTCAGGTAGAGCCAAGAGCTACCCTAGGCAAAGGTTGCTGGTCATGGTCTCATGGACGCATTTTATTTTGGAAAGTCGTTTCGACATGGATAGCTATGTATTCATAGCAATCATAGTATTGCTCTGTTTCAATGTGTGTACTCTGTTTTCCATTCTTATATGTTCTGTTTCAATGTGTGTATATACGCTTTCCATTCTATATATGTGGATGATAACAGCTAGATTCAAATTTGTATACAAAAACAGATAGAAAATGGAATTCATAATATATATATATATATATATATATATATATATATATATTAATTGTTCATTAGATCATCACAGAATATATATAATATCATCACATATACGTGATGATACTTAACTACTAGGTACAGTGCAGAAAATTGAAAACGAACAATACTAAAACTAATAATACCTCCTCGGGCCAGTATTCCAGCAGCCCCTCACCAGCAGCTCGCTGGTGCCCGGCGTCTTCCCAGTCCTGAGGCAGTACCCCGACTCCTCTACCTCGTAGTGCTTGACCCACCAATCTGCCTCTTGCTGGCGGAGGCGCGTGGCCGATCTTTCCATTTTGTTGGGCGCCCACCGGAGCTCCTCGTTGGTGGCACGCTGGAGCTTATTGGCCCACCTGCACGCAGCGACGAGGTGCCCAGCACCTATGACATTCCTCGTGATGTACCCGTCTTTGTACACCTCCTCGGCACGACGATGCGCCCGCCCCGAAAGCTCCATCGCCTCCTTTTTCAAGGCGGCATCATGGGCTTCACAGGCCGCCTGGTACCTGGCTTCCTCCTCCGTCATCTCCTTCTTGAACGCCACTTGCCTGGCTTTCTCAGCCGGCGGCAGCGACTTCCACAGACAAAGATTGTATTGGCCCCAAAACCAATCAAAAGTTGGGGGTCCGTCGCAACCTCGTCAGGCGACGCATAGGGGTCCTCCTCGCTGCTAATCGAGTGAGCATCTTCGGGGGGCGGCGACTCCTCATCGTCGCGTGGGCAAACCGGCGACGCCATGGCAGAGATTTGAGAGAGAGAGAGGGAGGAGGATAGCGAGGGGAGGATGTAGCTGAGAATGCAGGCAGGACGACGTGCACAAGGTAGTATTTATTGGCGGCCGGAATTTAGATCGATGTTGACAGTGCACACGCCGGTCGTCGGAATTTATGAGTACTGTAGTTTGAATTACACACAATTCCTGCAGAAAATCCGTGTGTGAACATAATAGCTGACGGTTTCCAATACATAACCATATCTGATTAATGATCCCCACCAATCACCTACCAAACCTCGATCCGCGAGATAGAGTGCCAATCATATGGGGCCGGTTATCTTGCCAGATCTTTACATTTTCTTTTTTGAACACCAGATATTTACATCGCCTGATCATTTTTTAACTCGCACACAAGCACACAAAAAAATGATTTTGCAAACCGTTTTGGTTAGGCGTTGCATGTAAATGTAGTTAAAATTTGAATTACGGTCATTAAATGGTTAGAAAATCACTAAAATGTCTTTAAAAGGTCAAATGACCCCTGAAAATTTCCAAATTTTCACATGACAGTTGTATTAGTGCATGTTAAATGTAGGAAAAAATTGAAGGTTGTAAGAGGAAGCTATCTCCCGCCCGTCAGCAAACATGCAATGTCCCCTCTCGAAACCGCGAACCTTCTTGTGAGTTGCTCTGGTTTGTGAGGGGTGTGTGTCCAAATTTTCGTCAAATAGGCCATTTTCTTACTACATCATCTTGGTGGCATGACATTAAATCAAGCAAGGTTTCATGTTTTTTTGATCATTTTTTAATTTTTTGGAATTAAAATGCCATGGCATGCACTCCATGCATGTGCCCATGCCTTGACACCAATATGTTTGAAAATTCCTTCGAATTTACTGCACATGGAATTAACTCGCACACAAGTACGTAAAAATATGATTTTTCAAACCGTATTGGTTAGGCATTGCATGTAGATGTAGTCCAAATTTGAATTACGTCATTAAATGGTTAGAAAATCACTTAAATGTCTTTAGAAGGTCAAATGACCCCTGAAATTTACAAAATTTTCACATGACAGTTGCATGTTAAATGTAGGAAAAAAATTGAAGGCCGTAAGAGGAAGCTATCTCCCGTTCATCATCAAACATGCATTGTTCCCTCTTGAAACCACGAACCTTCTAGCGAGTTGCTTGTTGGGGAACGTAGTATTTTCAAAATTTTCCTACGATAATGCAAGATCTATCTACTAGATGCATAGCAACGAGGGAAGAGTGTGTCTACGTACCCTCGTAGACCGGGAGCGGAAGCGTCAAGTGACGCGGTTGATGTAGTCGAACTTCTTCGCGAACCAACCGATCAAGCACCGAACGTACGGCACCTCCGCGTTCAGTACACGTTCAGCTTGATGACGTCCCACGATCTCTTGATCTAGTTGAGCTTCACGGGATACTTTCGTCAGCACGACGGCGTGGTGACGGATATGATGTATCTACCGGTGCAGGGCTTCGCCTAAGCACTGCAACGGTATGACCGAGGTGTGTTTCTGTGGAGAGGGGCACCGCACACGGCTAAAACAATTCAACTTGTGTGTCCTAGGGTGCCCCCTGCCCCCGTATATAAAGGAGCAAGGGAGAGGCCAGCCCTAGAGGGGGCGCGCCAAGTGTGGGGAGTCCTACTAGGACTCCCAAGTCCTAGTAGGATTCCCCTTTCCTTTCTGGAGTAGGAGAGAAGGAAAGAGGTGGAGAGGGAGAAGGAAAAGGGGGCTGCACCCCTTGTCCAATTCGGACCAGAGGGGGGCGTGCGCCTCCTTCCTTTTGGCCTTTCTCCTCTATTCCCGTATGGCCCAATAAGGCCCATATACTCCGAAAAATACCCGAATCACTCGGAAACTTTCCGATGTCCGAATATAGTCGTCCAATATATCGATCTTTACGTCTTGACCATTTCGAGACTCTTCG
Source organism: Secale cereale (assembly GCA_902687465.1). Lineage (NCBI taxonomy): Eukaryota > Viridiplantae > Streptophyta > Magnoliopsida > Poales > Poaceae > Secale > Secale cereale. Next base: position 516,108,988 of record LR738712.1, read on the forward strand.
TCATGTCCCCGGTTTCATCCGGGACTCCGAACTCCTTCGGTACATCAAAACTCATAAACTCATAATACCGATCGTCATCAAACATTAAGCGTGCGGACCCTACGGGTTCGAGAACTATGTAGACATGACCGAGACTCATCTCCGGTCAATAACCAATAGCGGAACCTGGATGCTCATATTGGCTCCTACATATTCTACGAAGATCTTTATCGGTCAAACCGCATAACAACATACGTTGTTCCTTTTGTCATTGGTATGTTACTTGCCGGAGATTCGATCGTCGGTATCTCTATACCTAGTTCAATCTCGTTACCGGCAAGTCTCTTTACTCGTTCTGTAATACATCATCCCGTGACTAACTCATTAGTCTTTTGCTTGCAAGGCTTATTATGATGTGCATTACCGAGAGGGCCCAGAGATACCTCTCCGACACTCGGAGTGACAAATCCTAGTCTTGATCTATGCCAACACCACGAACACTTTCGGAGACACCTGTAGAGCATCTTTATGATCACCCAGTTACGTTGTGACGTTTGATAGCACACAAGGTGTTCCTACGGTATTCGGGAGTTGCATAATCTCATAGTCATAGGAACATGTATAAGTCATGAAGAAAGCAATAGCAGTAAAACTAAACGATCCTAGTGCTAAGCTAACGGATGGGTCTTGTCCATCACATCATTCTCCTAATGATGTGATCCCGTTGATCAAATGACAACTCATGTCTATGGTTAGGAAACATAACCATCTTTGATCAATGAGCTAGTCTAGTAGAGGCATACTAGGGACACTCTGTTTTGTCTATGTATTCACACATGTACTAAGTTTCCGGTTAATACAATTCTAGCATGAATAATAAACATTTATCATGATATAAGGAAATATAAATAACAACTTTATTATTGCCTCTAGGGCATATTTCCTTCAGTCTCCCACTTGCACTAGAGTCAATAATCTAGCTCACATCGCCATGTGATTTAATACCGGTAGTTCACATCGTTATGTGAATAATACTCATAGTTCACATCGCCATGTGACCAACACCCAAAGGTTTTACTAGAGTCAATAATATAGTTCACATCGCTATGTGATTAATACCCAAGAGTAATAAGGTGTGGTCATGTTTTGCTTGTGAGAGAAGTTTAGTCAACGGGTCTGTCACATTCAGATCCGTATGTATTTCACAAATTTCTATGTCTACAATGCTCTGCATGGAGCTACTCTAGCTAATTGCTCCCACTTTCAATACGCATCCAGATTGATACTTAGAGTCATCTGGATTTAGTGTCAAAGCTTGCATCGGCGTAACCCTTTACAACGAACTCTTTATCACCTCCATAATCAAGAAACATTTCCTTAGTCATCCAGTTACTAAGGATAATTTTGACCGCTGTATAGTGATCTACTCCTGGATCACTATTGTACCCCCTTGACAAAATCATGGCAAGGTACACAACATGTTTGGTACACAGCATGGCATACTTTATAGAACCTATGGCTGAGGCATAGGGAATGACTTTCATTCTCTCTATATATTTCTGCCGTGGTCTGGCTTTGAGTCGTACTCAACTTCACACCTTACAAGTCAGGCAAGAACTCCTTCTTTGACTGATCCATTTTGAACTACTTCAAAATCTTATCAAGGTATGTACTCATCGAAAGTCTTATCAAGCGTCTTGATCTATCTCTATAGATCTTGATGCCCAATATGTAAGCAGCTTCACCAAGGTCTTTCTTTGAAAAACTCCTTTCGAACACTCCTTTATGCTTCCCAGAAAATTCTACATCATTTCCGATCGACAATATGTCATTCACATATACTTATCAGAAAGGTTGTAGTGCTCCCACTCACTTCTTGTAAATACAGGCTTCACCGCAAGTCTGTATAAATCTATATGCTTTGATCAACTTATCAAAGCGTATATTCCAACTCTGAGATGCTTGCACCAGTCCATAGATGGATTGCTAGAGCTTGCACATTTTGTTAGCACCTTTAGGATTGATAAAACCTTCTGGTTGCATCATATACAACTCTTCTTTAATAAATCCATTAAAGAATGTAGTTTTGTTATCCATTTGCCAGATTTCATAAAAATGCGGCAATTGCTAACATGATTCAGACAAACTTAAGCATCGCTACGGGTGAGAAAGTCTCATCGTAGTCAACTCCTTGAACTTGTCGAAAACCTTTCGCAACAAGTCGAGCTTTGTAAACAGTAACATTACCGTCAGCGTCGGTCTTCCTCTTGAAGATCCATTTATTTTCGATGGCTTGTCGATCACCGGGCAAGTCAACCAAAGTCCACACTTTGTTCTCATACGTGGATCCCATCTCAGATTTCATGGCCTTAAGCCATTTTGCGGAATCTGGGCTCATCATCGCTTCCTCATAGTTCGCAGGTTCATCATGGTCTAGTAACATGACTTCCAGAACTGGGTTGCCATACCACTCTGGTGCGGAACGTACTCTGGTTGATCTACGACGTTCAGCAGAAACTTGATCTGAAGTTTCATGATCATCATCATTAGCTTCCTCACTGATTGGTGTAGGAATCACTGGAACAATTTTCTTTGATGTACTACTTTCCAATTCAGGAGAAGTTACAATTACCTCATCAAGTTCTACTTTCCTCCCACTCAATTTTTTCGAGAGAAACACCTTCTCTAGAAAGGATCCATTTTTAGCAACGAATATCTTGCCTTCGGATCTGTGATAGAAGGTGTACCCAACAGTCTCCTTTGGGTATCCTATGAAGACACATTTCTCTGACTTGGGTTCGAGCTTATCAGGTTGAACCTTTTTCACATAAGCATCGCAGCCCCAAACTTTAAGAAACGACAACTTTGGTTTCTTGCCAAACCACAGTTCATAAGGCGTCGTCTCAGCGGATTTAGATGTTGCCCTATTTAGCGTGAATGCAGCTGTCTCTGATGCATAACCCAAAACAATAGTGGTAAATCGGTAAGAGACATCATAGATCGCACCATATCCAATAAAGTACGGTTACGACGTTCGGACACACCATTACGCTGTGGTGTTCCAGGTGGCGTGAGTTGTGAAACTATTCCACATTGTTTCAAATGAAGACCAAACTCATAACTCAAATATTCTCCTCCACGATCAGATCGTAGAAACTTTATTTTCTTGTTACGATGATTCTCTACTTCACTCTGAAATTCTTTGAACCTTTCAAATGTTTCAGACTTGTGCTTCATTAAGTAGATATACTTATATCTGCTCAAATCATATGTGAAGTTCAGAAAATAATGATACTCGCCGCGAGCCTCAACACTCATTGGTCTGCATACATCAGTATGTATGATTTCCAACAAGTCAATTGCTCGGTCCATTGTTCCGGAGAACGGAGTTTTAGTCATCTTGCCCATGAGGCATGGTTCGCAAGCACCAAGTGATTCATAATCAAGTGATTCCAAAAGTCCATCACTATGGAGTTTCTTCATGCGCTTTACACCATTATGACCTAAACGGCAGTGCCACAAATAAGTTTCACTATCATTATTAACCTTGCATCTTTTGGCTTCAATATTATGAATATGTGTATCACTACGATCGAGATCCAACAAACTATTTTCATTGGGTGTATGACCATCGAAGGTTTTATTCATGTAAATAGAATAACAATTATTCTATGACTTTAAATGAATAACCGTATTGCAACAAATATGATCTAATCATATTCATGCTCAACGCAAATGCCAAATAACATTTATTTAGGTTTTACACTAAACCCAAAAGTATAGGGAGTGTACGATGATGATCATATCAATCTTGGAACCACTTCCAACACACATCATCACTTCACCTTTAACTAGTCTCTGTTCATTCTGCAACTCTCGTTTCGAGTTACTAATTTTAGCAACTGAACCGGTATCAAATACCCAGGGGTTGCTATGAACACTAGTAAAGTACACATCAATAATCTGTATATCAAATATACCTTTGTTCACTTTGCCATCCTTCTTACCCGCCAAGTATCTAGGGCAGTTCCACTTCCAGTGACCATTTCCTTTGCAGTAGAAGCACTTAGTTTCAGGCTTGAGTTTAGCTTTGGATTTCTTCATGGGAGTGACAACTTGCTTGTCATTCTTCTTATAGTTCCCCTTCTATCCCTTTGCCCTTTACTTGAAACAAGTGGTCTTATTAACCATCAACACTTGATGCTCTTTCTTGATTTCTACCTTCGCCGATTTCAGGATCGTGAAGAGCTCGGGAATTACCTTCGTCATCCCTTTCATATTATAGTTCATCACGAAGTTCTACTAACTTGGTGATAGTGACTAGAGAACTTTTTAAATTACTATCTTATCTGGAAGATTAACTCCCACTTGATTCAAGTAATTGTAGTACCCAGACAATCTGAGCACATGCTCACTGGTTGAGCTATTCTCCTCCATCTTGTAGGCAAAGTACTGTCAGAGGTCTCATACCTCTCAGCATGGGCATGAGTATGAAATACTAATTTCAACTCTTGGAACATCTCATATGCTCCGTGGCGTTTCAAAACGTTTTTGAAGTTCCGGTTCTAAGCCGTAAAGCATGGTGCACTTAAACTATCAAGTAGTCATCATACCGAGCTTTTGTCAAAACATTCATAACGTCTGTATCTGCTCTTGCAATAGGTCTGTCACCTAGCGGTGCATCAAGGACATAATTCTTCTGTGCAGCAATGAGGATAATCCTGAGATCACGAAACAATTCCGCATCATTGCTACTAACATCTTTCAACTTAGTTTTCTCTAGGAACATATAAAAAATAAACGGGGAGCAACATCGCGAGCTATTGATCTACAACATAGATATGCTAATACTACCAGGACTAAGTTCAGGATAAATTAAAGTTCAATTTAATCATATCACTTAAGAACTCCCACTTAGATAGACATCCCTCTAGTCATCTAAATGATCACGTGATCCAAATCAACTAAACCATGTCCGATCATCACGTGAGATGGAGTAGTTTCAATGGTGAACATCTTCTGTTGATCATATCTACTATATGATTCACGCTCGACCTTTCGGTCTCCAGTGTTCCGAGGCCATATCTGCATATGCTAGGCTTGTCAAGTTTAACCCGAGTATTCTGCGTGTGCAAAACTGTTTTACACCCGTTGTATTTGAACGTAGAGCCTATCACACCCGATCATCACGTGGTGTCTTAGCACGAAGAACTTTCGCAACGGTGCATACTCAGGGAGAACACTTATACCTTGAAATTTTGTAAGGGATCATCTTATAATGCTACCGTCGTTCTAAGCAAAATAAGAAGCATAATAAGATAAACATCACATGCAAATCAAAATATGTGACATGATATGGCCATCATCATCTTGTGCTTTTGATCTCCATCTCCAAAGCACCGTCATGATCACCTTCGTCACCGGCGCGACACCTTGATCTCCATCGTAGCATCGTTGTCGTCTCGCCAACTATTGCTTCCACGACTATCGCTACCGCTTGGTGATAAAGTAAAGCAATTACATGGCGATTGCATTTCATACAATAAAGCGACAACCATATGGCTCCTGCCAGTTGCCGATAACTTTAGAAAACATGATCATCTCATACAAAACCGTATCACTCATCATGTATTGACCATATCATATCACAACATGCCCTGCAAAAACAAGTTAGACGTCCTCTACTTTGTTGTTGCAAGTTTTACGTGGCTGCTACGGGCTTAGAAAGAACCGTTCTTACCTACGCATACAAAACCACAACGATGTTTCGTCAAGTATGTGTTGTTTTAACCTTCACAAGGACCGGGTGTAGCCACACTTGATTCAGCTAAAGTGAGAGAGACAGACACCCGCCAGTCACCTATAAGCAACGAGTGCTCATAACGGTGAAACCAGTCTCGCGTAAGCGTACGCGTAATGTCGGTCCGGGCCACTTCATCTCACAATACCGCCGAAGCAAAGTATGACATGCTGGTAAGCAGTATGACTAGTATCGCCCACAACTCATTGTGTTCTACTCATGCATATCATCTACGCATAGACCTGGCTCATGATGCCACTGTTGGGGAACATAGTATTTTCAAAAATTTCCTACGATCATGCAAGATCTATCTACTAGATGCATAGCAACGAGGGAAGAGTGAGTCTACGTACCCTCGTAGACCGGGAGCGGAAGCGTCAAGTGACGCGGTTGATGTAGTCGAACTTCTTCGCGATCCAACCGATCAAGCACCGAACGTACGGCACCTCCGCGTTCAGCACACGTTCAGCTTGATGACGTCCCACGATCTCTTGATCCAGTTGAGCTTCACAGGAGAGTTTCGTCAGCACGACGGCGTGGTGACGGATATGATGTATCTACCGGCGCAGGGCTTCGCCTAAGCACTGCAACGGTATGACCGAGGTGTGTTTCTGTGGAGAGGGACACCGCACACGGCTAAAACAATTCAACTTGTGTGTCCTAGGGTGCCCCCCTGCCCCCTTATATAAAGGAGCAAGGGAGAGGCCAGCCCTAGAGGGGGCGCGCCAAGTGTGGGGAGTCCTACTAGGACTCCCAAGTCCTAGTAGGATTCCCCTTTCCTTTCCGGAGTAGGAGAGAAGGAAAGAGGTGGAGAGGGAGAAGGAAAAGGGGGCTGCACCCCTTGTCCAATTCGGACCAGAGGGGGGGGGCGTGCGCCTCCTTCCTTTTGGCCTTTCTCCTCTATTCCCGTATGGCCCAATAAGGCCCATATACTCCGAAAAATACCCGAATCACTCGGAACCTTTCCGATGTCCGAATATAGTCGTCCAATATATCGATCTTTACGTCTCGACCATTTCGAGACTCTTCGTCATGTCCCCGGTTTCATCCGGGACTCCGAACTCCTTCGGTACATCAAAACTCATAAACTCATAATACCGATCGTCATCAAACATTAAGCGTGCGGACCCTACGGGTTCGAGAACTATGTAGACATGACCGAGACTCATCTCCGGTCAATAACCAATAGCGGAACCTGGATGCTCATATTGGCTCCTACATATTCTACGAAGATCTTTATCGGTCAAACCGCATAACAACATACGTTGTTCCTTTTGTCATTGTTATGTTACTTGCCCGAGATTCGATCGTCGGTATCTCTATACCTAGTTCAATCTCGTTACCGGCAAGTCTCTTTACTTGTTCCGTAATACATCATCACGTGACTAACTCATTAGTCTATTGCTTGCAAGGCTTATTATGATGTGCATTATCGAGAGGGCCCAGAGATACCTCTTCGACACTCGGAGTAACAAATCCTAGTCTTGATCTATGCCAACACCACGAACACTTTCGGAGACACCTATAGAGCATCTTTATGATCACCCAGTTACGTTGTGACGTTTGATAGCACACAAGGTGTTCCTACGGTATTCGGGAGTTGCATAATCTCATAGTCATAGGAACATGTATAAGTCATGAAGAAAGCAACAGCAGTAAAACTAAACGATCATAGTGCTAAGCTAATGGATGGGTCTTGTCCATCACATCATTCTCCTAATGCTGTGATCCCGTTGATGAAATGACAACTCAAGTCTATGGTTAGGAAACATAACCATCTTTGATCAATGAGCTAGTCTAGTAGAGGCATACTAGGGACACTCTGTTTTGTCTATGTATTCACACATGTACTAAGTTTCCGGTTAATACAATTCTAGCATGAATAATAAACATTTATCATGATATAAGGAAATATAAATAACAACTTTATTATTGCCTCTAGGGCATATTTCCTTCATTGCTCCGGTTTGTGAGGTTCATGTATCCAAACGTTCGTGAAACATGTCAATTTCTTATCATCTTGGTGGCATGACATTACATCAACCAAGGTTTCATGTGTTTCTGATCATTTTTCTATTTTTTGGAATTAAAATGCCATGTCACTCCATGCATACGTATGCATGTGTCCAGGTCGTGAGACCAATATGTTTGAAAATTCCTTCTAATTTACTACACATGGAATTAACTCGCACACAAGTACACAAAAATATGATTTTTCAAACCGTTTTGGCTAGGTGTTGCATGCAGATGTAGTTAAAATTTGAATTACAGTCATTAAATGGTTAGAAAATCACTTAAATGTCTTTGAAAGGTCAAATGACCCCTAGAATTTTCCAAAAATTCACATTACAGTTGTAGTAGTGCACGTTAGACGTAGAAAAAATTTGAAGGCCCTAAGAGGAAGCTATCTCCCTTTCGTCATCAAACATGCATTGTTCTCCGAACCACGAACCTTTTAGCAAGTTGCTCCGGTTTGTGAGGGGTGTGTGTCCAAACTTTCGTCAAACATGCCAATTTCTTTCCCACATCATCTTGGTGGCATGACATTAAATCAAGCAAGGTTTCATGTTTTTCTGATCATTTTTTAATTTTTTGGAATTAAACTGCCATAGCATGCACTCCATGCATGTGCCCATGCCTTGACACCAATATATTTGAAAATTCCTTCTAATTTACTGCACATGGAATTAACTCGCACACAAGTACACAAAAATATTATTTTTCAAACCGTTATGGTTAGGCGTTGCATGTAGATGTAGTTCAAATTTGAATTACGATCATTAAATGCTTAGAAAATCACTTAAATGTCTTTAAAAGGTCAAATGACCCCTGTTACCAATTTTTCACATGACAGTTGTATTAGTGCACGTTAAACGTATGAAAAAATTTGAAGGCCGTAAGAGGAAGCTATCTCACGTTCGTCATCAAACATGCATTGTTCCCTCTCGGAACCACGAACCTTCTAGCGAGTTGCTTCGGTTTGTGAGGGGTGTGTCTCCAAACGTTCGGCAAACATGCCAATTTCTTTACCACATCATCTTGGTGGCATGACATTACATCAACCAAAGTTTCTTGTGTTTCTGATCATTTTTCTATTTTTTTAAATTAAAATGCCATGTCACTCCATGCATACGTATGCATGTGTCCATGTCGTGAGACCAATATCTTTGAAAATTCCTTCTAATTTACTGCACATGGAATTAACTCGCACACAAGTACACATATATGATTTTTCAAACCGTTTTGGTTAGGTGTTGCATGTAGATGTAGTTCAAATTTGAATTACGGTCATTAAATGGTTAGAAAATCACTTAAATGTCTTTAAAAGGTCAAATGACCCCTAGAATTTTCCAAAATTTCACATTACAGTTGTAGTAGTGCAAGTTAGACGCAGAAAAAATTTGAAGGCCATAAGAGGAAGGTATCTCCCGTTCATCATCAAGCATGCATTGTTCCCTCTCGGAACCACGAACCTTCTAGCGAGTTGCTCCAGTTTGTGAGGGGTGTGTGTCCAAACTTTCGTCAAACATGCCAATTTCTTTACCACATCATCTTAGTGGCATGACAATACATCAACCAAGGTTTCATGTCTTTCTGAATTTTTTTTTGGAATTAAAATGCCATGCCACTTCATGCATATTTGTCCATGTCGTGATACAAATATGTTTGAAAATTCCTTCTAGTTTACTGCACATGGAATTAACTCGCACACAAGTACACAAATCTGACTCTTCGAACCATTTTGGTTACGCGTTGAATGCAGATGTAGTTCGAATTTGAATTACGGTCATTAAATGGCTACAAAATCACTTAAATGTCTTTAAAATGTCAAATGACCCCTAGAATTTTTTTAAAATCACATTACAGTTGTAGTAGTGCATGTTAGACGTAGAAAAATATTTGAAGGCCATAAGAGGAAGCTATCTACCGTTCGTCATAAAACATGCATTGTTCCCTCTCGGAACCACGAGCCTTCTAGTGAGTTGCTCCGGTTTATGAGGGGTGTGTGTCCAAACTTTGGTCAAACATGTCAATGTTTTACCACATCATCTTGGTGGCATGACATTACATCAACCAAGGTTTCATGTGTTTCTGATTTTTTTTTATTTTTAGAATTAAAATGCCATGTCACTCCATGCTTAATTGTGTCATAGCCGTTAGACCAATATGTTTGAAAATTCCTTCCAATTTACTGCAAATGGAATTAAATAGCTCACAAGTACACAAAATATGAGTTTTCAAACTGTTATGGTTAGCTATTGCATGTACATGTAGTTTAAATTTCAATTACGGCCATTAAATGGCTAGAAAATCACTTTAATGTCTTAGAAGGTCAAATGACCCCTGAAATTTTCCAAAATTTGACATGACAGTTTTATTAGTACTACAAAATTTCTCATTCATTTAAAACACCATCCGTTGGCACTTTATTACAAATTCGTCTTTCACAGCTAATAAAAATATCTACAACATCACACACGGTTGTTTTCTAGGAACCATTTGCGATGAAAATATCTAGGTCTATTTAAGTATCCCTCCTTAAACTTCGCCGGCTCATCTGCTCTAGATCCCCATTCCCGCACCCCCTTCTTGCAAAGATAATGCCATGGAAACGCTTCGTGAAGGCCCGTACGATGGTCGCTTCCCCCCCCCCCCAAGCGCCGCCGCCTGCGTCGAGAGCGCGGCCGCCTGCGCCGAGAGTGTCGCCGCATCTGCATTGAGCGCGGCCGCTTTCACCGAGAGGGTGTCTACGGCAGCCGACTGGGGAGCTCCAGCAGCCGAGACAGCTGCAGCTGCTGCTGCGATGAGGGCTGCAAACGCTGAGAGCGCTCGAGTTGTCGTCCGTGTCGCTGATGTCGCCCTGGCCCGGGTCGAGGCCATCCACGCCAAGATATTCCAGGCCACCTCGGACTCCGGCATGCAACCCACGTCTGAAAAGGCGGCGGTGGCCATGGAGCACCTGCTTCCTTCTACTTCTCGAGCTTGTGTTGTATTCCCTCGAAGAGGAAAGGGAGATGCAGCATAGTAGCGTAAGTATTTCCCTTAGTTTTTTAGAACCAAGGTATCAATCCAGTAGGAGACCACGCGTGAGTCCCTCGCACCTACACAAACAAATAAGAACTTCGCAGCCAACGCGATAAGGGGGTGTCAATCCCTTTACGATCTCTTACGAAAGTGAGATCTGATAGAGATGATATTTTAATATTTTTGGTATTTTTTATTATAAGAATAGAAAGTAAAAGCGGAAAAAGTAAAGTAGGTGTAGATTGATATGTTGAGAATAGACCCGGGGGCCATAGTGTTCTCTAGTGGCTTCTCTCATGATAGCGATATTCTACGATGGGTATACAAATTACTATCGAGCAATTGATAGAAAAGCGAATAATTATGAGACTATCTAGGCATGATCGTTATATATAGGCATCACGTCCGAGACAAGTAGACCGAAACGATTCTGCATCTACTACTATTACTCCACACATCGACCGCTATCCAGCATGCATCTAGTGTATTGAGTTCATAAGAACAGAGTAACGCCTTAAGCAAGATGACATGATGTAGAGGGATAAACTCAAGAAATATGATATAAACCCCATCTTTTTATCCTCGATGGCAACAATACAATACGTGCCTTGCTGCCACTACTGTCACTGGGAAAGGACACCGCAAGATTGAATCCAAAGCCAAGCACTTCTCCCATTGCAAGAACTATAGATCTAGTAGGCCAAACCAAACCAATAATTCGAAGAGACTTGCAAGGATATTATAATCATACAAAAAGAGTTCAGAGAAGAACCAAATATTTCTCATAGATAATCTTGATCATAGACCCACAATTCATTGGATCTTGACAAACACACCGCAAAAAGAGATTACATCGAATAGATCTCCTCGAAGACCGAGGAGAACTTTGTATTGAGATCCAAAGAGAGAGAAGAAGCCATCTAGATACTAGCTATGGACCCGAAGGTCTGTGGTAAACTACTCACAACTCATGGTGAGGCGATGATGATGATGTAGAAGCACACCGTGGTAGATCCCCCCTCCGGCGGAGCTCCGAAACAGGCCCCAAGATGGGATCTCACGGGAACAGAAGGTTGCGGCGGTGGAACTAGGGTTTTCTTTGTTGTTCTGATGGTTTATGGGTACGTAGATATATATATAGGAAGAAGGAGGGCACCGGGGGCCAGACGTGGGGCCCACGAGGCAGGGGGCGCGCCCTGTAGGGGGGGGCGCCCCCACCCTCGTGGACACCACGTGTGCCCTACTCCTTGGTTCTCAAGTATCCCGTGCGTATTTTGCTCCAAAAATATTTCTCCCGAAGGTTTCATTCCGTTTGGACTCCGTTTGATATTCCTTTTCTGTAAGCCCCTGAAATAGGCAAAAAAACAACAATCTGGACTGGGCCTTTAGGTTAATAGGTTAGTCCCAAAAATAAGATAAAAATGTATAACAAAGCCCATTAAACATCCAAAACATCATAAATAATAGCATGGAACAATAAAAAATTATAGATACGTTGGAGACGTATCAACCATACCTTGGTCACAGCTGAAATCCAACCACTCTTGAGCAACCCATGAGTTAAAGCATCATCACAAAGCCAAACCTGACAACAATTTATTTAGTGTGCAAGATTAATTATAAAAGTTGAGCCATGATGTGACTTACTTCTGAGCTATGCCCATAACCGAGGACGCGGCTATCGATAGATTAAATACACTCTACAGAGGTAGCGCAGTTTACCCACACTACGGAACCCATGGCCTCATACTCCCATTCGGATGGACCAACGGCATTCCGACGAAACCCTCCATTTGTCATGGCACTCTCCTGGCCTATCTGACCAACTCCCTATCAGGGATAGGTCTTGGCTGGCCCTGTGCCTACCAAAGGCGCCAACGACCACCGTCGCGGCAAAACGGTCCCAAACGGGAACAAGGTACCATAAAAACAAAAATGAGCACACAAGGTTATGTCTGCTTACCGAGCCAGGGTATGCATGCCCATAACCTTCCCTCGCGGGAGGCACCGGTGAGAGGCATAACAAAGGATCGAGTTAAGACCCCCCCCATAAGGTAAATGTGGTTGCACTGAATAAAACCCGATTCATTGGCACCATGATGTGATAAACATCATATTCAAGTTGGAATTAATCAGGTTTAACTTTGATATAAAAAACTTTATAAAAGTAATACCACATGCTTCCATCGCCATACGACTATTCGTCATGCAAAGAAAACAACTCATAACTACGGATCAAACTTATCAACATAATTATATTGCACTACTCAAGATCAAAATATCTACTAGTTCTATTTCATTTTTATTATCATGCAATATTTTTATTAACTCATTACTTATATGCAAATATTACTTTATAAAAGAACTACCCTTAATTATCATAGCAATAAAACTAAGGCAAAATTTTATTCTACTAGGCCAAACAAGTCCATGCATTCAACCAAAGACTTAAACAAGCATTTCAAGCAAGATAAAGTAACTGAGCACTAACCAAATTTATTTAACCAATTTTAAATGCAAATAATTATTCATATTCAAGTAGAAATCCATGGACATTGAAATAACACCGTCCAAATGCTGGTGTGGCTTGCCTTAGTGTATAGGAACACTCCTCTTGATGTGCTTCAAGATAAGCTTCTCCTTCTGAAAATAATTAAAACCACAAAAACAAATATCAAAAACCTCTCTGAAAATGCACCAAAAATTCTAGACAGCAAGCAAAAATCCACCTTTTGGTGTGCTGCTAGAGCTTTCTGAAACAAAGACAATGCAAAAAGAATCAAATCATTTGGACTTATGGTTTAGAAGTTGTGGCTGGTCAAAGTTTGGGTCAAACTTTGATTAAGTTTGAAAAATTCAGAAAATCTTGGGGGTGACGTCGAAGGCGTAAAGGAAGAGTACGCCACCACTCGTACCGCTTCAGGCGCGAGGGGTGAGGCTGACACGGGGGTCCAACCCGTTAGGAGAGAGAGGGGGAGTGAGATCAGAGCGTGGCGGCGCTCCGCCGGAGCTTACGCCGGCGAGGAGGGGGTTTGGGGCTAGACCAGAGGGATAGGATTGAAGAGGGGTTCCCGGTGCACCTGTCATACCAGTGGGGTGCCGTGGGATGGCCGGAGCTGCTCATGGTCACGCTCGCAAGCTTCGGTGGCGGACGGGGTTCGCCGGAGATGGAGAAGGCGACGGCAAGAGGCGGCTCAGGGGGCTCCGCATCGTCAGCCGGCACCAGAGGACCTCCAATGCCATGCCCGAGCAGCAGGTCGAGCTCGAGAGGCACCGGAGCGAGGCGGCCATGCTGCGAAGGTCTCCGGAGTTATCTGGTAGGGGCCGACGTCCAGAGGCCTACCCGACCGGGCTGCGGCTCTTCTACATGTTCGTGGAGGTTGGGTGGAGTGGTGTGTGGCTTCGAGGCGAGGAGCTGGGCTCTATATATAGCTGGAGTGAGAGGGGGTAACGTGGCGCCGCCGGAGTGCCCTGGAGGACCGGCGAACGGCGACGAAAATCTCCAATGCTTGGGGGCAAGGGTTCAGGGTCAAAGCGGAGACTGTCCACGCTCGTGGACGAGCATAGGGAGCAGGGGAAGAGAAAAAGGGCACGCGCGCCCTGTGGCATTTTGCCGCGACGCGCCCGCGCTCGCTACGGCATCTCCGGCGTCGGCGAGCGCCAGGGAAAGGTCAAGGGTGATGGGTCGGGGCTGTAGGTGCGGCGCGGCAGTCGTCGGCGAGCTCTAGCTTGAGCACACACCGAACAGAGGCGTTGGCGCTACCCAGAGCGCGTCGAACGCATGCCAGGCGTCGTGTCTTCACGCGATCACCGCCCTGGCATGGTCAAGATGACGCCCACACGCAGCCAAACCTTGTCTAGGCTAAAGTCCATGCACTGTTTGGTCTAGGAGAGTTGAAAAACGTAGCCAGGCCGACCAGATTTGACGCAACTAAGTCGGCAACTTTCTGACCAGGAACTTGGTTGCCAAGTTTGGCTAGCTTCTAGATGGCCATTGGGGCTGATCTCCTGGGGTTTAGGTTTTCTTAGGAGGGTAATTAGGCTCGAGAAAAATCAGGGCCAAATTATCAAGGAAAAATGCACTTGCTGTACAAAGTGCATTTTTGGACCAGAAAAGAAATGATTTTCTATAGCCAAAATATTACAAAAATTCATGTAATATTTTTGCTTGGGAGGGTGTTCTAAGGTCCAAAGAATATTCAATTATTTCAGTATTTTTGGAGCAATAAAAATGAGGGTTGCTTTGGAGCACAAGCTACTAAAAAGGGTTTCAAAGGTGGGAAATGAATATTTTTCTTTTATGAAAAATATTCATTTGGTTATTTTGGGTATTTACCAGAGAAACAAGGTTGAATGAGGAGTAGATAGATCACTTGGGTGAAATTCAAGGAGATGCCCAAGTGACAAGTCCAAAAGAAGTGATTCCAAAATCCAAAACAAGGCAAGGCAAGAACCAAGTACATAAAAGAGAGAGGGCAAAAACCAGGCTGCCACAAACCTGCCCCACTTAGGATGAATCTTGTCCTCGAGATTCGGTTGCTTAGGAAAATAATTCTGGGTATGCAGTCCTTAAAAATTCCTCTCTTTCCCAGGTTGCTTCCTCCTCGGTGTGATGCTCCCACTGAACCTTGTAAAACCTTATTTCTTTGCTGCAAGTGATTCTTTCTGTCTTTTCCAACATTCCGATTGGCTTTTCCTCATAGGTCAAATCCTTAGCCAATTCTATCTCGGCCATATCAGTCCATTTCTTCGGTGGCGAGATGCATCTCCTTAGCTGCGAGATATGAAACACATTGTGTACTTCTGACAGTTCTGAAGGCAATTCCAACTGATATTCAACTTTTCCGACTCTGGCCATGAATGGAAACGGTCCTATGTATCTGGGTGCCAATTTTTCGCCGGTCTGAAACCTCTTGACCCCTTTCATAGGGGTGACTCGGAGATATACGTGTTCTCCGGGTTCGAAACTGACCTGGTGGTGTTTGGCGTCACAATAACTCTTCTGTCGTGATTTGGCTAGCTGCAGTCTGTCTCGGATTTCCTGGACTTGCTTCTCAGCTTCAAGCATTAAATCCATCCCGAAAATACGGTTGTCTCCGGTTTGGGACCAGTTCAGTGGAGTGCGGCATTTACGGCCATACAGAGCTTCATAGGGTGACATCTTTAAGCTGGTCTGGAAACTGTTGTTGTAGGAAAACTCGACGTAGGGCAGACAGTCTTCCCACTTGGGTCCTTGGGCCAGTGCACATGCCCGTAGCATATCTTCGAGTATTTGGTTAACTTGCTCCGTTTGTCCATCTGTCTGAGGGTGATAAGTCGTGCTATACTTCAGAGCAGTCCCCAAGGCTTGACGTAGTCGGGACCAAAATGCCAAGGTGAAGAGAGATCCCCTATCCGAAGTGATAGGCTTCGGTATTCCATGCAGACTGACGATTTGCGACACATACAATTGTGCAAGCTGATTGGCATGGTAGGTGGTCCGGATGGAAAGAAAATGTGCCACCTTTGTTAAGGTGTCCACTATGACCCATATTGCATCATTTCCTCGGTGATTCCTGGGTAATCCGGTGATAAAATCCATGCAGATATCGTCCCATTTCCTTTGGGACACTAACAGAGGTCGGAGGAGTCCGGCGGGTTTTTGGTGTTCCGCCTTTACCTTGTTGCATATGTTGCAACAAGCCACAAAGTATGCGATGTCTTTCTTCATTCCCTCTCACCAGAATACCTGACGAAGGTCTTCATACATTTTGGCACCACCTGGGTGAATTGAGTATGACGATTCATGTGCTTCTAACAATATCTTCTTCCTCAGGCCTTCGTGATTGGGTACGCAAATCCTTCCTCTGAATCTTAGCATACCTTGTTGATCTCTAGAGAAATCCGGGGTATGCCCCTCGTGCACCTTCTTGGCATACAATTGCAATGACTTGTCATCTGCCTGAGCGCTGCGAATTTCTTCCTCAAGAGAAGGGAGAACTTCCAATATGTTGGCAAGATGGATGTCGGTGATCACCAAGTTGAGCTGAGTGATTTCTTCTTAAAGCTCAGGAGGCAAGGAATCCATTAGAGCATTAAGGTTGGCCGGTTTGCGGCTGGGGGCATCAGCCACCACATTAGCTTTGCCCGGATGATAATTTATACCGAGGTCGTAGTCCTTAACCAACTCGAGCCATCTTCGCTATCGAAGGTTCAAATCGGGCTGAGTGAATATATACTTGAGACCCTTGTGGTCGGTAAATATCTGACACTTCTTGCCAATCAGATAATGTCTCCAGATCTTCAAAGCGTACAACACCGCGGCCAATTCCAAATCATGAGTGGGACAATTTCCTTTGTGTAGCCGTAGTTTTCAGGATGCATAAGCCACAACCTTGCCATCTTGCATGAGTACACATCCAAGACCTTTTCTGGAGGCATCATAGTAGACATCAAAACTGCGATAGATGTCTAGAAGAGTCAATACAGGTGCTGACGCCAGCCTGACTTTTAGCTTGTTGAAACTCCGTTCGCAGTCCTCGGTCCATTCAAACTTCTTATCCTTCTTTAGGAGCTCGGTCATTGGCTTGGCAATCTTGGAGAATCCTTCAATAAAACGGCGATAATATCCGGCTAGTCCAAGGAAACTCTGAATTTCTGAGACCGTCGTGGGTGCGGACCAATCAAGTACATCTTTCACCTTGCTTGGGTCCACTGATATTCCTTCTACCGAGAGGATATGCCCAAGAAATCCAACTTGCTGGAGCCAAAACTCACATTTGCTGAACTTGGCATAAAGCTGATGATCGCGGAGCCTTTGAAAAACTGCTCAGAGATGGTCCTGGTGTTTGTCTTTACTTTTTGAGTAAATGAGGATGTCATCAATGAACACCACCACAAATTTGTCCAAGAAATCCATAAAAACATTGTTCATCATATGCATGAAGAAGGCTGGGGTGTTGGTGAGTCCGAAGGACATAACGGTATACTCATAAAGACCGTACCGAGTGGTGAACGCGGTCTTGGGAATATCCTCCTTCTTTATTTTGAGCTGATGGTATCCGGTTCTCAAATCAATTTTGGAGAATACTTAGGCCCCACTGAGTTGATCAAACAGATCATCAATCCTTGGCACAGGATACTTGTTTTCATGGTGACGTCATTTAGCTGTCGGTAGTCTACGCACATTCGTAGACTACCATCCTTTTTATCCACGAATATTGCTGGTGAATCCCATGGTGAAGAGCTTGGGCGGTTGTATCCTTTCTGCAGCATCTCATCCAGCTGTTTCTTCAATTCCACCAATTCTGATGAAGGCATCCGATAATATTTCTTGTGTATCGGTGTGGTTCCAGGCACTAAGTCAATTGCAAACTCTAGTTCTCGATAAGGCGGCATGCCTGGTAATTCTTCAGGGAATACATCTAAATATTGACTGACCACTGGAATTAGTTCCACCTCTTCTGACACGGCTGTGAAAATCATATCCTTCTTGGGTATGCGCTTGCGGGCATAAAAACTTGTGGTGCGACCTTCCATATTTTTCATGGTAACCTCTCTGGTCGCACAATTGATGTATACTTGATATTGGGTTAACCAATTCATGCCCAGAATAATATCCAATTTGCTAGAATCGCGGATTATCAGAGATGTTGGAAACTTGACGCCATTGATGTCAATTTCCAAATTGCGGCAGACAAGATTACTTCTAAGCAGGGATCCCGGAGTTTGTATCAGCATGTGTTTTCCGAAAATCGAGCAAGGAAAATTGTTTTGGGCAGCAAAACTCCACGAAATAAAAGAGTGGGAAGCCCCAAAGTCAAATAAAATTACATCGGGTATGTCGTTAACGAGAAACATACCAATGACGACTTCCGGGTCTTCTTGGGTTTCGCCTGCGGAAATATGATAGATCTGCCCTTGGATGGCACTTGGGGCGGAGTACTGCTCCATGTAGTTGACATGCAGATGGAATGGAGCTGGGTGTTTGTTTTTCTTGGGGCATTGCCTGGTGCTACCTCTTGAGCTTGCGTTGTCTTCCCTCAAAGAGGAAAGGGGGATGCAGCACAGTAGCGTAAGTATTTCCCTCAGTTTTTGAGAACCAAGGTATCAATCCAGTAGGAGACCACGCGCGAGTCCCTCGCACCTGCACAAACAAATAAGAACTTCGCAGCCAACACGATAAGGGGTTGCCAATCCCTTTATGATCACTTACGAGAGTGAGATCTGATAGAGATGATAGTTTATATTTTGGTATTTTTGGTTTAATAAAACAGCAAATAAAAGCGGTAAAAGTAAAGTAGATGTAGATTGATATGTTGAGAATAGACCCGGGGGCCATAGTTTTCTCTAGTGGCTTCTCTCATGATAGCGATATTCCACGGCGGGTAACCAAATTACTGTCGAGCAATTGATAGAAAAGCGAATAATTATGAGACTATCTAGGAGAGATCATTGTATATAGGCATCACGTCCGAGACAAGTAGACCGAAATGATTCTGCATCTACTACTATTACTCCACACATCGACTGCTATCCAGCATGCATCTAGTGTATTGAATTCATACGAACAGAGTAACGCTTTAAGCAAGATGACATAATGTAGAGGGATAAACTCAAGCAATATGATGTAAACCCCATCTTTTTTCCTCGATGGCAACAATACAATATGTGCCTTGCTGCCCCTACTGTCACTGGGAAAGGACACCGCAAGATTGAACCCAAAGCCAGGCACTTCTCCCATTGCAAGAACTATAGATCTAGTAGGCCAAACCAAACCAATAATTCGAAGAGACTTGCAAGGATATTATGAGCACACATAAAAAGTTCAGAGAAGAACCAAATATCTTTCATAGATAACCTTGATCATAAACTCACAATTCATCGGATCTCGAAAACACACCGCAAAAAGAGATTACATCGAATAGAGAGAGAGAAGAAGCCATCTATATACTAGCTATGGACCCGAAGGTCAGAGGTAAACTACTCACAACTCATGGTGAGGGCGATGATGATGATGATGAAGGCCTCCGTGGTGGATCCCCCTCCGGTGGAGCTCCGGAACAGGCTCCTAGATGGGATCTCCACGGGAACAGAAGCTACGGCGGTGGAATTAGGGTTTTCTCTCTGTGTATGGAGTTTCTGGGGTACGTGGATATATATAGGAAGAAGGAGGGCACCGGGGGCCACACGATGAAGCCTCGAGGCAGGGGGCGCGTCCTGGGAAGGGGGCGTGCCCCCACCCTCGAGGGCAGCCCCTATTTCCCCTGACTTGGTCCTGAAGTTTCTTGTGCGTGATTTTCTCCAAAAATATCTCTCGCGAAGGTTTCATTCCGTTTGATATTCTTTTTCTGTTAAACCCTGAAATAGGCAAAAAAAACAGCAATCTGGACTGGGCATTTGGGTTAGTAGGTTAGTCCCAAAAATGATATAACAGTGAATGATAAAGCCCATTAAACATCCAAGACTTCATAAATAATAGCATGGAACAATCAAAAATTATAGATACATTGGAGACGTATCAAGCATCCCCAAGCTTAATTCCTGCTCGTCCTCGAGTAGGTAAATGATAAAGAAAGAATTTTTTATGTGGAATGCTAACCAATATAGTTTTTCAATGTAATTCTCTTAATTGTGGCATGAATGTTCAGATCTGAAAGATTCAAGATAAAAGTCTGTATTGACATAAGAAATAACAATACTTCAAGCAATACTAATAAAGCAATCATGTCTTCTCAAAATACTATGGCTAAAGAAAGTTATCCCTACAAAATCATATAGTCTGGCTATGCTCCCTCTTCATCACACAAAATATTCATATCATGCACAACCCCGATTTCAGCCAAGCATTTGTTTTCATACTCTATCTTTTCAAACCTTTCAACTTTCACGCAATACATGAGCGTGAGCCATGGATATAGCACTATGGGTGGAATAGAGGTGGTTGTGGAGAAGACAAAAAGGAGAGAGATAGTCTCACATCGACTAAGCATATCAACGGGCTATGGAGATGCCCATCAATAGATATCAATGTGAGTGAGTAGGGATTGCCATGCAACGGATGCACTAGAGCTAAATATGAATGAAATCTCAACAAAAGAAACTAGTGGGTGTGCATCCAACTTGCTTGCTCACGAAGACCTACGGCATTTGAGGAAGCCCATAGTTGGAATATACAAGCCAAGTTCTATAATGAAAATTCCCACTAGTATATGAAAGTGACTAAGCATGAGACTCTCTACAATGAAGAACATGGTGCTACTTTGAAGCACAAGTGTGGAAAAATATAGTAGCAATTGTCCCTTTTTCTTTCTTTCTTTTTCTTTTTTTTCTTTTTTTCTTCTTTTGGGCCTTTTTTTTCTTTGGCCTTTCCCTTTTTTATTATTTTTTGCGGAGGGGCTTTATAAATTCAGCCTTTCCTCCCATGGTACAATGCTCTAATAATGATGATCATCACACTTTCATTACAACACGAAATTACAACTCGATACTACAACAACAAAGCATGACTCTATACGAATGCCTCCGGCGGTGTACCGGTATGGGCAATGAAACAAGAGTGACATGTATGAAAAGATTATGCATGGTGGCTTTGCCACAAATACGATGTCAACTACATGATCATGCATGGCAATATGACAATATGATGCGTGTCATATAAACGGAATGGTGGAAAGTTGCATGGCAATATATCTCGGAATGGCTATGGAAATGCCATGATAGGTAGGTATTGTGGCTGTTTTGAGGAACAATATGGTGGCTGTTTTGAGGAAGGATATATAGTGGGTTTATGGCGCCGGCGAAAGTTGCGCGGTACAAGAGAGGCTAGCAATGGTGGAAGGGTGAGAGTGCGTATAATCCATGGACTCAACATTAGTCATATGGACTCATATACTTATTGCAATAATCTACGAGTCATCAAAACAAAGAAATCAACGCATACTCCTAGGGTGGAGGTTGGTAGGAGTTAACCATCGCGCGCCCCCAACCTCCACACAAAGGTTGGCACTTTACAAATACCTCATGCTCTAACTTCGTCACATAGCGGTTCACCATACGTGCATGATACGGGAATCACTAACCTTAACACAAGCATTTATCAATTTCATAATAACTTCAGTACCATGACTCTAATATCACTATCCTCGTGTCTCAAAACAATTATCAAGCATCCAACATCTCTTTCTATTCAATGCACTTGGTGTGATTTTTTTTACTACATTGACAATGGATGTTTATCATGTGAAGACTAGTTTCTTTAGCCTAAACACTTTACCATGCTGTTTTAATAGACTCTCAAATACATGTAAGTGAAGCATGAGAGTTCAACAATTTCTACAAAATTTTACCACCACCATGCTCTAAAATATATAAGTGAAGCACTAGAGAAAACACTATTCAACTCAAAAGATATAAGTGAAGCACATAGAGTGTTCTAATAATCTCTAGGCCATATTTAACTCTCTCAAATAGGTGTGTCCAGCAAGGATGATTGTGGCAAACTAACAAGCAAAGACTCAAATTATACACACGCTCCAAGCAAAACACATATCATGTTGCGAATAAAAATATAGCTCCAAGTATAGTTACCGATGGATGAAGACGAAAATGGGGATGCCTTCCCGGGGCATCCCCAAGCTTACACTTTGATTATCTTGAACTTACTTGGGGTGCCATGGGCATCCCCAAGCTTAGGCCTTTGCTACTCCTTGTTCCATAGACCATCCAAGCAATACTCAAAACTTGAAAACTTCACAACACAAAACTTAGACAAAACTTCTCGTGAGCTCCGTTAGTATGAAAAAGCAAACCACTACTCAAAGTTACAGCAATTAATTCATTCTTTGTTTATATTGGTGTTAAAACTACTGTACTCCAAGTTCTCTATAGTTCATATCCTCCAATATTACTCATAGATGCATCGGAATAAGCAAACAACACACGAAAAACAGAATCTGTCAAAGACAGAACAGTGTGTAGTAATCTGCAGGGTTCGCCTACTTCTGGAACTCCAAAAAATTCAAACTAAATTGGTAAATTTGCGAAAATTGTCTACCAATCATCATAAAAAGAATCAACTAAAAAGCACGGTCTAGTAGAATCCCACGACTACTTTAGTGAGCGCTAACGATTCTGTTTTTCGCAGCAAGATCATATCAACTTCACACAAGTCTTACCAAAGGTTCTACTTGGCACAAACACTAAACAAAACATGAAACCACATCTAATCAGAGGCTAGATGCAACAAGCTCTATCGTTTTACGCCCCTAGCTAGGCACGATACAAGATAGATCTAGGTATTGCCATCCTTGGAAGGCAATCCATAACTGGCTCTCATGATAGATTCATATGGTAATTTGGTTTTCTTTCTAGGAAAGTGTTCCATGCCTTTCCTTAATGGAAATTGGAATCTAATATTTCCTTCCTTCATATCAATAATTGCACCAATCGTTCTAAGGAGAGGTCTACCAAGAATAATAGGACATGAAGAATTGCAATGTATATCAAGAACAATGAAATCAACGGGCACATAATTCCTATTGGCAACAATAAGAACATCATTAATTCTTCCCATAGGTTTCTTAATAATGGAATCCGCAAGATGCAAATTTAAAGAACAATCATCAAGCTCATGGAACCCTAGCAAATCGCACAAAGTTTTTTGGGATAGTGGAGACACTTGCACCCAAATCACACAAAGCACAGCATTCATGATCTTTTATTTTTATTTTTATAGTAGGTTCCCATTCATCATAAAGCTTTCTAGGTATAGAAACTTCCAGCTCAAGTTTTTCTTCATAATATTGCATCGAAGCATCAACTATGTGTTTAGTGAAAGCTTTATTTTGACTATAAGCATGCGGAGAATTTAGTACGGATTGCAACTAGGAAATACAATCAATCAAAGAGCAATTATCATAATTGAATCCCTTGAAATCCAAAGTAGTGGGTTCATCACTACGCGAGGTTTTAATCGCTTCACTCCCACTTTTAACAATTTTAGCATCAAGATCTGAAAACTCTGAATCATTGGGACACCTTAAAGCAGAATCATCTCCAACCCTATTCTCATCAAGATTAATACTAGAAAACAAGGATCTAATAGGAGACACATCAATAACTTTTAGATCTTCATCTTTATTTTCATGCTCTTCCGGTTTAGCAACCATCTTATTAATCAAGGTTGACTGTTTATCCGAAATTTGGGCAATTAAGTTCTCAAGATGAGCAAACTGAGATTTCAAGCCATAAATTCCTTAGACATATCATCAAGGAGTTTATTCATATACTCCATAAACTTTTTCTGTTCTTTAAGCTCACTTCTGAAGAAGTCATTATACTCAAATTGTATAGTCATAAAATGTCAAACATTGTTTTCAATCTCCTCCAGCCTCTTGAGGTGAGGGTCAACACTAGTAGGGAGAGCCATAGTGACAAGCAAGCAATCCAACACGCACAAGCGAACAAGAAGCAAGTGAACGATAAACACACGACAGAAGAAGGGCACATAAAACGGCAAGAGTGAAGTAGGGGAGAGGAAAACGAGAGGCAAATAAATGTAATGCGAAGGATAAGGGTTTGTGATAGGTACTTGGTATATGACTTTTGTGTAAGCCTCACCGGAAACAGCGCCAGAAATTCTTCTTGCTACCTCTTGAGCTTGCGTTGTATTCCATCGAAGAGGAAAGGGAGATGCAGCATAGTAGCGTAAGTATTTCCCCTCAGTTTTTGAGAACCAAGGTATCAATCTAGTAGTAGAACAAGCGCGAGTCCCTCGCACCTGCACAAACAAATAAGAGCTTCGCAGCCAACGCGATAAGGGGTTGTCAATCCCTTTACGGTCACTTACGAGAGTGAGATGTGACAGAGATGATACTTTATATTTTTGGTATTTTTGGTTTCATAAAACAGCAAATAAAAGTGGTAAAAGTAAAGTAGATGTAGATTGATATGTTGAGAATAGACCCAGGGGCCATAGTTTTCTCTAGTGGCTTCTCTCATGATAGCGATATTCTACGGCGGGTAAACAAATTACTGTCGAGCAATTGATAGAGAAGCGAATAATTATGAGACTATTTAGGCATGATCATTGTATATAGGCATCACGTCCGAGACAAGTAGACTGAAACGATTCTACATCTACTACTATTACTCCACACATCGATCGCTATCCAGCATGCATCTAGTGTATTGAGTTCATACGAACAGAGTAACGCTTTATGCAAGATGACATGATGTAGAGGGATAAACTCAAGCAATATGATGCAAACCCCATCTTTTTATCCTCGATGGCAACAATACAATACGTGCCTTGCTGCCCCTACTATCTCTGGGAAAGGACACCGCAAGATTGAACCCAAAGCCAAGCACTTCTCCCATTGCAAGAACTATAGATCTAGTAGGCCAAACCAAACCAATAATTCAAAGAGACTTGCAAGGATATTATGAGCACACATAAAAGTTCAGAGAAGAACCTAATATCTTTCATAGATAACCTTGATCATAAACTCACAATTCATCGGATCTCAACAAACACACCGCAAAAAGAGATTACATCAAATAGATCTCCTCGAAGACCGAGGAGAACTTTGTATTGAGATCCAGAGAGAGAGAAGAAGACATCTAGATACTAGCTATGGACCCGAAGGTCTGAGGTAAACTACTCACAACTCATGGTGAGGGCGATGATGATGATGAAGGCCTCCGTGGTGGATCCCCCTCTGGTGCAGCTCCGGAACTGGCTCCAAGATGGCATCTCCACGAGAACAGAAGCTACGGCGATGGAATTAGGGTTTTCGCCCTGCGTATAGAGTTTCTGGGGTACGTGGATATATATAGGAAGAAGGAGGGCACTGGGGGCCACACGATGAAGCCTCGAGGCAGGGGGCTCGCCCTGGAAAGGGGGAACGGCCCCCACCCTCGAGGGCAGCCCCTCTGTCCCCTGACTTGGTCCTGAAGTTTCCTCTGCGTGATTTTCTCCAAAAATATATCTCGCGAAGGTTTCATTCCGTTTGGACTCCGTTTGATATTCTTTTTCTGCAAAACCCTGAAATAGGCAAAAAACAGCAATCTGGACTAGGCCTTTGGGTTAGTAGGTTAGTCCCAAGAATGATATAAAATTGAATGATAAAGCCCATTAAACATCCAAGACTTCATAAATAATAGCATGGAACAATCAAAATTTATAGATACGTTGGAGCCGTATCACCTGGCATAATGTCCGGTTTGCCCATAGCTGAAGCAGGAAATGTTGCGCTGACAATCTTCGTGCACCGGGCTGGCCACAACATTCTTGACTTGAGTGGTGGTCTTGTTGACATTTTGCTGCCAATTGTGTTTGTACTAAACCTGAGTCTGTTGCCAAGTACAAGCATTCTGCATCGGTTGCATATCCTTCTTAGGCTCGAGTTTGTGCTTGTGGTCATTCATGGCTGGCTTGTTGTCGTGGAGGAGCTTGTGTTCCCTTTCTGCGGTGAGGACCTTTTTCACCAGATTTTGGAAGTCCGGAAAATCAAACATGCTGAGAGTGCACCTGAGATGCTGATTCAGTCCTCCAAGAAATCTATCGATCTTCCGTTCTTCTGTTGCCACATCATAGAGAGAATAGCGGGCCAAATGGTTGAATTTATTCAGGTACTCGCTGACTGTCATGCTGCCTTGAGTGAGGGCGAGGAATTCGCACTGCTTGATCTTCATAATCCCAGTGGGAATATGATACTTGCAGAAATGGTCCTTGAATTTAATCCACGTAATTTCCTCATCCGCGGGCTACATGGCCTTAGCATTATCCCACCATATAGCGGCAGCTCCTTCAAGATAATGTGTGGCGAATAGAACCTTGTCTACATCTTCTGTGCTAGCGATTTCTAGTTTCTTCTCAATAGTCCTTAGCCAATCATCTGCGTCCAAGGGATCAATTACTTGGCTGAAGCTGGGAGGCTTGGTCCGCTGAAAATCTGACAGCTTGGAGTGATGACCATTCTGATTTCCATTCTGCCCGACCATAACTTGTACACTTTTCAATATTTCTGGCAGATCGTTGCTCCTTCTTTCTTCAAACATTCGCAGGATTTGCTCAGTGGAAGGCAGATGTGGTGGTGGAGGCGGAGGTGGCTGGTATGGCTCGGGGGAATGTCCTTCCTGCCTTGCGGAGCGACGGACAGGGACATCCTCACAAGCCTGGCTGTTGTTGCCTCCCTTCGCCATCCTATTATTTATTTCCCCAATACATATCAACCGTGATGAGAAAAATCCACAATAGGAGGAAAGCCTTTGACATATCCCGGAAGAAAACAGCGAGAGAAAACCAAGGCGAATAAAAGATTCCAACATAATTGTACATAGACTCAGCATGAAAGTAAACATTACAACGGGTCTACTACCCTCATACATGAAACTAAACATCATGACACATGTGATTACACCCATACATCACCCTCATGACTAGAGTGATACTCTAACGGTCTACTGCTCGGACGATGCTGCTGCAGGCTCCTCTCTTGAGCCAGACCCAGATCCTGAACTGATAGTAGAGACCTCCAGGTTAAGAGAGACGCGGCAGCACTGACTCGAGGGCTCTCCCTCACGGACAGGCGTAGGATGGGATCTAAGCATAGGGGCGGCAGGAGTAGTGAAAAGGGAAGCCCACGCGGCAGGAGCACTACGCAGGATTACCGTCGTAGGGTTAATGGTACCCTGCGAATTCACCGGGGGAACGGAGGCTGAAGGAACGGGAGTAGTGAAGAGGACAGTGGGAAGAGGGTTCCTAGTACGAGCTGCGGCGAGAGCTGTCTGGGTGCGTTCTAGCTCCCGAGCTAACTCGTAGTTCAGGAGATAGCTGGCAGCGATATAACGAGAAAGGTGGCTAGTGGGACGATCGCACGCCGGATTAATCAAAGGAAAGCAGATACGCCCATTCTCGTGCAGAGATGGGTAGTATAAAAGACCTGGGTGGGTGTGCATGTGAACCTCGTTGTAGCACAAGTCTACAAGAGCCTCGAGAGCAGCAAACTGGACTGCCTGAGATGGCGTAGAAGCGAGACCACCCTTAGTGGAACGAGTGTAAGCGTCGGAAGGGAAACTGTGGTGTAGAGTGACTTCAGCATAATACTCATATACTGCATCGGCCAGATGCTCCCGATACTCCCGATACTCTCGATCAGCACCCTTTGGGTAGAGTCGTCGCCACATGTTCTGAAGCAAGTGTGAAGATGTGTACGGAGCTGGCTCAGGATGATACAAGATCGGTACTAGAGCCATCTACATTCATAAACCATGCGGTTAGTAATAACAACAGATAAACACGCATGCAATGCAGCAACCAAATTCAATGTCTACCGGCACTCAGACGAAACTATCTGTCGTTCCACTAACGTACTAACGGCCTGGCGTGTCCTACAATCAGCGCGGCTCTGATACCAAGCATTGTGGCACTTCGGCTCAGAGCAACCGGTTTACCCTGCATTGCCAGCCCAGAGATCAAGTCTTCTGGCAATACACAACAACATGGTACAGAAACAACTGCTTTATTGATGCTAGCGGATTACATAAGTCTGATATTACATCGAGGTACAAGGCCAAGCGGCACACACGGTGCGGATGAACAGTATGTACATTATTTAATGAACATGACGATGGCCTAGATCACACGAACTACGCGGCAGCGGAAGAACGACGAAGTGGAAACTCCATGGCACAAGGACACCGATGTGGACACGACCTAGACGTGGGATGCGCTCCAATGCGAACCGTCTTGCCTAAAAGCTGGCATGACACACCAGGTCAGTACATTTAATGTACTTGAAAGCTCACAACAAACATAAGCACGATGACAGACAATATCTTGACAATTAATCAGGTGAATGCAATGCAAGGAATATTACTACTGCAGGTAAACTGACATGCACTGAGTCACGCAGACTCGCTTACCGAACGGGTTACCTCGTAACCATACGGTGACCATACCTGGGTCATAGTTGAAATCCAACCACTCATGAGCAACCCATGAGTTCAAGCATCATCACAAAGCCAAAGCTAACAACAATTTATTTAGTGTGCAAGAATAATTATAAATGTTGATCCATGGTGTGACTTACTTCAGAGCTATGCCCATAACCGAGGACGCGGCTATCGATGGATTAAATACACTCTGCAAAGGTAGCGCACTTTACCCACACTACGGAACCCATGGCCTCGTACTCCCATTCGGGTGAACCAACGGCATTCCGATGAAACCCTCCTTTTGTCATGGCACTCTCTCGGTCACTCCGACCAAATCCCTCTCAGGGTTAGGTCTTGGGTGGCCCCGTGCCTACCCAAGGCACCAACGGCCACCGTCTTGGCAAAACGGTCCCAAACGGGAACAAGGTACCATAAAAACAAAAACGAGCACACAACGTGATGTCTACTTATCGGGCCAGGGTATGCATGCCCATAACCTTCCCTCGCGGGAGGCACCGGTGAGAGACATGACAAAGGACCGAGTTAAGACCCCCCCTCCCCATAAGGTAAATATGGTCGCACTGAATAAAACCCGATTCAGTGGCACCAAGATGTGGTCAACATCATATTCAAGTTGGAATTAATCAGGTTAAACTTTGATATAAAAAAACTTTATATAAGTAATACCACAAGCTTCCATTGCCATGCGACAATTCGTCATGCAAAGCAATCAACTCATAACTACAGATCAAACTTATCAACATAATTATCTTGCACTATTCAAGATCAAAATCTCTACTGGTTCTACTTCATTTTTATTATCATGCAACATTTTTATTAACTCATTACTTATATGCAAATATTACTTATTAAAAGAACTACCCTTAATTAGCATAGCAATAAAACTAAGGCAAAATTTTATTCTACTAGGCCAAACAAGTCCATGCATTCAACCAGAGACTTAAACAAGCATTTCAAGCATGATAAAGTAACTTAGCACTAACCAAATTTGTTTAACCAATTTTAAATGCAAATAATTATTCATATTCAAGTAGAAATTCATGCATTGAAATAACACCATCCAAATGCTGGTGTGGCTTGCTTTAGTGTAGAGGATGATCACACTCCTCTTGATGTGCTTCAAGACAAGCTTCTCCTTCTGAAAATAATTAAAATCACATAAACTAATATCAAAAACCTATCTGAAAATGCACCGGAAATTCTAGATAGCAAGGAAAAATCCACCTTTTGGTGTGCTGCTAGAGCTTTCTGAAACAAAGACAATGCAAAAAGAATCAAATCATTTGGACTTATGGTTTATAAGTTGTGGTTGGTCAAAGTTTGGGTCAAACTTTGATTAAATTTGAAAAATTCGGAAAATCCCGGGGGGTGACGTCGAAGATGTAAAGTAAGAGTACACCACCACTCGTACCACTTCGGGCGCGAGGGGTGAGGCTGATGTGTCGGTCCCACTCGTCAGGAGAGAGAGCACGGGAAGTGAGATCAGAGCGCGGCGGCGCTCCGCCGGAGCTTACGCCGGCGAGGAGGGGGTTTGGGGTTAGACCAGAGGGGTGGGATTGAAGAGGGGTTCATGACGCACCTGCCCGTAATAGTGGTGTGTCGTGGGATGGCCAGAGTTGCTTACGGTCATGCTCGCAAGCTTCGGTGGCGGACGGGGTTCGCCGGAGATGGAGAAGGCGACGAAAAGCGGCTCTTGGGGCTCAGCAGCGTCCAGGCGGCACCAGAGGACCTCCAATGCCACACCCAAGCAGCAGGTCGAGCTCGAGAGGTACCGGAGCAAGGTGGCCATGCTGTGGAGCTCGCTTGAGTTCTCTGGTCGGGGCCGACGGCCAGAGGCCTGCCCGACCGGACTGCGGCTCTTCTACAAGTTCGTGGAGCTTGGGTGGAGTGGTGTGTGGCTTCGAGGTGAGGAGCTGGGATCTATATATAGCCGGAGCGAGAGCGGGTGCCGTGGCACCACCGGAGTGCTCTGGAGGACCGGCGAACGGTGGCGAAAAGCTCCAGTGCGAGGGGGCAAGGGTTCAGGGTCAAGCGGAGATTGTCCACGCTCACGGACGAGCACAGGGAGCAGGGGGAAGAGGACAAGGGCACGCGCGCACTGTGGCGTTTGGCCGCAATGCGCCCGTGCTCGATGCGGCATTTCCGGCGTCGGCGAGCGCCAGGGAGAGGTCAAGGGTGATGGGTCGGGGCTGTAGGTGCGGCGCAGCAGTCGTCCGCGAGCTCTGGCTCGAGCATGCGCCGAACAGAGGCGTTGGCGCTACCCAGAGCGCGTCGAACGCATGCCAGGCACCGTGTCTTCACGCAGTCACCTCCCTGGTATGGTCAAGACGACCCCCACGTGCAGCCAAACCTTGTCTAGGCTAAAGTCCATCCAGTGTTTGGTCTAGGAGAGTTGAAAACACGCAGCCAGGCTGACCAGGTTTGACACAACTAAGTTGGCAAGTTTCTGACCAGGAACTTGGTCGCCAAGTTTGGCTAGCTTCTAGATGGCCATTGGGGCTGATCTCCTAGGGTTTATGTTTTCTTAGGAGGGTAATTTGGCTCAAGAAAAATCAGGGCCAAAGGATCAAGGAAAAATGCACTTGTTGTACAAAGTGCATTTTTGGACCAGAAAAGAAATGATTTTCTATAGCCAAAATATTACAAAAAGTCATGTAAGATTTTTGCTTGGGAGGGTGTGCCAAGGTCCATAGAATATTTAGAAATTATTTCAGGATTTTTGGAGCAATAAAAATGAGGGTTGCTTTGGAGCACAAGCTGCTGAAAAGGGTTTCAGAGGGGGAAATGAATATTTTTCTTTTATGAAAATATTCATTTGGTTATTTTGGGTATTTACCAAAGAAATAAGGTTGAATGAGGAGTAGATAGGTCACTGATACGTCCATTTTGCATCACGCTGATATGTTGATGTTTATTGCATTAAGGGCTATTATTACACGTTATGTCAAAATACTTATGCCTTTTCTCTCTTATTTTACATGGTTTACAAGAAGAGGGAGAATACAGGCAGCTGGAATTCTGAGCTGGAAAAGAAGCAAACTCTGGAAACCTATTATGCACAACACAAAAAGCCCCAAAACTCCATAGGACATTGTTTCGGAAAATATCAATAATATCTGGCGAAAGAAGATCACCAGGGGGCCACCAACTGTCCACGAGGGTGGGGGTGCCCCCCCCCCCCCTCTCTGGGCGAGCCCCTGCCTCGTGGGCCCCCTGATGCCCCCCGATACCTATCTTCTCCTATGTGAGGTGTTTTGACATGGAAAAAATCATAAGGAGGCTTTCGGGACCAGACGCCGCCGTCTCGAGGCGGAACCTTGGCGGAAACCAATCTAGGGCTCCGGCAGAGCTGTTCTGCCGGGGATACTTCCCTCCGGGAGGGGGAAATCGTCACCGCCATCATCACCAACAACTCTCCTATCTTGGGGAGGGCTATCTTCATCAACATCTTCACCAGCACCATCTCCTCTCAAACCCTATTTCATCTCTTGTATCCAATCTTTGTACCCAAACCTCAGATTAGTACATGTGGGTTGCTAGTAGTATTGATTACTCCTTGTAGTTGATGCTAGTTGGTTTATTTGGTGGCAGATCATATGTTCAGATCCATTATGCATATTAATACCCCTCTGATCATGAACAATATTATCTCTTGTGAGTAGTTACTTTTGTTCCTGAGAACATGGGAGAAATCTTGCTATTAGTAGTCATGTGAATTTGGTATTCGTTCGATATTTTGATGAGATGTATGTTGTCTCTCCTCTAGTGGTGTCATGTGAACGTTGACTACATGACACTTCACCATTATTTGGGCCTAGAGGAAGGCATTGGGAAGTAATAACTAGATGATGGGTTGCTAGAGTTACAGAAGCTTAAACCCTAGTTTATGCGTTGCTTCGTAAGGGGCTGATTTGGATCCACTTGTTTCATGATATGGTTAGGTTTACCTTAATACTTCTTTTGTAGTTGGGGACGCTTGCATTAGAGGTTAATCATAAGTGGGAGGCTTGTCCAAGTAAGGACAGCACCCAAGCACCAGTCCATCCACATACCAAATTATCAAAGTACCGAACGCGAATGAGATGATCGTGATGAAAACTAGCTTGACAATAATTCCCATGTGTCCTCGGGAGCGCTTTCCTTCATATAAGAGTTTGTTCA
The DNA here is from genome assembly GCA_902687465.1 of Secale cereale. Taxonomy (NCBI): domain Eukaryota; kingdom Viridiplantae; phylum Streptophyta; class Magnoliopsida; order Poales; family Poaceae; genus Secale; species Secale cereale. The sequence continues at coordinate 516,141,893 of LR738712.1, forward strand.
GGCTTGTCCTTTGCTACAAAAAGGATTGGGCCACCTTGCTGCACCTTATTTACTTTTACCTTTTGTCACTTGCTACTAATTACCTTATCACAAAACTATTTGTTACCTATAATTTCAGTGCTTGCAAACAATACCTTACTGAAAACTGCCTATCATTTCCTTCTGCTCCTCGTTGGGTTCGACACTCTTACTTATCGAAAGGACTACGATAGATGCCCTATACTTGTGGGTCATCAAGACTCTTTTCTGGCGCCGTTGCCGGGGAGTGAAGCGCCTTTGGTAAGTGGAATTTGGTAAGGAAAAATTTATATAGTGTGCTGAAATTTATTGTCACTTGTTACTATGGCTCATAATCCTTTGAGGGGCTTGTTCGGGGTATCTTCACCCCGACCAGAAGAGCAAAGAGTTTCTCCTCAACCTACTGCACCTACTAAAAATGTTTGCTTTGAAATTCCTTCGGGTATGATAGAGAAACTGCTTGATAATCCTTTTACAGGAGACGGAACACTGCATCCCGATTTACACCTAATCTATGTGGATGAAGTTTGTGGATTATTTAAGCTCGCGGGTATGCCCGAAGATGTTATCAAGAAGAAGGTCTTCCCTTTATCTTTGAAGGGAGATGTATTTACATGGTTTAGGCTATGTGATGATATTGGATCATGGAACATTAATCGTCTGAAGTTGGAATTTCATCAGAAGTTCTACCCTATGCACCAGGTTCATCGTGATCGTAATTATATCTATAATTTTTGGCCTTGTGAAGGAGAAAGCATCGCTCAAGCTTGGGGAGGCTTAAGTCAATGTTATATTAATGCCCCAATCATGAGCTCTCAAGAGAAATGGTCATTCAAAAATTTTATGCTCGGCTTTCTCTTAATAATTGCTCCATGCTCGATACTTCTTGTTCTGGTTCTTTTATGATGAAGACTATTGAATTCAAATGGGATTTATTGGAAAGAATTAAACACAACTCTGAAGATTGGGATCTCGACGAAGGTAAGGAGTCAGGTATGACCCCTAATTTGATTGTGTTAAAGCTTTTATGGATACCGATGTTTTCCGTGAGTTTAGCACTAAATATGGACTCGACTCCGAGATAGTAGCTTCTTTCTGTGAATCATTTGCTACTCATGTTTATCTTCCCAAGGAGAAGTGGTTTAAATACCATCCTCCCATTGAAGTAAAAGTAGTTGAAACTGTTAAAGTTGAAGAAAAGACTATCACTTATAATGTTGATCCTATTGTTCCTACTGCTTATATTGAGAAACCACCTTTCCCTGTTAGGATTAAGGATCATACTAAAGCTTCAACTGTAGTTCGTAAGAGTAATACTAGAACACCTACACCCTCTGAGCAAATTAAAGTTGAACCTAGTGTTGCTATGGTTAAAGATCTCTTGGTAGAAGATTTAGATGGACATGTTATTTACCTCCAAGAGGAATCTGCTAGAATAGCCAAACCCGATGCTAGGAATAAGCATAGACATATTGTAGGCTTGCATGTTATCTCTGTTAAAATAGGAGATCATTGCTATCATGGTTTATGTGATGTGGGTGCTATGAAATTATGCACGATATTGCACCCGTTGAGCTAGAAGGTATAGATGTTACTATTAAGCTTGTTAATAGACACACTATCTCACCAATTGGGATTGTTAGAGATGTTGTATTCTTGTGTGGGAAAGTTAAATACCCTACTGATTTTCTTGTTCTTGGTTCCCCATAAGATGACTTTTGTCCCATTATATTTGGTAGACCCTTCTTCAACACTGTTAATGCTAAGACACACTGCGTGAAAAATATTGTTACTGTTGGTTTGGGGGATATGTCTCATGATTTTAACTTTGCTAAATTTCGTAGACAACCCCTCGATAAAGAATTACCTTGTAAGGATGAAATTATTGGTCCTGCTTCTATTGCTGTGCCTCCTAATGATCCTTTAGAACAATATTTGCTAGATCATGAAAATGACATGCATATGAATGAGAGAAGGGAAATAGATGAAATATTCTTTAATCAGGGACCCGAATTGAAAAAAAAAAACTTGCCTATTGAAATCCAAGGGGGTCCTCCTCCACCCAAGGGTGATCCCGTGTTTGAACTTAAACCTTTGCCTGATAATCTGAAGTATGTTTATCTTGATGAAAATAAGATATATCATGTTATTATTAGTGCTAACCTTTCAGAGCAGGAAGAAGAAAAATTATGGAAAACTCTGAAGAAGCACCGTGCTGCTATTGGATATACTCTCGATGATCTTAAGGGCATTAGTCCCACCTTATGCCAACACAAGATAAAATGGGAAGAAAACGCTAAACCAATTATTGATCATCAACGACAGTTAAATCCTAAGATGAAAGAAGTGGTAAGGAAGGAAATACTAAAGCTTCTAGAGGCAGCTATTATCTATCCAGTTGCTGATAGCCAGTGGGTAAGTCATGTCCATTGTGTCCCTAAGAAGGGAGGTATGACTGTTCCTAATGATAAAGATGAATTGATCCCTCAAAGAATAGTTACAGGTTATAGGATGGTAACTGATTTTCGTAAATTAAATAAAGCTACTAAGAAAGATCGTTACCCCTTGCCTTTTATTGATCAAATGCTAGAAAGGTTATCCAAACATACTCACTTTTGCTTTCTAGATGGTTATTATGGTTTCTCTCAAATACCTGTGTCAAAAGGGGATCAAGAAAATACCACTTTTACTTGTCCTTTCGGTACCTTTGCTTATAGACATATGCCTTTTGGTTTATGTAATGCACCTGCTACCTTCCAAAGTTGCATGATGGCTATATTCTCTTATTTTTGTGAAAAGATTGTTGAGGTTTTCATGGATGACTTCTCCGTTTACGGAACTTCTTTTGATGATTGCTTTAGCAACCTTGATCGAGTTTTCCAGAGATATGAAGACACTAATCTTGTCTTGAATTGGGAGAAGTGCCACTTTATGGTTAATGAAGGCATTGTATTGGGACATAAAATTTCTGAAAGAGGTATTGAAGTTGACAAAGCTAAAGTTGATGCTATTGAAAAGATGTCGTGCCCCAAGGACATCAAAGGTATACGAAGTTTCCTTGGTCATGTCGGGTTTAATAGGAGGTTCATAAAGGACTTCTCCAAAATCTCTAGGCCTCTGACTAATCTCTTACAAAAAGATATTCCTTTTGTCTATGATGATGATTGTCTAGAAGCATTTGAAATACTTAAGAAAGCATTGATCTCTGCACCTTTGTCCAGCCTCCTGACTGGAATTTACCATTTGAGACTATGTGTGATGCTAGCAATTATGTTGTAGGTGCTGTCTTAGGGCAAAGAGTCGTTAAGAAATTGAATGTTATCCAATATGCTAGTAAAACTCTAGATAGTGCCCAGAAAAATTATGCTACTACTGAGAAAGAATTTTTTAGCAGTTGTATTTGCTTGTGATAAGTTTAGACCCTATATTGTTGATTCTAAAGAAACTATTCACACTGATCATGCTGCTATCAAATACCTTATGGAAAAGAAAGATACTAAACCTAGACTTATTAGATGGGTTCTCTTGATGCAAGAATTTAACTTACATATTATTGATAGAAAGGGAGCTGAGAACCCCATTGCAGATAACTTGTCTAGGTTAGAGAATATACTTGATGACCCACAACCTATTGATGATAGCTTTCCTGATGAACAATTAGCTGTCATAAATACTTCTCGTACTTCTCCATGGTATGTTGATTATGCTAATTATATTGTTCCTAAGTTTATACCTCCTAGCTTCACATACCAGCAAAAGAAAAAGTTCTTCTATGATTTGAGACATTGCTTCTGGGATGACCCGCATCTTTATAAAGAAGGAGTAGATGGTATTATTAGACGTTGTGTACCTGAGCATGAACAGGAACAGATCCTACGCAAGTGCCACTCCGAAGATTATGGAGGACACAATGCTGGAGATAGAACTGCACATAAGGTATTGCAATCCGGTTTTTATTGGCCTACCCTCTTCAAGGATGCCCGTAAGTTTGTCTTATCTTGTGATGAATGTCAAAGAATTGGTAATATCAGTAGACGTCAAGAAATGCCTATGAATTATTCACTTGTTATTGAACCATTTGATGTTTGGGGCTTTGATTATATGCGACCGTTTCCTGTCTCTAATGGGTACACACTTATCCTAGTTGTTGTTGATTACGTAACTAAGTGGGTAGAAGCTATTCCAACTAGTAGTGTTGATCACAACACCTCTATTAATATGCTTAAAGAAGTTATTTTCCCGAGGTTTGGAGTCCCTAGATACCTAATGACTGATGGTGGTTCACACTTTATTCATGGTGCTTTTCGTAAAATGCTTGCAAAGTATGATGTTAATCATAGAATTGCATCCCCTTATCACCCACATACTAGTGGTCAATTAGAACTGAGTAATAGAGAGTTGAAATTAATTTTGCAAAAGACAGTTAATAGCTCTAGAAAGAATTGGTCTAAGAAACTTGATGATGCACTATGGGCCTATAGAACTGCATACAAAAATCCTATGGGTATGTGTCTCCATATAAAATGGTTTATGGAAAAGCTTGTCACTTACCTCTTGAGCTAGAACATAAGGCATATTGGGCTATCAAAGAGCTCAATTATGATTTCAAACTTGCCGGTGAGAAGAGGTTATTTGACATAAGCTCTCTTGATGAATGGAGAACCCAGACCTATCAGAATGCCAAGTTGTTTAAAGAAAAAGTTAAAAGATGGCATGACAAAAGGATACAAAAGCGTGAGTTTAACGTAGGTGATTATGTCTTGCTATACAACTCTCGTTTAAGATTTTTTGCAGGAAAACTTCTCTCTAAGTGGGAAGGCCCTTACGTTATCGAGGAGGTCTATCGTTCCGGTGCCGTAAAAATCAACAACTTTGAAGGCACAAATCCAAAGGTGGTGAATGGTCAAAGAATCAAACATTATATCTCAGGTAACCCTATAAATGTTGAAACCAATGTTATTGAAACCGTAACCCCAGAGGAATACATAAGGGACACTTTCCATAGTGATCCAGACTCCGAAAAGGAAGAGGTATGTGATACGGTAAGTAAACCGACTCCAAAAAAGTTCTAAAGGCAATTTTCTCCGTTTTGGAATATTTAGAAAAATAGGAAAATAAGTGGCAGTCTGGAAGAGACACGAGCCGTCCATGAGGGTGGAGGGCGCGCCCCCTTCCCTGGGTGCGCCCCCTGCCTCGTGGGCAGCTCGTGTGCCTCCCGGACTCTCATTTCTTGTATGTTACTCCTTTTGGTCGGTAAAAAATCATTATATATACTCCCGAAGGTTCTGTATCACGCAAAAATCCTCTGTTCTTGTTTCGAGCTATTTTCTGCTAGGGTTTACGAGGCCAGGCACCATGTCGTCTCCCTCCTCCAACAACGAAGGCAATGAGGCTTAGCTAATGAAGATTGATCTGAAGAGGGAAGGACCCGAGGAGATCAACAAGGAGAAGAGGATCAAGAAGGAGGTGGAAGATCAGGCTCCGGCAATAGGAGAAGAAGACACCCCTAAACCTCTTCCCAACCTCTTTACTTCAACTGAGATTGAAGCTTTCAAGATGATTGAGTTAGCTCAAATTCAAAACAAGCATCTCACAAGTGAAAACATTTTGTTGAAGGAGTATATAGTTGTACTCAAGGGTATTATCCGCAAGTTGGAGGATCTCTTGCGCTCGATATATGATGATCCGGCGTCACTTCTTTCAACCCCATCATCACCACCCCCTAAGAAGGAGACATAATCATATGGGTATGGTCACTCCCCTTGGCAACTTCCAAGCTTGGAGGAGTGACCCCGGTATCGTATCACCATCACTCCTATCTTTACCGTTTTTCTTAGTTCGATCCTTTTGGTAGTATCTTGATCTAGTAGAATAAAGTTAGCATGATCTAGTTGTGAGCTTTTGCTTTATGATCTTTACCCTTTGTAATGAGTTCGTGAGCTATATAATAAAGATTAGTGTTGAGTCAAGGGCTTGATTTCCTCACTCTGGTCATGATAGAAAGAAAGAAAAAGGAGAAAACATAAAGAGTATCCAAGAGATCATATTGATCTTATGGGAAGTAATGACTTCACATATAAAGAGTATGATGAATAAAAGTTGTTGGGAGTTGACAAACATAGTTTTGGTCATCGTTGCAATTAATAGGAAGTAACAAAGAAAGAGAGGCTTCACATACAAATATACTATCTTGGACATCTTTTATGATTGTGAGCACTCATTAAAATATGACATGCTAAAGAGTTGATGTTGGAGAAGGAAGACAACATAATGGGTTATGTTTTCTTATATATGAAATAAAGTATATTGCTATGGATCATCCAACATGTTGAGCTTGCGTTTCCCCCTCATGCTAGACAAAACTCCTCGCACCAAGTAGAGATACTACTTGTGCTTCCATACATCCTTAAACCCAGTTTTGCCGTGAGAGTCCACCATACCTACCTATGGATTGAGAAAGATCCTTCCAAGTAAGTTTTCATGTTGCAAACTCGCTAAAATATGTATGATTTATTAGTGTGGAGGAAATAAGCTTTATACAATCTTGTGATATGGAAGTAATAAAAGTGACGGACTGCATAATAAAGGTCCTTATCACAAGTGGCAATATAAAGTGACATTCTTTTGTGCTAAGACTTTGTGCATCCAACCATAAAAACACATGACAACCTCTGCTTCCCTCTGCGAAGGGCCTATCTATTATTCTTGCCTTACAAGTGTCAAGGTGAAATTCACCTTTCCTTTTTACATTTTATCCTTTGGCAAACACACTGTGTTGGAAAGATCCTGACATATATACCCACTTGGATGTAAGTTTTCATGATCTATTACTGTTGACATTACCCCTGAGGTAAAAGGTTGGGAGGCAATACCATAAGCCCCTATCTTTCTCTGTGTCCGATTAAAACTCCATAATCATAAGTATTGTGTTAGTGTGAGCAATTCTGAAAGACTATATGATAGTTGACTATGTAGGTTTACTGAAAAGCTCTTATATTGACTCTTTTTGATGTTACAACAAATTGCAACTGCTTCAATGACCGAGATCTAGTTTGTTGGTTTTCAATGAAGTTTCTGATTCATGCTTGATATTGTGAACGAATTGTTACTTTAGCATAAGAATCATATGAAAATATATATATATATATATATATATATATATATATATATATATATATATATATATATTGCCGTTATGAGAATGATCATGATGCCCTCATGTCTGTATTTTATTTTTATCGACACCTCTATCTTTAAACATGTGGATATATTTTTCGATATCGGCTTTCGCTTGAGGACAAGCAAGGTCTAAGCTTGGGGGAGTTGATACGTCCATTTTGCATCATGCATATATGTTGATATTTATTGCATTATGGGCTTTTATTACACGTTATTTCACAATACTTATGCATTTTCTCTCTTATTTTACAAGGTTTACATGAAGAGGGAGAATACCGGCAGCTGGAATTCTGAGGTGGAAAAGAAGCAAACTCTGGAAACCTATTCTGCACAACTCAAAAAGCCCCGAAACTCCACAAGACACCGTTTCAAACAATATCAAAAATATCTGGTGAAAGAAGATCACCAGGGGGGCACCAGCTGTCCACGATGGTGGGGGCGCCTGATACGTCCAAAACGTATCTATAATTTCTGCTTGCTCCATGCCTCTTTTGTGTGATATTGCTATGATATTTATGCACTTCCATACACTTTTGATCATATTTGGACTAACCTATTAACTCAGTGCACCACAGTGCCAGTTCCTGTTTTCTGCTGTTTTTCTATTTCAGGTTTCCCCCATATTAAAAGTGCCCTAAAAATTCCGGGAAAAATACAGGAAAAATCAGCGTATCGGGAGCTTCCGGAAAAACCAAGGCAGGGCCAGAGGGGAGCCTGGGGGGCCCAGGCGGCCACCCGGCGCGGCCCCACCCCTGGCCGCGCGAGGGGGGTGCCTGGGGCCCCACCTCCGCCTTTGGTGCCCCCCTTTGGCATATATATTGCACGCGTCCCGAAACCCTCGAGGACGGAACCCTTTTTCGCGATCTCATCTCTGTTCCGCCGCCGCCGCGCTTCCAAGATCGGGAGCACCAGGAGAACTCTTCCCGGCACCCTGCCGGAGGGGAGGATCACCATCGGGAGCTTCTCCACCACCATGGACGCTTCCCGGATGAGTTGTGAGTAGTCCCCCTTGGACCATGGGTCCATGACCAGTAGCTATGTGATGTTCTCCTCCCCTCTTTGTTCTTCATCGATTAGACCTCGTGAGCTGCCCTACATGATCGAGGCACATATGTAATCTTTATGCTGTTGCTATGCTGAGTTTGCTGGGATCCGATGGATTATGAGATTATGTTCAGATTGTGTGTGAGTAATATATTTGATTCACCTCTTTTATATTTATGTTCTTGAGTAATTCTTGCATGTTCTCCGTTACTGTTTATTGCTTTGGCCGAGTAGTAGGTAGTAACTCCAAGAGGGAACGTTATGCTTGATTGTGGGTTCATGCCCCTCGATGACTAGTTTGAGTGACAGAAACATGAGTCTAGGGGATGTGATGTTGCCACAAGGGGGAAAACAACGGTGCTTGTACTTGCGGGTGCAAGGATTGTTTACTTTACGCAAAGTTCTTTTAATGAAGTTGTCTGTTGCTTTGAGTTTACACTTTGGGTGGGACTCGCAACTTAATACCAGCGAGATGTTCTGGATAGATATCTCAAGGTGGATGATTAGTAGTAGATGCAGATGGATTTCGGTCTACTTGCCTTGGCGTACCGCCCATGCTTTTGAGCCTCTACCTTTCTTTACAGCATAGTTAGCATTGGTTTGCGCACATAATCCTGTCAATTGCCCAGCTGTAATTTGTTTACCTCGGTTAGCTGTTTTATCGTCTTTTGGGAGAGAGACATCACTTGTGAACATCATGGGACCCCGATCCATATTACCATCACTGATCACACCTGCTATTTACTTCCTGTTCTTATTTCCTAGTTGCAGTCATACCTATCACTATTATCTCTTGCGTTTGATCCTTTGTAAACGACAAGGCCGGAGGGATTGACAACCTCTCTGTACTCGTTGGGAGAAAAGTTATTTGTATCTGTGTGCAGGTCCTGTCAAGCAAAAGTTTCTGGCGCTATTGACACCTTCTTGTCGACCCTCGGAGTCTCACGGGATTCGATCCTTGGTATCTTTGCCAAGGGAAATTTGCCGCTACGCTACATCTCAAACCTTCCACTTGGGGTAACCAACGAGGGGCGAGAAGCCATCAAGCAAGTTTCTGGCGCCGTTGCCGGGGACTCCACTCTTCAAGATAGGGGAGTTGCACGCTATCTTTTATCTTTGCTTTTTAGTCTTGTTAGTTTACCTTTCAGTTTTTGCTTTAGTTTCCTTTACCAAAAATCACAAAAATAAATTATTTGCTAGTAGTCCTTTCTGTTAGTCAAGCATGTTAGGATTCGGTGCTTTGAGGGAATCAGAAGTTCTAGATTTCCATCAAAGGGATGGAGAAAACATGAAGAAGGCATGGGATAGAATTTTTGATGCACATAGGAGAATTATGCCTTGGATACCTATAAAAATTGTGCTTAGAAATTTTTACCATGGTCTTTTTAAATGGTGTAAACACTCTCTTGATATTATAGTTGAAGGAGATTTCCTAGAGTGTGATGAAGCTAGAGCTCTTGAAATTATACATGGTCTATCTAGTTACTTTGTTTATGATCATAGTTTTGATACTGTCATAGATAGATTTGCTACTATTGAGAAGAGAATGGATGCTCTAGACATGATGAAGGTAGAGAAACCCAAACCCAATAAGAGAGATATTTTGGAAATAGACAACGATTGGGAGCCTTTTGTTAGGATTAACATCTCTAATCAAGACTTCCTTGCTTATTGTGATATTGGATCTATGGTTTCTACTATGCCAAAAGTTGTTCATGATTCTTTAAAATTTAACATGGACAGATTATCATCCTATCGTGAACATGCTAATGGAGATATTTCTGAGATCCAGGGAAGAATAAAAGACGTGCCAGTTACCTTCCTTAAAGGGATTGCAATGGTTGATTTCTTCATCATGAAGCCAAACCAAGGAAATATAGTGCTTGGAAGGGACTTCCTCCGAGCCGTAAAAGGCTTCATCGATATAGGTAAGGGACAAATCCGCCTACGCGGGAAGGCAAAAGGTACGTACCCCTTTCCTAGAAGGAACAAGGGTGAACTTGTTGAGGAACCATTTGAAGCAATTTATAGCTCCGATTATTATGATGATTTTTGATTCCTTTTTGCATCATGCCTAGCTTAAAGGCATAAAAGAAAGCGCTTTTGGGAGGCAGCCCACAACGAATAAAATTTTATTTTGCTTTTGTTGTGTCTTGATGTTTGTTACTACAGTAGCATCATCATTGTATCTTTTCTTTTCAGATTTGTGCCAAGTTTAGCCTCTGATTGCAAGAAAGTTCAAAAGTTGTCACGTGCAGTCCAGAAAACAGATTCTGTCCTTGGACAGAAAAATTCATATAAAATCACCAGATCATCTTTTTGATCTGATTTTTTTTGACAACGTGCTCTATACAATTGGCTTTCGGCGTCTGTTCTGAGTTTTTTGATTTGAGTTGCAGAAGTTCCCCGAAAAAATTATTTACTACCTGCTGGTCTGTTTTTCACAGATTCTGTCATGTTTTGCCTTTTCTTCGTTTTGCAAACCTTGAGCTTGCTTTTTCTTTGCAAAAACCTTTTGGCAATCTTGAGAAACAGTAGCTCTTCAAGATTATCTTTATTTCCAGCAAGGAAAAATTATTTTATTATGAGTACTAACCTCGCTAATCAGATTATGATGAGTTATGTATGAAGGGAGTTTTCAAGTGTGCGAGGGAAGATGATAAAAAGATTCAGGAGGGTCAAACGCTCAAGCTTCGGGATGCCCCCGTGCACCCCCAAGAAATATTCAAGAAGACTCAAGCGTCTAAGCTTGGGGATGCCCCCGTGCATCCTGTCGGGGGAAACTGTCCACCACGAGCACCTATGGGACCGGAGCCCCTTGCTTGTGCGGTAAGAGGGCGGAGGGAGCACGAAGAGCAGATCGTAGTGAACACGCGGGTTGTTTTACCCAGGTTCGGGCCGCGATGGACGCGTAAAACCCTACTCCTGCTTAGTTTGTATTGAGTTGGAGAGCTCGGGAGCTTGAAGAACTAGCTACACCGAGCGTATGAGCGGTCGAGGTTCCGAACCCCCTCTACGTTGTGCATGGGCCTCCTTTTATAGTGCAAGGGGTCACCGACAGGTGTCAACGTAGGAGAAAGGGGTAAAAACGTAAAAGAGGTGGTAGTTGTAACAGTGCGGGAATAGTGGAGCTACAGTGCGTGAACAGTGGTCGCTGCCTACTTTGACAGTGGGGGACAAGAGCATTCAATGCCCGTCGCCGTCGACCCCAAAAGCGCCCGCCCTTGCGTCTCCGTTTGCCACGGCGATGGCTTTACCACCGTGGAATGCCACCGTGTCCCCCAGGCTGCACAGCCATCCGCCACGCGTCCCTGGAGTGGCCCCAGGGCGACGCGTGGTTCGATGAGCTGGAGCGTGGGCACACAGCGCGATCCTCCCCGGCAAGTACCTTGCCGGGGTCTTGACCTTGCCGGGCCCGGGAGCTTGCCGGGCTCTAAAGCTTGTCGCTCCCCGGGCCCTGCCGGGGCGCATGTTGCGCCGAGGCATGTCTTCTGTGATGTAATCTTCTAGTCTTCCTGGCAAACTCCTCTTGCCAGGGCCTTGCGTGAGTGAGGTAATCTTGAGCCTGGAACGGCCTTCCCGGCAAGCTTCACTTGCCGGGGTCTCGGTCTTCTGTCTTGTATACTTTGTTTTTGAATGGTTTTATACGGGGCAGGAAGGTCTCCGGCAAGCGCGTGGTAAGCCCTGCCGCGGGGAGCTGCTACTGTCCGTGCACAAGTTGGGGTACTGAGGTACCCCTACCTTAGTACACCGACAGGAGCCCCCGGGCCTGGGCCACACACGGTGCCGAGCGCTGTTGGGCCAGGCCCAAAACAGTGCACGGACACACGCGGCCCACGGCGCGCCGAATCCACTTCCGCATCCGCCGCGTCCCCCCGTAACGGCACGCGTCGATTGCGGCGTCGTGGGATGGGACGTGGCCACGTTCTTTTAATGGAAAGAGCGAAACGCCCCCCACTTCCCCATAAAAACAGAGGAAGCAGGAGCGGTTCCCCTCCTACGCCTTCATTGCATCTTCTTCCATCTCCAGAGATCCCCTCTTGCGCTCCGCCTCCACACCTCCGCCGTCGCCTCCCGCATCTGCGGCGCCGCCGGACTCTTCGTCCCCCTTCCCTCGCCGCCTCCGCCATGGCCCCGAAGACTGAGAAGGCGAAGGCGGAGAAGACCAAGAAGGAGAAATCGGAGCAAGCGGCGAGGCTCGCCGCGTTGCGGGAGCGGAACATCGTCTTCTCGCCGAGGCTCAGCGCGCGCGAGCTCTGGAACAAGTACTACTTGTTCTGGGCCAAGAAGACCAAGGCGCACCCCCGCACCCGAGCCTATCCGGCCGCCGCCAAGGACAACTACCCCGGCGGGTACTTCTTCTTCGCAGTTTTCTTCCACTGCGGCCTCTGTCCCCCTTTTTCCGAGTTTTTTTTGCGATATAATGCACACCTACGGCCTCCATCTTCTTGACTTCACCCCCAACGCCATCCTCACGATGGCGGTTTTCGCACACATGTGCGAAAACTATATTGGGATATACCCAAACGTAGCGCTGTTTAGGCACTTCTTCACCCCTAGAGCAGAGGCCGGTGCCCCCCTCTCCGGAGGAATATCTTGGGTTTTTCGCATGAACAAGAAGGAGTCCTACTTGCCGGGGGAGCTCCGCGGCAAGTGGGAGGAGTGGCGTGCTGACTGGTGTTGGATAGTCGAGGACGAGCCGCAGACCTTCACTGCGCCGCGCACAACACCTATCGTGCGCGGCAGGGACTGGAGCGAGCTGGATTCGGACGACGGCAAGCTCGACGTCGCCCTCATCAGAATTCTTCGTCTCCGGGTAGCAAGGTTGTCTGTCGCAGAAGTAGGCACAGATTTCCTCCGTCACCGCATCGCCCCTCTCCAAGATAGGAAGAGGCCAGCCTGAGAGTACGGCAACGCGGCGGATATAATGAGGCTGCGCCCCGGGCTCAACTTTAACTTCACGTCACTGGAGCTGAAGGGGATGGTCCGGGAACTATTTAAGCATGACCCGGCCCACCCAGAATGGTTCAGAGGTCCCCGGGGAGTGGTGCCTCTCTGCAACAGCACGGCCCGGGATTCCCTTCGCGCGATGATGCCCGCGTGTGACTCGCACGGCATCGACCGCACGTGGATTCCGCCCAAGCCAGACGTCATCTTGAACTTCTTCGACAACCTGGTGGAGGTGGCGAAGAACAAGAACGAGGTCCGGGAGCTGACACGGGACACCACCGACCAGGAGATAGCGTACATAGCATCTCGGGTTGAAGAGGCCGCTGCAGCCGCAGCGGCAGGAGAATTCGGCTTCTCGCCCGAGGAGGCAGAGGCTGCGGAAGCGTCCTGCCAAGCAGAGGAGGCGGAGATCCGCAGGCTGTTGAAGCTTCCTCCCGACGAGCTTGCCGGGGTCCCTTCCCTGAGGCACTCCGGGATCCCCGGAATCCTGACCGAGGCCGCGGCGAGAGGCAACGCCGCCGGAGGAAACAGAGGCGCCGCAGGGAGCGGAGGCGCCGGAGGGAGCGGAGGCGCCGGAGGGAAAACGGCCACAGTGCAGGACGCTGGGCCCAGCAAGCCTGCCGGGGAGGAGGAGGAGGAGGACGCCGGGGCCGACGAAGACTCCGACGGATCCCTGGGGCTCTACGCCGACGACCTTTCTTCATCTTCGGAGACCTCCCCGCCAAGGGCAAGCCCTAGGCGCTCTCCGCTGAAGCGTCTCCGCAAGACGGCGACGGGGACGAGGGCGCAGGCGCCCCGGCAACAACCAGCTCGCCGGGCGGCGCGAGCTACCCGGGGGAGCCAAGCTGCGACGGGGGCGCCCGGCGCACCAACCACGGCGGGGGCGACCCGCACACAGGCCACGGCGGAGGCGACCCGCACGCAGGCCACGGTGGAGGCGCCCCGCACGACAGCGCCAAGCGGAAGAGGGACTTCGGAGAGCGGAGCGGCAGCTCCGCCCGCTCCCCGGGCCTCGGCTACCACAGGGGCTGGGTCTTCGCAGCCCCCAACCCCGGGGACCGCCAAGCGCCCGAGGGAGTCTTCGCCTCCTGCTCCTCGCGCGGACGCGCCTCAGGTGGCGTTTGACTTCTCCGCCTTGAGCGACGACGACGACGAGGAGGAACAGGAGTAAGAACTTGAGATCTTGCATCTTCTTAAATTTCGTATTGATTATTGTAGATTCTGATCTTGCTTCTTGTTTTAACTTCAGGACCTTGGCGGAGCGAGTGGCGAAGAAGGCCAAGGTGCCCGTAGTCGAGGTCGCGGACGACTCGCCCGTCGCGGCGACAGGGGACGTGCCGGAGCCGAGCCTGCCGGACCCGAGCGCTGCTCCGAGGAGCAGCCCCCGGCGCAGCCCCCAGCGTAAGTCTCGGTTCCATACTTCCGCTCGTCGGGCGTGCTTGAAGATTTTGTCTTGTGCTAATATCCTGATGCTTTTGTCTTGTCTTGATTGTCTTGTGCAGAGGTGGAGCCGCAAACTCAGGAGCATCCGGAGGTCGCTCCCGAGGAGCCGCGGGCCCCGCCGTCCCCGCCAAGGCCGAACTCCCCGGCAAGGGAGAGCACCCCGCCAAGGGTGGGTACTCCGCCAAGGGCGAGTACCCCGCCAAGGGCGAGTAGCCCGGCGAGGGCGGCCACTCCGCCAAGGCAGAGCTCCCCGGCAAGGGAGCCCGCCGCTGATGACGTCTGTCAAGGTAAGTTCCGTAACTTGTCTTCTTGGATTCGTCTCTTTTTGGATATTTGCTTGAACTTCTTTTGCTTTTTCTTCTTCTAGATCCTCCTCCCCCCGAGCAGACGGAGACGGAGGTCATCGACATCGAGGAGGAGGGCGCGCAGGGCGGCGGCGGCGACGCCCCTGTCGCTGAGGACACGACGGGAGCCGCCGAGCCGGCTGCGGAGGAGACTGCTCCGGCTGCAGATGCAGCGGCCGGGGAGGGGAACAGCGACCGCACTGCCGGCCCGGAGGCGGCAGGAGCATCAAGTGCTGCACCGGCCGCCAACCCCTCCACCGAAAAGGAGCAGGCGGGCTACTATCTTGAAGCTCCCAACGGTGTCTTCATCCAGGTGCCGTGGGGTTCTTCTTCGCGAGCCCCCGCGGAGGGCGAGGCTTTCGATGGAGAAGTGCTCGCCTCCGCGGGACTGAAGATTGTCGAGGTGCCCGGCGGAAGCGACGGGCCCGAGGAGGAGAAGCTGCTTCACCAGCTCCTGGCCCTTTACCGGGCCAGGCAGGCGAAGCTTGCGTCTCGGGAGGCCCTTGCCGCCAAGGCCGCCGTCGAGATGGAGAAGCGCGCGGCGGAGCTCCGCGCCGCCAATCAGGCTGCCCTCCGCGAGGTGGCGGAGGAGCGCGAGAGGCTCGCCGGGGAGTACCAGGAATGGTTGCTGGAGAAGGCCGAGGCCGAAGAGCAGCAGAGGCTCGTCGGGGAGGAGCTGTCCCGGCGAGAAGGAGAGCTGACCCAGCGGAAGGTCAACCTCGACTCCCACGAGGAAGACCTTGCCGCTCGGGAACAGGCCCTTGGCGGAGAGCTGAAGGAGGCGAAAGCCGCCGCGGCTGCCGCGGAGACCGCCAAGGAAGAGCTTGCCGCCAAGGTCGCGCAACTGGAGGAGTCGTTGAAGGCGAGTGTGGAGAAGGTCGCCGCGCTCAACACAGAGCGCGAGAAGGACGCTCATACCAACTCCGAACTCCAGGTGCGTCTTTCCAAGAAGGGCGACGAGTTGAAGGCCGCCAAGGACTCGATTGAGGATCTTGAGCTGAAAGTTTCCACGCTGAAGGACTCGCTCGACGCCGTCCGGGATCGGGAAACTAAGCTGAAGGAAGAGCTCCGCAAGGAGCGAAGCTTGGTGGAGAGCGCCAACACCGCGGCCGAGAACTTCCGCCGCACCGTCGAGGTGTGGACCGACGACCTGGTGTCTTCTGCATCTAACATCGACCAGGAGCTGTTGGCGCTGAAGCTGGAGCATCTCATCTACTCTCCGGACCCAAACCTCCCTCACAGCGCCAAGCTCAGCCTCTTCTTCAGGGGAATCGCGCCGGCTCTTGCAGATCTTCGGAAGAAGATTCCCGCGCAACTGGCCGAGGAGTCGCGCCAGCTCTGCACGGGAACCTTGGAGCGCGTACTGACGAAGATTGTATACCGCAATCCCGGTATAAACCTCACCAATGTTCTCCGCAGCTTGCCGGCCGACACGAACATGGAGGCGCTGAAGGAGCAGGTCGCCCACATCATCGCCAAAGTGAACAAGATCTCCAGGATCGAGGGCGACCGCGTAGATTAGGCCTCCTTTTTCTTTGTCTCTTTTTGTTGCTGCATAGGGTGTTATGGACTCATTAATCATTGCGACAAGTTATCCTTTGTAAGATATTCATCTTATTTTAATCAATCAGTGCAATGTTATCTTCCTTGTCTTGGTCATCTACTTTGCATGTTTTTCACCCTACGCTCCCGGGGAGCTTGCCGGTAAGGGACCTTTGCCGCGAGCGCTGAGTGCTGGACTCTGAGCAGCCTGCTGGCCAAGGTCTTACCGGCAAGCAACCTTGCCGCAGCTAGTCGCAACGCACTTAGCTTGCTGAGCGAACTCGAAAACGAAGTAAGGGCGCGACACTTGTCGCAGCTCACTTAAATCGTTGAGCGTACTCGGAAACAAGACAAAGGTGCGGCTAGCTATGGGTAGGTTCCTCCGCGCACAGGTTTTCCATACAAAGTGTGATTGTTCAAGGAAGACAATCTTAAAATTAAAAATTTGAACTGATCAAATTCTAATAACTTAGCTTTCGTATATCGCTTGCTTCTCGGTAAGGCTTCTCTTTCTTGAACAGCACTTGGTTCCTCTTCCATCTCCTTCCCCCCGGCAAACTTGTGCGCGAGGAACATTCCTTCTGCTTAAGAGGCAAGGAAAAAGAAGAGGGAAACAAGTATATGGCCTTTCGGCGTGCTAATGCTTACCGGATGTTTATGTTGCGCAAGATGCCAAATAACACATGCAAATAGCAAAGAAAAGCATGCAAAAGGCAAATAGCGCAAAACACAAAGGCTTTACTGATGCACGGGGTCTGCGCCCGGCTTTGTACAAAGGGTTACATGCAACAGCGGAAAAGCTTGTACAAAAGGTGGTTGCCGGAGCGGATCACGGCAACCGCGCCTTATGGGTGAAACTTGCGAAGATGCTCTATGTTCCAGGAGTTGCTCACCGGTAAGCCTTCTTCGGTCTCGAGGCGGACAGCGCCGGGCCTCGTGACTTGTCTCACCCGATAAGGGCCTTCCCACTTCGGCGTCAACTTGTTGGAATTCTTGGCGGACTGAACACGCCGAAGTACAAGGTCGTCTTCCTCGAGACTCCTGGCCTTGACCTTGCGGCTATGGTAGCGGCGCAAGGCTTGCTGGTATCGAGCAGCTCGTACAGCAGCCTGGAGACGTTCCTCCTCGAGGAGCAATGCATCATCTTGCCGTAGTTGCTCTTGCTCGAGCTCATCATAAGCGAGCACTCGAGGAGATCCGTATACGAGTTCCGTGGGGAGAACTGCCTCCGCTCCATAGACTAGAGCAAAGGGTGTCTGTCCGATGGCTCGACTTGGTGTCGTTCTGATTGACCAAAGAGCCGCCGGTAGCTCCTCTATCCAATTTTTTCCGCACTTGCGCAGCCTGTCAAAGGTCCTCGTCTTGAGTCCGCGCAGCACTTCAGCATTTGCCCTCTCCGCTTGACCGTTGCTCCTCGGGTGAGCAACAGAAGCGAAACAGACCTTGGCGCCAAGGTCTTGGACGTACTGCATGAAGGTGCGACTAGTAAATTGTGTACCGTTGTCGGTGATGATCCTGTTAGGGATTCCGAAACGGCAAACAATCAACCTGAAGAACCTGACCGCTGACTGTGCTGTCACCTTTCTCACTGGTTCCACTTCTGGCCACTTTGTGAACTTGTCGATTGCAACGTACAAGTACTCAAAGCCCCCGACGGCTCGGGGGAAGGGGCCGAGGATATCGAGCCCCCAGACCGAGAAGGGCCAGGACAAAGGGATTGTTTGGAGAGCTTGAGCTGGCTGATGGATCTGCTTTGCATGGAACTGGCACGCTTCACACCTGGTTACTAGTGCAGCTGCATCTTGGAGGGCTTCTTGCCAGAAGAACCCTTGCCGGAAAGCTTTCCCGGCAAGCGCCCTTGCGCCAATGTGGTGGCCACATATGCCTCCATGTATTTCTGCCAACAGCTTCTGTCCGTCTTCCCTGGAGATGCACTTCAATCTGACACCATTGAGTCTCCTTCTGTACAGCTCGTTATCCACAAACTGGTACATACTTGACTGCCTGGTTATCTTCTCTATTTCTTCTGGGTCGTCGGGAAGTTCTCCAGTTTGCAGAAAACGGACAATCTGCTATGCCCATGCCGGAGCCCGAGGCTCAACAGCAAGAACTAAAGGCACGAGGGCCGCTGCGGGGACCTCAGCTTCTACGGCGAGAACCTCTGGTTCCGCCGGAGCTGATGATCCCCCGGCAAGCTCGCCGGGGCGAGGCTTGTCGGGAACACTTGCTTCAACTGTACAGATCCGAGGATCTGCAGGAGCGAACTGTTCCTCAGCGTTCTGATCGTTGATCTTGGGGACCTTGGCGGCGGTTTCAGGAAGATCCGCCGGCAAGTAGTCGCCGTAGACCAACTTCCTCTTCTTGGACTGCCCAAGTGATGGTGTAACGGATGGTTGAGTCAGCTTGAGCAAGAAGGTCCCTGGTTCCACAGGTAACTTCATCGAAGCACACTTTGAAAGGCCATCTGCTATTTCATTCTGAGTTCTCGGGACGTGCTCCATTTGCAGCCCTTCAAAGTGCTCCTCAAGCTTCCTCACCTCATCTACATAAGCTTCCATCAAAGGGCTCTGGTAACTCTTGTTAACTTGTCGGACCACCAACTGAGAATCTCCCCGCACAATTAGCTTTCTGATCCCAAGTTCGGCCGCAATCCTGAGGCCGGCAAGCAAGCCTTCATACTCAGCAGTGTTATTTGTCGCTTGCTCCCTGGGAAATGCATCTGGATAACATACTTGAGGTGCTCTCCGGTGGGCGCGATGAGTACCACGCCGGCACCGGCGCCTTGCAGCGAGAAGGCACCATCAAAATACATTACCCATTCACTTGTCGCTTCTTGTACGGGTGCACTTGTTTCTTGGACTTCTTCATCGGGCGTCGGGGTCCACTCAGCTATGAATTCTGCCAAAGCTCTGCTCTGTATGGTTGAAGTACTTTCAAACTTGAGTCCAAAGCTCGACAGCTCCAGTGCCCACTCGACGATCCTGCCTGTTGCTTCTGGATTGTGCAATATCCTCTTCAGCGGAAAGCGAGTGACCACTGTTATCTCATGTGCCTGGAAGTAATGGCGTAGCTTTCTCGAGGCCATAAGGAGGCCGAAAAGCAACTTTTGCACACCAGAGTATCTTGATCTAGCCTCCTGGAGAAGGGAACTTACAAAATACACTGGGCGCTGCACCATCTTCTTCCGCACTTCTTCCTGTTCCTGCGCAGAGTTGTCCTTGTCGGGGCCAGAGCTTGTCGGAGCAGCCCCCTGCTTGTCACTGGATTCGCTTGCCGGTGGTGTAGATTCCTCGTCGGCCTCCCTCTCCGCTACTAACGCAGCACTAACCACCTGGTTGGTTGCCTCTAGGTAGAGCAGCAACTTTTCCTGTGGTCTAGGTGCTACTAGTATTGGAGTGGAGGATAGGTACCGTTTCAAATCTTGCAGCGCTGCCTCCGCTTCCGGAGTCCACTTCATGGGACCTGCCTTCTTCAAGATTTTGAAGAAAGGTAGGGCGCGTTCTGCAGACTTTGAAATGAACCTACTGAGGGCAGCCACACAACCTGCAAGCCTTCTGACATCCTTGACGCGCTTCGGGGCCTCGATCTGCTCGATGGCTTTAATCTTGTCGGGGTTAGCTTCAATCCCCCTCTGTGACACAAAGAACCCGAGAAGCTTGCCGGAAGGGACTCCGAAGACGCACTTCTCGGGGTTCAACTTAAGCTGTATCTTGCGCAGGTTCTGAAATGTCTCTTCCAAATCTTGGACCAGGGTTTCCTTGCTCTTGCTCTTCACCACGATGTCATCCATGTAAGCCTCCACATTTCTGTGGATCTGTGGCTCGAAAGCAGTGTGCACTACCCTTGCAAATGTTGACCCTGCATTCTTCAGTCCAAATGGCATGCGTATGAAGCAATAAGTGCCACATGGAGTGATAAATGCAGTCTTCTCTTCATCTTCTTTGGCCATAAAAATCTGATGGTAGCCTGAATATGCATCAAGAAAAGAGAGTAGCTCACACCCGGCAGTGGAGTCAACGATCTGGTCAATGCGCGGCAAGGGGAATGGATCCTTGGGACATGCTTTATTCACATCGGTGAAGTCTATACACAGTCTCCACTTCCCGTTGGCCTTGCACACGACGACTGGGTTGGCCAACCACGTCGGATGGATCACACCTCTAACTAGGCCTGCTGCTTCTAGCTTCTTGATCTCTTCGTTGATGAATTCTTGGCGCTCCACGGCTTGCTTCCTCACCTTCTGCTTGACGGGCCGCGCATGAGGACAAACAGCAAGCTTGTGCTCAATTACCTTCCTCGGAACACCGGGGATGTCAGATGGTTGCCATGCAAACACATCGACATTCGCCCGCAGGAAGGCAACGAGCGCGCTTTCCTATTTGCTGTCAAGCGTGGCACTGATGGTGAAGGTACCACCAGTGTCGTCCTCCTTGGCGGACACCTTCTTGGTTGCCGGAGGAGCGGCCATCCCCTTCTTACACTTGCCGGTGGAGCTCGATGGAACGTCGTCGACGGCAGCGCAGCACTCCGAAGAGGTGCGATTGCCGGAGTGGGCCCCAGAGCATTTGCCAGACTTGGTCTTCGTCTTCTTCCCCCCGGGAGCTTTAGCGGCAAGTGTGTCCTTCTCTGCCGCAGCTGCTGCATCCCGGTAGATCTTGTCGGCGCAGACAAGCGCATCCTTCTTGTCGCCGTGGACAGTGATGACGCTCATCGGCCCTGGCATCTTGAGTACGTTGTAAGCGTGGTGGGAAGCTGCCATGAACTTGGTGAGGGCGGGACGGCCGAGTATTCCATTATACGGCAATGGAATATCGGCGACGTCGAATGTGATGCGCTCAGTTCTGAAGTTGAGCTCCCCGCCAAAGGTCACCGGCAGAGTTATCTTCCCCTTGGGCTTGCTCCTTCCCGGGTTGATTCCTTGGAAAGAACCGGTCTCTTCGAGCTCGCCATCTGGGATTTGGAGTTTCTTGATCACAGCAGAGGAGATCAAGTTCAGCCCGGCCCCGCCGTCAACCAACATTTTGGTGACCTTGAGGTTGCGGATGGTGGGAGAGACCAGCATCGGCAAGCACCCGACCGCAGTGGTGCGGTCAGGGTGATCCTCAAGATCAAAAATGATGGGCGTGCTGGACCATTTGAGGAGCCTGCGCGACTCCACGGGCGGCTCTGCTGCGTTCACCTCGCGCACCCACTGCTTGAGCTGGCGGTGGGAGGTGTGCAGAGAGGCGCCACCGTCGACGCACAGGACCTCCGTGGCCTTCTGGAACTCCTGCTCGCTGTTATCCTCATCCTCCATGTCTTCGTCGTCGTCTTCTTCATCCTTGTCGCGGCCCCGGGGAGGTCGATCACCTTGCCGCTGCTTGGCCTTGCCGCGGCGTCCTCCCCGGCCGTTGAATGGCCGCTTCTTGCTTGGCTCTCCTCCGCCACCTTGGGCCTTCTCCTTGTCGCGCCTCTCGTACTCAGCCTTCTGCTGCTCGACGAGGTACTCGACGCGTTTGCAGTTGGAGAGGTCGTGGCCCTTGGTGCGGTGGATCTTGCAGTATTGCTTGTCGGAGCCGTCCTGCTTGTCGGCTGCCGCCACAGGGGCAGGCTCCTTGCCGGAGCCGCCAGCCTGTGTTTGCTTGGCGGGGGCCTCCTTGCCGGACTTCTCGACGGCAAGCACTTCCTTCTTGTTCTTCCTTCTGTTGTTCCGCCGCCGGCTCTTCTTTGCCAGGGCGGCGTCGTCGCTGTCGCTTCCTCCTGCGCCAGTATCCTCCCCGGGGAGTCTCCTCCCCTCTTCCGCGCGAGCGCACTTATCAGCCAGAGCATAGAGCTCGCTGACATCCCGTATCTTGGTCATGGCCATTTCTTCACGCATGCGGCGGTTACGCACGTTCTGGTGGAACGCGCTGATAACCGCGGCAGGGTGGACGTCGGGGATGTTGTGCTGCACACGGCTGAAGCGTTGGATGTACTTGCGCAGGGATTCTCCTTCCTTCTGGGCCAGAATGTGGAGATCGCTCTCCGGGCCGTGGGGTTTGTGGCCGCCCGTGAAGGCGCCAACAAACTGATGGCAAAGATCTGCCCAAGAAGAAATGGAGCCTTCCGGCAAGTGCATAAGCCACGAACGAACGTTCGGCTTAAGCACGAGTGGGAAGTAATTTGCCAATATCTTCTCGTCGCGCCCCCCGGCAGCTTGCACAGCGATTGTGTAGATGCTGAGGAATTCCGAGAGGTGCGTCTTGCCGTCGTACTTCTCCGGTACGTCGGGCTTGAAATTCTTCATGCTGGGCCACTGGACGCGCCGCAGCTCACGGGTGAACGCAGGGCAGCCTGCCGCGTACGGCAAGTCGCCTGGTTCACCGGGCGCGCGCGCGTCGACAGCGTTCCCAGCTCTCTGGTCTGATTGTCGCCGAGCTTCTCGGCGGCGCTCGATCGTTGTTCGAGCGTCTTCTTGTCGCCGGTCGTCAAGGACTTGGCGCTGGTCCCGACGAGCCCGCGGATCCGACGACGCCGTGGAGCCGTCGTCGGCGTTGTTCCGGCGGGGCGGCGTCTTCTGCTTCTGCGGCGGGGAGTGCATGGTGGTTGCACCCCCGGCGGTCTTGTCGCCGTCGGCCTTCGTCTTATCGACTTGCCGCGGCCGCGAGGTCGCCGGCTGCTGCGGCGTATCGTTATTGGCGAAGGCGATCAGGCTCTGGATGGTGGCCCTCCAGTCTTCGGCCTTGTCTGCCGCTGGAGGGAAGTCGAGGAGCAGTTGCGCCCTTGCGAGCGCTTCTGCTGGAGTGGAGGGGAGCGGGGGCGAGCGGTGCGAGGAGCGGGATATGCTCGGACTCCTAACAGCGTTAGAAGGAGCAGGGTCCCGTCCCGGCGACCGCGCCTTGCTCGTGCCTGGACGATGGCCCGGAGCGTCCCGCGAACCTCCGGTTTGCCCTTGGCCCAGCAGGCGGATGCCACCTCCTGTGGCATGGCGCTGCTGGGTTGTCGTTTGCTGGGATGGACGCGGCGCGTCCACGGAGACCGAAGCTCGGTCGTCCGTCCTGTCCTTGGATTTGGTGGCGCCGCGAGTGTCTTCGCCGGCGACCACCCTTCCGACGGCGTCTCCCCCGCCCACCGTTGGCTCTGGTGGCGGCGGATGAGACGCAGACGGGCCTGCGACCTCCGAAACCTTCTTCTTCGGGGCCATGGCGCAGTTGCTGATGAGGTTGCTGATGAGACTGGAGAGGTTGATGAAGAATGCGCCCGCGTGAACGCCGGATCAGGTTCGCACAACCTCGACGCCCCCTACCTGGCGCGCCAAAGATGTCGGGGGAAACTGTCCACCACGAGCACCTATGGGACCGGAGCCCCTTGCTTGTGCGGTAAGAGGGCGGAGGGAGCACGAAGAGCAGATCGTAGTGAACACGCGGGCAGTTTTACCCAGGTTCGGGCCGCGATGGACGCGTAAAACCCTACTCCTGCTTAGTTTGTATTGAGTTGGAGAGCTCGGGAGCTTGAAGAACTAGCTACACCGAGCGTATGAGCGGTCGAGGTTCCGAACCCCCTCTACGTTGTGCATGGGCCTCCTTTTATAGTGCAAGGGGTCACCGACAGGTGTCAACGTAGGAGAAAGGGGTAAAAACGTAAAAGAGGTGGTAGTTGTAACAGTGCGGGAATAGTGGAGCTACAGTGCGTGAACAGTGGTCGCTACCTACTTTGACAGTGGGGGACAAGAGCATTCAATGCCCGTCGCCGTCGACCCCAAAAGCGCCCGCCCTTGCGTCTCCGTTTGCCACGGCGATGGCTTTACCACCGTGGAATGCCACCGTGTCCCCCAGGCTGCACAGCCATCCGCCACGCGTCCCTGGAGTGGCCCCAGGGCGACGCGTGGTTCGATGAGCTGGAGCGTGGGCACACAGCGCGATCCTCCCCGGCAAGTACCTTGCCGGGGTCTTGACCTTGCCGGGCCCGGGAGCTTGCCGGGCTCTAAAGCTTGTCGCTCCCCGGGCCCTGCCGGGGCGCATGTTGCGCCGAGGCATGTCTTCTGTGATGTAATCTTCTAGTCTTCCTGGCAAACTCCTCTTGCCAGGGCCTTGCGTGAGTGAGGTAATCTTGAGCCTGGAACGGCCTTCCCGGCAAGCTTCACTTGCCGGGGTCTCGGTCTTCTGTCTTGTATACTTTGTTTTTGAATGGTTTTATACGGGGCAGGAAGGTCTCCGGCAAGCGCGTGGTAAGCCCTGCCGCGGGGAGCTGCTACTGTCCGTGCACAAGTTGGGGTACTGAGGTACCCCTACCTTAGTACACCGACACATCCCCTTCTCCATCAACAATTATCAGTTCGTCTTTCGTTCCACTATATTTTAATCACTTCATGCGTTATGTGCTATGCTTGGAGCGTCTTGCTTTTAGTTTCCTTTTTAATTTTTTTAGCTTTGCTTGCTGTTCATAACGAGTTAGAACCCAGCTTTCCTTGTGTGGGAGAGAAACACACTCCACTTCAACCTAGAACACAACATAGGATTTTCATGCTTATCTTTGATGTGGGTGTTCTTTGTCTTTCCATAGCTACTGTCATGTTTAGCTCTTAGTTTTCATGCTTTTCTTTTTAAAGAGCTTTTGTTTAGTTGGTTGTTGAACTCTCTTGAGTTTTCATGTTTATCTTGTTAAGAGAGTTTGTCTGTTGCACTGAGTTGTGTGTCTTAACTTAAAGTAGGTAAATAAGGTTGCTATTTAATTTTAGTAGTAACTTGCAATAGTTTTGAGGTATTGCCATGAGTAATGTTTGAACTTTTGGTGTCAAGAGCTTTAGCCTATTAGTGATAGATGTCGTATTTTGGGCAATCCGTGTTTATTTTCGAAAACCTACAAAATAGTTGAGAACTTTAGCTACTAAATGGATCACTAATCTTTGGAGGGATCGAATATTAGAGTACACTCACGTATCATGAGTCGAGAATGCGCAAGGATAACCAAATCCCCATACACTCCTCCTCGGGGTACTTGTCTCTTTGAGAACCTCCTAATTAGATTGAGAGTTACCGATAATAAGTGCATGAGTTCTTCGGGCTAATGTGAGTATTCGAAAGTTGACACTTCCACCTATCCATATTTTTCTAGCCTCTTCGGTACCGTGCATTGCCCTTTCTCACCTCGAGAGTTGGCGCATACTTCGCCGATGCATCCAAATCCTTGGCACGATACGCTCTGTCATCATAAGCCTCATTATATCCTTCCTCAAAACAGCCACCATACCTACCTATTAAGGCATTTCCATAGCCTTTCTGAGATACATTGCCATGCAACATCCATCCTCTCATGACTTGATCTGCATGTCATACATGCTTTTTGCTTGATCGATGAGCCGCATGCTAGTTGGGCCTTACCCTAATCATTGCTACATGACGCGCTAGTATCATTGCATATCCTGCTACACTGGCAGAGGCATACATTTGCATACATCATGATAGTTTCATTTTCTTTATGTTGAGTAATTTTGTAAAGTGTGAAAGATCTTTTATACTTCTTGTAATACATAGAGTGTTGCCCCTAAAGTGAGGAAAAGATCCCAAAGAGGACAAAATCAAAAGATCCCAAAGAGGACAAATGAGAGATAAAAAGAAAGAGCCATTGAGGCCACAAAAAAAAGAGAAAAAAAAAGAGAGAAAAAAAAAGAGAAAAAGAAATAAAAAGAGAGAAGGGGGCACACTACTAGTTCTTTTGAGAGATCCACACTCGTACTCCATCTTATACCTTGTACTCCATAGAGATTATCATTTATGCATATAGCTATGTGGGGACCTTTACACTATAGAACTTGGCTTGTATATTCCAATGATAAGCCTCCTCAAAAGAGCTCTAGGTCTTCTTGAGCAAGCAAGTTGGATGCACCCCCACTAGTTCCATTGGAGAGCTTACCTTAGCTCATATGTGCATCCGTTGCATGGCAATCCCTACTCCTCACATCATATCTATCATTTGGCTTTCTCTCACCGATGATTGTCCTCATTGATGTGAGCCCTTCACACCTTTTTTGTCTTCCCCCTCTATCATTTTTCTCTCTTTGCCATCCTAAGTGTCGACTTTCTTGCTTACGCTCATCCATTGCATGAGTGCTCAAAATATCGAAAGGGAGTGGATCATTTTGACTTGTACCTGGCTGACGGTCTGGGGATGAGTCAAGATAAGATTCCAAAGAAGACCAAGTGTGAAACTTTAGTAGATTAAGTTCTCAAAAATATAAAAACTATGTTTTACTCTCTCATATATCCCTATCCCCTTTCTTGCACGCAAACACCATTTGGAGACATTCGAGTCACGGACAGCGAGAGCTCTTGCACCTTTATGTTCTTATGTTACTTGTTACAATGCTAATATAGACTCTTGCTTGTTATGACTTGAATTGAATTACATGCCTTGATTGCTTTACTTAAAAAGTTCTTATATGTTTGATAGCATGTCACCACAGAAATTATGCTTGTTATCATTTACCTACTCGAGGACGAGCAGGAATTAAGCTGGGGATGTTGATACGTCCAAAACGTATCTATAATTTCTGCTTGCTCCATGCCTCTTTTGTGTGATATTGCTATGATATTTGTGCACTTCCATACACTTTTGATCATATTTGGACTAACCTATTAACTCAGTGCACCATAGTGCCAGTTCCTGTTTTCTGCTGTTTTTCTATTTCAGGTTTCCCCCATATTAAAAGTGCCCTAAAAATTCCGGGAAAAATACAGGAAAAATCAGCGTATCGGGAGCTTCCGGAAAAACCAAGGCAGGGCCAGAGGGGAGCCTGGGGGGGCCCAGGCGGCCACCCGGCGCGGCCCCACCCCTGGCCGCGCCAGGGGGGGCGCCTGGGGCCCCACCTCCGCCTCTGGTGCCCCTCTTTGGCATATATATTGCACGCGTCCCGAAACCCTCGAGGACGGAACCCTTTTTCGTGATCTCATCTCTGTTCCGCCGCCGCCGCGCTTCCAAGATCGGGAGCACCAGGAGAACTCTTCCCGGCACCCTGCCGGAGGGGAGGATCACCACCGGGAGCTTCTCCACCACCATGGACGCTTCCGGGATGAGTTGTGAGTAGTCCCCCGTGGACCATGGGTCCATGACCAGTAGCTATGTGATGTTCTCCTCCCCTCTTTGTTCTTCATCGATTAGACCTCGTGAGCTGCCCTACATGATCGAGGCACATATGTAATCTTTATGTTGTTGCTATGCTGAGTTTGCTGGGATCCGATGGATTATGAGATTATGTTCAGATTGTGTGTGAGTAATATATTTGATTCACCTCTTTTATATTTATGTTCTTGAGTAATTCTTGCATGTTCTTGTTACTATTTATTGCTTTGGCCGAGTAGTAGGTAGTAACTCCAAGAGGGAACGTTATGCTTGATTGTGGGTTCATGCCCCTCGATGACTAGTTTGAGTGACAGAAACATGAGTCTAGGGGATGTGCTGTTGCCACAAGGGGGAAAACAACGGTGCTTGTACTTGCGGGTGCAAGGATTGTTTACTTGACGCAAAGGTCTTTTAATGCACTTGTCTGTTGCTTTGAGTTTACACTTTGGGTGGGACTCGCAACTTAATACCAGCGAGATGTTCTGGATAGATATCTCAAGGTGGATGATTAGTAGTAGATGCAGATGGATTTCGGTCTACTTGCCTTGGTGTACCGCCCATGCTTTTGAGCCTCTACCTTTCTCTACAGCATAGTTAGCATTGGTTTGCGCACATAATCCTGTCAATTGCCCAGCTGTAATTTGTTTACCTCGCTTAGCTGTTTTATCGTCTTTTGGGAGAGAGACATCACTAGTGAACATCATGGGACCCCGGTCCATATTACCATCACTGATCACACCCGCTATTTACTTCCTATTCTTATTTCCTAGTTGCAGTCATACCTATCACTATTATCTCTTGCGTTTGATCCTTTGTAAACGACAAGGCCGGAGGGATTGACAACCTCTCTGTACTCATTGGGAGCAAAGTTATTTGTATCTGTGTGCAGGTCCTGTCAAGCAAAAGTTTCTGGCGCTATTGACACCTTCTTGTCGACCCTCGGAGTCTCACGGGATTCGATCCTTGGTATCTTTGCCAAGGGAAATTTGCCGCTACTCTACATCTCAAACCTTCCACTTGGGGTAACCAACGAGGGGCGAGAAGCCATCAGCGCCCCCCCCCCCTCTCTAGGCGCGCCCCCTGCCT
>LR738712.1:516171799-516220928 GCA_902687465.1 Secale cereale
ATGCCTATCTTCTCCTATATGAGGTGTTTTGACCTGGAAAAAATCATAAGGTGGCTTTCGGGACCAGACGCCGCCGTCTCGAGGCGGAACCTTGGTGGAAACCAATCTAGGGCTCCGGCAGAGCTGTTCTGTCGGGGATACTTCCCTCCGGGAGGGGGAAATCGTCTATGCCGTCATCACCAACAACTCTCCCATCTTGGGGAGGGCTATCTTCATCAACATCTTCACCAGCACCATCTCCTCTCAAACCCTAGTTCATCTCTTGTATCCAGTCTTTGTACCCAAACCTCAGATTGGTACCTGTGGGTTGCTAGTAGTGTTGATTACTCCTTGTAGGTGATGCTAGTTGGTTTATTTGGTGGAAGATCATATGTTCAGATCCATTATGCATATTAATACCCCTCTGATCATGAACAATATTATGTCTTGTGAGTAGTTACTTTTGTTCCTGAGGACATGGGAGAAGTCTTGCTATTAGTAGTCATGTGAATTTGGTATTCGTTCGATATTTTGATAAGATGTATGTTGTCTCTCCTCTAGTGGTGTCATGTGAACGTCGACTACATGACACTTCACCATTATTTGGGCCTAGAGGAAGGCATTGGGAAGTAATAAGTAGATGATGGGTTGCTAGAGTGACAGAAGCTTGAACCCTAGTTTATGCGTTGCTTCGTAAGGGGCTAATTTGGATCCACTTGTTTCATGCTATGGTTAGGTTTACCTTAATACTTCTTTTGTAGTTGCGGATGCTTGCATTAGAGGTTAATCATAAGTGGGAGGCCTATTCAAGTAAGGACAGCACCCAAGCACCGGTCCACCCACATACCAAATTATCAAAGTACCGAACGCGAATTAGATGATCGTGATGAAAACTAGCTTGACGATAATTCCCATGTGTCCTCGGGAGCGGTTTCCATCATATAAGAGTTTGTTCAGGCTTGTCCTTTGCTACAAAAAGGATTGGGCCACCTTTCTGCACCTTATTTACTTTTACCTTTTGTCACTTGCTACCAATGACCTTATCACAAAACTATTTGTTACATATAATTTCAGTGCTTGCAGACAATACCTTACCGAAAACTGCCTATCATTTCCTTCTGCTCCTTGTTGGGTTCGACACTCTTACTTATCGAAAGGACTACGATAGATCCCCTACACTTGTGGGTCATCGGTCACTTGGGTGAAAGTCAAGGAGATGCCCAAGTGACAAGTCCAAAAGAAATGATTCCAAAATCCAAAACAAGGCAAGGCAAAAAGGCAAGGCAAGAACCAAGTCCCGAAAATTGAGAGGGCAACAACCAGGCCGTCGCAGAAGGCTGGGCCCATGAAGTGTACCCTGGAAGCAGATGCAACTTTGTAAGAGTTGAAGGCATATTTTTCCTTTGTGCCTACCTTGGTTGCTCCCAAACCACAGGAGCCGTTGCTGCTGTACTTAGCGGCAACCAACCAAGTGGTTAGTGCAGCCTTGGTAGCACAGCGAGAAGTGGATGAGGCAGACAGTACGGAGAGGCCGGCAGAGTCAGAGAAGGTTCAGGACAGCAGTGAGCACGGCAGCAAGAACGACCCCAAGGACGCGGCAGGGAAGAAAGTGGTGCAATGCCCAATGTACTTCGTCAGCTCCCTGTTACAGGAGGCTATATCGAGGTACTATGGCGTGGAAAAGTTGATCTTGGGTCTCATCATGGCCTCAAGGAAACTTCGCCACTACTTCTAAGCCCATGAGATTATGGTTGTCAATTGGTTCCCGCTTCAAAGGATACTCCAAAAACCTGAGGCTACCGATAGAATAGTGGAGTGGGCTTTGGAGTTATCCAGCTTTGGTTTGAAGTTTGAGAGAACATCAACTATTCACAGCAGGGCATTGGCAGAGTTTACTGCAGAATGGACGCCAACCCCTAATGAGGAAATAACAGAGGCAGTTATCCCCGGCAAGGAATCACCCTACGAATGTATTACGTATTTTTATGGTGCTTTTTCCCTACAAGGTGCAAGAGATGGCATGCTTCTCATCGCCCCCTCCGGGAGCACTTGAAGTACGTCATCCAAATGCATTTTGCCCGAGAAGAAGCAACCAACAATACAGCTAAGTATGAAGGGCTCCTTGCCGGGTTAAGGATTGCAGTTGAATTGGGAATTAAGAAACTGACCAGTCGAGGAGATTCACCACTTGTGGTGAGACATGTCAACAAGGATTACCAAAGTCCATTGATGGAGGCATGCGTCGAGGAAGTGAGGATATTAGAGGAGCACTTTGATGTATTGCAAACAAAGCATGTACCCCATGCAGAAAATAGCATAGCTGATCATCTGTTAAAGTGTGTTGTGCAGAAGCTTCCTGTGGAACCAGGAACTTTCGTTCTCCATCTCACTCAACCCTCCGTATCCCCAGCAACAATGGCCCAGAAAAGGATAAAGTTGGACACTGGTAAGCCTCTCCCGGTAGAGCCATCCACTCCCGTCAGAGACCCTGCCGGAAACAACTCCTCAAAGCCTGTCGGACCACCCCCTCCAGCCGGGTCCATGGACCCCCCGAACGAGGCATGTGCTCCCGCACGAGAGGAGGTGCCGCTAGTCCTCGTTGCTGAGCCCCATGATCCAACTTGGGCAAGGCACATTGTCCACTTCCTCCAAACCGGAGATCTTCCCGGCAACCAAGATGAAGCTGAGAAAGTAGCTCGGAGGGCCAGTATGTATCAGTTTGTCGATGACACTCTATACAGAAGGAGGCCCAACGGCGTGAAATTGAAGTGTATCTGCCGGGAAAAAGGAAAGGAACTCCTAGCTAAAATACACAAAGGCATGTGCGGCACCCACATTGGATCAAGGGCATTAGTTGGGAAAGCATTCTAGCAAGGATTCTATTGGCCCACAGCCATCCAAGATGTGGTTGAGCTCGTCACGAAATGTGTAGCCTGCCAGTTCTATTCCAAGAAAACCCACCTGCGTGCCCAAGCTCTTCTAACAATCCCTTTGTCATGGCCATTTTCGGTCTAGGGGCTCGATATCCTCTGCCCTTTGCCCCGAGCTGCCGGGGGCTTTGAATTCTTGTTCGTTGCCATCGACAAGTTTACAAAGTGGACGGAAGTAGCCACCATGAGAAAGGTGACTTCTCAGTCAGCTATCAAGTTCTTGAAAGATCTGGTGTGTCGTTTTGGAGTTCCGGAAAGGATCATTACCGACAACGGCACCCATTTCACGAGCCGCGCCTTCATGCAATATGTCAATGCCCTCGGATGCAAGATCTCATTTGCCTCTGTGGCACACCCCGGAGCAATGGACAAGCTGAGATGGCGAATGCTGAAGTGCTGTGTGGACTCAAGACAACAACTTTCAATACGCTGCAGAAGCATGGCAGGCGGTGGATCGAGGAGTTGCCGGTAGTTCTCTTGTCCCTCAGAATGACAAAAATCTAGCTACCGGGCAGACTCCATTCTCCCTGGTCTATGGGGCAGAAGCAGTTATCCCCACAGAACTCATTTACGGGTCGCCTCGAGTGCTTGCCGACGATGAAGTTACGCAAGTTCAGCACCGGCGTACCGATGCTTTGCTACTCGAGGAGAACCGTCTCCGGGCTGCTACGCGTGCTGCATGCTATCAGCAAGCCCTGCGTCGCTATCATAGCCACGGGGTTCATGCCCGGTGTTTTGAGGAAGGTGACATTGTCCTTAGGCGCGTTCAGTCCGCCAAGGGTACACACAAGTTATCACCCAAGTGGGAAGGCCCTTACCGGGTACTACAAGTAACGAGACCTGGTGCAGTCCGTCTAGAGACCGGAGATGGCATTCAATTGCAAAACTCATGGAATATTGAGCATATCTGTAAGTTCTACTCATAAGGCGCGGCTGTCGGGCCTTGCCCAACAGCCACCCATTCATACATGCCTTGCCCCAACTGCATGTAACCCCTTGTACAAAGCCGGGGCGATGACCCCGTGCAATAGAAAATAATGAAGCACTATAGGGGGGGCCCCACTAGGATTGCATGCATGCATGAGCATTCGAAGATAACTGCATAAACATTTCATGAGCATTTGCATATGCATATAGATAGGATCACATCCTACATTTATTCTCATCTGCATGAAACTGCAGGTTCCTGACGTGAACATGGCTTCGACAAGGGGTTGAGAAGATTGACCGGCACTATGATCCCCGGCAAGCCGAACAGATAAGTTCTACCTCCTGCCCATTAGTGTTCTGTAAGCTATAACTTGTGCATAAGAAAACCTCTCCACTCTTTTTGATACTTAGGAGCTCCCATCCCTAACTCGAACGCTGCTTCGGATGGGATGGTTGTAGTGGCCTTTGGTAAAAGGAGTCAGCAGGGGGCTAGACCCTTTGTCTGTTTCAAGGACAGACAAAAAGGGTGCCGGTAGGATATCTTGCTGGGAAAACTCCTTTAGTTACATTAAAGAGGTATCTCACCTCTGCATGAACATACACATGCACGGGTTCTCGGCAAGGTTCATCTTTTTCATTAACATGCTGATACAAGTACAAGCATTACAGAACACAAACATGGACTCGAGGAGTTACATTATTTGAATTAAAATTGGGCAAGTGCATATAGATTTATGATTGAAAAAATATAAGTGCCCCGTGATCCCCTCTTTTCGTTTCCCCTCCTTCGGGCACTTCTGTGGAAAGAGGAAAAGACGAGAAAAGAAGCACATAAGAAGGAGCCCATCCCGGCCTCGTCAAGGCCTGCCGGACGGGGCCTAACAAGATTGGGAGTGGCGAGGCTGCGAAGGAGGAGTGCAGGAAGCAGCTTGGCGCTCCCCTGGTTGCCACCTTCGGGACCGGCCAGAAGCCCCAGCTTGATCAGCGGCAAGGCCACTCATCGAAGCTCAGCTGGAAGACTACTGGAGGGGAGCCAAAGGCACCAAGAGAACATCCCTCCACGGCCACCACTCAAAGAGGCTGGTGAGGATGGTGCCGGGGAGGGCGGGGAGGAGCGGAAAGACGAGGTGGTAGGTCCCCAGAAGGAGACGAGCGTGTCAGGGTCACCTCACTCCGACCCGACCCCACGCCATCTTCCTTTTCCGTCCTCCCTCGCTTTCTCTTCATCACCATCGTTCCGAGGGAAGGCCAAGACTCCAACCCAGCGCCTTCCTCGGAGAGACGGCGAGCGGCCAAGACGGACAGGGGGCTCGAGGCACCACCCTCCCCACCTTGGCGGGCAGGAAGACGCGCCTCTCGTCGACATCAGCCCCAAGGCTTCCGAGAGGGGCAGTACTGGAACCAAGAGATTTGCCACAGTGAGGACCAGGTTCACTCCCCGAGCGCCAGCACCAGTGTGTGACAACCATAGCCCCAACCAAGAGCTCGGGGGCTGGCCCCAGGCTCTTCTGTTCAACATAACCAGCAGAAGCAGAAGACAGAAGAGGAAGAATGCGAGGATGGGTGACTCCACCTTCCTCCAACCCTCCTTTTATAGGCAGGCCAAGGAGGGGAGCCGCCCCTCAACAGGTGACCATAGTCCTCCTCCTTTAATTCAAGACGACCGGGCCCTCGCCTTGATGCTCTCCCACGCCACACGCCTCCGTTACCTACCCCGCGCAATGCATGCATCATACGTGGCTAAGGATAAGGGCATGGTGGGAAGAGTGAATTGGCAGTTTTACCCCGTGCGTTAAAGTCATTCACGAGCCATTACTAGAGCAGTCCCAGTGCTATTGGCTTTACACGAAGCGAAGAGAAACCAGAAACTGGCATGGATTCAAGGCTAATGAAGATGCAAAGAAGACCTCAAGAGACTAGCTTCTTCAGCAACCCCGCCTGTGCACCCATTAGGCCCTAACCAGACGACACTCGGTAGCGCGTTCGGGGCAGGCCCGAGGGCTTCTGTCGGTGCAACAAACCCCGTGTCTGTTGCCCTGGCTATGCACATGCAGCACTAGCATAAGTCAGAGTGCAAGAGACCAAGAGGTTCAAGGGACCAACAAGCAGATCAGAGGAACCAATACCAAGCCAGAGCAGCAAGATATCGCCAAGAGAAAGGCCTCCCTTGCCGGGTAGGAGAGCCCGGCAAGGGGTGAGGCCACCCCTAGAATAAGACTACCAAGGCGCCCCATCAGAGCCTACCGGGACTCGTGGAGGCTAAACCACCTCATCAACCGCTCCACCACGACTCACGTAGTCGATCAGTGTGGTGTAAAGCTGCAGAGTGACTAAGTGGCAGCCATTAGCCACATGGCAGACTCTCCTTATAGGAAGAACCCACAGACAACACCCGTCCTGCAGAGTGTCAAGCAAGCAGGCGCAGAGCTGGCAAGATAGCCTGGCAAGCCTTGCCGGGCAACCATTTATGTGACATTAAGCAGTGCATTTAATGCACCCTGTCAACCCGTAGAGTTAGGTATGATAGCACTGTTGCTGTCATATCAGTGCGTAATGACTACTTTGCCCTTGTGGGAACCCCTTGATCTATAAAAGGAGGCCCATGGCAACCATAGACAGGGTTAGAAGATTGGATAACTCACACACCCATATGCGCGTAGTCGCTATCGCCCTGAAACAACCCTTGCCGGGCAAGTGTAATATGTTCCACCACCTCATTTCCGCAATCCATCCACCAAAGCAGGAGTAGGGTCTTCCGACATAATGGCGGCCCAAACCTAGGCAAAACTGCCTGTGTGATCTCTGTCGTGTTGCCCCATGCTCGTCTGCTCTTTGTGCAACGCGACGTCCCCCTGCCGAACCAGCAAGGGGCCTCCTGGTCCCATAGGTGGCCATGGTTTCCCGCAACAATAGGCAAGCCACAACATCCACTTGCATGATAGCCATCCAGTAGCGATGGTTTCTACTTGAATATTTAATAAAAGTTTCCCGTTATCTGCCTGCTTGTTTGCTACTACTATCGTTGTTTCAGTTGTGCTCGTGGATTCATGTTCATCTTCATGCTATGTTTCTAGTTATCTTGTACTACTTCCTAGTATAATGTTCACATGTCATGCTTGGTAGTCGTAGTACATGCTAGTAGTAGTAATGTTGCTATGCATGTCCCTTTGCATCTAGTTGGTTGCATGCTTACTTGGTAATATTTTTGTTATGTTCTTGCATGGTATTTATTTATGATGCTAGTAGTCATGCTATGCTCATGAGTAGTGTTATACTTGTGATATTCATGCTCGTCAGTATGCCATGCTCAGTTGGATAAATGCTTCATTGTTGTCATGCTCGATGATTATGTTGCACCTCCGTGCTTATGTTGATATCATGCTCATGCATTGTAGTGCGTCATGTTAATCTATTATGGCTCAGCATATTGCATTCAAGTTTGACTGGACTTAAATGAACTTGAACAATTGTTGGCTCAGTCATGGTGCCACCAAATTGAGCTAACCAGTGCAACCACATTTTCCTTTTATGGGAAGGCCCTAATGCGGTCTATTGTCATGCCTCTCGCCGGTGCCTCCAACGAGGGAAGGTTATGGGTGCGTGCTACCCTAATCATGTAGGAGGACATAAGCCTTGTGTGCCCGTTGTTGTTGTTGTTGTAAGGACCTTTGTCCCCGTATGGGACCGTTTATGTTATGCCACAACGGTGGCCGTTGGATGTCACGGGTTGACATCGGGGCCACCCATGACTTAGCCCAAAGGGGAGTTTGTCGGAGTGGCTGGGAGAGTGTGATGACAACAGATCGGTTTTGTCGGAATGCCGTCGATCCACCCGAATGGGAGTGCGTGGCCATGGATTCCATGGTGTGGGTACAATGTACTAACTTCTGCAGAGTGTGTGTTAAATCTATCGATAGCTGCGTCCGTGAATATGGGCCCAGTTCGTAGTCGGTCACACTATGAGCAAACAGTAATAATAATGTGCTTAACTATAACTCTATTTTTATGATGAGAAAGAGGTTGGTTGTGATCGAGAGAGGATCACGGAGGTATCATGGATACCGAATTTGGTTGATCTTTATGTGATCATGAGAGGATCACCTTGGTATCGAGGATACCAAGTTGATGGCTATTCGTGGTGTTATGCGAGAGTCAAGGGTAAAGGTCAAGATCCTTGTGGTCATGTAATGATTATTACGGTATTGTTAATACCAAGCTCGATTGGATCCTGAGATGATCATGTGATGCCCGTGATGGTAAGCTTGTGCACGTGATGGTTACGAGGTAACTCGAGCGGAGTAAGTTCGTGCATGATAGTGTCATCATGTTGCATGCTAGTATCATCGTGCTCATATGCTCATGTCATGCTAATGTTGTTCTAGTAGTATCATGTTAAGTTGGTGAATACCATGTTGTTCCGTTAGTATCATGCTCATGAATACTTTAACCTGTTAATGCCATGATATTGTTTGTCTTGATTGCCTTTGGTTATTGTGAGCTTGCAAGTACATTCAATGTACTGACCTGGCGTGTACTGCCAGTTTGCATGTCATGCCTGGATTGATTGCTTGTTTGGTGTGGTTCTCATGTTTGCAAGCTTGGATAAACGTTCCAGCCAGAGTCCCTGTGGATTGGAGTCCACAATCGTCGTTCGGTGTTCCGCTGCCAGTACAGGTTCCGCTGCCTCAAGTTGATATGTTGCTTGCATAGAGCAACTGTGGTTAGTGTAGCATCGCCGTGCAAGTGTTATTCATTGTAATATCGGAGACCTTGTACTCGTATTCATGTTGTAATAGAGAGATGGTTTGTTCTATGCTAAGAAGTGTTGTATTCTAGAAGACTTCTCCTTGATCTCTAGGCTAGAATACGGGGCGTTCCGCTTTCTCTCAGCCAGGGTGCCACACTGAAACAGTTCTGTAAACTCAACACAAATAGCACTTTCATGGTATTAATGCTCTGGATTGACTCTCACCATGAGGGACTCTCGATCGGTGGTCTTGGCTTCTTTCATGTACCATTCATGCAATTCATACATTCTCGTTGATAGACTCTTGATCTCCTCAGGCTTGACCAAAGGTTGACTGCGGGCATATTTCCATTTTGATTGCTCCTCGGTAAAAGTTTCCATGGGCTCGATCTCTAGGAGTTGATAAACAGTGACACCGGCCTCTTCAGCCATCCTTCTAATATTGTCTTGTATTACCAGCTGATTGGCGCCGATACTCACATGTATTGGTACAATGAGCGGGGGGATTGATTGCACCGTCTGTTCTCCCAGCCGAGGAACAGTTTTCCTGCCTTTTTTGGTAGCTGCTTGGCTCAAGCACGAGCTTGACTCATTCTTTTGTTGTGCTTGATATGACTTGCTGATTTGGCGCTCATAGTCTGAGGCCCTAGGCTTGGGAGCTGGTGCTTGAGCCATAC
Source organism: Secale cereale (assembly GCA_902687465.1). Lineage (NCBI taxonomy): Eukaryota > Viridiplantae > Streptophyta > Magnoliopsida > Poales > Poaceae > Secale > Secale cereale. Next base: position 516,181,063 of record LR738712.1, read on the forward strand.
GAATAAAGTGTTCAACAACAAGCTCAGGTACTTTCTCTTTTGGCGGCGGTGGCGGTTTCGATACAAAATGGGCCTTCAATTAGGCCCTCACTTCAGCTTCGTTTTCCTCTTCGGTTAGGTCGTAAGGCATCCTCGGAAGAATCTTGAGGCTTGGACCAAATTTGTATTTCTTGCCTCCTGTACTTGTACCGCTAGCCGCCGTAGTTGTGGCGCCTCTCTTCTGTTGTTCCTTAGGCGACGGAGCCCGCTGAGGCGATGGAGACGGCTGACACGGTGCCTGACTTGGAGGAGGAGGAGTGGGCTGACGCGGTGCCAGACTTGGAGGAGGTGGATTGGGGTGACGCATATGCGGACTTGGAGGTGTAGGAGTCTGCTGACGCGGTGGCGGACTTGGAGGAGCAGGAGTCTGCTGAGGTGGTGGCTGACTTGGAGGAGCAGGAGTCTGCTGACGCGGTGGCTGACTTGGAGGAGGAGCCGGCTGACGCGGTGTCGATGGCCTTGGAAAGACAATGCAATACTTTTTCCATAGAATGATATGATATATGGCCTCTCCCAGTGTGCACTCATCGTCACCTCTAGGAATGCCATGCTCTAGCCCCGAATATTGTGCCACCACTTCATCAACCGTGACACGATCATATATAGCCAGCTGGAATCAGATTGCGATGGACGGTTGCTTCAGGGGGATTTGTATAAGCAACGACGTCCGCCACCTTCATGGATATGTTCTTAATTTTAAAGTGTAGCTTACAATTAGTGTTGTCCATGATGTCATCCACAGGGTATCTATCCAGTAGTGCCCCATCGCCCAGTGTAGAACCCACGCTGCTTCTCGGCATGGATTGGACGGTGCCATCCAATGCTGGATCCGCTAGCTGCTGCCGCTGCTGAGACCCCCTTTCCTGGCTAAGTGAGTCAATCTGCTGCTGCTGCCGCTGGAAAGCGAGTTCCATATCCACGTGCTTTGATTCTAGGATGTGAAGGCGGTCTGCTTCCTGCTTCCTCTGCTATTCCTCTAACTTCCTCTTCTTCTCCTCCTACATCTTCTTTCTTGCACGGCTTCTGTAGTCGGTGTTCCAGTCAATAAACCCCTCAAACCACGGAACAATGCCTTTGCCTCGTGTTCTTCCCTGGTGTTTAAGATTTCTGTCACACCCTGCATTTTGTAACATGTCCTTTGCATCAATGAAACATGGAAATTTGGACCAGCAATTTTTTTGGCATCATTTGGCTTTTAATTGGAATTGAGTTTTTCTTCTTGTGTTTTTCTTGTGCTCATTAAAGTCAACTATTACCTCATGTAGAATTCATCTCCATACCCAAAACTTCTGCCCAAATGATCATACCAAGTGTTTATAGCAGTATAGTATTTTCTTATAAAATTAATTTGGCCAAAATGTATTTTTTAAAATTTAGTATTCCAAAAACCCCTGAATTGAGGTTTGCACTGCAAGTGCTTGATTTAGGGTGAGAAAATTATTTCAAAAAGTGTATTTGAGACCTAGTAGTCATAGGACTCCCAGAAACCACAAAAGTATAATTTTAAAAGTTATTTTCCTATTTTATTTAAAAGCTTTTTCTTAAGGCCAGAAATGGTCTTTAATAGGTAAAAATTATTTAAGTATTTCAAAAATATTTGCCAAAATTCAGGGAGACTCATAGGACATATATTGTCCATATATAAGAGTTTCAACACTTGGTCATGTTCAAAATAATGGGCTAATCCCTCTAAAACCCTTTCTGGATATTTCAAGCTTTTGAAATATTTACAAAGGAAATATTCTCCAAAAATTCCAGAGAAATTCTATCATGTCATATGTGACATATTTGATGATCTTGCCAAGGCCCATGCCCTGGGAAGCAAGATAACATCCTCAAAACCCTTCAAAACCATTATGTCCATATTTGAAGTTTGAGCAACTTTACTTTGCCAAACTTGTCCAAATGCTCTCAAACTTGGTGCACATGCTAGAATGGCCTAATGAGGCACCTAGACCAAATGGCACAAGATTTGGAGTAGGGCAACTTGATCAGAATACCCCAAAACCCCTTCTGTTCAAATCCAAATTTGAACAACTTTACATTACCAACTTTTTATCTGGAGCTTCAAACTTTCTGGGCATGATCATAACCCCAAATGATGAAACTACACCAAGTGGTGCATCAAGGGGCGATGATTAGCTTGACTCAAACATGATGAAGCCATTTCTGTTGATTTCTAGGGTTCACCAAAGTTACATTGGCTAGTTTCTTCAAATGAGCCCAAATTTGGTGAAACACCCTATTTCCATATGGCATTCAATCTTGTTAAGTGCCATAGCTAGTGGAGATCATTAGCTTGTCCAAAACTTGATCAAACACCTTCTGCTATTTTACCAAAACCATCATCTTGACCTCTTTTACTATTTACTTTTGCCTCAACATTCTACCACAGCTTCATCTAGTTACATTCTACCTCCAGTAACTTCCCCATGTCCACAGCTCCATGATTGAGGGGTGAAAACCCTAAGTTACCTTGCTGGAGAGCCAAATTCCATCCATTTACCAGCTTCACTCTTCCCTCATTGATCATCCAGAGCATCCAAGGCCTCAGCTGGGTTGTTTACCTCTTGCTGGACCCCCCAGACACGGCGGACACGCCCAGAGGGCCAATGGCATGCCATGGCATGCGATAAGCTCGCTCCAGAGCGTGCTACAGTGCGCACCCGCACTGTAGCTTCGCCCAATCGCTTGCCCGGACCACCTCGTGCTCCTCCCTCGCGCCTACCGATGCGCCTCGACGTCTGCGACCCTCCCTGGCGCTGCCCCCCTCCTCCCTCTCCCTCCAGTGGCCGCCCTCGCACGCGCGCTGGCCGCCCGCGAGCTCCAACCTCTGGCCTCGCACGCGCGCGCCCTCTGGAGCATCCCCCGCTCCCCCTCTTCCTTCCCTCTGCCCTGGATTACGTCCAGCAACACCCCAGACTCAATCCCATCGCCTCCCGTGCACTGTGGCGTCGAGCAGGAGCTCGCCGGCGCACAGGTCCACGGGACCTCGCCGCTCCCCTATAAATAGGGCCCCCGAGCCCCTCCTCTCTTCACCAACAGCCTCCCCACACTTCTAGTAGCACTCCAGCGCCATCCATTCGCCCTCAGTGAGCCTCAGTGCTCGGGATCGACCGGAGCTCCGCCACGTCGGGCGACCGGAGATCTCGCAGTACAGCCCCTCTCAGCCCCAGCCCTTGCTCGATCTGGAACCGCCGTACCCCACTGACTCGTTCCCCTCCTCCTCCCACTCCTATTGCAGCCCGGAGCGAGCCGACCAGGATCTTCCCGACGCTCCTCCGCCGCGTGTCCTCGCCGCCGGCGAACCAGGCCTCCCCGGCGGGCCGCACCACCACCACTGGAACGGAGACTCGCTGCTGAGCTCGTTCCTACCCTCAGCTTGCCCCGCCGTGCCCGGAATTGCCGCCGGTGAGCTCGCTGTCGCTCTGGCCGTGAGGTTGAAGATGACAGGCGGGCCCCGCCTGTCATCCTCACCGCTCTCTCTCTCTCTCCCCTCGCATCCACTCACCGTCAGGCCCCGCCCGTCAGGTTTGAAAACCCTGACGCGCGCGCGCTGGCGCCCGAGCGGTGGGCTATTAGCCCTGGGCCGTGCACTGTGGCCGTTCTGGCCCAGTGGCACAGGACCTTTTCCCTTTTTCTTTTCTGTGATTATTTCAAACAATTTCACAAAGATAAATATTTGTCCAAATGAATTAATTCCAACTCCTAAAATCTTGTAGAATTCCAACCTATTTAATGGTGTCACTTTCACACATATCCATGAACCCTTTTTGTTCTGTTTTAATTCAAATTCATATTTGAACATTAAAAATTATGTTCAAATATTCATGGACCCCATTCCGCAACTCCAAAACTCCAACTAAGAATTTTTGCCATCTTAGTTTTCCCTCTAGTATTTAACAAAAATAAGTTGACATTTTTCTGAGCACTTTGATTTTTTTGTTTTTATTGTGGTCTTATTTTCCCGTTGTTATTTGGCGACGTTTAGATACCGTATTTGACGAGGTTGCTGAGGAAGAAGGTGGAGAAGGATTTGAAGACTTTGAAGACCAAGCCAATCCAGGCAAGCAGCCCTTTGACCATGATACACTTGTGTTCTTCGGAACCCGTTTATTTCCGAATGCATGATGATAAGAGTTACGGTGGTGACCTAGTTAAGAACCACCACATGATGCATGCTTTACTCATGATCTTGATATGTGCTAGATGTCATGCAAATGGTTAGTAGTGATGCTTAGTGATGCATGTGTGTCATGAAACCTTCGTGGTTGAAATCTTTTCATAAACCCCATCGGGTGCCCCTAATGCCCGAGGGTGATATTGAGTTAGGTCATCACTTGAGGAAGAAGTGATGTGCCGGTAAAGATCTTGTGCATGGGTGAAATGATGGATTAGATTTATGTGTGACTACCGTCCCAACCAAACATGTGCAACCACTCTACCCCTTATGGGACGGGGCTTTATTGATTACTTAGGCCGATACTAGCATGGTGCCCGCATTACTAGTGACGGGAAGACTTGAGGTCTTTCCCGGGACGGGGTCGTGCTTGGATAGACGACCATGACTGTTTTTACAGGGCACCGGACACACCGTTGGTCCCTTCGGGTACGCGTGACATTGAAAGTAGGGCAAGTCCCATGATCTATTGTTTGTACCCGAGGGCCGTGTACCAACGAGTGGACTCTATGTTAGTGTTGTCTAAGGAAAGATAATGACCGGGTGCTTCCCCCGAGTACTTGAGGTACTGCGGGATCGTGGGTGACACGAAAGCTTCCCGGATCTTGTGGGTAAAGTGCTCAACCTCTGCAGAGTGTAAAACTATTCGAATAGTCGTGTCCACGGTCATGGACAGTTGGGTGGTGCTACTTAAACTATGTCCAGAGTTTTACTTCATCGGTGAAAGTATGTGTGTGTGATGAGTCAAGGTGGTGACTTGACTCGTTGAGTTGAATCATATACATGTTGATATCGGTAACCTGTCTTCGAGGTTACGAGAGTTTATTGATGCATACACTTGATGGTAGAATATTCATTCTAGCTCATAGCTAGATTGCTCATTGTTGTTCAATTGTATTGTTACTTTGAACCAAATCATGGGTTGCTTGCGAGTACATTCAAAGTACTCATTGGCTTGCCACTGGTTATTTAATTGGCCAGGCATGGAGGAACATGTATATGAAGAAGAGTTTTATGGAGACGAACATGCGAACTAGGACGCTATCCCAGTCAGAATGCCTGTAGGGTTAAGGTAGATGGCATGGGTTCTACTTATCATCGAAGACTTCCGCTATTTGAGTTATTTGCTATTCAGCCCGTGAGGCTTTATCTATGTAAGACTTGGCCATAATGGTCATAATTTGTGTAAGACGGTATGTATGGATGTAAGACTCTTGTTATTCAGCTTCTGTGTGTTCAGTGAGCATTGATCTCTGGGATCACTGTACACGTGCATTCGGTGATCTCGACTTCTAAGTCGGGGTCCCCACAGAGCTGGTATCAGAGCCATCCTGACTGTAGGAAGCCTTAGTTAGCATGGGCGTTAGTTAGATGAGACCCCTTTTCAAAAACCTTCTGAACCTCTCTTCTTTTCTAAACCTTACCAACCTGAGATTTCATCAGCTTATTAACCTCTCCTATTCAACCTTTGTAGATGGCCGCTGTACCTGAAGAGCACCTAACCACTGGGTTTCCCTTGCTTCTCGAGGATAGCCTCCAGGAGTGTCAGTTCTACCGAGCGCCCATCCTCACCTACCTTGAGCATTGGGTTAGCGACACTGAGGTGGAGTACCATGTGGAAGTGATCGTGAAGGCAAACGATCCTCCCACAAGTTGGTTCTTTGAGGGACCCCAGATGGCAACACTACCTCTCGCTGTCGAGGCTGCTGCACTCAAGGCACTAACCCGTCTCCACGAGATTCTTCCAGAGATGGCAGCCAAGATGACAACCCGCTTCTTGCCTTACCGGAAGGAAGGTGAAGATGAAAGCAGCGCTCTAGCCCCTCCACTAAAGGAAGGACTCCCGCTTCGATTCCAGACCTACTTCAGTCTATGTGCCGACAGCTTGGCACAAGACTTGGCCTCGGAATCAATGAAGCTCCGAGAAGAACTTCACAAGACCAAGGCACTTCTTCGTCGAGCTCAAGAGAAGACAAATAGGATCAAGAAAGAAGGAGTGCCTGCTGGACAGTCCGCTATCGCATACCGAGGCGGAAGGCCCTCCGGAGATGTATCTTCCAAGAATGAAGAACCACCTCGGCGACGCCGGATGACGGCAAGGGAATATCGCAAGCTTTTCCCTGCACCACCGACAAAGAACCGTTGTATCCAACTCCTCCACTCCCCCACACCCTCAGGTGACAAGGGGGCCCAGATAGATGAAGACAAGGAGGAAGACCCAGAAGAGCCAGAATACGCGACCGAGCATTCCGCCGCTTAGGCATTATTCGCTACTCGGATATGCCAGTTCGTGACCTCTACGGTAGGATAGGTCGTGTAACCCCTATACGCAGTCGAGTCCTTGTATGGTTCATATGAAACCATCTAGTGTTTGCTTTTGTTGTGTTGGATGTATGTCGTATTCTTCCTTCGGGAATGTGTAAACGACTGCATCACCCGTTTGGATTTTAATGAATATGTTTGGCCCTTTCGGCCCTTGCATGTTTTGATTAGTGTCACACCCACCCCCTTACTAGGCACCCATCTATCTTGCTTTCCCTCTTCCAAGTCATGAGACCTTTTACCGCTCCAACAGGATGCCTGTTGTAACTCGTACTGGTACCTCTACCCAGCAGCCTGAAGCCGGAGCATCCGCTCAGTCAAAGGCAGGCCACGACCAAACCAACGACCAAGCTCCACCACCACCTCCTCCGAACATGGACATGGCTCAGCTTCTCCAAGCTTTCCGGGAGGAACGCCAAGCCAACACTGCAGCCCTTCAGTTGATTGCTCAAGCTGTCACCAACAACCGCCAGCCGGCGGGGAATGGCAATGGACGTTCCACGTTGGCAGAGTTCAAGAAGCATGCACCGCCAACTTTCATCGAGACTGCAGAACCCCTAGATGCAGACGACTGGGTCCGCACCGTTGAGGACTTGCTGGAACTAGTCGGATGCACCAAAGACCGCGAGAAGGTGGCTTATGCAGCCCACTGCCTCGGGGGGGACTGCTAGAGCTTGGTGGGATGGATTCAAGGTCATGCATGCTGGACAGGTCATCACCTGGGACAACTTCAAGGCAGAATTCCGCAAGGCCCACATTCCTTCTGGAATCATGGCTATCAAAAAGCGTGAATTCCGAGCTCTAAAGCAAGGAAGTGGCACTGTCAAGGAGTACATGCAGAAGTTCAGTGTTCTGTCAAGGTATGCCCCTGAAGATGTCAACACTGATGCTGCAAAAAAGGAGCGCTTCATGGAAGGCCTTAATCAGACTCTGCAGTACTCGCTCGTCGTGTGCGACTGCCCGACCTTCCCTGACCTGGTGAACAAAGCACTCATGCTTGAAGACAAGCGGCGTGCTTTGGAAGACACTCGCAAGCGCAAGATGGTCAGCAAGGGAAGTTCCAGCAACCAGAAGCCTCGCCCGTGGCAGTCAGCCCCGGCCAAGCCAACCTATCAGCAACCAAGAGCCCCTGCACCTCGCACCAACTTTCAGCCTCAGCAGTATGCCAACCCAAGGCTAGCTTTCAACCCCAATAACAGTGGTGGCAACAAGATCAACAATCCAAACCAAGTCACTTGCTTTGGATGTGGTCAGTCAGGACACATCTCAAGGGTGTGCCCCAACAAGAAGCCTGATGCCCCGCGCCCCAATGCGCAGAACCCAGGACAAGGCCGCAGGATGCCCCCAAGGAACCCAGCTCCTCGCAACCCACCTAACCATGGGAAGGGGCGTGTGAATCACGTCACTGCTGAAGAAGCCCAGGAAGACCCGGACGTCGTGCTGGGTACGTTCCTTGTCAACTCAGCACCTGCAACTGTCTTGTTTGATTCTGGAGCAACGCATTCATTTGTCACTCAAAGATTTGCATTAAAAAGTGGCATGACCCCTACACCCCTGAATAACCCCATGGTGGTACAAATCCTCGGAGCAGAGATGAGAGCCAAGATAGGCTGTAAGGGAGTCAGTATTACCATTAACGGTGTAGATTTTCTAGCAGACCTCATCGTCCTGAGATCACAAGGCTTGGATGTGATCCTAGGCATGAATTGGCTCAGCAAGCACCAAGGCTTGTTAGACTGTGCCAATCGAACTGTCACTGTGACCAATTACCAAGGAGTCGAAGTTAAGTTTGCTTCCAACTCCTCTTCCGCTCAAGCCGCTCAAGTCAACTGTCTGTCTGAAGTTGGGCTAGAGCAAGTACCGGTGGTATGCGAGTATCCTGATGTCTTTCCGTATGAGCTACCGGGAATGCCTCCTGACCGTGACATTGAGTTCATCATCGAGCTCGTGCCCGGGGCAGGACCCATCTATAAGAAGCCTTATAGGATGGGGACGGAAGAATTAGCTGAGTTGAAGAAGCAACTGGAAGAGCAGCTGAGGAAGGGATTTATCCGCCCAAGTGCCTCCCCTTGGGGATCACCTGTTCTGTTTGTAGCAAAGAGGGACGGTACCATCCGCCTATGCATCGACTATCGTTCCCTCAATGAAGTTACAATCAAGAACAAATATCCACTTCCCAAGATTAAAGATCTGTTTGATCAGCTCAGCAGATCCAAGGTGCTCTCCAAGATCGACCTCAGATCTGGGTAATACCAACTGAAGATCAGACCCCAAGATATTCCGAAGACGGCATTCGTAACCAGATATGGCATGTACGAGTGCACGGTCATGTCTTTTGGGTTAACCAATGCCCCAGCTTATTTCATGTATCTCATGAATAAAGTCTTCATGGAATATTTGGACAAGTTTGTTGTTGTCTTCATCGATGACATTCTTGTCTTCTCGAAGACGGAGGAAGAGCACGAGCAACATTTGAGGATGGTCCTAGACAAGCTTCGGGAGCACCAACTATATGCCAAATTCAGCAAGTGTGAGTTCTGGCTGCATAAAGTTGGATTCTTAGGCCATGTCTTGACCGAAAAAGGATTATCAGTTGATCCCGCGAAGATCGAAGCTGTGACCCAATGGCAATCTCCAACGACCGTTAAGGAAGTCAGAAGCTTCCTCGGACTTGCGGGCTATTACCGCAAATTCGTGGAAGGATTCTCTAGCATTGCCCGGCCGATGACTCAGCTCCTCAAGAAGGACAAGAAGTTCGAGTGGACGCCAAAATGCGAAGAGAGCTTCCAAGAGCTCAAGAAGAGGTTGACCACCGCTCCAGTTCTGGGAACACCTGATATTCACAAGGAGTTCGTGATATATTGTGATGCCTCTCGAACCGGATTGGGAAGCATTCTGATGCAAGAAGGCGAGTCATAGCATACCTCTCCAGGCAGCTATGACCTCATGAGGAGAACTACGCTACTCACGATCTTGAGTTAGCAGCAGTAGTTCATGCCTTGAAGACATGGCGGCATTACCTCCTAGGGAAACGGTGTGAGATATACACAGACCACAAAAGTCCGAGGTACATTTTCACCCAAAAGGAATTGAACATGAGGCAGCGAAGATGGTTGGAATTCATCAAAGATTATGACCTCAGTGTTCAATATCACCCCGGGAAGGCTAACGTGGTGGCCAATGCCTTAAGCAGGAAGGCTTGCTCCTTGAATGCCATTATTCAAGAGAGGTAGCCAGCCTTGTTTAAGGAACTCGAACAATTCAGTTTGGAATTGGTCACCCCTGTATTTCTGGATCATTTGGAAGTCAAACCAACCCTGATGGACGAAGTCAAGAAGGCGCAAGGCGGACATGCAAGCATTGAAGGCATCAAGAAGAAGAAGAAGCTAGGCAAGGCCCCAGGATTCTCCGAAGACGAGCACGGGATTGTTTGGTACAAAGGCCGCATCTGCGTACCAAACAAGATGGAGTTGAAGAACCTGATCCTGCAAGAAGCCCACGACACTCCGTATTCCATCCACCCTAGAGGAACCAAGATGTACCAAGACTTGAGGAAAGATTCTGGTGGCACGGGATGAAAAGAGAGATTGCAACCTATGTTGCAAAGTGTGATGTGTGCCAAAGGGTCAAGGCTGAGTATCAGCGACCCGCTGGATTGCTTCAACCACTCAAGGTTCCTGAGTGGAAGTGGGATAAAGTCGGAATGGACTTCATCACTGGATTACCAAGGTCGAATAGAGGACATGACTCCATCTGGGTCATAGTCGACCATTTGACCAAGGTGGCCCATTTCATTCCTGTCAAGACTACTTAGGATGGCAACCGGCTGGCAGCTCTCTACATCGACAGAATCGTGAGCCTTCACGGCGTTCCCAAGGAGATTGTGTTAGATCGAGGAACCCAGTTCACCTCAAGGTTCTGGAAGAAGTTCCAAGAAGCCTTGGGAACCAAGTTATCTTTCAGCACGGCTTTTCACCCACAGACCGGAGGTCAGACGGAACGAGTAAATCAGATTCTCGAAGACATGCTCCGAGCCTGTGTCTTGGCATATGGAGCCAAGTGGGAAGATTGTCTCCCTTTTGCCGAGTTCTCCTATAACAACAGTTATCAGTCGAGCCTTCAGATGGCACCATTTGAGGTGTTGTACGGACGCAGATGTCGCACACCCCTCAACTGGTCAGAGACTGGAGAAGGGCTAGTCTTTGGACCGGATATTCTCCGCGAAGCAGAAGAGCAAGTCCAACTAGTCAGAGAACGTTTGAAGGCAGCCAAGTCAAGGCAGAAGAGTTATGCTGACACTCACCGTCGGGACATGAGTTTCCATGTCAGGGATCATGTGTACCTACGAGTAACTCCTTTGAAGGGAACCAAGCGTTTCCACGTCAAGGGGAAGCTCGCCCCAAGGTTCATTGGACCCTTTGAGATCACTGCACGACGAGGAGAAGTGGCTTACCAGTTGGAACTACCACCTGAGCTATCCGATGTGCACAACGTATTCCACGTGTCACAACTCCGGAAATGTCTCCAAGTTCCGAACAAGCCTGATCTCTACAAGGATGTTGATCACCAAGCCATTGATCTGCAGCCTGATTTGACCTACCGCGAGAAGCCCATTCGCATTCTGGATGAAGTAGAACGAAGGACCCGAAGCTGCACCATCAAGTACTTCAAGGTCCAGTGGAGCAACCACACGGAAGCAGAACCAACCTGGGAACGTGAAGACTATCTTAGATCCGAGTATCCCGATCTCTTTTAAGACCTAGTTTAGGAATCTCGGGGACGAGATTCTTGTAAGGGGGGTAGGTCTGTCACACCCTGCATTTTGTAACATGTCATTTGCATCAATGAAACATGGAAATTTGGACCAGGAATTTTTTTTGGCATCATTTGGCTTTTAATTGGAATTGAGTTTTTCTTCCTGTGTTTTTCTTGTGCTCATTAAAGTCAACTATTACCTCTTGTAGAATTCATCTCCATACCCAAAACTTCTGCCCAAATGATCATACCAAGTGTTTATAGCAGTATAGTATTTTCTTATAAAATTAATTTGGCCAAAATGTATTTTTTAAAATTTAGTATTCCAAAAACCCCTGAATTGAGGTTTGCACTGCAAGTGCTTGATTTAGGGTGAGAAAATTATTTCAAAAAGTGTATTTGAGACCTAGTAGTCATAGGACTCCCAGAAACCACAAAAGTATAATTTTAAAAGTTATTTTCCTATTTTATTTAAAAGCTTTTTCTTAAGGCCAGAAATGGTCTTTAATAGGGAAAAATTATTTAAGTATTTCAAAAATATTTGCCAAAATTCAGGGAGACTCATAGGACATATATTGTCCATATATAAGAGTTTCAACACTTGGTCATGTTCAAAATAATGGGCTAATCCCTCTAAAACCCTTTCTGGATATTTCAAGCTTTTGAAATATTTACAAAGGAAATATTCTCCAAAAATTCCAGGGAAATTCTATCATCTCATATGTGACATATTTGATGATCTTGCCAAGCCCCATGCCCTGGGAAGCAAGATAACATCCTCAAAACCCTTCAAAACCATTATGTCCATATTTGAAGTTTGAGCAACTTTACATTGCCAAACTTGTCCAAATGATGTCAAACTTGGTGCACATGCTAGAATGGCCTAATAAGGCACCTAGACCAAATGGCACAAGATTTGGAGTAGGGCAACTTGATCAGAATACCCCAAAACCCCTTCTTTTCAAATCCAAATTTGAACAACTTTACATTACCAACTTTTTATCTGGAGCTTCAAACTTTGTGGGCATGATCATAACCCCAAATGATGAAACTACACCAAGTGGTGCATCAAGGGGAGATGATTAGCTTGACTCAAACATGATGAAGCCATTTTTGTTGATTTCTAGGGTTCACCAAAGTTACATTGGCTAGTTTCTTGAAATGAGCCCAAATTTGGTGAAACACCCTATTTCCATATGGCATTCAATCCTGTTAAGTGCCATAGCTAGTGGAGATCATTTGCTTGTCCAAAACTTGATCAAACACCTTCTGCTATTTTACCAAAACCATCATCTTGACCTCTTTTACTATTTACTTTTGCCACAACTTTCTACCACAGCTTCATCTAGTTACATTCTACCTCCAGTAACTTCCCCATGTCCACAGCTCCATGATTGAGGGGTGAAAACCCTAAGTTACCTTGCTGGACAGCCAAATTCCATCCATTTACCAGCTTCACTCTTCCCTCATTGATCATCCAGAGCATCCAAGGCCTCAGCTGGGTTGTTTACCTCTTGCTGGACCCCCCAGACACGGCGGACATGCCCAGAGGGCCAATGGAATGCCATGGCATGCGATAAGCTCGCTCTAGAGCGCGCTAAAGTGCGCACCCGCACTGTAGCTTCGCCCAATCGCTTGGCCCCGACCACCTCGTGCTCCTCCCTCGCGCCTACCGATGCGCCTCGACGTCTGCGACCCTCCCCGGCGCTGCCCCCCTCCTCCCTCTCCCTCCAGTGGCCGCCCTCGCACGCTCGCTGGCCGCCCGCGAGCTCCAACCTCTGGCCTCGCACGCGCGCGCCCTCTGGAGCATCCCCCGCTCCCCCTCTTCCTTCCCTCTGCCCTGGAATACGTCCAGCAACACTCCAGACACAATCCCATCGCCTCCCGTGCACTATGGCGTCGAGCAGGAGCTCGCCGGCGCACAGGTCCACGGGACCTCGCCGCTCCCTTATAAATAGGGCCCCTGAGCCCCTCCTCTCTTCACCAAAAGCCTCCCCACACTTCCAGTAGCACTCCAGACCATCCATTTGCCCTCAGTGAGCCTCAGTGCTCGGGATCGATCGGAGCTCCGCTCGGCGACCGGAGATCTCGCAGTACAGCCCCTCTCAGCCCCAACCCTTGCTCGATCTGGAACCGCCGCACCCCACTAACTCGTTCCCCTCCTTCTCCCACTCTTATTGCAGCCCCAGGATCTTCTCGATGCTCCTCCGCCGCGTGTCCTTGCCGTCGGCGAACCAGGCCTCCCCGGCGGGCCGCACCACCACCACTGGAACGGTGACTCGCTGCTGAGCCCGTTCCTACCCTCAGCTTGCCCCGCCGTGCCCGAAATTGCCGCCGGTGAGCTCGCCGTCGCTCTGGCCGTGAGGTTGAAGATGACAGGCGGGCCCCGCCTGTCATCCTCACCGCTCTCTCTCTCTCTCCCCCCTCGTAGCCACTAACCGCCGGGCCACGCCCGTCAGGTTTGAAAACCCTGACGCGCGCGCGCTGACGCCCGAGCGGTGAGCTATTAGCCCTGGGTCGTGCACTGTGGCCGTTCTGGCCCAGTGGCACAGGACCTTTTCCCTTTTTATTTTCTGTGATTATTTCAAACAATTTCACAGAACTAAATATTTGTCGAAATGAATTAATTCCAACTCCTAAAATCTTGTAAAATTCCAACCTATTTAATGGTGTCACTTTCACACATATCCATGAACCTTTTCTGTTCTGTTTTAATTCAAATTCATATTTGAACATTAAAACTTATGTTCAAATATTCATGGACCCCATTCTGCAACTCCAAAACTCCAACTAAGATTTTTTGCCATCTTAGTTTTCCCTCTAGTATTTAACAAAAATAAGTTGACATTTTTCTGAGCACTTTGATTTTTCTGTTTTATTGTGGTCTTATTTTCCCGTTGTTATTTTGCGACGTTTAGATACTGTATTTGACGAGGTTGCTGAGGAAGAAGGTGGAGAAGGATTTGAAGACTTTGAAGACCAAGCCAATCCAGGCAAGCAGCCCTTTGACCATGATACACTTGTGTTCTTCGGAACATGTTTGTTTCCGAATGCATGATGATAAGAGTTACAGTGGTGACCTAGTTAAGAACCACCGCATGATGCATGCTTTACTCATGATCTTGCTATGTGCTAGATGTCATGCAAATGGTTAGTAGTGATGCTTAGTGATGCATGTGTGTCATGAAACCTTCGTGGTTGAAATCTTTTCATAAACCCCATCGGGTGCCCCTAATGCCCGAGGGTGATATTGAGTTAGGTCATCACTTGAGGAAGAAGTGATGTGCCGGTAAAGATCTTGTGCATGGGTGAAATGATGGATTAGATTTATGTGTGACTACCGTCCCAACCAAGCATGTGCAACCACTCTACCCCTTATGGGACGGGGCTTTATTGATTACTTAGGCCGATACTAGCATGGTGCCCGCATTACTAGTGACGGGAAGACTTGAGGTCTTTCCCGAGACGGGGTCGTGCTTGGATAGACGACCATGACTGTTTTTACAGGGCACCGGACACACCGTTGGTCCCTTCGGGTACGCGTGACATTGAAAGTAGGGCAAGTCCCATGATCTACTGTTTCTGTTTGTACCCGAGGGCCGTGTACCAACGAGTGGACTCTATGTTAGTGTCGTCTAAGGAAAGATAATGACCGGGTGCTTCCCCCGAGTACTTGAGGTACTGCGGGATCGTGGGTGACACGAAAGCTTCCCGGATCTTGTGGGTAAAGTGCGCAACCTCTGCAGAGTGTAAAACTATTCGAATAGCCGTGTCCACGGTCATGGACAGTTGGGTGGTGCTACTTAAACTATGTCCAGAGTTTTACTTCATCGGTGAAAGTATGTGTGTGTGATGAGTCAAGGTGGTGACTTGACTCGTTGAGTTGAATCATATACATGTTGATATCGGTAACCTGTCTTCGAGGTTACGAGAGTTTATTGATGCATACACTTGATGGTAGAATATTCATTCTAGCTCATAGCTAGATTGCTCATTGTTGTTCAATTGTATTGTTACTTTGAACCAAATCATGGGTTGCTTGCGAGTACATTCAAAGTACTCATTGGCTTGCCACTGGTTATTTAATTGGCCAGGCATGGAGGAACAGGTATATGAAGAAGAGTTTTATGGAGACGAACATGCGAACTAGGACGCTATCCCAGTCAGAATGCCTGTAGGGTTAAGGCAGATGGCATGGGTTCTACTTATCATCGAAGACTTCCGCTATTGGAGTTATTTGCTATTCAGCCCGTGAGGCTTTATCTATGTAAGACTTGGCCATAATGGCCATAATTTGTGTAAGACGGTATGTATGGATGTTAGACTCTTGTTATTCAGCTTATGTGTGTTCAGTGAGCATTGATCTCTGGGATCACTGTACACGTGCATTCGGTGATCTCGACTTCTAAGTCGGGGTCCCCACAATTTCCCAGGGCGCGCATAAACTCATCGCTCTCTCTGTTGGGCATGAACACCCCCGTTCGAGCCTCTTCTATTGTAACAAGTAAACTAAGGTCGGCTCCTTTATGATGTGCCCGCTGCAAAACCTGGCCTATTTTTGGGTCCAACGTCCCCACATGCGCATAGAACCAAGTCCAGGACCTGGTGGGCCAGCTCTGTGTAACTGGAGTTACCCCTGCATCCACAATCTGTTGCTCAGCGAGGTCCCACTTACGTCGGGCCACCTTGTCGCCACCTGGGCCAACTTATGGTGCCACTGCTTTTTCGCGACATTTATCTTGTTTATTCTCGACCGTTCCTGAGCTACTTCCGATTCCTTGAATTTCACGAAAGCATCCCAGTGATCTCTTGCCTTCTCCAGTGTTCCCTTGAATTTTGGAGTCTTCTTTCCTCCTTCGACGTACTTGGCCGATATTTTTTTTTGTGGTTGTTGAATGCTACAACCATCTTCTTAAGAGCAACGATATTGACTTTCTCCACATCTACATATGTGGAATGATCTGGTAGGGTGAAATGTGACATGAGAAATTCCCAAAGCCGATCTTTTGCTCTTTGGTCAACAAAAGTTAGATATAGATGTTCCTTTGCTCGCGTTTTCCATTAAAACATGTGATGATCACGAGATGCCTGTTTCTATAAATATACCTCGTCGGTATTTTTTATTTGAAGATCATCATAGTTTTGGACTTCATATTTTCGTTCATCTGCATTGAACATCATATAACCATCCCCGGTATTGTTCTGATATTGTGAGCCGTCATCTTCTTCAATCTCATCTGGTCGGCTCGGGGAGCGTATGATCTCGAACAGGGCCTCTTCTCCCTCTCTGCCGGTATTGTCCGCCATAGCTTTTCTTTAACTAATCCAGAAGAAATATAAAACAATTTAGTATTCAGATTAATCAATGTATCTACTTTTCCAATGTATCTACTTTTCCAAACACTTTTGCCCTTCTTTTGGACTCTAACTTGCATGATTTGAATGGAACTAACCCGAACTGACGTTGTTTTTAGCAGAATTGCCATGGTGTTATTTTTGTGCAGAAATAAAAGTTCTCGGAAAAACCTGAAATTCAATGGAGAATTATTTTGGAATATATAAAAAATATCTGCGGAAAAAACCAAGCCAGGGGCCCACACCCTGTCCACGAGGGTGGGGGCGCGCCCCCTGCCTCGTGGGCCCCCTGTTGCTCCACCGACGTATCCCCCGACTCCATATATTCTATTTCAGGGAGAGAGAAATCAGAGAGGAAGAATAATCGCGTTTTATGATACAGAGCTGCTGCCAAGCCCTAATCTCTTCGGGAGGGCTGATCTGGAGTCCGTTCGGGGCTCCGGAGAGGGGAGATCGTCGCCATCGTCATCATCAACCTTCCTCCGTCACCAATTCCATGATGCTCACCGCCGTGCGTGAGTAATCCCATCGTAGGCTTGCTGGACGGTGATGGGTTGGATGAGATTTACCATGTAATCGAGTTAGTTTTGTTAGGATTTGATCCCTAGTATCCACTATGTTCTAAGATTGATGTTGCTATGACTTTGCTATGCTTAATGCTTGTCACTAGGGCCCGAGTGTCATGATTTCAGATCTGAACCTATTATGTTTTCATGAATATATGTGTGTTCTTGATCCTATCTTGCAAGTCAATAGTCACCTACTATGTGTTATGATCCGGCAACCCCGAAGTTACAATAGTCGGGACCACTCCCGGTGATGACCGTAGTTTGAGGAGTTCATGTATTCACTATTTGTTAATGCTTTGGTCCGGTACTCTATTAAAAGGAGGCCTTAATATCCCTTAGTTTCCATTAGGACCCCGCTGCCACGCGAGGGTAGGACAAAAGATGCCATGCAAGTTCTTTTCCATAAGCACGTGTTACTATATTCGGAATACATGCCTACATTACATTGATGAACTGGAGCTACTTATGTGTCACCCTAGGTTATAACTTTTACATGAGGAATCGCATCCGACATAATTATCCATCACCGATCCAATGCCTACGAGCTTTTCACATATTGCTTGTTGCTTATTTACTTTTCCGCTGCTACTGTTACAGAAACACTACCTTTACTTTTATTGATGTTACCACTATTTCCATATTACCTTCCTACTAAATTACCTTGCTGCAGATACTAAGTTTCCAGGTGTGGTTGAATTGACAACTCAGCTGCAAATACTTAAGAGCTAGTATTCTTTGGCTCCCCTTGTGTCGAATCAATAAATTTGGGTTGAATAATTTACCCTCGAAAACTGTTGCGATTACCTACACTTGTGGGTTATCAAGACTATTTTATGGGGTCGTTGCCGGGGAGCATAGCTATATTCTTTAAGTCACTTGGGATTTATATCTGTTGATCACTATGAAGAATTTGAAGGACTCAAAAACCAAGATCTTTCCCTCAACTACGAGGGGAGGTAAGGAACTGCCATCTACCTCTGCACTTGATTCACCATCTGTTATGAGTAAATTTGCGACACCTACTCCCGCTATTGAATCTAATATGGCGTATGTTCTTGTTGATGCCACTTCTGCTATGTATGATGAAACTACTTATATGCTTGGTAATACTGTGCCACTAGGTGAGTTTCTAGATGAACTAATTGCTAAGGTTAGGGAGAATGCAAATATTGAAATTGATAATATTTATGAAAGTGATGATGAAGATTCTCCCCCTAGATATGAATTGCTTGTTATTCCTGAGGGTTATGTTATGTATGAAGAAACTGCTAGAGACTTTCTTGCTTACAACGATAGATATGATCTTAAGAAATTATTAGCTAAGCTCTAGAATGAAATATGACCCTGCTTTTGCTACTTCACATATCTTTGTTACTGATAAGGATTATGATTTCTCTGTTGATCCTGAGTTAATTACTTTGGTTGAATCTGATCCTTTCCATGGCTATGAATCTGAAACTGTTGTGGCCCATCTTACTAAGTTGAATGATATAGCTACCTTGTTCACCAACGAGGAAAAGATTCGTTATTACTATATCCTTAAGTTATTTCCGTTCACGTTAAAGGGTGATGCTAAGACATGGTTTAATTCTCTTGATCTGGGTTGTGTGCGTAGTCCCCAGGATATGATTTATTACTTCTCTGCTAAATATTTTCCCGCTCATAAGAAACAAGCTACCTTACGGGAAATATATAATTTTGTGCAAATTGAAGAAGAGAGTCTCCCACGAGCTTGGGGGAGCCTTCTCCAATTACTTAATGCTTTGCCTGATCATCCTCTTCATAGGAATGAAATACTTGATGTCTTTTATAATGGACTAACCGATGCTTCCAGAGACCACCTGGATAGTTGTGCTAGTTGTTTTTCAGGGAAAGAACAGTTGATCAAGCTGAATTAATATTGAATAATATGTTGGCCAATGAAAATAATTGGACACTTCCTGAACCAGCCCCTAAGCCAACTCCGAAGAAAAGGTTATGTTTCTCAGTCGTGAAGATATGCAAGAGGCAAAGAAATCTATGAAAGAGAAAGGTATTAAAGCTGAAGATGTTAAGAATTTACCACCTATTGAAGAAATACATGGTCTTGATAACCCGACACGGGTAGTAAAGGTAAATTCTCTTTGTAGATTTGATGAAGGTGATATTCCTCGTTATAAGTCTTCTAGCCAATGCTTAGATGAGTTTGATCATTTTATTGCGAAGCGAGAAAACTTCAATGCTTATGTTGGTAGACAATTGCAACGTAATACTTATATGATTGAACGCTTGAGTGATTATATGTCTAGTATTAAAGGTGAATTGAAACTCATTAGTAAACATGCTTCTATGGTTACCACTCAATTAGAACAAGTACTTGAGGCTCAGAATGATTTGCTCAATGAATTAAATAGTAATAATAATGACTTTGTTGTTAGAGTTGCAATTAGAGGGGCTAAAGTGACTCAGGAACCTTTGTATCCTGAGGTCCACCCTAAGATAATTGAGCAAGATTCTCAGAGAGCTAATTTAGATGCACCTAGTTCTTCTAAGAAGAAGAAAAAGAAAAATGATAGGACTTTGAATGCTTCTAGTGAACCTGTAGCTGACACACCTGAGAATCCCAATGATATTTCTATTTCTGATGCTGAGACACAATGTGGTAATGAACATGAACCTAGTGATAATATTAATGATGATGTTCATGATGATGCTCAACCTAGCAATGATAATGATGTAGAGATTGAACCTGCTGTTGATCTTGATAAACCACAATCAAAGAATCAACGTTATGATAAGAGAGACTTTGTTTCTAGGAAGCACGGTAAGGAAAGAGAACCATCACTAGTAGAAAACAGGGCTTTGGTTCGGGCCTTGCGAGCCCATTAGTCCCGGTTCATCCATGAACCGGGACCCATGGGTGCATACGTCCCGGCTCGTGCGGCTAGGGGGCCGGTCGGGCCTCGTTGGGCATCTGTCCCGGTTGGTCTGGGACCATTTGTCCTGGTTCAAGGCAAGAACCGGTACCAATGGTCCTCGCTCCTGGCCCAGACCCATTGGTCCCGGTTCGTGTGTAGAACCGTGACAAATGGGTGACCTTTATACCTGGTTCCTGAGACGAACCGGGACCAATGATTTTCCTATATATAACCCCCCCACACCACCACCACTTCCCATGCTCTGTTTTTTCTGGCCGGCCGGGAGGAGCTGTATGGTGCTCTAGCTAGCTCACCTCCTATGTACATGAGGTGTTCGATGAAATGCCCGGGTCACACTAGTTAACCTTTTCTCCTCTCGAAGCTCGAACTCCAAGCTCCATTTTCTCCGAGATTTGTCTAGGTTTAGCGGTCTGTCATGTCCCGTCCCCGTCTTCACCGCCGTCGATCGCCCTCGCCGATCTCATCACCGGCACCACCGTGGTGAGCCTCTTGTTCTGTCCATGATTTTCTTACTTTTATTGTTGCTTGTTATTATTGCTTTAGATAGATATTTGTCTAATTTTCTTACGTTTATTATTGCTTGTTATTATATAGTGCGATGGTTTTGATATCCGCCCACGTCGGCCCTCGTTCGGTCTACGATTCGGATGTGGTATATTATATTTAATTTATAACTATTTTTTTAATGTTTATGATGATTATGCCGACCAACCTGACATAGATGTTTTTATATGTCTAGGAGGTAGTTGAACCGGAAATTCCAACCGACCCTCTTATGGAGAGGTTAAATTTATTCGAAGAGGAAAACATTTCCTTTAAGAAAAGATTGGATAGAACGGAGGAGGAGAAGATGGAATTGGAGTTGCATGTTGCGGAAGTCGTCGATGATCACAAGATCAAGATGGACCCTATTGTCAAGAGGTTAAATTTAGTTGAAGAAGAAAACAAGTACTTGAAGGAAAAACTAAAAAAAATTGAGGACGAGAAGATGATATTGGAGTTGCATGTTGCGGATATCGTTGATGATCAAAAGATCAAGATGGATGCCATGCGCTTGAAGATTAAAAAGATTAGAAAATATGCCATTCATACCGAGTCTTGGTATCATTATGTCGTTGGATCAATTGTTACCTTTGTTGCGATTATGATCGGATTTGTTGTTGCATTGAAATGTTCTACATAGTTGCAATGTATGGTTTAATTAGATGCTCTAGAGATATGCATGTACTTTGAATGGCATGTGATGATGAACTTATATTAATTTCATCACTTATCTATCCATGATGTTCTGTAATGGTTTTGTACACGAAGTGCATCCAGTTTTTGCCGTAACCCTCTCTACTTTTTTGCACATGTTATGTGGGTGAAATGATGATACCATGCCAACTTTCAACCTTTCCAGAGTTCATTTGAAATGCTTTTCAATTTCAGGGTCATTTAGCTCAAAAAATCAGTAAATGCATGAAAAGTAGCAAATGAGGTCAGAAATGGTTGAAAATTGATGATGTTGCTTTGAATGGTGCATTTTGAACACAGAAAAAGACTGTAGTTCAAATAAGTTCAAAAAAAAATGAAATCCCTTTGTAACAGAAGAGTTCTCGTGTGAAATCCTGGTACCTCGAAAGAGATTGTCCGTTTTGTACACGAAGTGCATCCAGTTTTTGCTGTAACCCTCTCTACTTTTTTGCAAATGTTATGTGGGTGAAATGATGATAACATGCCAACTTTCAACTTTTTCATAGTTCATTTGAAATGCTTTTCAATTTCAGGGTCATTTAGCTCAAAAAAATCGGTAAATGCATGAAAAATAGCAAATGAAGTCAGAAATGGTTGAAAATTGATGATGTTGCTTTGAATGGTGCATTTTGAACATAGAAAAAGACTGTAGTTCAAATAAGTTCAAAAAAAAGCAAAAAATAAAAACAAAATAAATAAGTAAAAACAAAATAAACTTTAATAATAAAGTAAAATAAACAAAATTTAATAAAATAAACAAAAATAGCAACAGTAAAGTAAAATAAACAAACTTTAATAAAATAAACAAAAATAGCAACAGTAAGTATTTTGTAGAAAGTAGAAACAAAATTAAAAAATAAAGCAGCAAAGAAAAAAGGGAAAAAACGCCACCTACTGGGCCGCCACGGCCTGAATGCGACTAGAAACCCAACAATGGGTCAGGATTCAGGCCCGCAGAAGGCCCAGTAGGCCCACAGGCATAGCAGTGTCAAATTAGGCTCGTAAGCCTGCAATGGAGAGGAGCTCAAGAGAGGTGCGGCGGTGGTGCTTATAAACCACTCCGCGCCCCTCTCAACTAGCGAGGTGGGACTAAATTTTTTGGCCATCCACGGGCAGCACGGGGCCATTGGTCCCGGTTGGTCGCATGAACCAGGACTAAATGGACGCATTGGTACCGGTTCGTAGCACCAACCGGGACCAATGCCCATCTTTAGTCCCGGTTGGTGCCACCAACCGGGACCAATGGCCTCTATTTCCTGCCCTCTGGGCTGATGAAAACTGACCATTTGTCCCGGTTGGTGGCACCAACCAGGACTAAAGATAGGCATTGGTCCCGGTTGGTGCCACGAACCGGGACCAATACTTCTGCTATATAAGCAGCCCTTGGAAGATTTTCAGATTGCCATCGTCAGTTCCCAGCAGCCCGACGCCGCTAGGCCACCCGCCGATCGAGCTCGCCGTCGACGCCGTCGCCGCCTCTGCCCCGACCTCGCGCCTCTACCGGACCTCGCCGTCGCCCTGCCTCTTCGTCGCCGTCCCAGCCGCCGTCGCCCTGCCTCGTCGTCGTCGTCGCCGTCCCCGCCGACCTCGTCGTCCCCGTCTCACCGCCGGCCGTCTGCCCCCTCGTCGTCGTCGTCCCCGCCAACTGTCGCCTTCCCCACCGCCCGTGCCCCAACGCCGTCGCCCTGTGAGCACCGCCGGCCCCCGATCCCCTTCCTCTGTTAGATGAATTTTCTAAATGTTAGAAAATTATAGTAATTATACAAATGTTAGATGAATTTGTTAGATGAATTTGCACATTTGTATATAGTAATTATACAAATGTTAGATGAATTTTAAAAATGTTACTTAGTTATATACACAAATGTTAGATGAATTTTCTGTTTTTATAGTTTTTTATAGTTTTAGTGATAGAATGTAGTTGAACTAGTTGAATTAAATAGAACTAGTTTATTTTTAGTAAAACTAGTTTATTTTTAGTAAGAACTAGTTCAGTTTATTTATAGTAAGTGCTTATTAGTTGAACTAGTTGAATTAATAGAACTAGTTTATTTTTAGTAAAACTAGTTTAATTTTAGTAAAACTAGTTTATTTTTAGTAAGAAACTATAGTTCAGTTTATTTATAGTAAGTGCTTATTAGTTGAACTAGTTAATAGAACTAGTTTTTATTCTTAGTAAAACTAGTTTAATTTTATAGAACTAGTTTATTCTTTTAGTTCAACTAGTTTGTAGAACTAATTCTTAGTAAAATTAGTAGAACTAGTTCATTTTTATTTATAGTAAGTGCTTAGTTGAACTAGTTGAATTAATAGAACTAGTTTATTCTTTTAATTCAAGCAATTATTCCCGCATCAACGTCGACGATGCCTATCCTGCATCCTCGTTGTCGAATCAACGGTGGCCTGCTTGATCAGAGGGGTCATGTTTGGGACTGGGCTCCGCTGGGCTGGTATTGGGAGGTGCTTCCTTCCGGTGGGCGCAACTTGATGAGGAGCCAACCCGTTGTTGACCCTAACCTTCTTTGGCGGCGGGCGCGCGGGCCAGTGACGGTGCGGAGGCTTGAGGACCCCGCGGAGGTTGTACGTCCCCGTGTCAGCGAGGAGGACGAACACGTCCGTCGCTACATGGTTGCGTTGCAGGGCAGGTTCGACAATACATGGCAGGTTCTTCAGGGATCTCACTGGAGCTATGATCCTGTGATGGTTCCTTCTCTTTGGGTGTCCACCGCCCGCGCCGATACCCATCGTTCGCTAGGGTTTTAGCTTTATTAATTAATTAGTGATGCTATATGCATGATACTATTCGAGATGTATTAGTGATAATATTCGACGATGTACGGGCACAAGAGATGATTTAGTTTTGCTTGTTGAATGCTCAAACTGGAGTCCAACCAAATCTCCATGTCAATATATATGAGTCCTATAATTAAGATATTTTGATATGTTTTTGTTTATATTTTCAACCATTGAATTTTGGCATGACTTGTGGTACAATATGTAGGAAATGTCGTCGTCTGACGATGACGATAGGATCCCAGCGTGCGACTGGTGTGGCGATGACCGGGGTCGGTGCGATAGGCCACACCTGGTAGACGATCGATGCTTCAGTGTTAAGCTCGATGAGGCCTTCGATTTTGAGACGGTATGCAACACGACAAGTCTTGTTTGGTAATTAAGAATGACTTATGCTTTCTTTTCAATGTGTAGTTTTCATCTTTTACAAATCGACTAGCTTATCCCATGCCATGCAAGACGCTATGTCTTGGAGCATCTGGATTTTGAAGATCATGAAAGTATGGAAACAAAGCAAATTCATCTCAGGACCCATCATGATTATGATTTTCTTGTAAAGCTATACAATTCGGAGAGTGTAACCCACTTTGGTTGCTCGAACTGGAGAGCATTGTGCAAGGCATATGATTTTCAGGAGGGTATGTATGTCACCTTTGACCTTGGTGATGATGACGATGGCATGTGGGTCCATGTTGATACGCTTCCAGTTCTACCTCTATGTGAGTTTCTCAAACATATTTATTAAGTAATTTATGTTGCATTGTGTCTTTCAAAATAATTGACAGCTTATTTCCATTAATAGCTTATTTCCATTCTTCAAGAAATATACTGAAGATGGTAGACAGAACCCACTACATTGATGGTGCGGAATTAACTTGTCAGAAGAAAAATCATCTTGTCTCGTTACTTTCTGATTTTGAGCGTTACAATACCTATGCTAAAACTCCTGCACATTATGGTCAATGCGTGCCACTAGAGCACGTGTTGAGCTACGGTAACATCCATGGAGATGTCATGGTAAGATTTGTGGCCGATCATCTTTTGCATAAATTCTTCTAAAACTAAACTACATTACTAACTACGAAGTTATTACTATGTTCTTCAACAGAAAATCCCTTCGGATTGTGTGCCTCATCTGATGTTTCAGAATGGTCACCTCAATGTTATGAGCTTATTCCCGTACTCGTCGGGTCATCATCCTACACATAACTGTCCATACAGGATCTCTAAATCCAATGAAGACTTGACAATCAAAGATTGGAAGAAATGTATGGTCAGTCGTAGGCAGCTATATGGAAGTGACATTGTGCGAAAGCCAAGAATTGGAGACATGATAATCTGCATTCTCCATAATGGAGAGTCAGGGCCTATCTTATTATATGCTATTTCACCTTAGAGAGGGTGTACTTAATTAAGTCTGGCTACTTATGATCATGTGCTAAGAAGTCGTTAGATATGACTATGATGATGATGATGAGCAGGACTTGTTATTATGACAACGAGTAAAAGTTATGAGATGATGATGATGATGGGTACGACTTTTTTATTATGACAACGACGATGATGATTTATTATTAATTATGATGATGCATTGTTATATGAGCATGCACGGAGACAAGAGAGGACACTTCTCCCTATTTAGCTAGCAAATACAATATATGAAACCCCTAAATTAACCATACAAAACCCACAAAACCCCCCCCTCCTTCAGAAAAAAAAACATAAACCCTAACCCCTGAAGTGCTGACGCGTGGAAGCTTATTTGTCCCGGTTGGTGCTACAAACCGGGACAAAAGGCCCCCCTACCAGCGCAAGCCGCAACGGCCACGTGGAGGGCCATTAGTCCCGGTTGGTATAAGAACCGGGACTAATGGTCTAGAGCATTTGTATCGACCGTTTAGTCCTGGTTCCCCAACCGGGACAAATGGCCCTGACGAACCAGGACAAATGGCCCTTTTTGCACTAGTGCATGGGTTCAGAAACCCATGCATTTTCCTCCTAACGCATCCAAGAAAAAGGATGATGAGGATTTTGAACGCTTTCCTGAAATGATTAGACCTACCTTTTGCGTATGCATTTGATTGTTATGCTTAAAACAAATCCTTATGCTAAGTATATGAAAGACATTATTACCAATAAAAGAAAGATAACTGAAGTAGAAATTTCCACCATGCTTGCCAATTACACTTTTAAAGGTGGAATACCTAGAAACTAGGAGATCCAGGAGTACCTACTATACCTTGCTCCATTAAGAGAAACTATGTTAAAACTGCTTTATGTGATCTTGTGGCCGGTGTTAGTGTTATGCCTCTCTCTTTATATCGTAGACTTGACTTGAGTAAGTTGACACCTACTGAAATATCTTTGCAAATGGCCGATAAATCAACTGCTATACCCGTCGAGGATGTGCCTGTTGTGCTTGCAAATGTTACTATTCTAAGAGACTTTGTTATCCTTGATATTCCCGAGGATGATAGTATGTCTATTATCCTTGGTAGACCCTTTTTTAATACTGCAGGGGCTGTTATTGATTGCAACAAAGGCAATGTCACTTTTCATGTCAATGGTAATGAGCATACGGTACACTTTCCGAGGAAACAACCTCAGGTCCGTAGTATCAATTATATTGGAAAGATTTCAACTATTACTATTGGAGGTTTTGAATTTCCTCTTCCTACTGTCTAGAAGACATATGATATTCTTATTCTTGGGGACATACATATCCCCATTGAGGTAACCTAGTGTTATTCGAAAATTCTCCAGTTTCATGTTATTCGGAAAGATTTTATTAACAAGACTTGATCAACCTTGTTAACGGACTCCTTTTGATGAGCATGAGATGAGTGAATCTAGATAGCACAACCTTCTGTAGCCTCCTTTTACTTTCTGTTAATTAGATTAAATAAAGCAAAAATAGTATTTTCTGTCTGTTTCCAGACTTATCCGTGCAATAAAAAATACCCCGAAAATAAAAGTTCTCCAAATGCCCTGAAAATAAAATATGACTTTTTCTAGAATATTTGAGAATATTTGGCACAGAGAACACGGCAGGGGGAGCCAGCACCTGGCCACGAGGGTCCCGGGCGCGCCCACCCTCTGGGCGCGCCCCTGCCTCGTGGGCCCCACATGCCCCCCTCCACTTATTCCTGCACCCACACAGTCCTTCTTCCTCCCAAAAAAATCACTATCCAGCTCAAGCACGAGTTCTAGCTCATCTTTCTTCCATTTTCGATCTCCTTGCTCAAAGCTCCATTCACAAAACTATTTGGGGAGATTGTTCCTTGGTATGTGACTCCTCCATTGGTCCAATTAGTTTTTGTTCTACTGCTTTATTTATTGCAAAAATTTGCTGCTATGGTGACCTTTTTCTTGATCTTGCATGTCAAATTTCTTTAGTCCCAAGTAGTTCTAATGCATGATATAGTCTCTAGACACTTGTAGGAGTTGTTGCTATCAATCTTGTTGAGTTTGGTTCACTTTTATTTTGAGTTACTAATAATTTCAGAAAATTTCAGAAAATTGCATAGGAAAATCTTCCAAGGTGGTTCCTCAAGGAAGCAATGACCAAAGCTCGTGATGCGTGATCCGGACGATGAATTACCGAGGGAAGCTCAAGTGCGGCCTTATGAATGGTCGTCAGAGGAGTTTATGGTTTGGGCAGGCATTAAGGAGGAGTTTGACGCATATGTGCGTAATGCTGACCTCGAGGGCTTCATGCTAGATAAGTGCCCTCAATACCGTTACTTAACTGATTCCTTTGTGAGATGTGGTTTAAATTTACATCTTCACGTAACTCTCACACTGTCCTGTTTGATCTATATGATAAATCTTATACCATGGACCTAGAATATTATAATGATGCTTGTAAGCTCCCGCAGTGGGGCAATATTAGTGAACCTCGCAAATCTGAATATAAAGACTTCCTTGCTAGTATCACTGTGGAGGAATCTAGAGAGATCACACAAGCTACCATATGAAGCATTCATTTTCCTACTATTCATTTCTTTGCTCTTTTTATTGGTAGATGCATCAATGGTAAAGATGAGGCTTGCCATATGTGTGTCCCAGATCATAGTGTTCTCAAGAGTGTTGTATTAGGTGATAGACAATATAATTTGGGGGCCATTGTTGCACGTAGGTTACATCATAATGGTTTAAATGGAGATTTATTTGGTGGTATTTATTCCACTCGCATAGCCAATCGTCTTGGTGTGCCTATACATGAAAATGATGCACTATTACCACCCGCTTATTTAGATTATAATGTTATGGTTAGCCATCGGTTTGTAGAGAGGGATGAACAGTCCCTCCAGTATCGACTAATCTTTGACAGGCGTCACACTGTCCATATTGCTCTCCCTGCTCCTACCTTCTTTGACTTTCAAGCAAAAGGGAGATATATTATAACCAGGTGATGGCTTCTCGCCCCTCGTTGGTTACCCCAAGTGGAAGGTTTGAGATGCAGTGTAGTGGTAGTTTTCCCTTGGCAAAGATACCAAGGATCGAATTCCCCTGAGACTCCAAGGTTCAACAAGAAGGTGTCAACTGCTAGCGGCGCAACTAGCGATCAACCGGACCTGCACACAGATACAAATAACTTTGCTCCCAACGAGTACAGAGAGGTTGTCAATCCCTCCGGCCTTGTCGTTTACAAAGGATCAAACGCAAGAGATAATAGTGATAGGTGTAACTGCAACTAGTAAGTAAGAACTGAAAGTAAATAGCGGATGTGATCAGTGATGGTAATATGGACCGGGGTCCCATGATGTTCACTAGTGATGTCTCTCTCCCAAAAGACGATAAAATAGCTAAGCGAGGTAAACAAATTATAGCTGGGCAATTGACAGGATTATGTGCGCAAACCAATGCTAACTATGCGGCAAGAAAGGTAGAGGCTCAAAAGCATGGGCGGTACGCCAAGGTAAGTAGACCGAAATCCATCTGCATCTACTACTAATCATCCACCTTGAGATATCTATCCAGAACATCTCGCTGGTATTAAGTTGCGAGTCCCACCCATAGTGTAAACTCAAAGCAACAGACAACTGCATTAAAAGAACTTTGCGTAAAGTAAACAATCCTTGCACCCGCGAGTACAAGCACCGTTGTTTTCCCCCTTGTGGCAACAGCACATCCCCTAGACTCATGTTTCTGTCACTCAAGCTAGTCATCGAGGGGCATGAACCCACAATCAAGCATAACGTTCCCTCTTGGAGTTACTACCTACTACTTGGCCAAAGCAATAAACAGCAACGGAGAACATGCAAGAATTACTCAAGAACATAAATATAAAAGAGGTAAATCAAATATATTACTCAAACACAATCTGAACATAATCTCATAATCCATCGGATCCCAGCAAACTCATCATAGCAACAGCATAAGGATTACATATGTTCCTCGATCATGTAGGGCAGCTCACGAGGTCTAATCGGCGAAGAACAAAAAGGGGAGGAGAACATCACATAGCTACTGGTCATGGACCCATGGTCCAAGGGAGACTACTCACAACTCATCCGGGAGGCGTCCATGGTGGTGGAGAGGCTCCCGGTGGTGATCCTCCCCTCCGGCAGGGTGCCGGGAAGAGTTCTCCTGGTGCTCCCGATCTTGGAAGCGCGGCAGCGGCGAAACAGAGATGAGATCGCGAAAAAGGGTTCCGTCCTCGAGGGTTTCGGGACGCGGTGTAAATATATGCCAAAGGGGGGCATCAACGGAGGCCTGGGGGGCCCAGGCGCCCCCCCCCCCGGCGCGGCCAGGAGGGGGGCCGCGCCCCCAGGGCGCCTGGAGCCTTGGTGGCCCCCCTCCGGCCCTACTTTGGCCGCATGGAAGCTTCCGGAACGCTGATATTTTATATATTTTTCCCGGAATTTTTCTGGCAGTTTACGTAATGGGAAAACTTGAAATACAAAAACAGTAGAAAACAGAAACTGGCACTGGGGTGCACTAAGTTAATAGGTTAGTCCAAATATGATCAAAAGTGTATGGAAGTGCATAAATATCATAGCAATATCACACAAAAGAGGCATGGAGCAAGCAGAAATTATAGATACGTTTTGGACGTATCAACATCCCCAAGCTTAATTCCTGCTCGTCCTCGAGTTGGTAAATGATAACAAGCGTAATTTCTGTGGTGACATGCTATTAACCATATAAGAACTTTTCACAGTCACATGACAAGTTCTTACTGAGACAATGAGTCTGTAGTAATTAAGTTGCCTCAAGAGAGAATCACAAAGAACTGAAAGTTTTACAATATGATACTGAAACACTCAATAGATTTGTAGTGAGCATGGTGTGCAAATATGACAAAGTGGTACCTCACTTGCCCCCTTTAGTGAGGCAAAACATAAATGTAGGGGCACCTCCAAGGTTTAAGTGACGACTAGATACAATGATTTCAGAATAAACGATACCATAATCATGCAAAAGACAATGGTACTTTGGGACAATGAACATTACACTCAGAATGACAATCATGCTCTCAATAGTTGGTGCTTTAAACAAGGTGGAGACTCTCGAACCGTGGCTTTTGTTGGCAAGGTTGAAAACCCATGGTCGGAAACAAAAACTAAACATGTACCAGAGCTCTTGGTTTTAAAAACAGAGGTAATAATTATTTTTTAGAATATGCATATTTCGTCAACGAATGCTAGCAGATAACTCAATTACTTCTTGAGCTGGACAAGTTTCAAGGAACGGCTCCCGCATGAGGACGATCACATCCTCTTAATCTCCTTTGTTTATCACTGCCAAAGTTTTCTGATTTCTCATGAACAAAGCGTGAAGGAGGGTTTGTTTGTTGTATAATTTTTAATGAGTCGGGCGCACTCTATGCCAGTTCCTTCTCGTATTATGGGTTTGCACATTAGACATGCAATCCCGGGGTGAAGCTTGTCCAACTTAAAAAGATCATGAATTAACTACTACTTCCTCATGAGCTAAAACAGAGGCACAAAAGAGAAATGCTTTTTTGAATAATTTCGAGATGGTACATGAAAGTCTTCGTTAGGAATGGCAGGTAAATACCATGTATAGGAAGGTATGGTGGACTCATATGGCATAACTGGTTTAAAGGATTTTGATGCACAAGCAGTCGGTCCGCTTAGTACAGGCGAAGGTTAGCAAAAGACTGGGAGCGACCAACTAAGAGAGCAATGACGGTCATAATCATGCAGAGCGACAAAGCAACATTGAATCGGGCATAGAAGTTATATCGCTACTCGGAAATTAAAGATCATCAAGGCTTGATAGACTTTCTTTACAGTCTTAAATATGCGTGAGCATATGCCAAGTCAATCAAAATAAATTCTTGAAGGAAGATATCACTAAACCATACCACATCATAGGCAAACAAATCATGTTGGTACTCCAATAACACATTGAGAACCCCCCAGCTATTTGAGACTAACCATAAGAAAACATGAACTACTAAGCACCATTATGCACATAGCATTTTTATCATAGACATATCAACCAATGCAACAGAAGCCAAATCTCTTAACAAGATAAGCATTATAACTAAAGAGAGTTCCAGCGACCAACTAAACAAAAGCTCTTCAAAAAGTAAAGCATGAAAACTAAGAGCTGAACATGACAGTAGCTATTGAAAGACAAAGAACACACATAGCAAGGATAGACATGAAAATTCTATGTTATGTTCTAGGTTGAAGTGGAGCGTGTTTCTCTCCTACACAAAGAAAGCTGAGTTCCAACTCGTTATGAACAGCAAGCAAAGCTAAAGAAAACTAAAAAGGAAAACTAAAACCAAGACGCTCCAAGCATAGCACATAACACATGAAGTGATAAAAAATATAGTGGAACGAAAGACGAACTGATAATTGTTGATGGAGAAGGGGATGCATGGGGGCATCCCCAAACTTAGACGCTTGAGTCTTCTTGAATATTTCTTGGGGGTGCATGGGGGCATCCCCAAGCTTGAGCGTTTGACACTCCTGAATCTTTTTATCATCTTCCCTCGCACACTTGAAAACTCCCTTCATACATAACTCATCATAATCTGATTAGCGAGGTTAGTACCCTTAATAAAATTATTTTTCCTTGCTGGAAATAAGGATATTCTTGAAGGTCTGCTATTTCTCAAGATTGCCAAAAGGTTTTTGCAAAGAAAAAGCAAGCTCAAGGTTTGCAAAATGAAGGAAAGGCAAAACAGGACAGAATCTATGAAAAACAGACCAGCAGGTACTAAATGATTTTTTCGGGGCACTTCTGCAACTCAAATCAAAAAACTCAGAACAGACGTCCGAAAGCCAATTGTATAGAGCACGCTGTCGAAACAATTCAGACCAAAAAGATGATCTGGTGATTTTATACGAATTTTTCTGTCCAAGGACAGAATCTGTTTCCTGGACAGCACGTCACAACAATTGAACTTTCTTGTAATCAGAGGCTACACTTGGCACAAAGCTGAAAAGTAAAGATACAATGATGATGCTACTGTAGTAACAACATCAAGACACAACAAAAGCAAAATAAAATTTTATTCATTGTGGGCTGCCTCCCAAAAGCGCTTTTTTATGCCTTTAAGCTAGGCATAATGCAAAGAGATCAAGTTTTATCAAGAGTAAAAGAATAGCTAGCCCGTATAATGGACTCAAAAGGTAACTTAATCTTCTTTCTAGGGAAGTGTTCCATCCCTTTCTTGAGAGGAAATTGGAATTTTATATTCCCCTCTTTCATGTCAATGATGGCACCAACGGTGCGAAGAAAAGGACGTCCCAAAATAATTGGACAAGAAGGTTCACATTCAATATCCATAATAGTAAAATCAACGGGAACGTAATTGTCATTGACAATGATAAGAACATCGTTGATCCTCCCCAAGGGTTTCTTTATGGAAGAATCAACAAGACGAACACCAAAAGAACAAGAATCAAAAGGTTTCAATTTAAGCATATCATATATTCTTTTGGGCATAACAGAGGTACTAGTTCCAACATCACATAAAGCATAGCAAGAGAAGTTATTCAACTTAATTTTAATCATTGGATCCCAACCATCTTCTAGCTTTCTAGGTATGGAGGCTTCTACCCTAAGTTTCTCCTCCCTAGCTTTGATGAGAGCATTAGTGATATGCTCTGTGAAGGCAAGATTAAGTGTGCTAGTGCGGGGATCTCTAGACATCTTGTGAAGGAAATCAATAACTTCGGTAAGGGTGCAATTATCAAAATCAAGGTCACTACTATCAAGTAAAGTGGTAGTGGTGTCCTTTAGGCTAACTTGTTTGGTAGTTTCTATGGTCATAGCATCACCATTAATAGGTCCAACGGGACCAGGAGTGCATTGGGTGCTAAGAGTTTGGATATCCTCAACAACTTGGACAGTAGCAACAGTGTGGTGGGTAGGAAGGTTCTTAATTCTATCTTCTTCCTCCTTTTCTCTAGCTTATCTCTCTTTAAGTTTAGCCAACATCCTAATGTTTTCATTAATTTGCACTTGAATAGCATTCATAGGAGTGGTCTTCCTCTCCTCAAGAGGGGAAGTTCTAATTTTAAGCAATTCTACTTCATGGGCTAAATTGTCTACCTTCGAAGAGAGATTATCTAGTTTGTTTAGTTTTTCTTCTACACTCTTATTGAAGGCTTTTTGGGTAGTGATGAAATCTTTAAGCATACTCTCTAGTTCAGAAGTGGAGTTCTTGGTGCTAGGATAAGCATTGTTGTTCCCATAAGAATTAGAGGGGAACGGTCTAGGGTTGCTACCAAAATTACTCCTATAAGCATTGTTATTGAAATTGTTTCTAGAGATAAAGTTCACATCTACTTGTTCTTGAGCAATCAAAGAATTTAAAGGAACATCACGAGGATCAATAGAAGATTGCTTGGAAAGTAGAGACATGATCAAGTCAACTTTTTCATTTAGGGAGGAAATCTCCTCGACAGAGTTTACCTTCCTACCTGTTGGAGCGCGTTCGGTGTGCCATTGGGAATTAATTGGTCATCATCTCATCGAGAAGCTTCGTGGCAGCACCAAGTGTAGTTGACATAAAGGTTCCTCCCGCGGCCGAATCTAACAAGTTCCGCGAGGTAAAGTTCAAGCCTGCATAAAAAGTTTGGATAACCATCCAAGTAGTCAAACCATGAGTAGGGCAGTTCTTGACAACAGATTTCATGCGTTCCCAAGCTTGGGCAACGTGTTCATTATCCAATTGTTTGAAATTCATTATGTTACTCCTTAGTTGGATAATTTTAGCAGGTGGATAGTACTTTCCAATAAAAGCATCTTTGCACTTGTCCCAAGAATCTATGCTATTTCTAGGCAAAGATTGAAACCAAATTTTAGCTCCTCCTCTCAAGGAGAAAGGAAAAAGCTTAAGCTTAACAATATTACCATCTATTTCTTGGTACTTTTGCATATCACAGAGTTCAACAAAATTGTTTAAGTGTAAAGCAGCATCATCTCCAGCACCGGAGAATTGATCTTTCATAACTAGATTCAGTAAAGCAGGTTTAATTTCATAAGAAGGTGCTGAAGTGGCAGGTGTAGTGATAGGCGTGCAAATAAAGTCATCGTTGTTATGACTAGTGAAGTCACACAACTTGGTGTTCTCGGTGGAACCTATAGCAGCAAGCAAGCAAGATAACTATTTTTGTAATTTTTGATAAAGCATACTAAAGCAAAAACTGAAAGGTAAACTAACAAGACTAAAAAGCAAAGGTAAAAGATAGCGTGCAACTCCCCTATCTTGAAGAGTGGAGTCCCCGGCAATGGCGCCAGAAAACTTTGCTTGATGGCTTCTCGCCCCTCGTTGGTTACCCCAAGTGGAAGGTTTGAGATGCAATGTAGCGGTAGTTTTCCCTTGGCAAAGATACCAAGGATCGAATTCCCCTGAGACTCCAAGGTTCAACAAGAAGGTGTCAACTGCTAGTGGCGCAACTAGCGATCAACCGGACCTGCACACAGATACAAATAACTTTCCTCCCAACGAGTACAGAGAGGTTGTCAATCCCTCCGGCCTTGTCGTTTACAAAGGATCAAACGCAAGAGATAATAGTGATAGGTGTAACTGCAACTAGTAAGTAAAAACTGAAAGTAAATAGCGGATGTGATTAGTGATGGTAATATGGACCGGGGTCCCATGAAGTTCACTAGTGATGTCTCTCTCCCAAAAGACGATAAAACAGCTAAGCGAGGTAAACAAATTACAGCTGGGCAATTGACAGGATTATGTGCGCAAACCAATGCTAACTATGCGGCAAGAAAGGTAGAGGCTCAAAAGCATGGGCGGTACGCCAAGGTAAGTAGACCGAAATCCATCTGCATCTACTACTAATCATCCACCTTGAGATATCTATCAAGAACATCTCGCTGGTATTAATTTGCGAGTCCCACCCATAGTGTAAACTCAAAGCAACAGACAACTCCATTAAAAGAACTTTGCGTAAAGTAAACAATCCTTGCACCCGCGAGTACAAGCACCGTTGTTTTCCCCCTTGTGGCAACAGCACATCCTCTAGACTCATGTTTCTGTCACTCAAGCTAGTCATCGAGGGGCATGAACCCACAATCAAGCATAACGTTCCCTCTTGGAGTTACTACCTACTACTTGGCCAAAGCAATAAACAGCAACGGAGAACATGCAAGAATTACTCAAGAACATAAATATAAAAGAGGTAAATCAAATATATTACTCAAACACAATCTGAACATAATCTCATAATCCATCGGATCCCAGCAAACTCATCATAGCAACAGCATAAGGATTACATATGTGCCTCGATCATGTAGGGCAGCTCACGAGGTCTAATCGGTGAAGAATAAAAAGGGGAGGAGAACATCACATAGCTACTGGTCATGGACCCATGGTCCAAGGGAGACTACTCACAACTCATCCGGGAGGTGTCCATGGTGGTGGAGAGGCTCCCGGTGGTGGTCCTCCCCTCCGGCAGGGTGCCGGGAAGAGTTCTCCTGGTGCTCCCAATCTTGGAAGCGCGGCGGCGGCGGAACAGAGATGAGATCGCGAAAAAGGGTTCCGTCCTCGAGGGTTTCGGGACGCGGTGTAAATATATGCCAAAGGGGGGCATCAGCGGAGGCCTGGGGGGCCCAGGCGCCCCCCCCCCCCCCCCCGGCGCGGCCAGGAGGGGGCCCGTGCCCCCAGGGCGCCTGGAGCCCTGGTGGCCCCCTTGCGGCCCTACTTTGGCCGCATGGAAGCTTCCGGAACGCTGATTTTTTATATATTTTTCCCGGAATTTTTCTGGCAGTTTACGTAATGGGAAAACTTGAAATACAAAAACAGCAGAAAACAGAAACTGGCACTGGGGTGCACTGAGTTAATAGGTTAGTCCAAATATGATCAAAAGTGTATGGAAGTGCATAAATATCATAGCAATATCACACAAAAGAGGCATGGAGCAAGCAGAAATTATAGATACGTTTTGGACGTATCACCAGGGAGGAGGCAAATGAGTATAAGGAGACAATGAGAGAAGCTCGTCTCCAGGATGCAGCTCGCCAGGCAGTAGCCTCTGCATCTCAGTACAACCCCAACTACGACTTTGGATATCCATCAGGCCAATACTGGCCATAGACCAACTTAGGCCAAAAGCCTAAGCTTGGGGGAGTACGCATTTCTCACCGACATTACATTCATGTTCACATACTTATTCCAGTAGTCGGTGCTCAGACTCTTTCATTGTACTATCCATGCTAGCTTCAATTCTTTTCTTAGTATTTTTCTTGTGTGTTAGAAAAACCTTAAGAAAAACAAAAAAATAGTTGTAGTTTTTAGCTAGTTTGCTTTCCATGCCTGTAGTAGTAGTAACTAAAAGAAAACCCAAAAAGATTCCTCGTTCCTCTTTTGCTTGTTGGGAGCTCTCCCATGTAAATAGTTTCTTTTCTTTCTTTGGGGGTCAAGAGTAGAAGACCATGATTGAAAATGCTTAGTGGCTCTCATATGCTTTATTGTTAATTTAACCTTGAGCCATATTACTTTGTCCTCTTGTATTAAATGCTTGCAGATTCCTGCTTAGTCCAATGCAAGTGCACTATTATTATTATCCACACTGTTCGGTCGTACGAGTGAAAGGCAATAATGACGATATATGATGAATTGATTGAAATGAGAAAAGCTGGTATGAACTCGACCTCTCTTGTTTTTGTAAATATGATAGTTCATCGTTCCTGCTTCAGCCTATTATGAATGAAACATGCTTGCAATGACAATTAGAGATCATAGCTGCTCATGCCATGCTTAATTAGCTAAGAGTTTATAATGTTCTATCTTGCGTGCCAACATGATATTAAAATGGTTGTGATGTGGTATGATAGAGTGGTATCCTCCTTTGAATGATTCAAGTGGTCTGACTTGGCACAGGTTCACGCATGTAGTTGAAACAAAATCAACATAGCCTCCACGATATTTATGTTCATGGTGATTTATATCCTAATCATGTTTGCATTCATTGTTGATTAATTTTAATGCATGTTCATGACTGTTGTCGCTCTCTAGCTGGTCGCTTTCCAGTCTCTTTCTAGCCTTCACCTGTACTAAGCGGGAATACTGCTTGCGCATCCACTTCCATAAACCCCAAAGTTATTCCATAAGAGTCCACCATACCTTCCTATATGCGGTATCTACCTGTCGTTCCAAGTAAATTTGTATGTGCCAAACTCTAAACCTTCAAAAAATGTTTTGTATGCTCGAACAGCTCATGTATCAACTAGGGTTGTCTATATATTCCATGCTAGGTGGGTTATTCTCACGATGAGTGGACTCCGCTCATCATTCATGAGAAAATGGCTGGTAACCGGGATGCCCAGTCCCATGCTCAAATCATAATAATTAAACAAAACTCCCCCATGGCTGTTGCTGGTTTGGACGGTACCCGTTGTTTCGGGCTAGCCGTGGAGTGTGCTTGTTGGTGGTTGGGGAGTATAAACTTTATCATTCTGTTTGGGAACCGCCTATAATGTGTGTAGCATGGAAGATATCGAGATTCTTGGTTGTTATGTTTACAATGGAAGTATACCGCTCAAAATATTATTCATCTCTATTTAAAAATCGAGCTCTAGGACCTCTACAAATCCATGCTTCCCTCTGCGAAGGGCCTATCTATTTACTTTTATGTTGAGTCATCATCCTCTTATAAAGGAGCACCAGTTGGAGAGCACCGCTGTCATTTGCATGTATTGCTATTAATTTGCATTGAGTATGATTGTGACTAGATCTATTTTACCATGAATTACAATGTCTAGTCAGTCCTTGATCTTTAAAGGTGCTCTGCATTTATGGTTTGCGGTCTCAGAAAGGGCTACCGAGATACCATCTTGTTATATCATATCATGATTGTTGTAAGAAAGTGTTGTCATCCGAGGTTTATTATTATTGCTCGCTAGTTGATTATGCCATTGATATGAGTAAACATGAGACCTGAAAGTTATTGTGAATGTGGTTAGTTCATGAACTTTGCTGAAAACTTGAATGTTGGCTTTACATATTTACAACAACAAGAGCAAACATAGTTTGCCAAAGTTTTTCTTTATCACTTTTAGTTTATCAACTGAATTGCTTGAGGACAAGCAAATGTTTAAGCTTGGGGGAGTTGATACGTCTACAATGTATTTACTTTTCCAAACACTTTTGCCCTTGTTTTGGACTCTAACTTGCATGATTTGAATGGAACTAATGTAATGCCCAGGATGGGACTATACCTCCTACGTGTCGAGGCACGACTTAAAGGTATAAGCCCATCCTAGAATGATCTCAAGTTTGGTATCTTTGCACGACTCATGTAAAAGAGGGATTAAAATGCAAAAGGAGATAGTTGGCTTACACTCGCCACTTCACACAATACATTACATAAGCAATCATCATTCAGAACATCACAACCCGTCTACGGGTGAAGATCCGAAAGAAAGATACCAAAACAACATAAAGCCACAGGTCAGGATCGAATCCTAGTAGAAACCACTACTGAACATCGAAACGTCACAAACAAACGGCCACTCTCTTCATCGGGCTCCCGGTGAAGAACTTGAGCCAACTTCTGCATCGTACACGGCTGAACCTGCATCTGGTGTGGTGAAGTAACTGTGAGCCACAGAGGACTCAGCAATCCCGTTCCCGGGTAACAAGACTATTTAAGCCTTGGGTGAGGACAAGGCTGAAGAAAGAATAAGAGGTGAAGGAACAAACAAGAGTCTGCAGCAGCAACTAGCACTAACTTACGTAATAGAGAGCGAGAAGAGAAGGCGCATCGGTCGAGAGATGATCACGAAGTGATCCTAACTAAAGCCGATCAAACATAACCCCACCGTGTTCAACTCCCGAATCCCTATTCGGAAATTGACAGTCACGGTACACACGCTGGTAGTGTATTGAATCATTGTGTCAAGTTATCTACAACCGGAATTAACAAGCTCCCATCTGCCACATAACCGCGGGCACGGCTTTCGAAAGTTCAAACCCTGCAGGGGTGTTCCAACTTGGCCCATCACAAGCCCACGATCCGCGAAGTCGCAACTCCATAGGTGGGAAGACCCGAGTATTCTCGGAATCCCGTGCTCAAGTTAAACCGAACTAAGGTAAGGCTAATCCAGCAAATCCTCCCGGCGTGTCGACACCCTGATAGTAGCCGCGCGTATCTAAGTCTCAGGACACGACCGGATGGGCGATTCTACAGGTATACCAGATACCTCGGGTTGCCCCAAGGCGGCCCTGCAGACTCCCCGTTTGGGACCAAC
>LR738712.1:516220938-516303248 GCA_902687465.1 Secale cereale
GCTATGTAGAAAAGAATCTCCAAGGAGCGTCCCCCTTATGCAAATTAATTAATTAATTAAGTTATTATTATGAGGCAAATAGTACCAAATGTTGGGACTTGCTGGAAAAGACTTAGCACTTAGCGGTTTATCAAGGGGGTCCCATACACCCCAACCGTGTTAGGAACGCAAAATCAAGGAACATGACACCGGTTTATACGGTTCCTAACGGCATGAGTGGAACAAAACACCAAGCAAAAGGCTTAGCCTTCCACCCTGCCAGTATATAGATGATTTCATTTAGCATTTATATAGTGTGATATAACCCAACCCAAACTTCAACATGAAGCAAGCATCTTCAATCTTCATCTGCAACTAACAATGCTATAAGAGGGGCTGAGCGAAGCGTACTTAGCCAAGCAACGGTTTGCATAGGTAGGATGGTTAAACATGGCAATTGGTTACAAGTAGGAGGCTGACAAGAAGACATGGGCATCGAGGCAAAACTATAGATCGAGACTTCTAGCAAGAGGCAAAAATAGTAATGGTATCCGGGTTCGGTCATCTTGCCTGGGATTCCACAAAGGAGAAGAACGGATCCAAGAAGGAGACGGAGCAACAGTCGAGCGGATCCTCACAACTCCGGAACGAAACCGAAGCTAGCAAGAGAAGCAACCGGAAAGAAGGAAACAACACGGTAAACACACAAGCATCAACAAGGCATACGATGCACATCCAAGTATGATGCATGTCCGGTTTAAATATGCATGGCATGGCAAAGTGCACAAACAAATACTACAAGTTAAGTGGAGATCAATATGCAACGAGTTGCATATTGATGAAACACCACATTTAATTATTTAGTTGACTCTCATTACTTACAAGACAAGAATAATTGTTTTTTTTAACATGGCAAGAGGTGAAGCATAATAAAACTACACTAACTAGGCAATTTAAATGAGGCCGGAAATAATAACACATCCGGAAAATCACCATGAGCATGTTTAATAATTATAAAGCAACAACAATTAAACATTTTAGTGTTGTTAAATGATGCGGATGACATGATCAAGTTATGCAATTTTTATTAAAAGGTTGACAAGAGAGATATGAAGCATTTGTCATCATGGTGGAAAGAAAGGGTGCCACGGCAACGATCCGAAAATGATGCAACGCAACATCTCGGTTCCGGTAACTCGTTGAGAGTCCGGTGCAAAAGATAGAATCGACGTGAGCGAGTCAAGCGAGATGATGGGGTGATCCCGTTACCGGGTTCCCACGGGTCGGCGACGAGGCAACCGAGGAACATGACAAAGGTGGAACGGGCACGAAGCACACAAGGGAGACATTTCATACAACACAAGCATCACACGGGTCACGTCTCGGGGTTATACCTTCGAAGCGTGCGTTTCGGGGCGGTTCGAGACGTAGAGGAAGGAGGCGTTCCGTTCGGAGAGGAAGTAGACGTTCTCATTTCTTCACCGAAGGTAGTCGTTCTCGTAGCGGTAGTTGTACTCGGGCGACGGTAGTGGTACTCGCGGTCATCGAGCGACGGTAGTTGTACATTATCCGTAGAGGTACTTGGCATCGCCTCGTTCGGTCGTCGATGTCGAGGTACTTGTCGCGTCGGCGTTCGTAGTGGTACTTGGGGTTCCCGTTTGCGACGGTAGTGGAAGTAGTGGTACTTGTCGCATCGGTAGGGGTACTCGTTCACGGTTCATCTGACAAGTCAACAGTACAACACAAAACAACAAAACAAAAAAAACAAAAAAAACAGGAGCTAAACAAAAGGGCAGCACGGCGCTGCGGTTGGAGGGCGCGGCTCGAGGGAGCTCTTGCTGGACGATGCGGTGCTGGCCTGGCCGCAGGGGAAGACGGACGAGCAAGGCGCGGCGGACCAGATCGAGGGAGGAGGCGCGCCCTGGCGATGAGATGGCGAGGCGGCGCCCTGGCTGGACGCGGCGGCGAGAGGAGCCAGGCGCGGGGCGCTCGGGGCTCGGTCCTGGCGCGGGAGGCCGCCGAGGGCATGGCGATGAGCGGCGGCCCTGGGAACGGGCGCGCTCTGGCCGGCCGGGCTCCTGGCCGGCGCTAGGGCGCGGAGGAGGGAGCTGGTGGCCGGCCCGTGGCGCTGGGGAAGGAGGCCAGAGGACGGGCGGCCGCGGGCGCACAGGGCGGCGGTCGAAGGCAGGAGGCAGGCGCGCCGAAGGGAGGAAGAAGGAGAGGCCGTCGGGGCTTCGGGCGACCCGCGGAGGCAGCGGCGCGGCAGGAACGGAGGAAGTAGACAGGGGTGACGGCGGAGGGAGCCGAGGGGCTCGGCATCGACCCTGGCTCGAGGCTGGAGGTGTGGATCGGGAGAGAGAGCGAGCGGGATCGGGAGGCTCGGGCACTGCGCGAGAAGGAGCGAGGGAACGGGGTGGCGGCGGCTCTGCGGGAGGACTGGGAGGAGCGACCT
Organism: Secale cereale; assembly: GCA_902687465.1. Taxonomy (NCBI): domain Eukaryota; kingdom Viridiplantae; phylum Streptophyta; class Magnoliopsida; order Poales; family Poaceae; genus Secale; species Secale cereale. The sequence goes on from LR738712.1 coordinate 516,223,370, forward strand.
GCTCGGCTAGGGTTAGGAACTGGGGATGGGCTGGGCCAAAAGGGAGGGCCCAAGAGGGATGGAAGAGCTGGGCCTGAATGGCCTGGCTAAAAGGAGGCAGCAGGCTGGGCCTCTCTGCTTTCGGTTGTTTCTAAAAAAACAGAAACAACCAGAAGAAAAGAAAAGGAAGGAAGAAGGAGGGAGGGTTAGTGAAAAAGTTGCACAAGGAAGTATTTTTCTCGGGCAGCATAAAAAGAGCAAAGTCCGAGAAAAATAAGAAAAGCATGAACGGAAAAATAATTCAAACATATTTGAATTTTAATTCAAATAGTTTGAACTAAGACTAGATTATTGAAGTGTCCGAAAATGTCCGGAATTTTGGAGGAGCCTCGAAACAACGGAAAAGAATTATTAGCAAGGTTTTTACGGAGAAACTAGAATTAAGAGACATGGGGAAAAAATATGCAAGTGTGTTATGCTTAATTCCAAGAATGGAATATTTATTAATATAGCTCCATAATATTGAGAGACTTTTATATGTTATAAAGAGAAGACATTCTTCCCTCGATTTAAATGGACCGAAGGTCCACACGATTTATTTAGTTGAGATGCAAAAATAAATATGACATGATGCAATGCAAAAATAAATAACACAAGCACAATGCAACCCACGGGAGGACCCGGAACATCTGGAATCTCGGGAATCTTCTGGGACGTCGGTCTTCGGGCGTCACAACTCTCCCACACTAACAAAGGATCTCGACCCGAGATCCTAGAGATATCACCGGGTAAAAACGGAAGAGGAAGAGGTAAAACAAAGTTGCTTCTTTGACAGACGAGTGAAAACCAAAGAACCTTGAGAGGTTGAACAAGTTGAAAGAAAGAAAGCAACGGAGATGAACGAATACGAAATACTCCGTTAGCAAAGAGGGACAAGGAGCATTATGATAACCTTGTAGGTTGAAAGACATGAAACAAGAGCTTACGAACCAAGGAATATGAAACCGCAATGGTATAGCCAAGGAATGAGAATGACAGAATTTGGACAGCACTCCATCTGAAAATGGAAGGAAATGAACAAAACTTGAGGAGATGGAATGATGCTTGATGAAAACAACAACACACAGCCTCTGAAACAATTGAAAGAATGGCACAAGGGATAAGAAGACTCAGACATCACTCCGGTTGAAAAGAGAGGCAAACTTGGTAAGATGAGGAAACTGAATGAAGAATACAACACTCCGGTTAAATGATAAGCAAGGGAAGAATATGATCTCGATAAAACGAGATGATGGTTTGGAGAGAGCAACATTACAAAGCCTCCGGAACGAAAGAATAGATGCTAGATCGTTGGAAAGAAAGGATCAAAGAAGAAGATGACAACTTCTCCCACGAATGAATTAGAAAATCCTCCTTACGGAGAAGGGTTGGATAGAGTTGTTGGAAATTCAACAACGAGAAGGATAAGCTTGATGTGGGCTTATGGAAAACATCTCCAAATTAAGAGGTGATAACCAGCCACTAACGAAAACAATTGATTGGATTGAGATCAACAAGGAGACGATAAACTTAGTTCACCGGAAAGATAAATGAAGAACTTGGGTCATTTACAAGCACCATAATTAGCAACAATCCTCAGGGAAAGCTTTTAGGTGAGATACAACCCAAGATAACTCCAACGAATAAAAAAATGAGGGTTGAAAGTATCTCCTAGAGAGAAAGAAATGATGGTTTTAATTATCTCATTCTTGACAACTTGTGAATCATGAAACATGAAGGAATTGACAAGAATGACATAACACCATCTGAAAAGACAAGGTAGAAGAATAGCAATTGGAATGCATGATGAAGAATGTTTGAGCTCCAACAAGAATCTTGATGAAGACTTCGAGTATGAATTAAATGATGATGAACCACCATGAGAACTCCGGTTAAAGAAAGCATGAGAAGTGAAAGATGAAAGAATAAGATTCAAGACCTGCGATGAATTAGATGCAGCTTGAAATGATAATAGTTGAAATAACTTGGATCTCCGGAAAAACAAGATGAACAACATAGAACCGAGAATATGATATGATGAACAAGCTCCAGACAAAAGAATTAAATCACCTAGAAGGAATAAGAATAAGAATTATGTCATGCATCTCCTTCACCAATTTAAATTGATGACAACCAAAGGATTTGGCATACTACTTATTCTCGTTGGAAAGGATTAAAGAGAGATCTCACACAAGCTTGGATAAAACTTCAACGAACCACCGGTAGGATTATGAAAAGAACAAATGAATTGATACGCTAACAAAGGAAGAGAAATCTTGAAAGAACCACCGTAAGAATTAGGAGACGAACGAAGAGACATCAATGAAGAATATTTGGAGGACGAAGTTGAAAACTGAGAACGAAGAAATATTCTGAAATGATGGCCTTCGGAGGATCACAAAGGAAAAGAATTCATGAATTGCTTCGGACGACATAAAAGAATTCCTCACAATCTGAACAATAATGAGGATGGCATGAAGCTAGAACCATGAATCTTCAAGAGAACGAGCCAAGATTTAAGAGAAACACTTCTCCAGTCTCCAAATGTTGAGAATGAAGACGAGAAATGCCATAAGAATTGTTGAGCACCCCGGAATGAAGAATTAAAAAGGTTAAACCAAAGATGAAAAGAATTGAAAACGATCTTGGAGAAGGCATGTGACTGATGGAAATCATACTTACGTCACACTTTGAAAAGAATTTGAGTATAGCTCCGGGAAACAGAAGAGTCAGGTAAGATCCTGGAAAAAAGACCTGTGGGTTAGGGCCCACTAAAGAAATCACCGTTGGAAAAGATTGCTTAAGAGATATAGCACCGGTTAAATTAAATGGCTTGAATAAGATGACAATGCTCAAAAAATAACTTGAATGGATTAAGAATGGAATTATGAATCTTCAGCACTCCGGATATGGATAGCAAGAGGAGAATGATTAATTGGTGCACCGAAATAAGAAAGCATTGTGAAAAGAGGAAAAAGGATAAGATCAACACCGAAATCTTGAATTACATCCACCGGCAGAATTAGAGAACAAAAGAATGATGAACTTGAAGTTGTTGAGCATCTTGACAATAAATCACCGGATAAGAACATTGAAGGAAAAGAATGAAGAAACATCACATGAATAAAATGGATACTTCATTTGAGAATATCTTGATCCGAGAGGAAGAAGGGTGGGAGGGCGGGGAAAACAAGACAACTTGGGATGAACAAAATGGACACCAGTTGAGAAGAATTTAACATGAAGATCTTGATGATCAAGAAGGATTAGCACTCCCATAGAAATATGAGAATACCGATTAGGAAAGGTATGGAATCAACATTTGACATCGAAGCAACTCGAATACCAGAATCAAGACAAAAACAAAGGGTAGATATCTTGCAGCATCATCTTCACAATATCATTCGAACAGAGGATTGAACGAATGAATTTCGTAGGTACATCAAGTTGTCGAGAAGCCACTTGAGAGAACAAAAAGTAAATAAAAGGAACAAGGATCGGATAGAACAAATACAAGATAGAAGTTTCGTTCGACATCTTCGTGCTGAAAGCTCATGGAACGTGTTACAAAAGGGTTTTGCAATCCCCGGATCAGCATAGCCAAGGACCCTTTAAGATGCAACTCCCGATCAGAACAAGTCCATAAAACCACTTCACTCAATGTAGAACCCCAAACTTCATATCGAGCATCCGTTGGAAGAATGCCTAGAACTACTAGATGAACCCACCTATAGATTTCCGAAAGTTTCCAGTTATGCAATCAGGTGTTGGGGATACACGGGAAGCACCGCGCAATCAACTCTAAACCTACATCCAGGTGTATCCATCCTTCAACACATAACCAGTCTTTCTCGGAAACTGTGTACCTCGGACCTTCGAAAAGCATCCACTATAACAAGCTATGGCAATACTCTCGAACTACCTCCCTAGTACTGGGTGATGTCGGGGTTATCTTGCCACTGGCCGTATAGGAGAGATTTTCGATGTCGGCCGTCTTAAGTATTTAGTACTGCCGCGATATGCTTGTGTCAACAATACCCCGAAGCTCAACTCCTCGGTAACAGGAGGCATCGAGAACAATATCCTTGTCACAAGAACATCGAAACAATCCCAAAATACTCGCGGGATCCTAAAAAAAAATTTGGTGCAATTTTTGAAAGTAGAAGAGAAAAGAGTAGACGTCAGGAGTCCTCACCAGAGTGAAAGAGATGAGAAGCAAAGAAATCCTACTCTCCGATATATATATAGGACTCAAAATATTTTACAGTGTGTGCCTAGACTCAACCGTCAACGATTCGATCAATCAGTGGGGGCTTCTAGGTCGGAGAAGGCTCTGATACCAACTTGTAATGCCTAGGATGGGACTATACCTCCTACGTGTCGAGGCACGACTTAAAGTTATAAGCCCATCCTAGAATGATCTCAAGTTTGGTATCTTTGCACGACTCATGTAAAAGAGGGATTAAAATGCAAAAGGAGATAGTTGGCTTACACTCGCCACTTCACACAATACATTACATAAGCAATCATCATTCAGAACATCACAACCCGTCTACGGGTGAAGATCCGAAAGAAAGATACCAAAACAACATAAAGCCACAGGTCAGGATCGAATCCTAGTAGAAACCACTACTGAACATCGAAACGTCACAAACAAACAGCCACTCTCTTCATCGGGCTCCCGGTGAAGAACTTGAGCCAACTTCTGCATCGTACACGGCTAAACCTGCATCTGGTGTGGTGAAGTAACTGTGAGCCACAGAATACCAGAATCAAGACAAAAACAAAGGGTAGATATCTTGTAGCATCATCTTCACAATATCATTCGAACAGAGGACGGCCCGTGGAGGAGGGAGCTGGTGGCCGGCCCGTGGCGCTGGGGAAGGAGGCCAGAGGACGGGCGGCCGCGGGCGCACAGGGCGGCGGTCGAAGGCAGGAGGCAGGCGCGCCGAAGGGAGGAAGAAGGAGAGGCCGTCGGGGCTTCGGGCGACCCGCGGAGGCAGCGGCGCGGCAGGAACGGAGGAAGTAGACAGGGGCGACGGCGGAGGGAGCCGAGGGGCTCGGCATCGACCCTGGCTCGAGGCTGGAGGTGTGGATCGGGAGAGAGAGCGAGCGGGATCGGGAGGCTCGGGCACTGCGCGAGAAGGAGCGAGGGAACGGGGTGGCGGCGGCTCTGCGGGAGGACTGGGAGGAGCGACCTGCTCGGCTAGGGTTAGGAAGTGGGGATGGGCTGGGCCAAAAGGGAGGGCCCAAGAGGGATGGAAGAGCTGGGCCTGAATGGCCTGGCTAAAAGGAGGCAGCAGGCTGGGCCTCTCTGCTTTCGGTTGTTTCTAAAAAAACAGAAACAACCAGAAGAAAAGAAAAGGAAGGAAGAAGAAGGGAGGGTTAGTGAAAAAGTTGCACAAGGAAGTATTTTTCTCGGGCAGCATAAAAAGAGCAAAGTCCGAGAAAAATAAGAAAAGCATGAACGGAAAAATAATTCAAACATATTTGAATTTTAATTCAAATAGTTTGAACTAAGACTAGATTATTGAAGTGTCCAAAAATGTCCGGAATTTTGGAGGAGCCTCGAAACAACGGAAAAGAATTATTAGCAAGGTTTTTACGGAGAAACTAGAATTAAGAGACATGGGGAAAAAATATGCAAGTGTGTTATGCTTAATTCCAAGAATGGAATATTTATTAATATAGCTCCATAATATTGAGAGACTTTTATATGTTATAAAGAGAAGACATTCTTCCCTCGATTTAAATGGACCGAAGGTCCACACGATTTATTTAGTTGAGATGCAAAAATAAATATGACATGATGCAATGCAAAAATAAATAACACAAGCACAATGCAACCCACGGGAGGACCCGGAACATCTGGAATCTCGGGAATCTTCTGGGACGTCGGTCTTCGGGCGTCACAACTAACCCGGACTGACGCTGTTTTCAGCAGAATCGCCATGGTGTTATTTTTGTGAAGAAATAAAAGTTCTCAAAATGACCTGAAATTCAACGGAGAATTATTTTGGAATATATAAAAAATATATGCGGAAAGAACCAAGCCAGGGGGGCCACACCCTGTCCACGAGGGTGGGGGCGCGCCCCCTGCCTCGTGGCCCCCCTGTTGCTCCACCAACGTATCCCCCCACTCCATATATTCTCTTTCGGGGAGGAAAAAATCAGAGAGGAAGAATTATCACGTTTTACGATACGGAGCCGCCGCCAAGCCCTAATCTCTCTCGGGAGGGCTGATCTAGAGTCCATTCGGGGCTGCGGAGAGGGGAGATCGTCGCCATCGTCATCATCAACCTTCCTCCGTCACCAATTCCATGATGCTCACCGCCGAGCATGAGTAATCCCATCGTAGGCTTGCTGGACGGTGATGCGTTGGATGACATTTACCATGTAATCGAGTTAGTTTTGTTAGGGTTTGATCCCTGGTATCAACTATGTTCTAAGAATGATGAGGCTATGACTTTGCTATGCTTAATGCTTGTCACTAGGGCCCGAGTGCCATGATTTCAGATCTGAACCTATTATGTTTTCATGAATATATGTGTGTTCTTGATCCTATCTTGCAAGTCAATAGTCACCGACTATGTGTTATGATCCGGCAACCCCGAAGTGACAATAGTCGGGACCACTCCCGGTGATGACCGTAGTTTGAGGAGTTCATGTATTCACTATGTGTTAATGCTTTAGTCCAGTACTCTATTAAAAGGAGGCATTAATATCCCTTAGTTTCCATTAGGACCCCGCTGCCATGGGAGGGTAGGACAAAAGATGTCATGCAAGTTCTTTCCATAAGCATGTATGACTATATTCGGAATACATGCCTACATTACATTGATGAACTTGAGCTAGTTCTGTGTCACCCTAGGTTATAACTTTTACATGAGGAATCGCATCCGACATAATTATCCATCACCGATCCATTGCCTACGAGCTTTTCACATATTGCTTGTTGCTTATTTACTTTTCCGCTGCTACTGTTACAAAAACTACAAAAACACTACCGTTACTTTTATTGCTATTACCACTATTTCCATATTACCTTGCTACTAAATTACCTTGCTAGAGATACTAAGTTTCCAGGTGTGGTTGAATTGACAACTCAGCTGCAAATACTTAAGAGTATTCTTTGGCTCCCCTTGTGTCGAATCAATAAATTTGGGTTAAATACTTTACCCTCAAAAACTGTTGTGATCCCCTACACTTGTGGGTTATCAGCAATCAATAAGGAAAAAATAAATCATAGTACATAATTTGCTAATCCAGATAATTATAATATGCATCATCGAATATAATCTCGAATACATCATCTCGAATATTATCGAATAATATAATCTCGGATACATCGTCTCGAATATCTCTAATACATCACTTGCTAATACAGATAGAACACTATCAAATAGTCTAGTTCACTCGCGGTTCTTGAGGCGCGGGCGGTGGACACCCAAAGAGAAGGAACCATCACAATATCATAGCTCGGGTGAGATCCTCGTAGAATCTACCAGGTATTGGAGAACCTAATGTCCAATGCAGCCATGTAGTGATAGACATGCTCGTCCTCCTCCCTCACATAGCGACGTACCACCTAGGGCGGGGCCGGCTACCTCTTCATCGAAAGTGGCTCACGCAAACGCCACCAAAGGAGCTCGGGTTGACGATTGGACCCAAGGCGGGGTTCATCACCAAGCGGCGCGCCCCTAAAGGTAGCACCTCCCAGTGCCAGCCTGGCGGAGCCCAGTCCCGGACGTGGCTCCACTGAAGCAGGAAGTCGTCGTGAACGGGTCGACCACGAGGATGTGTGCCGCCCATATATCGTTGACGTCGAGAACAAATTCTATGCAAATGTAACATTTTTGAAATGATTGGATTGTGATTTCTTATATACGAGGAAAACCTTCAGTCCCTGGCTATAGGAACATGAATCAGAATCATAACGGATTCTCTTAACCTTTAATGGATTGAACAAAATGGTGCCATTCTGGATGTGCAGAAAATGTTCCATATTTTTCGTGGTCTCATCTACCCTTATATATGTCACATTGTCTAGTGTCAAAGGATTAAAGAAAATCATGGCTTCATCATTAGCTGGAAGTAACAGGCGCATGATGGTACGAAGCTCTCCAAAGTTGTTTTGTAATGGAGTCCCGAATAGTATAATTAGCTTTTTGGTACGAAGTTCAACAAGGGCCTTCCAAATATCACTATTTGGAAGGCCTTTGCTGAACTTCGGACCAAAAAACGAATTATCTTATAAAGAACTCCGTTCCAAAATAACTTTCAAGAGCTTCGTACCATCATGCACCTGTTACTTCCGACTAATGATGAAACCATGGATTTCTTCAATACTTTGACACAAGACAACGTGACATATAGAAGCTAGGGTACGTAGATGGGATCATAAAAAATGGATCAACTTGTGCACATCCATAATGGGGGCATTTTTTGATCATATTTCACTAGATGAAACTTTGACATATGATCAAATGTTGCATATGTCAAAATTCAAACTTTGACATATGATCAAACTTTGACATATGATCAAATGCTGCATACGTCAAGATTCAAACTTCGACATATGATCAAATGTTTCATATATCAAAATTTAGACTTTGACATATGATCAAATGTTGCATATCTGAAAGTTAAAACTTTGGCATATGATCAAATGTTGCATATGACAAAATTCAAACTTTGACATATGATCAAATGTTGCATATGTCAAAATTCAAACTTTGACATATGATCAAACTTTGACATATATACATCTAATCACCTAGTTGAAAAATGTCAAAATTCATCTAATTAACAATTATATATTTAAAATTCATTTAACATTTCTATAACTAAAAGTATAAAAAACTAAAAAAACATTCATCTGACATTTATATATCTAATTCATCTAACATTTCTATAACTAAAAGTATAAAAAACTAAAAAAATTGAAAATAAGAAAATGTATGTGTGCGTGTGTGTGTTCATATGCATGTGTGTGTGTGTGTGTGTGCGGGCTTGATCTATGGGAGGGCGGCCATGGCGGCAGGGGCTCATAGTGGGGCATCGGGGGCGACGACGGTGACGGCGCACGAGCTCGAGGGAGGGCGGCGCACGACGGGGGCGGCGGGCGTCTCATCGGGGCACAACAACGGGGGACAGCGTGGGCGGCACGTCGGGGGCGGCGATGGCGTGGGCGACGATGGCGTCGATCGAGGCAGGTGGTACGTCATCGATGGAGAGGAAGAAACAGAGGGAAACAGATTTTTTTTTTCAAGTGTTGTATATATAGGAGCGACCTTTAGTCCTAGTTGAAGCCACCAACCGGGACTAAAGGTCAATTTAGGCCAGGCGAAGCGACCACCTTTACTCGCGGTTGGTTGCTCCAACCGGGACTGAAGGCACCCCCTTTAGTCGTGGTTGGAGCCACCAACCGCGACTAAAGGTGGTGCGCTGCCACCCGCGGTGCACGAAGCTTAGTCCCACCTCGCCGAGCGAAGGCCAACCGCACTGGTTTATAAACCCATCCGCGGCTGCTCCTTCGAGCTCCTCTCTAAAGCAGGCCTTCTGGGCCTACCTCTACTCTCCTACCCTGTGGGCCTACTAGGCCTTGCGGGCCTGCATCCTGTCCCAACTACAGGTTGGGCTTCTAGTCGTATGCAAGCGGTTCTGGCCCAGTAGGCGGGCTTTTTTATTTTTTATTTGTTTTCTGCTTTATTTATTTTCTCTCACTTTTGAGTTATCTTTTGCTTTATTTAGAGTTTCTTTGTGAATATTTTTTCTTTAGGTAAACAAAATTATAAACTTTCTATTAGTGCGAGTAGTTTTCAAATTTGAATAGTTTAAATTTGAATTATTTGAAATTTGTGTGAATCACTAGTTTGTGAAAAACTTTACTTTAAAAATATATTATTCAATGATTCTTTTTTCTTTTGTTGAATATTAGTGTGTTTCATCATTATATTCAATTTGGTAAAACTTAGATAACTTTAAAAAAATGAAATACCTTTGTAATAGATGAGTTTTCATCCGAAACCTTGATACTTCGAAAGAGATTGTCCATTTTGTACACGAATTGGATCTAGTTTTTGATGTAACCCTCTCAACCTTTTATCACATGCTATTTGGGTTAAATGATGATACCATGCCAACTTTCAACCTTTTCAGAGTTTATTTGTAGTGCTTTTCAATTTCGAGGTCATTTAGCTCAAAAGAATTGGTAAATGCATGAAAAATAGCAAATGAAGTCAGAAAGTGTTGAAAATTGATGATGTGTCTTTGAATGGCGCATACTGAATGCACAAAAATTCTGGAGTTTAAATAAGTTAAAAATGAATTGCCTATGTAACAAATGAGTTTTCGTCCGAAACACTGATACTTCAAAAGAGATTGTCCATTTTTTACACAAAGTGCATCCTGTTTTTGTCGTAACCCTCTCAACTTTTTAGCACATTCTATGTGGGTGAAATGATGATACCATGCCAACTTTCAACATTTTCAGAGTTCATTTGTAGTGCTTTTCAATTTCAGGGTCGTTTAGCTCAAAAAATAGTAAATGGAAAAATAGCAAATGAAGTCAGAAAGGGTTGAAAATTAAATGACGTAGCTTTGAATGGTGCATACGGAACACACAAAAATTCTGGAGTTGAGATAAGTTTAAAAAAATGAAATGCCTTTGTAACTGATGAGTTTCCGTCCGAAACCCTGATACTTCGAAAGAGATTCTCCATTTTGTATACGAAGTGCATCCTGTTTTTTCCGTAACCCTCTCAACATTTTAGCACATGATATGTGGGTGAGATAATGATTCCATGCCAACTTTCAAACTTTTTAGAGTTCATTTGTAGTTCTTTTCAATTTCAGGGTCGTTTAGCTCAAAAAATTAGTAAATGCATGAAAAATAGCAAATGAAGTCAGAAAGGGTTGAAAATTGATGACGTGGCTTTGAATGGTGCATACTGAACGCACAAAAAGTCTTGAGTTGAAATGACTTTTAAAAAATTAAATGTCTTTGTAACAGATGAGTTTTCGTCCGAAACCCTGATACTTTGAAAGAGATTCTCCATTTTGTACACAAAGTGCCTCCTGTTTTGGCCAAAACACATAAGCACCCTAACTATTACAAAGATTGCCTATGGTTTGTCCAAAGTGGGACTTTCCATATATATAAGTCTGGAAACTCACTAGATAAGAAAGTGATGACAGTGAAGTCGGTCACATCCGAGAGTGGGATCTTTGGGTGTGAAACTTTTTCTTCGCGTGTGTCCCTTTGCTTCGTAACCATGGACAATCTTCATCATTTTAGTGGATGCTCGGGTCAATATTCACTGTGAAGACAGCAATTTGATGAAACTTTTCATAACCTTTTGACATGTCTGTCTTGCCATCCACTCCCATGATGTTTCTTTTCCCTGAAAGAACTATGTGGCGCTTTGGCTCATCGTATGATGTATTCGCTTCCTTATCTTTTATTTTTCTGGTCTTGGTAGACATGTCCTTCACATAGAAAACATGCACCACATCATTGGCTAGGACGAATGGTTCGTCTGCATACTCAAGATTGTTGAGATCCACTATTGTCATTATGTACTACGGGTCTTTCATTACCCTACCTCGTGTCACGTTGACACATTTGCACCGAAACAAAGCGACCTTCAAATCCCATATCTCCTCTATGTAACCACAATATGTGTCCTTTCCGCTCTTGGTTGCTACATCAAAGCGGACACCACTGTTTTGGTTGGTTCTCTTCTTATCTTGGGCGATCATGTAAAATGTATTCCCAATTATCTCATACCCTTTGAAAATCATTATATTCGAAGATGGTAACTGGGACAACAAGTACATGTCATCTTGAACAGCGTCGTCGTGCATGGCACATATCTGCAACCAACCGGCAAAATTCCCCATTTGTTCACGTGTAATCCAGTCATCAGACTCCTCCGGGTGTTTGGAGCGTAGAATATTCTTGTGTTCCTCGATATACGAAGCCACCAAGGCAGAATTTTGTAGAACTTTGTAGTGTGCTTGAGTGGGAGAATGCCCATCCATACATATTATTTGTTTCGGTCCTAGCATGCCACTTCCACCTAGTCTTCCCTGATGTCGTGATTCAGGAACACCAATCAGCTTAAGGTTAGGAATAAAGTCAACACAAAACTCAATGACCTCCTCATTTTCATGGCCCTTGGATATGCTTCATTCTGTCCTAGAACGGTTATGAACATATTTCTTTAAGACTCCCATGAACCTCTCAAAGGGGAACATATTGTTTAGAAATACAGGACCCAGAATGGCAATCTCTTTGCATAGGTGATCTAGGACGTGCGTCATGATGTTGAACAAGGATGGTGGAAACACCAGCTCGAAACTGACAAGACATTGCACCAAATCATTCTCTAACCATGGTAAGATTTCTGGATCGATTACCTTCTGAGAGATTGCATTGAGAAATGCACATAGCTTCACAATGGCTAATCGAACGTTTTCCGGTAGAAGCCCCCTCAATGTAACTGGAAGAAGTTGTGTCATAATCACATGGCAGCCATGAGACTTTATGTTTTGGAACTTTTTCTTTACCATAATTATTATTCCCTTTATATTCGACAAGAAGCCAGACGAGACCTTCATACTGAGAAGGCATTCAAAGAAAATTTTCTTCTCTTCTTTGGTAACACTACTGCAGGATGCTACTAACGCGACACTACGATCAGATACCCTTCGACGAAACTATGTGCTATGCCATAATCGCAAACAGGGGTGTAAAAACTAGTCAAAAAAGGTGTTTGCAATGGAGGATGCATCAAACACGGTTCAGATTTTAGTTGTGTGTGCAATGCAGGGCATACGGTTCAGTTCAGTTAACTATTTGCGATGAGGAGGAACAAAAGAAACGGGCATCCAGATGAAGGCGTCTGCGATATACAGAATACGGTTCACTCAGATGAACTCTTTGTGATTAGGCAACACAAAAGAAACGGTCATCCAGATCAAGGTGTGTGCAATATACGTCATGCGGTTCACTCAGCCTTGTCGGCAGTGTGTGACCTCTATGGCAACCGTTCGCTCCCCAGTAGCCTCTTCTTGACCGTGGTAACCGTCCACCGCCTCTTCGCGGGGGTAGCAACCACCGCGGCCAGCTCGTTCTAGGCCATGTCCATGAGGTCCCATTCCTCCTTATTTTCTATCTCCTCCGGCTCAGAGTCGACTTCACCAAACTTGAAGACTAGAGGCAGATGATCATTTTGCGCCATGGCGTTGGTGGAGGTCTGCGGGGGGGAGGGGAGTGGAAGGCGAACAGTAAGGCCGCCCGTATTAAACAGCGGCTCGGGCGCCATTAATGGAGAGGAAGGTGGGCGGCCATGGAAGTCAAAGGGCTCGCTTCCCAGTGAGCCTGCACAGCGTACAACTCGCATGCTTCTCGGTGTGCCTGCGCATTGGAGGACAGCTTGCACGCCTCTCGGTCAGCCTGCACACCGGACTCCGCTCGCATGCCTCCTGTTCAGTCAAGGACAAGCAGATGTCCGCACGGCACCTCCTACAGCCATTAAAATGGAGACACGTGGCGTCACATGAATGGTTAACAGAACGCACACGATTTGAATTATACAAACGTTTGAGATATTAAAGTGGCAGCTATTTTTTCAAAATGCCTTTGTTGGCTATTATTCGAGTGCACCTTTTCTCAAAATGGACACGATAAATAGCACAGCATGTCGGGTGCCATTCCATGATAGCATGCCAAGTTTCATGAATTTCAGACGAGTTTAGCATTTACTAGAATTTAAAAAACAAAGTATCTCAACATTTTGTCGGCAATCAACGGTGCGCTGGTGTTTGAAATTCATTATAATTTCTTGCATGGGACCTAAGCCTGCACCCAAGGACACATATTTGATTTTTCAACCAATTCATATGCATTATAGTATGTGCATGTAGTTCAAATTCGAATTATGCACATAAATGCTTTGAAAACTCAATTAATGCATAAAAATGTCCAAACGAACCCCCAAAAACCCCAAAAATTGACACAGCACCCCTGTTGTTCTATGTTGACACTAGGAAAAAAATTGAAATCGAGAATAGGCAATGGATATCGTTTCTTCCAGAAAGGTGAAACATTCCCTACCAAAACCATCACTCTTGTTGTGAGAAGCTCCGGTTTGTGAGAAGCATATACCCAAACCTTCCCCAAATGGGACAAAAAAATTACCACGGCATGTTGATGCTGCTCCATGTCAGCATGCCAAGTTTCATGAATTTCAGAAGAGCTTTGGATTAACTAGAATTAAAAAACAAGGTATCTCAATGTTTGCGACCGAGTGACCGTGGTAGGGTGTTTGACATTCATTCCATTTCTTGCATGGGACCTAAGCATGCAACCAAGGACACGGATTTGAACTTTTAACCAATTTATATGCATTAGAGCATATGCATGTAGTTCAAATTTGAATTATGCACATAAATGCATTGAAAACTCAGTTCATGTATAAAAATATCCAAGCGAACCCCGAAAAATCCCAAAAATTGACACAACGCTCCTGTTATTCTATGTCAATACTAGGAAAAAATTTGAAATCGAGAAGAGGCAATGGATATTGTTTCATCTAGAAAGGTGAAACATTCCCTACCGAAACCATCAGGCTTGTTGTGAGAAGTTATGGTTCATGAGAAGCATATACCCCCAAATGGGACAATTTTTTACCACGGCATGTTGTTGCCGCTCCATGACAGCATGCCAAGTTTCATGAATTATAGACGAGCTTTCGATTTACTATAATTAAAAAACCATCAGGCTTGTTGTGAGAAGCTCTGGTTTGTGAGAAGCATATACCCAAACCCGCCCCAAATGGGACAATTTTTTTACCACGGCATGTTGTTGCCGCTCCATGACAGCATGCCAGGTTTCATGAATTTCAAACGAGTTTTCGATTTACTTGAATTAAAAAACCATCAGGCTTGTTGTGAGAAGCTCTGGTTTGTGAGAAGCATATACTCAAACCTGCCCCAAATGGGACAAAATGTTACCACGGCATGTTGATGCCGCTCCATAACAGCATGCCAAGTTTCATGAATTTCAGACGAGCTTTGGATTTACTAGAATTAGAAAACCAGGTATCTCAATGTTTGCAGCCGAGTGACCGTGGCAGGTGTTTGACATTCATTTCCATTTCTTGCATGGGACCTAAGCATGCAACCAAGGACATATATTTGAATTTTCAACCAATTTATATGCATTAGAGCATGTGCATGTAGTTGAAATTTGAATTATGCACATAAATGCATAGAAAACTCAGTTATTGTATAAAAATGTCCAAGCGAACACCGAAAAGTCCCAAAAATTGACACAACGCTCATGTTGTTCTATGTTGACACTAGGAAAAAAATTGAAATTGAGAAGATGCAACGAATATCGTTTCGTCCAGAAAGGTGAAACGTTCCCTACCGAAACCATCAGGGTTGTTGTGAGAAGCTCTCGTTTGTGAGAAGCATATACCCAAACCTGCCCCAAATGGGACAAAAAATTTACCACGGCATGTTGATGCCACTCCATGACAGCATGCCAAGTTTCATGAATTTCAGACAAGCTTTCGATTTACTAGAGTTAAAAAAACCATCAGGCTTGTCGCGAGAAGCTATAGTTTGTGAGAAGCATATCCCCAAACCTGTCCCAAATGGGACAAAAAATTTAGCACGGCATGTTGATGCTGCTCCATGGCAGCATACCATGTTTCATGAATTTCAGACGAGCTTTGGATTTACTAGAATTAAAAACCAGGTATCTCAATGTTTGCGGCCGAGTGACCGTGGCAGGGTGTTTGACATTCATTCCCATTTCTTACATGGGACCGAAGCATGCAACCAAGGACACGAATTTGAATTTTCAACCAATTTATATGCATTAAAGCATGTGCATGTAGTTAAAATTTGAATTATGCACATAAATGCATAGAAAACTCAGTTAATGTATAAAATGTCCAAGCGAACCCCGAAAAATCCCAAAAATTGACACAACGCTCATGTTGTTCTATGTTGACACTAGGAAAAAAAATTGAAATCGAGAAGAGGCAACGGATATCGTTTCGTGCAGAAAGGTGAAACTTTACCTATAGAAACCATCACACTTGTTGTGACAAGCTCTGATTTATGAGAAGCATATATCCAAACCTGCCAAAATGGGACAAAAAATTTGCCATGGCATGTTGATGTCGCTCCATGATAGCATGCCAAGTTTCATGAATTTCGGACAAATTTTGTATTTACTATAATTACAAAAGCAATTACGTCAACGTTTGCCGGAGAGCCACGGTGCCATGGTGTTCGAATTTTAGCCCCATTTCTTGCATGGGACATAAGCATAAACCCATGGACACAGATATGATTTTACAACCCTTGTTGGTGCACCGGAGCATGTGCATGTAGTTTAATTTTGAATTATGCACCTGAAATGGCAAGAAAACCAATTTAATGTATAAAATGTTCAAACAAACCCTGAATAATTCCAATTCTTTTACGACACACATATAGTTGCATGTTCACTGCAGATAAAAGGTCCAGCAATTTAAACACCATCCATTGTCGTTGTGACTCCATTATTTAATTCAAATCAAGATGAAAAATCAAGTAGATCACACACAGTTTATTATCACCAACCGTGTGAGATGCAGCACAAAATATCCTGGAGCACCGTCAGTGTATAGTACACCTATGGCTTACGCGAGAAGGTGCGTCGGCTACAGCCCACAGCCGGCATCTCAAGCACACTAGCTCGCTCCCCAAATATCTTTTCACTGTTCAATCATCGTCGATGAAAGATGGGCCCGTGGACTCGCGTCGTGAGGGCAACTTCGGTGGTCCACTGCGGCGAGAGCGTGGCCGCAGCCGCCATGCGCGTGCTAACAAGCTTCGTGAGCGCGGCCGCAATCTGCGGCCAGGCGGCCAAGGCAGCCCAAACGGCCGATGTTGCTTCTCAGGCGGCGGCAGCAACATCTGCCTCGAGGATAGCAAATAGTGAGAGCGGCACATCAGCTATCCGTTCCGCAGCGGCTGCCTTAGCCGTCATGGAGGTGGCCCACGACCATGTCGAGGCTGTCCACGCCTAGCTCATGGCGGTCACCGCACAAATGAGACGAAGCTTCTCCGACAATGGTCGGCAACCCACGGCGACGCGGTTGGCTGCTTTAAATGACATTTCATGGCGTTTTCTCGAGGCCACCGTCGGTGCCTTCGACGAAGACTACGAGGTGTTTTCTCAGCGTGCATGTGTTTACCTCATCTTGAGAGCCAACAGGTTGGTGCCTGGAGCGGCTAAGGCAACTCACCACTACGACGAGGGCACCCATGAAGCGGAGGCCTCGCCCTCTTCCATGTCCAAGGAGCCAATCATCATCGATATCTCTGACAATGAGGAGTAGCTTGTCTTATTAGCTCATTATAAGGACCCATGTTCAGTTTCCAAGCTACTGGCTTTACTTAACAAATTCTATTAAATTGTGTTATCTACTTTTACCATGCAATCTTCTCCTCTAGAGTATATGTTCTATACGTCGTGCAATGTGGTCTTCAGTTAACTGTTTGGTTCAATTCTGCAAATGTGATGTTCAATTCATCAGGGTGCAATTGTCCAAGTTGTCAAGCATGCTTGGTTTGGTTAACTGTCCGATATTCTATTAGGAGTACGGTATATTGTGCAATGTGGTGCTCAGTTAATGTTTGCTTCATTTGTTGTGGTGTTTAGTTAACTGTTTGGTTCAATTCTGCAATGCGATGTTCAATTGTTGTGGGTGCATTCTGTTATTGTATACCATGTGAGAAATAAATCGAATTTGGTTGTACTAAATACATGAAAAACAAATACAATTGCTATATTTCCAAGTTTTTAAGCATGCTTGGTTTGGTTAAATGTCTTATCTTCTATAGGAGTATGTTATATTGTGCAATGTGGTGCTCAGTTAACGTTTGGTTCATTTGATGTGGTGTTTAGTTAACTGTTTGGTTCAATTCTGCAATGCGATGTTCAATTGTTGTCGTTGCATTCTATTGTTGTATACCATGTGAGAAATAAATCGAATTTGGTTGTACTAAATACATGAGAAACAAATACAATTGCTATATTTCCAAGTTGTTAAGCATGTTTGGTTTGGTTAAATGTCTGATCTTCCATTAGGAGTATGTTATATTGTGCAATGTGGTCCTCAATTAACGTTTGGTTCATTCGTTGTGGTGTTTAGTTAACTATTTGGTTTAATTCTGCAATGCGATGTTCAATTGTTGTGGGTGCATTCTGTTATTATATACCATGTGAGAAATAAATCGAATTTGGTTGTACTAAATACATGAGAAACAAATACATTTTCTATATTTCCATGTTGTTAAGCATGCTTGGTTTGGTTAACTATCTGATCTTCTATTAGGAGTATGTTATATTGTGCAATGTGGTGCTCAGTTAACATTTGGTTCATTTGTTATTGTGTTTAGTTAACTGCACGTGCACGGTCCATTGTCTAATAGCACATTATTGTGCAATTGTAGGGACCATTCTAATATTTATGTTTTTAACAATTTGGTCTTGCACATGTAGGTCCTGCTGTCAGAGGTTTTGACCCACTATGAAGAAGACATCAGTTCACTACAAGATGGTACTAACTATTCTACCTTGTCTTTTTTATTCCTTTGCCCCATTTCCAATATAGAAAACATATTTATGCACATCCATGTTTTCAGGCCTTTCCAAAGCAGTTCACTAATGATTACCTCTCAAACCACCTCTATGGCCAGGAGGTGAGGAAGTGTTTCTGAAGAGGATGAAGGACGGGCGATCAATCATCATCAGGCACCGGCCTAAAGTTGCAAAGACCTTCAACATGAATGAAGGATCAATATTCGCCTTCCGCTTCAGCAGTTTTCCAGATGAGATGCATCTGTCTATATATCGTCTATGATGCTAATTTTGAAAGGTTCTACATGTTGCATGTGAAACTTGGTGTTGGTGCAGTTGTGTAATGGGGTACATGAGTGCTGAAGTGTCGGGACCCCGATCCTAAGTCACATAGGTCTAGCCTGTAACACATCATATCACTTTGCGGCCTCACGCACGGTATCACCACGGGTGCCACCTTACCTGGCCCGGGACCGTTTCCGCATTTTGGCACACGTATATGATAGTGTCGCTAGCATCCATATGACATAGGACCCGGGCCGACATGACTAGTTATAAACCAAAAGTGGCACTAAATTACAGAGACAGGCATACATGACCCAGCAACGAACGTGTCGATCATCAACGTATGAACCCAAGTCGTACCAAGCTACAAGGACTTAAAGGAACAACGTGTGACATTTCCCCTAAGGGACAGACACAGGAACGAAGAAGGACACATGCCGGCCAGCCTAAGTGTTCCAGAGCAGTAGCAAGCTACCAAGGCTCAGTGGAAGCACTAGGAGACATTTCCCTGTAAGATAGGCTACCAAGGGTAAACAACTAGGTGTCGGATCCCACACATAGCAATACACATTACACGTACGCATAACATGCAAGTATGTGATGTATAACATGGCATCACAACATAACACAACAACTCGTATAGATAAGGCCCAGAAGAGCCATCATAGCATTTATTACAAACAGGGGTCACATGACCCAACATACAGAGCATACACGCAACGGAAGCATAACATGTCTGAGTACAAACAACTACAAATGAAAAAGGCTGAAGAGCCTGACTATCTACAAGACCCTCCCAAGGGCACAAGATCGTAGCTGAGGTAACAAGCTAAACGTCGAAGTCCACGCGGAACCACTAATGAGACTGAAGTCTCTCTGCAAAACATAAATTAAGCAAACGTGAGTACAAAGGTACTCAGCAAGACTTACATCAGAACTAACTACATATGCATCAGTATCAACAAAGGGGTGGTGGAGTTTGACTGCAGCAAGCCAGCTTTGACTCGGTGGCTATCCTGAACTATGACTACAAGTAACTCTTTTGAGGTGGCGCACCCGAGTCCACATATTCACCAATCAATACACCACTATGGATCCATTCCCGTCTACCTACGAGAAGGCCATCCATAGCACTCACACTTGTCTTGAGTATTTTAGAGTATCCACTTTCACTTGTCTATGTACCACATAAGCATCCAATAAGTCCATAACCGCGGACCCGGCTATTCGAATAGATCATGTTAACCCTGCAGGGGTGTACTTCTTCACACACGCTCTCGCCACTTACCGCCATGTACATCTCGTGTATCTCGGCAACCTTCAAGCGGAAGCCTGGCGAGGGTGTCGGCCATGACCTGACTAACCACACAAGACTCTAGTCCAGGTTTATCGCCTATTCGAGTTCCATCCGTAAGGAGATCCGACCGGGGTGTCGCTCATGGCCCCAAATGATGTGCGCAGGGTTCCCAAGCCCACCTCGACGGATGGATCTACGCTTGGTACACCATGCCACGGTGCCTAGTCTGTCCCAAGCCCACCTGTACGGGGTGCCACTTGGTAGACTACTAACACTACCTACAAACACCAGAAACTAGTTGCAACTCCTGGACAGAAATCTAGTTGATTAATAAGTCGAGAGGGGTCGAGTTACCGGAACTCAATGTGTGGTAGTAGCTAGTCATTGGACAACTTACACAGAACTCAGTTCTTAAGGACGGTCCCAGTGAGACAACCCACCATGTACTCCTACATGGCTTCTCACCGCTACCTTTACCAAATCGTGTTCACACACTTAGCTCACACACAGTAGGACATGTTCACCACATTCCAATTCATCCCCGATGAATCAGACTTGACACAACTCTAAGCAATAGCAAGCATAACCAGAAAGCATGAATGAGTAGGCACAACAAGGCTCAAACAACTCCTACTCATGCTAGTGGGTTTCAACTATTTACTGTGGCAATGACAGGTCATGCAGAGGAAAGGGGTTCAGCTACCGCAGCAAAAAGCAGTTCAATCGTTGTTGTCCTAATGCAGTAAAGGAGAGCAGGAGCGAGAGAGTGGGATTGTATCGGAATGCTCAATGGGGGTTTGCTTGCCTGGCACTTCTGAAGATAGTAATAGTTCTTCATCGGTGTCATCGAACTCATCGTCGGAACGTCGTCTACTGAGAGGGGACAAACACCGGCAACAGAGAAAGAACACAATCAATGCAATGCGACAATATGATGCATGATCATGACATGGCAATATGTTGTGGATTGAGCTAATGCAACTAGCAACCATATTAAATGAAGTTGATTTGAACCAAAGGTTCAAATTCAAACTCCATATGTGGTTATTTAAATGCCATTTATTTCATTTGTCCTAAACAGTAGCTATAAGTTGTTCTAACATGCATGAAAATGGTACAGATGGATAGATTGGATTTTTCTGATCATTTTTCATATATAAATTATTTTCATCTGAGCTACGGTTGATTTTATATGAATTTTAGAAGTTTTAGCTATTTTCTGAAATAAATAAATCATTTCTGGTTTATTTAAAATTACAGAAAATAGATACTGCGTCAGCACTAGGTCATGCTGACATCAGCAAGTCAACAGGCGGGTCCAGGGCAAACCTGACGAGTGGGTCCCACTTGTCAGTCTCTCAGCACTAACTAAAAGTTTAAAACTAAACTAAACAGATACGCAGCCCACATGTCAGTGTCTAATTAAGTTAATGACAGCAATTAAAACTTAATTAAAACCCTAAACTAAAACTAGTCAAGGCTGGCCCCACATGTCATTGACTCAGGGTGGTCAAACCCTGGTCAAGTTGGGTCAAACTCGCCGGCGACTCGACGCCGGCGAGGCTAGACACGGCAGAGAGGCTCGGGATTCCTCCTCTGGCGACCAAATGGCCGGCGGAGGGCATCTACGTGGAGCTGGGACTCTTGCGCATCTAGTAGAGGCGACGGTGTGTGCTGGGGTGGCCGGAATCGTCGGCGGCGAGCTCAAGGGCGGCGGTCGGAATCGGGCCTCGGTGGTTTCGGTGATACGGGGCACGGGAGGAGCAACGGGAGGGGGTTTTGGGCCTCTGGTGTTGCGCTGAGCACGCCTGTGTGCTCGGTTGCCGCTCTAGGTGATGATGGCCACGGCTGCAACATCGCGGGCGGCGAGAAGCACATAGCTCCTGGCGGAACCACGGCCTAGGCGAGGGAGCGAGTTCAAAAATAAGGGGAAACGGCGTAGGAGCTCACGGCGGGGTCTGTAATGCCCCGGATGTAATACTTTCCCTTTTGGGCAATATATGATATCTTTGACTCCATCAATTCCTTTCCGGGTTCTTCGTCTTTCGGGTTTTTCGTCGTTTTGTCGTGGTGCGTGTGTTCATTCATTCATATCATGTAGTCATGTGCATCGCATTGCATTTGTGTTGTCGTTTGCATTCGGCCCCACTCGTTTCTTTCCGTTGTCCGTTTCGAGTTCCGGAGCTCTCTCACATGTCCGAGGCATCCCCTAGGCCTACTTTGGTGTTTGGCCGTGTAACGTTTCCGTTTTGGTGTGAGACTTGTCGTGTGTTGTTGTTTTGGTGTGTGTAACCCGCCTGTCAAATCTCATCGCGTTTGGAGTTCGTTTGCTACCCCAACAGTTATTCTCGTGGGCTCAAAGTACCCCCTATTTGAGGCCCAAGACACCCCTCCAACAGCTCACCAAACCAACCCAAACCCCTCCCTTCATCTAGGCCATCTAATTGTGATCATGTGGGTGAAAACCTCACCTCATTTGGACAACCCTAGCTCCTTGTGCCTATATAAACATCCAACTCCCCCAATTTTCGCGTCTGAAACCCTAATGCTTCCACAGTGCGCCGCCGGTGCTTCCACCGTTGATCCGCGGTGCTTCCACCGTTGAAAATTTGTGCTTCCGACGTCCCAAGAAACCATGCTTCCGAGGTTCGTCGCCGTGCTTCCGTAGTGTCGTGATGCGCTTCCGTCCGACGCGCGGGCCCCGCGACCTCTTCTTCTTCTTCCTCCGGTCTGCGCCGCCTTCACCGGAGAACTCGCATCGCCGGACCTCCTCCACGCCGCCGGACCCTCACCCCGGACCTCCTCCACGCCGCCGGACCCTCACCGCCGGACCTCCTCCGCTCCTCCGCGCCTCCGCCGCCTCGCCGGCCGGCCAGCCGCCCGCCGGGCTCCTCCGCCGCGGGGCCCCTCCTCCACCTCGCCGGCAGCCCACGCCGGAGCTCCGCCGTCCCCGCCGGCCAACTCAGGCGCCGCGCCCCTCCGCCCTTCCCGCCGCCGGGGCCCGAGGCCGCCGGTCCTGCCGCTCAGGGAGCCGCCGCCGACGCCTGTCGCGGGATCGGGAGGATCCCGATCCGCCTGCCCGATCCACCGGCCTGGTGGGCCACGACCCGTCAGCCCGTCAACCCGCTTCGCCCGGCCGGCCCGATTGACTCCGCGAGCCCGATCCGATCCGCGACACGTTGACCAGGCCCGATCCGCTTCGGATCCGCCGCCCGGCCCGTTTGACTCCGCAGATCCGGCCCGTTGACCCGTTTGCCCGAGGTAGTCCCTCCGTTTTTTTCACTAAGTCCCTGTAATTTTGATGTCTGATGCTGTTTTGCAATGTGAATAACTTTTTGTGTGATGGTCCGATTTGAGCAAATGATATGTCAAAATGATCGTGGAGACTTGTACTACGTTTTGTTCCATTGTGCCATGCATGTTTGAGGTCATCTAGATGTCTTAATCTTCATGGAAAGAGTGCTACTTTTTATAAACTGCTGTTAGTAGATGTTTTCATGCCCTCTTTGCAATGTGATAACTTGGTGCATGTTTATCCAAATGAAGCAAATGAGATGTCCACGTGTTCGTCTTGAGATGCTCTACATGTTGATTGCTTTAGCTTGCATGATAGATTTCATCTTGCCATGCTTATCTCCTTTGCAAAGTGCTATGTGGCTGTTACGTCGTTAAACTTGTTACGAGATGCCTCGTATAGGAACTCGTTGCTATCGTTGTGTTCGTCCCCTTGATGCATGCTTAGATGTTTTGGATTCACCATCATGTGTACTTTGCTGTGGTGCTTACCACTTGCCATGTTTTGCTTTGAGGTGACTTAAACTTGCTCTCAAAGATGCCATGATGAAACTGTTGTTTTAACACTTAGTGAAATTTCACTAAGTCTAGAATCTGTAATTACCAGATGCCATGTTTGCTTGTTGTTCTAGGCAAATCCATGATAGTTTTGGGGTGACTCTTGATGGTTCCTTGTTGCATATATTGTTGGCTATCCATTCATGCTCTCACATGCTTATTTGAGTGGCTGTAGCATATTTAACTCTTGCTCCCAAGTTGCAACAAATTACTGCTGTCAGGTTTTTGTTGTCAAGTTCAATATGTCATAGCTTGTTGCTATTGATCCATGGCTCCTTTGGGGATGCTCCAATGGAATTGTTTGCTGTAGGATATGTCTAGTTGATGTCCATGCTCATTGCCATGATGTTTGAGTGCTGTAGCTTATTTATCTATTGCTCCGAAGTTGCTATGTGGCTGTTATTTTTAGCTTGTGCATGTTTATTGTTTCGGGTGTAACTTTTAGCCCGTTGCTCCGTTTTGAGCAAGTCCTATATGTAACTTGTGTGTTTTTGCATGTAGATTCATATTATCCTACTGTTATCATGTTTTGAAGCATTTTGCTTGATGCATATTGTTGTGTTGTAACACTGTGCTTCCTAAGTAGACTTTCTGTGCTTCCATAGTGCATCTGTTTTGCTTCCATAGTGCATCAGTCATGCATCCAGTAATTTTTCTGCGCATTGCATCTTGTTTGATTCGTTGCCTTGTGTTCTTGTGTTTGAGTAGAGCCGGAAGCTGAGACCGAGTACGAGTACGAGCACGAGGTTAATACCGAGGTTGATAACGAGGACCCCTCTTACGATCCCATCGACAACTCTTCAGGCAAGATGACTGAACCCCGATAACATTACTATCTTTGCCTATTGCTAGTAGTCTCGATCTATAGTTTTGCCTCGATGCCCATGTTTTCCTGTCAGCCTCCTATTGTAACCATGAACCTGTTTAACCACCCTACCTATGCAAACCTTTGATTGGCTATACGTAGGCTTCTCTCAGCCCCTCTTATAGCATTGTTAGCTGCAGGTGAAGATTGAAGATGCTTGCTTCATGTTGAAGTTTGTTGGGTTATATCACACTATATTAATTATTAAATGAAATCATCTATATATTGGTAATGGGTGGAAGGCTAAGCCTTTTGCTTGGTGATTTGTTCCACTCATGCCGCCCTAGGAACCATATAAACCGGTGTTATGTTCCTTGATTATGCGTTCCTCACACGGTTGGGGTTATGGGACCCCCTCGATAAATCGCTAAGTGCTAAGTCTTTTCCAGCAAGTCCCAACATTGGTACTATTTTCCTAAACAACTAAAAACTTACCGAGGGAGTAATTAACCCGAGGATTAATTAATCAACCCCCCTGGGCCAGTGCTCGATTTGAGTGTTGGTCCAAACTAGAGCCACTTGCGGTGCCACCCAGTTCGCTGGGATCTTCGGTATCTGTACGTAGTGCTCATCCGGTCGTGGCCTGAGACTAGATACGCGCGGCTACTATCAGGGTGTCGGCACGCCGGGAGGATTTGCTGGATTAGCCTTACCTTAGTCGGAGTATCTTGAGCACGGGATTCCGAGGATACTCGGGTCTTCCCACCTTGGAGTTGCGACTCCGCGGATCGTGGGCTTGTCATGGGCCAAGTTGGAACACCCCTGCAGGGTTATGAACTTTCGAAAGCCGTGCCCACGGTTATGCGGCAGATGGGAATTTGTTAATATTCGGTTGTAGAAAACTTGACACCATGCTCGAATACACTACCAGCGTGAGTACCGTGACGGTCATTTTCCGAAAGGGATTCGGGAAGTGAACACGGTGGGGTTATGTTTGACTTGCTTTAG
Organism: Secale cereale; assembly: GCA_902687465.1. Taxonomy (NCBI): domain Eukaryota; kingdom Viridiplantae; phylum Streptophyta; class Magnoliopsida; order Poales; family Poaceae; genus Secale; species Secale cereale. The sequence continues at coordinate 516,249,287 of LR738712.1, forward strand.
TTAGGATCACTTCGTGATCATCTCTCGACCGAGGCACCTTCTCTTCTCGCTCTCTTTTACGTAAGCTAGGCTAGTGTTGCTCCAACCTCTTGTTCTTTCTTCAGCCTTGTTCCACACCCAAGGCTGGGATAGTCGTGTTACCCGGGAACGGGATTGCTGAGTCCTCTGTGGCTCACAGTTACTTCAACACACCAGCTGCAGGTACGATGGTGAGCTACACCGACAATGGCACCGAGCTAGACTGGGAGTACGACGAGGAGCATAGCCGTTACTATGTGAACTATCCGGTTGATCAGTAGAGCTTCTACTAGGATTCGATCTCAGACCTGTGGTTTAATGTTATGTTTGGTATCTTGTCATTTGGATCTTTACCCTTAGATGGGCTGTGATGTTCATTTGTATGATGATTGGATATGTAATGAATTTGTGTGACGTGGCGAGTGTAAGCCAACTATCTTTTTAGTTTTCCATCCCTATTTTTACATGAGATGTGCAAAGGTACCAAACTTACGAACATTCCAGAATGGGCTTATATCTTTAAGTCGTGCCTCGACACGTAGGAGATATAGTCCCATCCTGGGCATTACAAGTTGGCATCAGAGCCTTCTCCGACCTAGAAGCCCCCACTGTTTGATTGAATCGTTGACGGTTGAGTCTAGGCACACACTGAAAATGTTTTGAGTCCTATATTTATATCGGAGAGTAGGATTTCTTTGCTCCTCATCTCTTTTCACTCTGGTGAGGACTCCTGACGACTACTCTTGCCTCTTCTACTTTCAAAAATTGCACCAAATTTTTTTTAGGAATCTCGCGAGTATTGTTGGATTGTTTCGATGTCTTTGTGACGAGAATATTGTTCTCGATGCCTCCTAACATTAGGGGTTGTGGCAGTGTCCCGGGGAGTTGAGCTTCGGGGTATTGTCGTCACGAGCATATCGCGACAGTACTAGAATACTTAAGACGGCCGACATCGAAAACTCTCCTATATGGTTAGTGGCAAGATAACCCCGACATCACCCAGTACTGGGGAGGTAGTTCGGGAGTATTGCCATAGCTTTGTATAGTGGATGCTTTTCGAAGGTCCGAGCTAGACGGTTTCCGAGAAAGACTGGTTATGTGTTGAAGGATGGATACAGCTGGATGTAGGTTTAGAGTTGATTGCGCGGTGCTTCCCCTGTATCCCCAACACCTGATTGCATAACTAGAAACTTTCGGAAATTAATAGGTGGGTTTATCCAGTAGATCGTAGGCATTCATCCAACGAATGCAGGTTAGCGAGTTCGGGGTTCTACATTGAGTGAAGTGGTTTTATGGCCGATGTTCCGATCGGGAGTTGCATCTTAAAGGGTCCTTGGCTATGCTGATCCGGGGATTGCAAAACCCTTTCGTAACACGTTCCATAAGCTTTTAGCACAAAGATGTTGAACGAAGCTCCTATCTTGTGTTTGTTCCATCTGTACCTTGTGTTTTTCTTATTTACCTTTTGTCTCCCAGTGGCTTCTCGTGAAGATTGTTGTTATCATTAACTGAGAATTTCATTCGTTCCTCTTGTTCGAATAATTCTTGTGAAGACTATGTTGCATTCTATCCGTTGTTTCAGCTTATACCTTCTTTCAATCAAATTGCTGATTGGTGGTCATCTCTTTCAGGATGGCTCCGAAACGGGTTCCCAACGCTAACCCAGAGGGTGAAGAGGTTCCAGACCGTCCTCCTTCCCCTCCTCCTCCATATGAGGCCTGGAGAGCGATTATGCAAACTACAAATCAGAACACCCAGATGTTGATGCACATGATGCAGTAGATGCAAGCAAATCAAGCAAATCAGGGTGCTCCAGGGAACCAAGGCAATTTCTTCAACCAACAGCACCATGCTACGCTCAACCAGTTCTTGGCTAATCAACCAAAGGCTTTCAGTTACTGTGTCGACCCTCTCGATGCTGAAGATTGGATTACCGATATCAAGAAGCATTTTGAGTGCAGCAACGTAAGGCCTGACGACTATGTGAAATTTGCAGCCTTCCAACTCAAGGACCAAGCAGCTGACTGGTGGCAGCAGTACAAAGACTCCAGAGAAGGGCGTGTGATCTCTTGGGATGACTTCTGCAAGGACTTTCGCTGTCACCACATTCCAACAAGTGTCATCGAGGGTATGCGTGAGCAATTCCGCAACCTGAAGCAGGGCTCTATGACTGTCTACCAGTATAATGTCAAGTTCCATAATCTTGCCCGCTATGCCAAGCAAGACATACCAGATGCCAAGAGCAAGATCTATCAGTTCCGTGGAGGTCTCAAGGATGAACTTCAACTTGCTCTCACCTTGTTCGAGCCCGATGAGTTTGACAAATTCTATAACATGGCGCTTAAGCAAGAGGCAGCCCAGCTCAAGATGGAGGCTTCTAAAAAGAGGATCCGAGATGCCGTTCACTCCTCCTCATCTTCTCAAGTGGTCGCGAAACAACAGAAATTTTGGCTTCCTCCTCCTCCAGTGATCCAAGCTCCCTACAACAATAACAAGAACTCTAGTGGCCGTGGTTTCTCCCACCCACCCAACCCAAGCAACTAGTCGAAGCATCAGTCTCAAGGTTCCAAGTCAAGTGGTTCTCATTTCCGTCCTCTCTCGGAAGTGGTCTGCAACAAGTGTGGCCAGAAGGGTCATTATGCTAACAGATGTCCGAACCCAAAGCGTCTTCCGCCTCCTCCACCTGTCAGCACAGCTATTGTCAAGCATAATCCAAAGTCTGCAAGGGTGAATCTGATGAATGTAGCTGAAGCGGAGAATTCTTCTGATGTGATATTGGGTAACCTCTCAGTTAACTCTTTTCCTGCAAAAGTTTTGTTTGATTCGGGTGCTTCGTTGTCCTTCATTTCAAGACCTTTTGTTGCTAAGCATGAATTGGCTTTGGAGAGCATTCCTAGACCTTTGAAGATTATTTCTCCGGGTTTGCAAATGACTTCCAACTCAGTTGCTCCGAATGTATCTATTCGCATGGGTGATTATCGCTTTCTGGCTAATCCGGTGGTTCTCGGCAATTCCTACATCGACCTCATCCTCGGGATGGATTGGCTTTCTCAGCATGATGCTCAAATTGATTGTGCAAATAAGGAAGTCAAGATTACTCATTCCGATGAAGATGTGATTATCTTCGCCTCCAGGGATAACACAATCAGGCTATTCTCTCTCAATGACAAGGGTGAGATTAATGCCATATCTCAAATTCTGGTGGTTAACGAATACGAAGACGTCTTTCCTGAAGAACTTCCAGGCATGCCTCCACACCGTCAAGTGGAATTCGTCATTGAACTCGAGCCGGGTACTGAGCCAGCATGCCGGCGTCCGTACAAGCTCTCTCCTAAAGAGTTGAAGGAATTGAAGAAGCAGCTTGATGAACAGGAGCGTATGGGTCTGATCAGGCCTAGTACGTCTCCTTGGGGTTGTGGTGTCTTATTTGTCAAGAAGAAGGATGGCACGGAGCGCCTCTGCGTCGATTACCGGCCATTGAACAAGAAGACAATAAAGAACAAGTATCCGCTCCCCAACATCAACGAACTATTCGAGCAGCTCAAAGCAGCTAAAGTTTTCTCAAAGCTCGATCTCCGAATGGGCTATCACCAAATTCGCATTCGTGAAGAAGATATCCCCAAGACTGCCTTCAGAACGAGCTACGGCTCCTATGAGTATACAGTCATGTCCTTTGGTCTCGCCAATGCTCCTCCTACCTTCTCGAGAATGATGCACTACATCTTCAACCCCTACACCGGCGAGTTTGTGCTTGTGTATCTGGATGACATTTTGGTATTTTCCAAGAATGAAGAGGATCACGAAAAGCACCTCCGTCTCGTTCTCGACAGACTCCGTGAACATAAGTTCTATGCCAAGTTCTCCAAGTGCGAATTTTGGCTCGATAAGGTCTTGTATCTGGGCCATATCATCTCCGCCGACGGTATTGCGGTAAACCCCGAGAAAGTTGAAGCAATTGTCAACTGGGAACCTCCTCAGAACGTCAAGCAACTCTGAAGCTTTCCTGGTCTTGCCAGCTATTGCAGAAGGTTCGTTGAGAACTTCTCCAAGATTGCCAAGCCTCTTTCCAACTTGCTGCAGAAGAATGTCAAGTACTACTGGTCTCCAGATTGTGAAGTGGCATTCAAAACTCTCAAAGAAAAGCTCGTCTCTGCTCCAGTTCTTACTCCTCTAGATGAGTCCAAGCCCTACGAAGTATTTTGTGATGCTTCTCTTCAAGGACTTGGTGGTGTGCTTATGCAGGACAAGAGAATTGTGGCATACACTTCTCCTCAACTGAAGCCAAGTGAGAAGAACTACCCCACACATGATCTTGAACTAGCAGCTGTGGTACATGCTTTGATTACGTGGAGACACCTTCTGTTGGGCAGGAAAGTCGACATCTTCACCGGTCACAAGAGCTTGAAGTACATCTTCACACAGCCGAATCTGAACCTCCGCCAGACTCGTTGGGTCGAAATGATCCAAGAGTATGATCCAAGCATCGAATACACACCTGGCAAGGCGAATGTGATTGCAGATGCTTTGAGCAGAAAGGCATATTGCAACAGCCTCCTTATCAAGCCGTTCCAACCTGAGCTTTGTGAAGCATTCAGGAAGCTCAACCTCCAAGTTGTTCCGCAAGGTTTTCTTGCAAATCTTCAAGTTGCTCCTACCTTGGAAGATCAGATCCGTGAGGCCCAACTCAGTGATGCTATGGTGCAGAAAGTGAAACATGGTATTGCAAAGGGTACTCCTAAATACAAGTGCTATCGCGTTGATGAGAGAGATACCTTGTTCTTTGAGGACAGACTTGTGGTTCCCAAAGGTGATCTCAGGAAGCTCATAATGGACGAAGCACATGATTCCCTCCTTTCCATTCATCCTGGCAGTTCCAAGATGTACCAAGACCTCAAGAAATCTTACTAGTGGACTCGCATGAAAAGGGAGATTGCCCAATTCGTGAATGAATGTGATGTCTGCAGAAGAGTGAAGGCAGAGCATCAACGTCCAGCTGGTCTTCTCCAACCTCTTCCTATTCCCGAGTGGAAATTCAACCACATTGAAATGGATTTCGTCACTGGCTTTCCTAAGTCCAAGAGAGGGAATGATTCTATCTTCGTGGTGATTGACAAGCTTACCAAAGTCGCTCACTTCCTTCCAGTCAAAGAATCCATCAATGCAGCTCAACTGGCAGAATTGTATACTTCCAGAATTGTGTCCTTACATGGCATTCCTCAAGTTATCTCCTCAGACCGTGGAAGTTTGTTCACTTCCAAGTTCTGGGACTCCTTTCAGTCTGCCATGGGCACTAAGATCAGGTTCAGCACTGCTTTTCACCCCTCAGACTAGTGGTCAAGTCGAGAGAGTGAATCAGATTATAGAAGACATGCTCAGAGCCTGTGTCATATCTTTTGGCATGAAATGGGAAGATTGCCTTCCATTTGCCGAGTTCTCTTACAACAACAGCTTTCAAGCAAGTGCCGGCAAAGCTCCGTTTGAAATCCTCTATGGCAGAAAGTGTCGTACCCCTCTCAACTGGTCCGAAACAGGTGAACGTCAACTTCTCGGCAATGACTTGATCTCAGAAGCCGAAGAAATGTGCAAAGTCATACGTGAGAATCTCAAGGCCGCTCAGTCGCGTCAGAAGAGCTATTAGGACGGAAAGCATCGTGATTTGGCCTTCAACATTGGGGATCATGTCTATCTCCGTGTTTCTCCGATGAAAGGCACCCAAAGATTCGGTATCAAAGGAAAGCTTGCTCCTAGATATGTCGGGCCTTTCAAGATCCTTGGCAAAAGAGGCGATCTAGCCTATCAACTTGAGCTCCCTTCCAACTTCGCCAATGTTCATGATGTGTTTCATGTGTCTCAACTCCGCAAGTGCTTCAAGACTCCTGAACGCATGATTCCGTTTGAAGAGATTGATCTTCAACAAGACTTGTCTTACCGAGAGCACCCAGTTGCTATTCTCGAAGAAACCGAGCGCAAGACCCGCAACAAGTCCATCAAATTCTTGAAAGTCAAGTGGTCACACCATACCGACCGAGAAGCTACGTGGGAATGAGAAGATCAACTTCGTTCCGAGTACCCTTCCTTTTTCCAGTCCTAGATATCCCTCAGAGTGTACAACAGAAACATGGCGGGTCCAAACCATCATTATATTACAACCTTTATTCAAACAAAGATCCATCGTTGAAACGATTCAAACTACTGGTACCAAAATGCGGGGTACCACTATTGATCCTGCGATCACTTATTTGGTTTAGATCATGTCACACATGATCAAGCTGGCTGCTACTACTATTCTACACTACTCTTGTTGTTGCTGCTGCTCTGATCCTTTTCCTTCATTGTCGGCCCCATAGGCGATGATGTAGTCGACTCCTTCAACTCCTCCGGAAAGGTCTGGCTCTTGGTAGAAGTACTCCCCAGCAACATAGGGATCCTCCGGCAGCTCCTCCAAATACTCACAGTCTGGAGGGAAATAGAACAAGGGATGAGTACAGGAGGTACTCAACAAGTTCATAGATATTGTGGGTGGAGATGCACTATAGCTACTACTGATTCCAAATAGGTCTCAGCAATGGTTTTGGAAAATATTTGTAGCACCAAGTTTTACTTATAACATTTAGTCATCAGACTTCACGGGTTGTTAGAATCTCCAATAGACTCCTTTCCCGCCGCGTTCGCAGATCTTTCCCAGATCAGGGAGTGACAAGCCACAATTCATTACACTCTGCAGAGGTGCGCTACTTTACCCACGAACGATTAACTTAGCCCTTTTGCCTGGTCCGTAACCTTGCACATCCATGATGCGTGGCCGGGTCTAAGATCCGAGTCTTTCACTCTTCCATGTTTACCAATGCCCCTGCCCCTGGCTCGAGAGGTATTCCCTCTTTTGCCCAAAATCTGCTACAGGTAGGGTTTATACGGCCCCGTGACCGATGAGCATTTACGCCGCCCTGGCGATAAAGGATTGACGGCCCTTTGCCGATAGGGTATTTACGGCACCCATAGCCGACAGGATATATCGACTCCCTGGGCCGGTTATGCGGATTTACGCCCCGCGGCGAACCTGTGCGAGGGCACATCAGTATAAGGAAAAGTTATTTACTCGCCCGTCCCATTCCAGGCTCCGTGGACAACGCTATCGCTACGGCGCTGGAATGTCTGCTGACTTTGGTTGTTAAGCCCGGTGCAATGGAACTCTACCACCGTGTTACCATCCTGAGTTCCACCGCCCACCAATGAATTGATAGTAATGAATATAATTTTATTCAATGCAATGAATAGATTATGCAAGTAGAGAATTTTGTAAAGATGCTTTTACGAAAGCATAAACAAAAGACATGCAAGGTATGAACTTGCCTGATGATTGATAGGTAGTGTAACTCGAGGCTTCGAGACTCGCGGTTGCCTCGGGTTCTGAAAACGACATATAGTCCGATAAGGACTAATGTTGCAAGAAAAACTGCAAGATGCTATTATGCATAGGATGATATGGTTTTTCTCCCCATTTAACCCTCTAAGGATTTATTAGCACCTTTCTTTTATTAGATTATTATGGTCAACTCTTATTTCCATACTTTATATTTTAAGTGTTTAATTAATTACTTAAATAATTAATTTATTATTATTATTATTATTACTACTACTATTGAAACTTGGGGCATTTGATAATAATACAAAGAAATTGGACATTTTATAATTCAATTTACTTGAGTCCTACTTGGTATTCAATTCTATGATTTTATGTGCATTATTTATTCTTTTTCCTTTTATTATTATTTCTTAATCAACAGAATATTATTTTTAATTAACATAGTTGAAATGCTTGATTTTAAGATTGTATTAAATATTTTTAGACGTCAGTTTGCACTTTGTCTATTCTATATAATTTAGGCTGGGATATAATCTTTAATTTATGTGCAAGAGATTAGTCACGCACAAGTGCTAAACTACTAGATGGACTAGTGTACAGAGTAATTGGAAATACGTGTTTTTAATCCTGGTGGGCTTAATTTAACACACGGTGGATCATTAGTGTGGTATACTCACGTACATGCTAAACTAGGCGTGGCCTTGGGCCAACACACCCAACACACATGTACGCTCTGGGCAAACCAGAACCCATGCGCCCATGTTAGCAGGCATCTCTCGCCTCTCGCCCGTACAACGCCATCTCTCGATCCCCTCTGCATTCGCCATGCCGCCGCTCGATTCCGGTCGTCTCCGGCTGTCTCCGACGCGTTCGCAGCACATCCGCTGCTGCTCCTCGGCGAGCTCTACCAGCTCCACCGCGTCGATTTACTTTTCCTCACATACTTCTCTCGCTCGATCTCCACTGCCGCCGCCTCGGTCGCCGGCCGATTCCGGCCGTCTCTGGCGGTCTCCGCCGACGTGCTGGCCCTCTACGGCTTCCTCTCGAGCCGCGCTATCCATCTATCCGACCGGTTCCTTCGATTGCTTTCTCATCATCTGGTTCCCTTGGCCTTTATGTTTTAGGTCTCTGTGGTGATGGCGGATCTTGTCGCCGACGGCCCTCCGGTGGTCGTCGAGGTGCATCCGGCGCCACCAGCGGCTCACCGTGGTGCGGTGGTGCTCCTTGGGTGGCGGCTCAGTGTGGTGTTGCCCTCAGGGTGGCGCTGTCGTGCCCGGCGCTCGCCCTGGTCACCGTGGTGGTGCCCCGGCGGCTTCCAGATCCTCTCCTGGATGTGGTGATGGTCACACCACAGCCCTGGTGTGGCTGAGCATCTGCTACGGCTACAAACTTCCATGGGTGAGCTCCTCCCTATTCCATCTTCATTGGTTTTGCTCCAGCATGGCCTTGGCTGTGATTTGGGTTAGATGTGGGGTTCTATTAGTTGCTGCTAGATGTTGTAATTAAGCATCAACTCCTACTGGAGCTCTCTGGTGGTAATTCATGTTGTTCTAGTGTATGTCAGTAGATGCCCATGTGTATTTGCTTTATTTATGTGCTCATGTGATGCTCTCGTGATATGAGCTGCTCTAGATTTGCTAAGTTGGTCAGTGGCAGTACTTAATCTGTTGTTTCCTCCTATGCGGATCTGCTGTTCCTGTTAACTCAAGATTTCTCTATTGATGAAGCTTCTTGGTTCAGTACAGTAATCATATAATCTTTGACTATTTTATTTAACTCGCTGTAGTTCCCACTACAAGTTGATTTACTCACAGATTATAGAGTGTTTGGATTTAGTTAATTGAAAAATGCTACTCTAGTTCCTGGAGTTGTGTTGTTTAATTTTGTCTATTCCATTGGTCTGGCTGACCTTTGGGTACTAACTTTTTATACGTGTTGTTACAAGTTACTGCTGCTATACATACTTACAGTAGCAATTGCAAAAGATAATAGCCCATGTTCTTGTGGGTGTGGTGTCCTATTTGCAGAAATATAGCATGTGTAAGTGGAGTGCAGTGTTCTGCAGAAGCAGATGTTCAGTTGGGTACTACACTAACTATTTCTTCTATGCTATCTTGACTCTAATTAAGAACAGATACTACTTGTCTTGGCTATATCTTGCTTTATTGTCTATATTTGATATCCTTCTCCCTTCTATTAAACTTATAAGAACAGATGTTGCCTGATCTTATTGCCTATGATGCTGGTCTGAGGCCTCTCTGGGTTCTAAACTTATTTTTGTGGCTCTATGAATTCTTATAAATCCTATGATGCATGGCACAGCATCTCTGTGCAAGCCTGAGGATTCTATCCCACCAATTTCTACCTTTGGTGTTGAGTAGCTTGGTCTTGAGGCTCTGATTAGCCTTCTTCTTGTGGTTAGCCTGCACCTCCTCGCTGCTTCACTCTAGTCTCAGCTTTGGGTTTGGTCCAACTCCTGTTTGGTATGGTTGTACCAGTGGCTATCAAACTCTCTCTAGTGTTGAGTTGCTTTCTTTATAGTGCTCTGGATGGGTGACTCAGCTGTGTGCTTGTTGTGTGTGCTGCTTGTGCTGTCCTTGCGTGAGTCTTTGGTGCTGGTGGTGTTGACAGCAGCTGCTTGCTGGTGTCAAGCTCTCCTTCATGCTTATCTTGTAAGCTGCTGGGTGGCTAATTGCTTGGTACTTGGTCCTGGCCGGCTGGGTTTGGTATAATATCTACTCATGGCTTTTATTATGAGGTTGAACAGTGGCTCATATCTATTGTCATTGGTCAAAGGGTATGCTACGTACTAATGCTAACCCAACACTCTCTCTAGTGTTTATGTTTGCAGGTTGTGAAGAAAAGAAGGAAAAGAAGATCAAGATTAAAATCAAGATCTTAGATAAGATAGTATAGGAATAATAATTTAGTTTAGGTTGTCTTTCCTGAATTCTTTTGTAATTTAAGAATGTATTCTTTTATTAAATATTTATGTGTTTCACATGTAATATAACTCTGTGATATTTATCCAATTATCAATAAAGCTTTAGTTTTCTTTATTGTTCCAGGTTTATATTAAATGCAATTCCAATTCATAATTGATTGGAACTTATGCACTTAAGTCCTTTTATCTTATTTGAATTTAATTTGAACCCAAACCTCTAATTAAGAGCAAAGGTCATGTCCAAATTATTTGAAATGCAAATTTAACTTAGTGATTTGAATGCAAGTTTGTTTTGTTTTTTTGAGATGCAAGTTGATAATAACCCCAACTTATATGCATGAATGCAAATAACATTCGAAAAAAAAATTCCGCGCTCTCTCAAACTACGGGTCGTTACAGGCTCCCCTTCTTAAAGTAATTCCGTCCTCGGAATTGATAAGATCATACCTGAAGAGATACGGGTAATCTCTCCGAAGATCATCTTCCATCTCCCACGTCGCTTCTCGAGCTGGGTGATTCTTCCATTGGACCTTGCAATACTTAATGGCTCTATTTCTCAACCTCTTCCAGTTCTCGTCAAGGATCTTTGTTGGTTGTTCCACATAGGTTAAGTCTGGTTGCAGTTCAATCTCTTGATGGGGCAATGGTTCTTCTGGTGGTCTTAAACACTTTCGGAGTTGTGAGACGTGGAATACATTGTGTACTTGTGACAACTCTTGTGGTAATTCCAACTCATATGCTACTACGCCTTTACGGCTTAAGATGCGGAATGGTCCAATATAACGGGGACTCAACTTTCCCTTGATCCCGAACCTTCTTACTCCTTTCATCGGGCTAACTCTAAGATAGACTAAGTCCTCCATCTATGGTTCCCATTTCCTTCGTTTCAAATCAGCATAACTCTTTTGTCGACTTTGAGCTACTTTCATACGATCACGGATGATATTGATAATGTCATGTCTCTCACAGATGTAATCTGGCTCAAACTCTTTGTTTTCTCCTGTTTCAAACCAACATATCGGTGATCTACATTTCCTTCCGTATAATGCCTCGAATGGTGCCATCTTGATGCTGCTTTGGTAACTGTTGTTGTATGAAAACTCTGCTAATGGCAAATGTTCATCCCATGATCCTCCGAAGTCTAGAGCACAAGCTCTTAGCATGTCTTCGAGAATCTGATTAGTCCTTTCGGTTTGCCCTCCATTCTGTGGGTGATAAGCAGTGCTATACTCCAATTCCGATCCTAAGGCTGCTTGCAACTTCTTCCAAAAGGTGGAGGTAAAGATCGATCCTTGATCCGACCATATCTTCTTCGGAACTCCATGCTTGCTCACAACTTCATCAACATACCGCTGGATTAACTTCTCTCCGGTATCAGTCTGTTTGATGGCCAAGAAGTGAGCACTTTTGGTTAGTCGGTCTACGATAACCCAAATTGCATCCTTGCGTTTCTTGGTCATTGGTAACCCAGTAACAAAATCCATTCCTATCTCATCCCACTTCCATTCTGGTATCGGTAACGGCTGTAGCAATCCTGCTGGGTGCTGGTGCTCAGCCTTGACTTGCTGACACGTATGACATTCAGCTACATACTTGGCTATCTCTCTCTTCATGTTGTTCCACCAGAATGTACTTTTCAAATCCATATACATCTTGGTACTCCCGGGATGTATTGTATAAGGGGTCTGGTGAGCTTCCTTCAGTATCGTATTCTTGATCTCTGGGACATTGGGCACATAAATTCTTCCCTCGAACCATAATGATCCATCTTCCTTCAGTGTGAATACTGATGGTTTCCCATCAGTGATCCTTTGGATTTCCTCTGTGATGAATACATCTTCCTTCTGCCTTGTCCTGATGATGTCTGGTAATTCTGGTTGTATTTCCATAGCCAACAGACTTTCTCTCCTTTCAGGGGTTATGAACTCGAAACCGAGTTGCTCCATTGCCTGTGGCATTCTCACAGACAACATTATGGTATTGGCGTGTTGATCTGCTGCCTTTCGACTCAATGCATCTGCTACTACATTGGCTTTTCCTGGGGTATGTTCGATAGTCAAGTCATAATCCTTGATCCATTCTACCCATCTTCGTTGTCTCATGTTGAGTTCCTTCTGAGTAAAGAAATACTTCAGGCTCTTATGATCCGTGTATAACATACACCTTGCTCCATAGAGATAATGCCTCCATGATTTGAGTGCAAAAACAACTGCTGCTAGCTCTAAATCATGTGTCGGATAGTTGATTTCATGAGGTTTCAACTGTCTTGATCCGTATGCAATTACTTTCTGATCTTGCATCAACACACATCCAAGTCCTTGCTTGGAAGCATCACAGTAAACTGTATAATCCTTCTCACTATCTGGCACCGTCAAGATGGGTGCAGACGTAAGTCGATGCTTTAACTCTTGGAAACTCTTTTCACAATCGTCTGACCATATGAATTTCACTCCTTTCCTAGTCAACTGGGTTATGGGAGCGGCAATTTTCGAGAAATTCTCGACAAACTTCCGATAGTACCCTGCCATTCCTAAGAAACTTCTAATTTCTCCCACATTCTGGGGTGATTTCCAGTCAGTTACTGCTTGGACTTTGCTAGGATCTACTGCAATTCCATCCTTGGTAATGACATGCCCAAGGTACTTCACTTCATCAAGCCAAAATTCACACTTACTGTATCGGGCATAGAGTTGATGTTCCCTTAAAGTTTGCAAAACAATCCTTAGATGCTCTGCATGTTCTTCCTTGTTCCTAGAAAATATCAGGATGTCGTCAATGAAAACTATCACAAACTTATCCAAATATGGCATGAAGATCTTGTTCATCAAATTCATGAAGATAGCTGGTGCATTCGTTAACCCGAACGGTACCACGAGGTATTCGTGATGCCCATATCGAGAAACAAAACCAGTCTTGGGTATATCCTCCGGCTTCATTTTGATCTGATGGTATCCTGATCTCAGATCCAACTTGGAGAATACTCCGGCTCCCCGTACTTGATCAAACAAATCCTGAATCCTGGGTAACGGATACTTGTTCTTGATCGTCATGTTGTTGAGATTCCTGAAATCTACACACATCCTTTTGCCTCCTTCCCTCTTGTCCACAAAGATAATGGGTGCTCCCCACGGTGATACACTTTCTCTGATGAATCCTTTGGCTAATAGATCATCTATCTGTTCTTTTAATTCCGCCATCTCCTGGGGTCCTATCTTGTAGGGTCTTTGTGCAATTGGAGCTGTTCCTGGTTTTAGGTCAATTGTGAACTCCACTTCTCTGTCTGGTGGCAAACCTGGTAACTCGTCCGGAAAGACGTCCGGAAATTCTTTTACCACAGGTATATCTTCAAGTTTCACTTCCTTCAATGCATTGGACTGATAACCTTTCCCAGTTTCCACATACTGATCTCCAAAATACTTGATACGACCTCCATAGGGATCTCTAATGGACACACTTTTCTCCTCACAGTTGATCATAGCTCCATGGTTTGTTAACCAGTCCATTCCTAGGATAACATCTAATCCTCTTAAAGATAAGATAAGGAGATCTGCGTAATATACACAGTCACATATGGTAATCATCTGCTCCATAGCAATGCGAGTAACTACCACTATTCCTCCAGCAGACCTAATGTTAACGGGATGTTGCAGTATATGGTATTGGTTTCCTAATCTCTCCGCAAAACTTGCCGAAATGAAAGATGTAGTTGCTCCCGTATCAAATAAGACTTTGCCATGTAAAGGTAGTATGCTGAGCGTACCCATTACGACGTTGTTGGCAGCGCTGGCTTGCTCCATGTTGGCGCAGTTTAGTTGTCCATAAGGCTTCCCTTGAGTCTTTCCTCGGCTACTACTAGGTCCAGGGTTCTTATTTTTCGGTGGATATGGCATTGGTGGCCTACTTCCTCCAACTGTTCCTCGATTTGCATTAGGACACATGGGTCTGGTATGTCCTGCTTGTCCACAACCAAAGCATATGATCTTTGGCCTCGTACAATCCTTAGTAGCATGATTGAACATACCACAATTCGCACATTTGCTCTGAAAACAGTTGGGCCCTGGGGCTCGATATTGTGGTGGTCCTGGAGCTGGCCTAAACTTCGGCTTGAAAACTAGATTCTGTGGTGGACGTTGAATTGCAAATTTGCGAGGTTCAAGTCTCGCCCTCTTCCTCTTGTCCTCGACAAGTTCTCCCCTGAGTCCTTCTAGGGTGATTGCTCGGTTCACAAGATCCTGGAATTCCGTGATATTCAACAAACTCAGTTGGATCTTCATGGCTGGCTGAAGTCCTCTTAAGAATCTCTTGCGTCGCTTCTCCTCAGTGTTCACCTCGTCTGGTGCATATCTTGCCAAACGGTTAAACTCTCCGACATACTTCAAAACTGAGTAATTTCCTTGGATCAGAGTCTCAAACTCTCTCTTCTTCATCTCAATGACACTGGTTGGGACATGTGCCTCACGAAACTTCTGCTTAAACTCCTCCCATTGAATTATTCTTCCAGTGGGTTGTACCAGTTGGACATTCTCCCACCAAGCTGCGGCAGGTCCAGTCAGAAGGTGTGTTGCATATCGAAGCTTCTCATCCTCACTGCATCCAACAGTGTTCAACTTCCTTTCCGTATCTAACAACCAATCTTCTGCCTCCATTGGTTCTATGGCGATGGAGAAGGTTAGGGGTCGAGCTTGCTGGAAATCTGACAAGCTTACCCCCTGCATTGGTCCTTCTCGGCCTCTATCCTGGTTCCTACCAAGCACCTCTTGGAAAAACTTGTTCTGGGCCTCTGTCTGTGCTCGATTCCTCTCTTCCACCATGTTGATGTAGCGTAGAAATCCCTCCTCCGATACGAGTCTTGGAGGTGGTGGTGGTACAACATTTCTAGCAGCTGCATTGGCGGCATCTTGATCGGCTTTTTCCTTATTCTCCTGTTCCTCTCTTACTCTCTGCGCCGCTTCCTCACGTGGTTCCATTTCCCCCTAGATCTGTGACATTTAAGATGAAACTTCATGATACAACATGCATTTGTACATCAAGCTCAACTTTAATGTACAGATCTAGTCACACAATAAAATCCAAGAAATCCCAAATTCAAAGACTTTATAACACATAATTATACACTCATAAGTTTATTACAAACCCTTCCAACTATTCCATAGAGTCGCAGACTCGGAACAAGTCGGGAATTTATTAGTACGTACACTACTAGTTTGATATATATTACAAGGTAGTACAAGATCATTGCTTCCCCCCTTGATAGCTTCGTCTTCCCTACTTCTTCTCCCGAAACCTCCCTGGGATCCACCCATGGAAACGACTCGTACGACGGGTCGGTGCTGAGGTGGCGGTGTCGCGTAGAGCGGATGTTCCTGGGTTGTAGTCACTATCATCCTCAGTGCTCCTCATCAGTGTACTGAAGTCAAAGCGATCTTCAGTCTCAATATCCTCTTCCAGCTTCTCTCCGTCAACCTTATCTTCCTGCTCCACTTCCAATGGATTATCATACCACTCAGTTGGCATACTGCCGTGCTGAGGATAACTTCCATCATCAGATACCGGAATAGGACCACTCATAGTTCCAGCATATGGTTCAACCTCTTCCTCTACTCCAGCCCATGCTCCTGAACATGCACCTTCCTCAAAGTGTATAGGGTAGTTCTGGCTACCAAATCCAAAATAGTTTAGCTCTTCCGGGGTGTGAGCACTTGGTACTGGTGACTCTGTGGGTGTATCATAGTATGGCTGGGGTGGTGTCTCAGCTACGTAAGGGTAAACAGGTGTGGTTGGTGTTGCTGGTTGTGGTGCAGGTGCTTGGGATTGTCTCATCTCATGTAGGTGCTTTAGTGTGGCATGATCAGTGCACCAAGCTACAAGGTTATTGACTTCTCCCTCCATACTCCGGAATAATCCTAAAAAGGCGTGAATCAAATTATCACTCCTTTGCATATACTTCAAGGCTTCATTTGGTCTTACCTGCATAAGACGAAGATGATCTACTCCATTGAGGTCACCATAATCATTCAGCGGCAGTGCCCTGAATGATGTACCACTCAGTGATCTAGCTCGTTCCTGACGGATCGAGATGATCGCGTTCGTCATGACCATCCTCCAAGCTACATGGGCATGACGAGCCTCACTTGAAAAGCGAGAAACTCTTAGTCCTAGGGTTTTTGGTAGGATAAGTTCTACTACGTTTTTAGCCTGTACGTTTCCATCGTAATGGCTAGTTCCTAACATCCTTGGACTCTCCATTTCACCTAGTATCCATAGCATATCCCTCAGCTGGTCGTGAAGTGGTCCTGCTAGTGCATCAAATGATATCTCGTGTGTCCCCATGACACGGGGTGGTATGTAAAATGCCATCCTGAATCAGGTAAAAGGCAGTGAGACATATTATGTAGTTTAGAAGTATATAATGATTATGCATTCTATAATGATATGCAATCATGTTATATGGATGTGAGTGCAAAGGTAACATGTATGTATCCAAGGTCAAGTCATATAAATAGCCATAGGTCTCCTAACTAGGTTCCAACCTAAGGGTCAAGCCATTGCTCTGATACCACCTGCGGTGACCCAGCATACACTGCATGGTGTAGTATGCCTGTCGTTGATATAACGCCCATAAGACACCGTCTTATGAACCTTATATCCCTCAGAGTGTACAACAGAAACATGGCGGGTCCAAACCATCATTATATTACAACCTTTATTCAAACAAAGATCCAACGTTGAAACGATTCAAACTACTGGTACCAAAATGCGGGGTACCACTATTGATCCTGCGATCACTTATTTGGTTTAGATCATGTCACACATGATCAAGCTGGCTGCTACTACTATTCTACACTACTCTTGTTGTTGCTGCTGCTCTGATCCTTTTCCTTCATTGTCGGCCCCATAGGCGATGATGTAGTCGACTCCTTCAACTCCTCCGGAAAGGTCTGGCTCTTGGTAGAAGTACTCCCCAGCAACATAGGGATCCTCCGGCAGCTCCTCCAAATACTCACAGTCTGGAGGGAAATAGAACAAGGGATGAGTACAGGAGGTACTCAACAAGTTCATAGATATTGTGGGTGGAGATGCACTATAGCTACTACTGATTCCAAATAGGTCTCAGCAATGGTTTTGGAAAATATTTGTAGCACCAAGTTTTACTTATAACATTTAGTCATCAGACTTCACGGGTTGTTAGAATCTCCAATAGACTCCTTTCCCGCCGCGTTCGCAGATCTTTCCCAGATCAGGGAGTGACAAGCCACAATTCATTACACTCTGCAGAGGTGCGCTACTTTACCCACGAACGATTAACTTAGCCCTTTTGCCTGGTCCGTAACCTTGCACATCCATGATGCGTGGCCGGGTCTAAGATCCGAGTCTTTCACTCTTCCATGTTTACCAATGCCCCTGCCCCTGGCTCGAGAGGTATTCCCTCTTTTGCCCAAAATCTGCTACAGGTAGGGTTTATACGGCCCCGTGACCGATGAGCATTTACGCCGCCCTGGCGATAAAGGATTGACGGCCCTTTGCCGATAGGGTATTTACGGCACCCATAGCCGACAGGATATATCGACTCCCTGGGCCGGTTATGCGGATTTACGCCCCGCGGCGAACCTGTGCGAGGGCACATCAGTATAAGGAAAAGTTATTTACTCGCCCGTCCCATTCCAGGCTCCGTGGTCAACGCTATCGCTACGGCGCTGGAATGTCTGCTGACTTTAGTTGTTAAGCCCGGTGCAATGGAACTCTACCACCGTGTTACCATCCTGAGTTCCACCGCCCACCAATGAATTGATAGTAATGAATATAATTTTATTCAATGCAATGAATAGATTATGCAAGTAGAGAATTTTGTAAAGATGCTTTTACGAAAGCATAAACAAAAGACATGCAAGGTATGAACTTGCTTGATGATTGATAGGTAGTGTAACTCGAGGCTTCGAGACTCGCGGTTGCCTCGGGTTCTGAAAACGACATATAGTCCGATAAGGACTAATGTTGCAAGAAAAACTGCAAGATGCTATTATGCATAGGATGATATGGTTTTACTCCCCATTTAACCCTCTAAGGATTTATTAGCACCTTTCTTTTATTAGATTATTATGGTCAACTCTTATTTCCATACTTTATATTTTAAGTGTTTAATTAATTACTTAAATAATTAATTTATTATTATTATTATTATTATTATTATTATTATTATTATTACTACTACTACTATTGAAACTTGGGGCATTTGATAATAATACAAAGAAATTGGACATTTTATAATTCAATTTACTTGAGTCCTACTTGGTATTCAATTC
The DNA here is from genome assembly GCA_902687465.1 of Secale cereale. Lineage (NCBI taxonomy): Eukaryota > Viridiplantae > Streptophyta > Magnoliopsida > Poales > Poaceae > Secale > Secale cereale. Next base: position 516,267,912 of record LR738712.1, read on the forward strand.
TATGATTTTATGTGCATTATTTATTCTTTTTCCTTTTATTATTATTTCTTAATCAACAGAATATTATTTTTAATTAACATAGTTGAAATGCTTGATTTTAAGATTGTATTAAATATTTTTAGACGTCAGTTTGCACTTTGTCTATTCTATATAATTTAGGCTGGGATATAATCTTTAATTTATGTGCAAGAGATTAGTCACGCACAAGTGCTAAACTACTAGATGGACTAGTGTACAGAGTAATTGGAAATACGTGTTTTTAATCCTGGTGGGCTTAATTTAACACACGGTGGATCATTAGTGTGGTATACTCACGTACATGCTAAACTAGGCGTGGCCTTGGGCCAACACACCCAACACACATGTACGCTCTGGGCAAACCAGAACCCATGCGCCCATGTTAGCAGGCATCTCTCGCCTCTCGCCCGTACAACGCCATCTCTCGATCCCCTCTGCATTCGCCATGCCGCCGCTCGATTCCGGTCGTCTCCGGCTGTCTCCGACGCGTTCGCAGCACATCCGCTGCTGCTCCTCGGCGAGCTCTACCAGCTCCACCGCGTCGATTTACTTTTCCTCACATACTTCTCTCGCTCGATCTCCACTGCCGCCGCCTCGGTCGCCGGCCGATTCCGGCCGTCTCTGGCGGTCTCCGCCGACGTGCTGGCCCTCTACGGCTTCCTCTCGAGCCGCGCTATCCATCTATCCGACCGGTTCCTTCGATTGCTTTCTCATCATCTGGTTCCCTTGGCCTTTATGTTTTAGGTCTCTGTGGTGATGGCGGATCTTGTCGCCGACGGCCCTCCGGTGGTCGTCGAGGTGCATCCGGCGCCACCAGCGGCTCACCGTGGTGCGGTGGTGCTCCTTGGGTGGCGGCTCAGTGTGGTGTTGCCCTCAGGGTGGCGCTGTCGTGCCCGGCGCTCGCCCTGGTCACCGTGGTGGTGCCCCGGCGGCTTCCAGATCCTCTCCTGGATGTGGTGATGGTCACACCACAGCCCTGGTGTGGCTGAGCATCTGCTACGGCTACAAACTTCCATGGGTGAGCTCCTCCCTATTCCATCTTCATTGGTTTTGCTCCAGCATGGCCTTGGCTGTGATTTGGGTTAGATGTGGGGTTCTATTAGTTGCTGCTAGATGTTGTAATTAAGCATCAACTCCTACTGGAGCTCTCTGGTGGTAATTCATGTTGTTCTAGTGTATGTCAGTAGATGCCCATGTGTATTTGCTTTATTTATGTGCTCATGTGATGCTCTCGTGATATGAGCTGCTCTAGATTTGCTAAGTTGGTCAGTGGCAGTACTTAATCTGTTGTTTCCTCCTATGCGGATCTGCTGTTCCTGTTAACTGAAGATTTCTCTATTGATGAAGCTTCTTGGTTCAGTACAGTAATCATATAATCTTTGACTATTTTATTTAACTCGCTGTAGTTCCCACTACAAGTTGATTTACTCACAGATTATAGAGTGTTTGGATTTAGTTAATTGAAAAATGCTACTCTAGTTCCTGGAGTTGTGTTGTTTAATTTTGTCTATTCCATTGGTCTGGCTGACCTTTGGGTACTAACTTTTTATACGTGTTGTTACAAGTTACTGCTGCTATACATACTTACAGTAGCAATTGCAAAAGATAATAGCCCATGTTCTTGTGGGTGTGGTGTCCTATTTGCAGAAATATAGCATGTGTAAGTGGAGTGCAGTGTTCTGCAGAAGCAGATGTTCAGTTGGGTACTACACTAACTATTTCTTCTATGCTATCTTGACTCTAATTAAGAACAGATACTACTTGTCTTGGCTATATCTTGCTTTATTGTCTATATTTGATATCCTTCTCCCTTCTATTAAACTTATAAGAACAGATGTTGCCTGATCTTATTGCCTATGATGCTGGTCTGAGGCCTCTCTGGGTTCTAAACTTATTTTTGTGGCTCTATGAATTCTTATAAATCCTATGATGCATGGCACAGCATCTCTGTGCAAGCCTGAGGATTCTATCCCACCAATTTCTACCTTTGGTGTTGAGTAGCTTGGTCTTGAGGCTCTGATTAGCCTTCTTCTTGTGGTTAGCCTGCACCTCCTCGCTGCTTCACTCTAGTCTCAGCTTTGGGTTTGGTCCAACTCCTGTTTGGTATGGTTGTACCAGTGGCTATCAAACTCTCTCTAGTGTTGAGTTGCTTTCTTTATAGTGCTCTGGATGGGTGACTCAGCTGTGTGCTTGTTGTGTGTGCTGCTTGTGCTGTCCTTGCGTGAGTCTTTGGTGCTGGTGGTGTTGACAGCAGCTGCTTGCTGGTGTCAAGCTCTCCTTCATGCTTATCTTGTAAGCTGCTGGGTGGCTAATTGCTTGGTACTTGGTCCTGGCCGGCTGGGTTTGGTATAATATCTACTCATGGCTTTTATTATGAGGTTGAACAGTGGCTCATATCTATTGTCATTGGTCAAAGGGTATGCTACGTACTAATGCTAACCCAACACTCTCTCTAGTGTTTATGTTTGCAGGTTGTGAAGAAAAGTAGGAAAAGAAGATCAAGATTAAAATCAAGATCTTAGATAAGATAGTATAGGAATAATAATTTAGTTTAGGTTGTCTTTCCTGAACTCTTTTGTAATTTAAGAATGTATTCTTTTATTAAATATTTATGTGTTTCACATGTAATATAACTCTGTGATATTTATCCAATTATCAATAAAGCGTTAATTTTCTTTATTGTTCCAGGTTTATATTAAATGCAGTTCCAATTCATAATTGATTGGAACTTATGCACTTAAGTCCTTTTATCTTATTTGAATTTAATTTGAACCCAAACCTCTAATTAAGAGCAAAGGTCATGTCCAAATTATTTGAAATGCAAATTTAACTTAGTGATTTGAATGCAAGTTTGTTTTGTTTTTTTGAGATGCAAGTTGATAATAACCCCAACTTATATGCATGAATGCAAATAACATTCGAAAAAAAATTCCCCGCTCTCTCAAACTACGGGTCGTTACAATCTCAGAACGAGATCTTTTTGTAGTAGAGGAGAGTTGTAATGCCCCGGATGTAATACTTTCCCTTTTGGGCAATATATGATATCTTTGACTCCATCAATTCCTTTCCGGGTTCTTCGTCTTTCGGGTTTTTCTTGTTTTGTCGTGGTGCGTGTGTTCATTCATTCATATCATGTAGTCATGTGCATCGCATTGCATTTGTGTTGTCGTTTGCATTTGGCCCCACTCGTTTCTTTCCATTGTCCGTTTCGAGTTCCGGAGCTCTCTCACGTGTCCGAGGCATCCCCTAGGCCTACTTTGGTGATTGGCCGTGTAACGTTTCCGTTTTGGTGTGAGACTTGTCGTGTGTTGTTGTTTTGGTGTGTGTAACCCGCCTATCAAATCTCGTCACGTTTGGAGTTTGTTTGCTACCCCAATAGTTATTCTCGTGGGCTCAAAGTACCCCCCTCTCTGACGCCCAAGACACCCCTCCAACAGCCCATCAAACTAACCCAAACCCCTCCCTTCATCTAGGCCATCTAATTGTGATCATGTGGCTGAAAACCTCACCTCATTTGGACAACCCTAGCTCCTTGTGCCTATATAAACATCCAACTCCCCCAATTTTCGCGTCTGAAACCCTAATGCTTCCACAGTGCGCTGCCGGTGCTTCCACCGTTGATCCGCGGTGCTTCCACCGTTGAAAATTCGTGCTTCCGACGTCCCAGGAAACCATGCTTCCGAGGTTCGTCGCCGTGCTTCCGTTGTGTCGTCGCTGCGCTTCCGTCCGACGCGCGGGCCCCGCGACCTCTTCTTCTTCTTCCTCCGGTCCGCGCCGCCTTCGCCGGAGAACTCGCGCCGCCGGACCTCCTCCACGCCGCCGGACCCTCACCCCGGACCTCCTCCACGCCGCCGGACCCTCACCGCCGGACCTCCTCCGCTCCTCCGCGCCTCCGCCGCCTCGCCGGCCGGCCAGCCGTCCGCCGGGCTCCTCCGCCGCGGGGCCCCTCCTCCACCTCGCCGGCAGCCCACGCCGGAGCTCCGCCGTCCCCGCCGGCCAACTCAGGCGCCGCGCCCCTCCGCCCTTCCCGCCGCCGGGGCCCGAGGCCGCGGTCCTGCCACTTGGGGAGCCACCGCCGACGCCTGTCGCGGGATCGCCTGCCCGATCCGCGCCTGCCCGATCCGCCGGCCTGGTGGGCCACGACCCGTCAGCCCGTCAACCCGCTTCGCCCGGCCGGCCCGTTTGACTCCGCGAGCCCGATCCGATCCGCGACACGTTGACCAGGCCCGATCCGCTTCGGATCCGCCGCCCGGCCCGTTTGACTCCGCAGATCCGGCCTGTTGACCCGTTTGCCCGAGGTAGTCCCTCCGTTTTTTTCACTAAGTCCCTGTAATTTTGATGTCTGATGCTGTTTTGCAACGTGAATAACTTTTTGTGTGATGGTCCGATTTGAGCAAATGATATGTCAAAATGATCGTGGAGACTTGTACTACGTTTTGTTCCATTGTGCCATGCATGTTTGAGGTCATCTAGATGTCTTAATCTTCATGGAAAGAGTGCTACTTGTTATAAACTGCTGTTAGTAGATATTTTCATGCCATCTTTGCAATGTGATAACTTGGTGCATGTTTATCCAAATGAAGCAAATGAGATGTCCACATGTTCGTCTTGAGATGGTCTACATGTTGATTGCTTTAGCTTGCATGATAGATTTCATCTTGCCATGCTTATCTCCTTTGCAAAGTGCTATATGGCTGTTATGTCGTTAAACTTGTTACGAGATGCCTCGTATAGGAACTCGTTGCTATCGTTGTGTTTGTCCCCTTGATGCATGCTTAGATTTTTTGATTTCACCATCATGTGTACTTCGCTGTTGTGCTTACCACTTGCCATGTTTTGCTTTGAGGTGACTTAAATTTGCTCTCAAAGATGCCATGATGAAACTGCTGTTTTAACACTTAGTGAAATTTCACCAAGTCTGGAATCTGTAATTACCAGATGCCATGTTTGCTTGTTGTTCTAGGCAAATCCATGATAGTTTTGGGGTGACTCTTGATGGTTCCTTGTTGCATATATTGTTGGCTATCCATCCATGCTCTCACATGCTTATTTGAGTGGCTGTAGCATATTTAACTCTTGCTCCCAAGTTGCAACAAATTACTGCTGTCAGGTTTTTGTTGTCAAGTTCAATATGTCATAGCTTGTTGCTATTGATCCATGGCTCCTTTGGGGATGCTCCAATGGAATTGTTTGCTGTAGGATATGTCTAGTTTATGCCCATGCTCATTGCCATGATGTTTGAGTGCTGTAGCTTATTTATCTATTGCTCCGAAGTTGCTATGTGGCTGTTATTTTCAGCTTGTGCATGTTTATTGTTTCTGGTGTAACTTTTAGCCCGTTGCTCCGTTTTGAGCAAGTCCTATATGTAACTTGTGTGTTTTTGCATGTAGATTAATATTATCCTATTGTTATCATGTTTTGAAGCGTTTTGCTTGATGCATATTGTTGTGTTGTAACACTGTGCTTCCTAAGTAGACTTTCTGTGCTTCCATAGTGCATCTGTTTTGCTTCCATAGTGCATCAGTCATGCATCCAGTAATTTTTCTGCGCATTGCATCTTGTTTGATTCGTTGCCTTGTGTTCTTGTGTTTGAGTAGAGCCAGAAGCTGAGACCGAGTACGAGTACGAGCACGAGGTTACTACCGAGGTTGATAACGAGGACCCCTCTTATGATCCCATCGACAACTCTTCAGGCAAGATGACCGAACCCCGATAACATTATTATCTTTGCCTATTGCTAGTAGTCTCGATCTATAGTTTTGCCTCGATGCCCATGTTTTCCTGTTAGCCTCCTATTGTAACCATGAACCTGTTTAACCACCCTACCTATGCAAACCTTTGATTGGCTATACGTAGGCTTCGCTCAGCCCCTCTTATAGCATTGTTAGCTGCAGGTGAAGATTGAAGATGATTGCTTCATGTTGAAGTTTGTTGGGTTATATCACACTATATTAATTATTAAATGAAATCATCTATATATTGGTAATGGGTGGAAGGCTAAGCCTTTTGCTTGGTGATTTGTTCCACTCATGCCGCCCTAGGAACCGTATAAACCGGTGTTATGTTCCTTGATTATGCGTTCCTCACACGGTTGGGGTTATGGGACCCCCTCGATATACCGCTAAGTGCTAAGTCTTTTCCAGCAAGTCCCAACATCGGTACTATTTGCCTAAACAACTAAAAACTTACCGAGGGAGTAATTAACCCGAGGATTAATTAATCAACCCCCCTGGGCCAGTGCTCGATTTGAGTGTTGGTCCAAACTAGAGCCACTTGCGGTGCCACCCAGTTCGTTGGGATCTTCGGTATCTATACATAGCGCTCATCCGATCGTGGCCTGAGACTAGATACGCGCGGCTACTATCAGGGTGTCGGCACGCCGGGAGGATTTGCTGGATTAGCCTTACCTTAGTCGGAGTATCTTGAGCACGGGATTCCGAGGATACTCAAGTCTTCCCACCTTGGAGTTGTGACTCCGCGGATCGTGGGCTTGTCATGGGCCAAGTTGGAACACCCCTGCAGGGTTATGAACTTTCGAAAGCCGTGCCCGCGGTTATGTGGCAGATGGGAATTTGTTAATATCCGGTTGTAGAAAACTTGACACCATGCTCGAATACACTACCAGCGTGAGTACCGTGATGGTCATTTTCCGAAAGGGACTCGGGAAGTGAACACGGTGGGGTTATGTTTGACTTGCTTTAGTTAGGATCACTTCGTGATCATCTCTCGACCGAGGCACCTTCTCTTCTCGCTCTCTTTTACGTAAGCTAGGCTAGTGCTGCTGCAACCTCTTGTTCTTTCTTCAGCCTTGTTCCACACCCAAGGCTGGGATAGTCGTGTTACCCGGGAACGGGATTGCTGAGTCCTTTGTGGCTCACAGTTACTTCAACACACCAGCTGCAGGTACGATGGTGAGCTACACCGGCGATGGCACCGAGCTAGACTGGGAGTACGACGAGGAGCGTAGCCGTTACTATGTGAACTATCCGGTTGATCAGTAGAGCTTCTACTAGGATTCGATCTCAGACCTGTGGTTTAATGTTATGTTTGGTATCTTGTCATTTGGATCTTTACCCTTAGATGGGCTGTGATGTTCATTTGTATGATGATTGGATATGTAATGAATTTGTGTGACGTGGCGAGTGTAAGCCAACTATCTTTTCAGTTTTCCATCCCTATTTTTACATGAGATGTGCAAAGGTACCAAACTTGCGATCATTCCAGAATGGGCTTATATCTTTAAGTCGTGCCTCGACACGTTGGAGATATAGTCCCATCATGGGCATTACAGGGTCGACGGGGGTCTCAGGAGGCTCGGGGAGGCGCCAGCCATCGCGAATTCGACGGTGAGATCGTCGGCGGCCGGAGGTTGAAGAAGACAGCGTTGAGGGCGTTGTGGTGCTCCCCAGCTTGAGTACGTCGACGAATAGGAAGACGGAGCTGCGGCGGTTCTTCTTGGCATGTTGGTGAGGCGTGTGGTGGCCGGTGGCCGCGGTGGTTCAGGGCGGCGGCGACGAGCTCCTCTCGGTGGCTGCGTGCGAGAGAAACAGAGGAGGGGGAGAGAGCAGCGAGTGAGGGGGAGGGGAGCGAAGCCTCTGGGCGTCTGCGTGGCGTCGTCAGGGAAGGCCGGGGCTAGCAGGCAGGGTGGAGGTGGCTCGGCGCGTGCCCGCGCGTAGTGACCACACTCCCATGTCCTCCTGGCGTGAGGACAGGGATGACTGGCAGGGGAAGCCCAGGTGGGCTGGGCCGCCAGCTGGGCCGGCCAGGTAAGGCCAGGTGAAACTCTCTCTCTCTCTTTGCTTTTCTCTTTTTCCGTTTCTGTTTTCTATTTTTGCTTTTGTTTTAAATTTGGTTTACTAACAAAATTATTTTTGCAGCTTCTCGAAACTTTTGTGGATGTAAAAAGATTAATTCCAAAAGTCCACAAGAAGTCTCAGAATTATTGGGGCAATAAAAATATTTATAGGATTTATTTGCTCCAACTCAAATACATTAGTGAATTAAATCAAAGCCCAAACAATTCCCCAAAAATGTTCAATATTTTTGGTTTGGCCCAAAACCCTTGCCAAAATTATCAAACATTAATGAAGGCAATTTTTTTGGGTTTATTGAAAATATTTTTAGGTTAAACCTAATTGCTTTGATTTGGTGCTAGGGTTTTGTCATCCCCATTTCAAGTTTAACAAAATTTAAACATGATGCTCATGCAAGACCAACCCAAGTGCAAGACAAAACTAGGGATGTGACAACTCACTCCCACTAAAACAAGAATCTCGTCCCGAGATTCAAGACGTGAGGTAAGAAATCAGAGGGAACACCAACTAACCCAATCTTCATGATCCAACTGTCCTGCATATGACTGTTGATTGGTTGCCTCATGTTGATCCCGACATCCTTGCTTTCGAGATCTTTGTCCAACACAGTGACGGCGAAAGAAACTCTACAAAATTGATCCTCAGAAAGATCGAGCAACTCAAGATCAACTCATGGAGTGAGACGTTGAAACATCTCTTGAGCCGAGATACAAAACTCACATCCAGAGGGATGGGGTGAAACAAATGATAAAGGTTCACTTGGTAGGCAATAATTCCACACCTAAGAAGATGGTGATCGATTGTCAACATAGCAAGGAGTTGACTTGCCATGATTCTATAACGGGCCACCTTAGAGGAGGTGACTCGTAGAACTATCCCTTAAGTGGCAAAAAGAATTACTTTTGACACATAGATCATTGAAACTCTTTTATACCATCTTAAGGCAAATTTCAATCGATCATTTGAAGGAGTCCGAAGAATGACATTCTCGGGCCAGAATGGATGATGTGGACTACCTTGTTGAAGACAACGCAAAGGTTGATTTTTCTTATCACCGGAAATGGATGAGACCCATGGTAAAAATGGCACATTGGCGGTGCAAGCTGGGAACAAAATGCAAATGGTGGGAATGATTCTGGTAACTGGGGTAAATCCCAATAGTAGAGAGTAAATCTACTCTTTGAGAGGTTATAACATAACCAAGAACACTGGGAGCAATTCCGGTTAGTGCCAGTGATAACACCTAGTGCTTGTGCGTGCTCTCAAGAACTTGAGCATTCCCATATTCATCAAGGTTTTACCAATATCCGTGTCAAGGATCCTGGCAACACCACATACTACCATGATGAATAACGATGGACGATGCAGATGCAAAGGAAGATAACACTTTCTCAGATTTCACCTTAGCGGAGCCAAAGGGTAAAATCTGGATGATCGGCCGAGAGACATTTACCACTCCGCTTCTAATGTTCTCCTTGATGTGCTAGCGCAACCCATTTATTTAAAATGGTTTGGTACCTAGAATGTCAAGTAAAAGGTCGGACTTCAAGAGCACAAAAATCCATAAGGAACAACTAGGGAGTAAATCCTACGAAGTCCTTATGGGGAGGTGGCCAACTTCTTCAATAAAGATTCTACAACAATAGGTCTTCCGGCTGGGTGTGTTGGCCACGACATCCACTTTACCGGTTATCGAGAGACCAATATTATAGTTCTTGGGAAAAGCCCCAACCATCATATCTGCCTGAGATTCAGTTCTGGTTGGTGTCATGGTATTCCAGACTCATCGAGTCTAGAAAGAAAAATGAAAGTTTGCAACCCAAATCGACGAGACGACGTTGCGAGATTCTCGGAAAATGGACCGCGGTAGTAAGCTCCAAAACATGAGCTAGTTCTGCTACGTACCTGTGAACATGTTGTCCAAGACAAGCATGACCACGTAGTAGTCTTATGATAAAACACTACCGAGTTCAGGTGGAGAATCATCATCGAGGATATCAAAGTTCTTGCATAAGTCTTGCTCTTAAGAAGGAACTTCTTCTCCTTGAACAAATCAATCAGTGGCTTGGTGTGCTAGGGATACGTATGGGGTGGAGGTAATTAATCTACCAAACCATAGAATACTTTGCACATATGCATGACTGATTTGGGATGATTCCAGGGGAAGCAAAACAAACCTTTCTCAAATTCATGGCGGCAACTTACACCTAATGCACGTGAACTTGGAGAAAGTCACTTCTTTCGCCAAAACATATACCTCATGAGCGGAACACGAAGGCAATGCTTAAAAAGTTTTCAACTCTAGCTCAATGTTCAACATGAATCATGGAGGAGACAAGATCCTGCTGATGGGCTCAACGGCAACTCATCGAAATTTCCATATCACTAGAATTCCACCACTATGTGAACAATGTGATAGTATTGGTCAGACCCAAAGATATAATGGTGTATGCTCGAGGAAACAACCACGAGTAAGACAACACTACTAATATCGTTGGTTCTGATTTGACTTGACGATAACCCATACTCAAGTCAAAGTTTGGACAAGACGATAGGTCCAACAATGAACACAAGATCAATTGATGAAAATATCTTCTTTCTTCAACACACACACACACACACACACACACACACAAAGATATCCCTTTGGAATGAACTGAGTCGAATAAGCTTTTATCTTCCAACTCTCCAAGTTGTTGTTTAGCTTAACCAACTTGCTCAGGGTATCTGACACAGATTCTTGGAGAAATGATGGTTTACAAGAATACCAACTTGATCATGAGCTCAACATAGCGGTCAGGTGACAACCTGGTGATACTTCCGAGAAGATACTCGGAAAATCATGAATCACCAATATGTTACTAAGCTCGCAAACAATCTTGCTTTTCAGGGCAAGACGATATGATCAAAAGAGCAAGGGATTAATACAAACCTAACTCATTGATCGAAGAGTGCACCAGAATGATGGACTAGGTAGCACGAGCAATCTTAGAATGGATTCAGTAACCAGCACGCTAAGAAAGAGATTATCGTCCATTTACTACCAAGCAACATGGTTGCTAGGAGTATTGATTTCACACATCACAATTCACTTGTCGGCTTTCCAGTCATAACAACACGGAGACCAAGGAATGAACGACGATGGTGAGAAGTATTACTGTATCAAGAGTTTATAGGAGGTTGTGCAATTCCCATGACATTCTTGATATAAAGATGGTAATACTCCAAGTTAGAACAGAACAAAAGCCGGATTGGCATTTTGATCTGCGGAGTACAACTGCTTTGACCCAATCCTAGATATGGATAAGGTACTGGAGTTTATTTCTCCTAGTCATTCCAGAATAGAATGGCTTGATGGACCACAAGAGTAAAAGGCATCGATGAACACGAATGCACAACTACTCCTGACTATCAACTCAAAGACGAAGGTCAGAATACAACTAGAGTGGGACAACTCAAAGGATCATATGACTTTCTGAGTTGTGGATGCATAGATTAGCATGTCGAACTAATTCAACATATTTCTTCCAGATCACCCATGCAGAAAGGTAGAATTGACAGAGTCACAATATAGCATCAAGAACTCCTTAAGAGTACTCTTATTGTGATATTTTGGTTCGGGAGAACTTCTGCCAAGGATGGTTCATGGTATTTGGAAGAATGATATACCACGGACCTCGAGGATTATCACAAGGTTACTAATATCCTAAAGGGACGAGCAAATACTACCAACAGGAGGTAAGTGGAGTGAGTCTTGGGTTCAAAGAACCCAGGAGTAGAATGCCTACTAACTAAATGGCATCACGGGATGCTTTCGAGAATAATGGCCAGAATCATCACACCGGGAATATAAGCACTGCTAGATTACTGGGTGATTCTCTAAGATACTTAGGGTCATAATAATAACTCCAACATATGTGTCGAGGTAACAGAGTACCTCAACACACTGACTAGTGTGCTTAGTCTGGCCCAAAGGAACATCGGGAACATGAAAGAAAGATTTGCAAATGCATCAGATTGTTTAGAAACCTAGGAAGACTCGGACAGCATAACGGCTGTAAATGCTCAAAAGATTTGAGAGATCTTGCAAAATGGTGGCATAACCACTCAACATCACAAAGTCAAGGTTCTGAGATCAACAGTTGAACACACAGAAGTAGTAGGAACCGAACTGAGGGTTGAATCCACTGTTAACGTGATCCTGAAAAATAGATTGAGAAGCCTAGTTCTTAATCCCCGTAGAGAGAAGAAGGTGACTCAGATCAGAAGGTCATAGGGTAAAGGAGTAAAAATAGCCTTATGTTCCCTTCCACAATCAATTCCCTTATTATAACTAAAGAGTTTCTAGACACGACTTCGACCAGTTTGGCTTGCTAATCCTACAGGCAGTCAGGCTCTGATACCAAAGTTGTCGGGACCCCGATCCTAAGTCACACAGGTCTAGCCTGTAACACATCATATCACTTTGCGGCCTCACGCACGGTATCCCCACGGGTGCCACCTTACCTGGCCCGGGACCGTTTGCGCATTTTGGCACACGTATATGATAGTGTCGCTAGCATCCATATGACAGAGAACCCGGGCTGACATGACTAGTTATAAACCAAAAGTGGCACTAAATTACAGAGACATGCATACATGACCCAGCAACGAACGTGTCGGTCATCAACGTATGAACCCGAGTCGTAGCAAGCTACAAGGACTTAAAGGAATAACGCGTGACATTTCCCCTAAGGGACAGACACAGGAACGAAGAAGGACACATGCCGGCCAGCCTGAGTGTTCCGGAGCAGTAGCAAGCTACCAAGGCTCAGTGGAAGCACTAGTAGACATTTCCCTGTAAGATAGGCTACCAAGGGTAAACAACTAGGTGTCAGATCCCACGCATAGCAATACACATTACACGTACACATAACATGCAAGTATGTGCTGTACAACATGGCATCACAACATAACTCAACAACTCATATAGATAAGGCCCAGAAGATCCATCATAGCATTTATTACAAATAGGGGTCACATGACCCAACATACAGAGCATACACGCAACGGAAGCATAACATGTCTGAGTACAGACAACTACAAATGAAAAAGGCTGAAGAGTCTGACTATCTACAAGACCCTCCCAAGGGCACAAGATCGTAGCTGAGGTAACAAGCTAAATGTCGAAGTCCACGCGGAACCACTAATGAGACCGAAGTCTCTCTGCAAAACATAAATTAAGCAAACGTGAGTACAAAGGTACTCAGCAAGACTTACATCAGAACTAACTACATATGCATCAGTATCAACAAAGGGGTGGTGGAGTTTGACTGCAGCAAGCCAGCTTTGACTCGGTGGCTATCCTGAACTATGACTGCAAGTAACTCTTTTGTGGTGGCGCACACGAGTCCACATATTCACCAATCAATACACCACTATGGATCCATTCCCGTCTACCTACGAGAAGGCCATCCATAGCACTCACACTTGTCTTGAGTATTTTAGAGTATCCACTTTCTATTGTCTATGTACCACATAAGCATCCAAAAAGTCCATAACCACGGACCCAGCTATTCGAATAGATCATGTTAACCCTGCAGGGGTGTACTTCTTCACACACGCTCTCGCCACTTACCGCCATGTACATCTCGTGTATCTAGTCAACCTTCAAGCGGAAGCCTGGCGAGGGTGTCGTCCACGACCTTACTAACCACACAAGACTCTAGTCTAGGTTTATCGCCTATTCGGGTTCCATCCGTAAGGAGATCCGGCCGGGGTGTCACTCACGGCCCCAAATGATGTGCGCAGGGTTCCCAAGCCCACCTCGACGGATGGATCTACGCTTGGTACACCGTGCCACGGTGCCTAGTCTATCCCAAGCTCACCTGTACCGGGTGCCACTTGGTAGGCTACTAACACTACCTACAAACACCAGAAACTAGTTGCAACTCCTGGACAGAGACCTAGTTGATTAATAAGTCGAGAGGGGTCGAGTTACCGGAACCCAATGTGTGGTAGTAGCTAGTCATTGGACAACTTACACAGAACTCAGTTCTTAAGGACGGTCCCAGTGAGACAACCCACCATGTACTCCTACATGGCCTCTCACCGCTACCTTTACCAAATCGTGTTCACACACTTAGCTCACACACAGTAGGACATGTTCACCACATTCCAATTCATCCCCGATGAATCAGACCTAACACAACTCTAAGCAATAGCAGGCATAACCAGAAAGCATGAATGATTAGGCACAACAAGGCTCAAACAACTCCTACTCATGCTAGTGGTTTCAACTATTTATTGTGGCAATGACAGGTCATGCAGAGGAAAGGGGTTCAGCTACCGCAGCAAAAAGCAGTTCAATCGTTGTTGTCCTAATGTAGTAAAGGAGAGCAGAAGCGAGAGAGTGGGATTGTATCGGAATGCTCAATGGGGGTTTGCTGGCCTGGCACTTCTGAAGATAGTAATAGTTCTTCATCGATGTCATCGAACTCATCGTCGGAACGTCGTCTACTGAGAGGGGACAAACACCGGCAACAAAGAAAGAACACAATCAATGCAATGCGACAATATGATGCATGATCATGACATGGCAATATGTTGTGGATTGAGCTAATGCAACTAGCAACCATATTAAATGAAGTTGATTTGAACCAAAGGTTCAAATTCAAACTCCATATGTGGTTATTTAAATGCCATTTATTTCATTTGTCCTAAACAGTAGCTATAAGTTGTTCTAACATGCATGAAAATGGTACAGATGGATAGATTGGATTTTTCTGATCATTTTTCATATATAAATTATTTTCATCTGAGCTACGGTTGATTTTATATGAATTTTAGAAGTTTTAGCCATTTTTTGAAATAAATAAATCATTTCTGATTTATTTAAAATTACAAAAAATAGATATTGCGTCAGCACTAGGTCATGCTACCATCAGCAAGTCAACAGGCGGGTCCAGGTCAAACCTGACCAGTGGGTCCCACTGGTCAGTCTCTCAGCACTAACTAAAAGTTTAAAACTAAACTAAACAGATACGCGGCCCACATGTCAGTGTCTAATTAAGTTAATGACAGCAATTAAAACTTAATTAAAACCCTAAACTAAAACTAGTCAAGGCTGGCCCCACATGTCATTGACTCAGGATGGTCAAACCCTGGTCAAGTTGGGTCAAACTCGTCGGCGAGGCTAGACACGGCGGAGAGGCTCGAGATTCCTCCTCCGGCGACCAAATGGCCTGCGGAGGGCATCTACGTGGAGCTGGGACTCGTGCGCATCTAGTGGAGGCGACGGTGTGTGCTGGGGTGGCCGGAATCGTCGGCGGCGAGCTAGGGGCGACGGCCGGAATCGGGCCACGGTGGTTTCGGTGATACGGGGCACGGGAGGAGCAACAGGAGGGGTTTTTGGGCCTCTGGTGTTGCGCTGAGCATGCCTGTGTACTCGGTTGCCGCTCTAGGTGACGATGGCCACGGCAGCAACATCGCCGGCGGCGAGAAGCACACAGCTCCTGGCGGAACCACGGCCTAGGCGAGGGAGCGAGTTCAAAAATAAGGGGAAACGGCGTAGGAGCTCACGGCGGG
Source organism: Secale cereale (assembly GCA_902687465.1). Lineage (NCBI taxonomy): Eukaryota > Viridiplantae > Streptophyta > Magnoliopsida > Poales > Poaceae > Secale > Secale cereale. The sequence goes on from LR738712.1 coordinate 516,283,310, forward strand.
GTCGACGGGGGTCTCGGGAGGCTCGGGGAGGCGCCAGCCATCGCGAATTCGACGGTGAGATCGTCGGCGGCCGGAGGTTGAAGAAGACGGCGTTGAGGGCGTTGCGGTGCTCCCCAGCTTGAGTACGTCGACGAATAGTCAGACGGAGATGCGGCGGTTCTTCTTGGCATGTTGGCGAGGCGTGTGGTGGCTGGTGGCCGCGGTGGTTCAGGGCGGCGGCGACGAGCTCCTCTCGGTGGCTGTGTGCGAGAGAAACAGAGGAGGGGGAGAGAGCAGCGAGTGAGGGGGAGGGGAGCGAAGCCTCTCGGCATCTGCGTGGCGTCGTCAGGGAAGGCCGGGGCTAGCAGGCAGGGTGGAGGTGGCTCGGCGCGTGCCCGCGCGCAGCGACCACACTCCCCTGTCCTCCTGGCGTGAGGACAGGGATGACTGGCAGGGGAAGCCCAGGTGGGCTGGGCCGCCAGCTGGGCCGGCCAGGTAAGGCCAGGTGAAACTCTCTCTCTCTCTCTCTTTGCTTTTCTCTTTTTCTGTTTCTGTTTTCTATTTCTGCTTTTGTTTTGAATTTGGTTTACTAACCAAATTATTTTTGCAGCTTCTGGAAACTTTTGTGGATGTAAAAAGATTAATTCCAAAACTCCACAAGAAGTCTCAGAATTATTGGGGCAATAAAAATATTTATAGAATTTATTTGCTCCAACTCAAATACATTAGTGAATTAAATCAAAGCCCAAACAATTCCCCAAAAATGTTCAATATTTTTGGTTTGGCCCAAAACCCTTGCCAAAATTATCAAACATTAACGAAGGCAATTTTTTTGGGTTTATTGAAAATAGTTTTAGGTTAAACCTAATTGCTTTGATTTGGTGCTAGGGTTTTGTCATCCCCATTTCAAGTTTAACAAAATTTAAACATGATGCTCACGCAAGACCAACCCAAGTGCAAGACAAAACTAGGGATGTGACATGAAGCTATATCATGTTGTACTCTGATGTATTTCAATTATGAAATCATGCTTCCTTAATATGGAAATGAAATATATTATGTGCTTAATATGAATGTTAATTAGATTAATAAATCAATTATTAAGAAAGGGCAATTAGCTTACTAATTGGGTTTTGCTATTGCAAACGGTTATTGAGAAACTACCGTGGGCGATGAGCCAAGGCAACGCACACAGTTCCTAGGAATAAACCGTGTTGGATCGATGAACAATCACACACGACCTTCTCTTGAAAACTATTTGCGTTAGGCCACCTTGCGCAAACATTTAGCACATAAAAATTGTGTGTTATATACAGCCTTTGCCATACAGTTTCTTCTGTGCACCGTGTGTGATACATTCAATAACGCAAACGATAAAATTATTAATATCGTGTGGAATGGCCACCCTATCACAAATGATTTAACGGAAAAAAATGTGTGTGATGTACCGGTGAACGGAAACTTTTTTCTTGGAGCGACTATGTGGGATGTACATACGAACGAAAACGTTTAGCGGGGATTGACTATGTGGGATGAACTTGCGACCAGAAACAATTTCGCCTGTATAATTGTTTTTCTAGCTCTACTGTACATTTTTTCATATTTGAGCGCTCGCCGGTCGCACACGACCCCATTTTGCCGAGCGTGTGTGCCAGGAGGGCATATCCCCGACGGTTTCTGGGTCGTGTGGGAAGGACCCCCCTATCGCCATCACTCACTAGGCGATGGTTCCAAATGCCGTCACGGAAAGGGGTTAAAAATCGTTTCTATTGCACCGACGCATACCAGTGTAAGAGCATAGATGGCATGAATCTGATGTATGTCGTCTTTTCCGTGCATACGTTGCTGGTCCTCCCGTGCCTCCGGTGAATCTTTTGTCTTCCTATACATGCCCAAGAAGCCAAGCAGGGTCACGCAAAGATTCTTCATCACGTGCATCACGTCGATTGCAATGCAGACCTCTAGGTCTTTCCAATAGGGTAGGTCCCAAAATATGGGTTTCTTCTTCCACATGGGTGCACGCTCGTCAGCGTCATTCAGAACAGATTGTCCGCCAGGACCCTTTCTAATGATTACCTTCAAATCCTTGACCATATCATGTACATAATCACTAGTACGGTGGCAAGGCTTCATCCCGTGATCTGCCTCACCTTTGAAATGCTTGCCTTTCTTTATTACGGGATGCCTGCTCGAAATAAATCGACGATGTCCCAGGTACACATTATTCTTACAATTATCCAAATATATATTGTCAGTATGATCCAAACAGTGTGTGCATGCACGGTATCCCTTGTTTGTTTATCCTGAAAGGTTACTGAGAGCAGGCCAATCATTGATGGTCACAAACAGCAACGCATGTAGGTCAAATTCTTCCTGGTCGAGCTCATCCCACGCATGTACACCTTTTCCATTCCACAGCCGTAAGAGTTCTTCAACTACTGGCCTTAGGTACACATCAATGCCATTGCCGGGTTGCTTAGGGCCTTGGATGAGAACTGGCATCATAATGTACTTCCGCTTCATGCACAACCAAGGAGGAAGGTTATACATACATAGAGTCATAGGTCAGGTGCTATGATGGCTACTCTGCTCCCCAAAAGGATTAATTACATCTGCACTTAGACCAAACTATATGTTCCTTGCATCATCTGCAAAGTCCCTCCACTTCCTCTCGATTTTTCTCCACCACAACCCGTCAGCGGGCACTGTCAACTTCCCGTATTTCTTACGATCCTCTTTGTGCCATCGCATCAACTTGGCATGCTTTTTGTTTTGGAAAAAATGTTTCAACCGTGGTATTATAGGAGCATACCACATCACCTTGGCAGGAATCTTCTTCTTGGGGCGCTCGCCCTCGACATCACCAGGGTCATCGCGGCTAATCTTATAGCGCAATGCACCGCATACCAGACATGCTTTCAAATTCTTGTACTCGCGGCGGTAAATGATGCAGTCATTAGGGCATGCATGTATCTTCTGCACCTCTAATCCTAGGGGGCAGACAACCTTATTTTCTCGTACGTACTATCGGGCAATCCGTTGTCCTTTGGAAGCATCTTCTTTAACATTATCAGCAAGTTTCCAAATCCTTTGTTAGATACACCATTCTCCGCTTTCCATTGCAGCAATTCTAGTGTGGTGCCCAACTTTTTCTTGTCAGCTTCACTATTTGGGTACAATGATTTCTTATGATCATCTAACATGCCCTACAACTTCAGCCTCTCCTTTTCACTCGCGTAGTTTCTCTTTGCATCGGCAATGGCCCGACCTAGATCATCAGCAGGCTCATCTAATGCCTCTTCTTCAGCTTCTTCCCGCATTTCCGGCTCAGCTTCTCCCCCCATTGTTATACCATCGTATTTAGGGAACCCATGGCCAGGATAGCTGTCGTCGTCCTCTTCTTCTTCATTGTCTTCCATCATAATCCATCTTTCTCCGTGCTTTGTCCAAACATTATATTGTGGCGTGAAATCGGACTCAAACAGTTGCTAGTGAATGGTTCTTGAGTTAGAGTAATTGTGATCATTCTTACAGCCAGCACATGGACAACACATAAAACCACCCGTCCGCTTGTTTGCCTCAGCCAAAGCAGAAAAATATGCATGCCATTAACGAATTGGGGAGGGCATCGGTCATCGTACATCCATTGCCGGCTCATCTTCATTACACACCACCTAAAAGACCAAATTAATACAAGTTCCTACATAAAGTTCATACACACTTATTCTCATAAAACAACATACAAACTCTCAAGCTAAAGCATTTAAATGCAACAACAAATGCGATCAGGATCGCAACTAAGGTGACAATTGATCCAACGGCATAATGATACCAAGCCTCTATCAATGGCATATTTTCTAATCTTTCTAATCATCAAGTGCATTTTCTCCATCTTGATCTTGTGATCATCGACGACATCGGCAACATGCAACTCCAATTCCATCTTATCCTCCTCAATTCTTTTCAAATTTTCTTTCAAATACTCATTTTCTTTTTCAACTAAATTTAACCTCTCGACAATACGGTCGGTTGGAATTTCCGGTCGACATAACTCCTAGATAAAAATATCTATGTCAACTTGATGGGCATGTCTAAACACGAAATGCAACAAATAATTATAAAATAGAATATACTACATCCGAATCATAAACCGGACGAGGGCCGACGGGGACGGATATCAAAACCATGTCACTATGTATAACAAACAACGTACGAGTAAGAAAATTATACAAGTAACTATATATCTAAATCCCACAAACATGATTTTTTATATAAAAAAGATAAGAACAAGAGGCTCACCACAAGGTGGTGTCGGAAATGGGACAGAGCGGGCGATTGGCGATGGTTAGGATGGAGATAGGAAGGCACTAAGTAAACCACACCTACATATGCAAACTAAGAGTTGTTTTGAGCTCAGATTGCACATAAACAAAATAAACTACCACATATAATTCCTCCCAAACTAAAACCCACAAATAAATATACTTATATATAGAGAGATGAAAGGACAAAGTTACTAACCTTTGTGATCACTTGGATTGATGGGGTGCCTTCAAATCTTGACAAATTTTGAAAAAAATGGAGGAATAGCTCCAGAGGAGAGGAAGAAAACAAAGATGAGAGGAAAGGGGGAGAACAGAGAGCTCGAGCTCGACGAAGGGTTTATATAGGATGGTCTTTAGTACTAGTTGGTTATACGAACCTGGACTAAAGGTGAACCTCTAGTACTGATTTGTGCCATGAACCGAGACTAAAGGCTAGCCTGCCACCACCTCTTTACTCCCGGTTCGTGGCGTGAACCGGTACTAGAGGTTCGACATGAACCGGGACTAATGAGCGCTGCCCGCCTAGCCGTTGGAACCGGCACTAATGGTCACATTAGTGCCGGTTCATTTACAAACCGGGACTAATAAGCTGAACATTAGGTACTTTTTCTACTAGTGGTGGAGCACTGCATCCACACCATGGAGTTGTTGCTTGCTGAGGAGAAGTACAAGGTGGTCTGATTCGACCATGAGTATTCCTACGCTCGTGTCGGGTCTCGTCCCAGGGTCGTCGCCGCCCAGATGTGCATGTGCAATCACGTCCTCGTCTGCCACTACTTCCTGGAAACATGGCCTTGCGAGCATTTCTCCAGGTTTGTCAACAACCCCCTCTACGTTGTTACGATGGACATCACCAATGATTTAAAGGTGCTCAAAAATTTGGGCATCACCTGCCAGAATCTTGTTGGTATCGAGAGCCAATACAAGATCTGGGGCAGCAACAAGTATGAGAAGGACTCACTTGTTCACCTCGTCGAGGCCATCATTGACCCATACTACAGATACATGAGCGATTCCTGCAACAAGGACAAGCATGACTAACACTCTGTCTGGATGGAGAATCTCGACAAATCTCACGTCGTGTATGCTGCCAAGGAGGCATACACGAGCTACGGGATATACATGCGGATCATTGACATGAGCAAGTGCCTCCTTCCCCAAAATTGCTAGCGACCCTGCCGGAAGCAGAGCAATGACAAGCATCGAGAGAACAAGAAGTGGATGATTAGATGCCCATTTCTCCTAGTTTAGTATGCATGTAATTGTTTACTTTGGTGTGTGGAAATTTTATGTGCGTAGTCACTTATTTAATTGTATGCTTAATTTGGTGATGCGATCATGTTCTCATAAGTATATATGTTGATATTCTGTAGACAGAGCGTAGATATTGTGCGGACAGAACAAATGACATCGCACGCAGACTAAACAGTGAAACCTGTCGGTGATGATTTGACCAATTGCTCACAATTATATACCATCAAGCATTTGCCCTCAACACACACGGTTTATGAGCAGGAATCGTCTGCGTTGTTATCTGTCTTCCCGAAATTTCTGATTACTAATATGTTTGCCCACAACACACACGGCTTGTTAAGTTCAACTATTTCTGTTGTGGTGCCTAATCAAAAATAGTTCATCCGAGTGAACTGTATGCCCTATCCCACACACACACCATGATCTGGCTGACCGTTTCTGATGTGTTGCCTAATCACAAACATTTCATCCGATTGAACTGTATGTTGTATATCGCACACACCTTCATCTCTTTGATCGTTTCTGCTACTATGCCCATTGCAAACGGTTCAATCGAGTGAACTGTATGACACGCATCACACACGCAACTATAATCTAAACAGTGTTTGATGTCTCCACCGTCAGAAACGTTTTGTATTATTTTGGCGGTTTTATTACAACACCGTTCGTGATTAATGCATCACACACAATTTCGTCGAAGGGTCTCTGATTGTAGTGTCGTGTTAGAAGCATCCTGCAGTAGTGTGTGAGTCTGCCTGAAAAATAGCCCAAAACAAGAAGAGAGGAGAAACTTGTGATACGGTGGTCAAAAAAATATAAGAGTATATGTAATGAATTTTTATCATGCAAAACAAGTAATCTAGGAGAAAATGGAGTCTGGAAGGTGCACGAGGAAGCCACAAGCTCGGGCGGCGAGGCTAGGGGGTTGGGCATGCCCCTGGGCTTGTCGCTTCCCCGTGCACTTTCGAGACTATTTACTATTTTCCTAGTTTTTTATATATTTCGAAATGAACGAAAATTGCTTTTATGAAACTTTTGGAGTCAGTTTACTTACTGTACCATATACCTACTCCGTTTCCGGGTTCTGAAGCATTCCGGGAGGTCATTTTTATGTGTTCGTCAAGTGTCATTAGTTGAATAGTATTAGTTTCAACATTAATGGGCATACCTAAGATATAATTATTAATTATTTGCCCATTAACCACCCTCGAATTCGTACCTTTGGCATTGTTGTTCTTGATAGCTCCGGAGCGATAATCTCTTCAATGATATATGGTCCTTCCCATTTAGAGAGAAGTTTTCTTGCAATGAATCTGAAACGAGAATTGTACAACAAGACTTGATCTCCTACATTGAATTCCCGCTATTGGATTCTTTTAACATATCATCTTTTAACTTTTTCTTTAAATAACTTGGCATTTTCGTAGACTTGTGTTCTCTATTCATCAAGTGAGTTAATATCAAATAATCTATTTTCACTACACCACACACCAGAATTCCCTACTGATGTCTGTTGAGAAAAAGTCACTATTGCTGACCCACGGTCGGGCAGGAAAATTTCTAACGGACTGGTGGTCGGGAAACCTGCATACACTGACCCGCTGTCGGTCGGGAATACTGTAGAATATACCATCCAACGATCGGTCGGGGATTCTATTATGGCCTATGGACTGTAGGTCGGTAAATCACCACCACCAACAGTCGGACGCTAAATGGACATCGCCCGCGAATAGCTGAAAAAAGTAGCGCCAAACCGGCCCAACCCGCGAATTTTCCACCCTCAAAATCACAAGGATGTTGTCGCCCTTCGTTCCCCACCCACGAAATCCCTAAAAGAAAAGTGTGGGGCTTTTTTCCCCTAGGGTTTCTAGGGTACCCATTCTCCTCCGGCGATCTCGCTGGAGTTCACCTCAACCTTGCGGGCGGCCGGGGTTCCTTCGACGCACGTGAGTCCTACTGTGAGCAGTCACGCAAGACAGCCTATATGACGGAACCGACCACAGACATACCGGCGGAGGTGTTAGGAAGGGGCGGGGGAGTTCTTGGGGGCGAACTTGAATCAGAGGTACTGGAGGCGGCTACCGATCTGGCCTCATCGATGGGTAAGGGAATTGCTGGAGAAGAGGTCCTGAGGGAAGAGGAGGAGGAGGAGGCAGGAAGGGTAACACAGCAGGATCGATCTGTGGAGGAAGATGAATTTGATCACTATGGGGGGCCTGAACCAGAACTCGCAGATCGTTTCGCGGGGATGAAATTGCATGGAGAAGAAGAGGAGGACTTGGATTTCTCGGGGGAGGTTGATGATCTCATCAACGATGTTCGCTAGTTGGGACTATTTCGAGTGCATACCACATGGTCGTTTATTCACTCCACGCTTCTCAATCAGATGCGCAATGCCTGGTCGTCAGCAGAGGGGGTGACTTTCAATATAAAGGGTCCAAACTTGTTCCTAGTGTAGGCTCATTGCTTGGGAGATTGGCGAAGGATCATGGACGGTGGACCATGGCTCTTCCGGAGGGCTCCAGTGGTAATTCAGGAGTATGATGGGTTCTCGGATGTGTCCAACTACAAGTTAAATAAAATCCCAGCTTGGGCGAGGATAAAGGGTCTTCCAGATGGCCTGACTAGGAAGAAACAATTGGCAGAGAAAGTAGCAGCAAAGGTGGGTGAACCTTCCTTCACAGTGGTGGTCAATGAAGGGCGCATTAATCCATCAAGCACTCTCCGAGCTCGAGTGTTCCTGGATGTCAATAAACCCCTTGTTTGCTTTGTGCCTATAACATTGAAGGAAAGTATTTAATATGGAGTTTATTATGAGAAGTTACCCGACTTTTGTTTTGTCTGTGGCTTGATGGGACATACTGCGGAAGAATGTGGTGATGGTGTACATGATCCCAGATCTTTTGAATGGGGCAAGTGGCTGTTGTGGGTATCAAAACCGATCAATGACAACTCTATGGGCAATAGAGGAGGGAGTAGTGGAGGAGGGAGAGGCAGAATGGGAGGGAGAGGAGAAGGAGGGGGGAGGACTGGAAGAGAAGGCGGGGATGGTAGAGGAAGAGGAGCGGCTAACACCACTACCTTTGGGAGCAGTAGCGACGGGCCAATTGCAATGGAAGTTAATAACCAACAGAGGGAGGTGCCCGAGGGATAGAGTAATGCTCGGAAACGCTTGGTGACTCAGGATGGTACAGTTAACATAAGAGGCCAGACGATGCCGAACCTAGCTGGAAAGGTTGCAGGCACTATCCTAATGATCGAGGGCTCTACGCCAGTGGACCCTTCGACGAGCACGCGAGGAAAAGTCCCGATTGTTAAGAGAAGAAGGCAAGATGGAAGAGAAGAAAGTGAAGATATGGCTCAATCAGCTAAGGCGGCCTCCTACGTGGAGGGCCGCCGGGCCTGATGAGGACCCTGTTTTGGAATTGTCGCGGGATTGGCGACCCAGCGACGGTTCGAGAGCTCCGCGATCTCGTGGAGGCATGTGCGCCGTCGGTTCTTTGCATCGTTGAAACACAAAGAGCCGAGTGGAGGGATTGGCGGTTTCTTTAGGTTTTAATAATGCCTTTGCTGTTCCGAGTTCAGGTCGGAGTGGTGGGCTTTGTATTTTTTCAAAGGATGATGTTAATCTTGAAATAAAGAATTATTCTCAGTATCACATTGATTCATGGATCTCAGAACCTGGAAAAGATATGTGGCGCCTCACTTGTTTCTATGGGGAGGCAAACCGTAGCTTGAGGTACAAAACCTGGGAAACGATGAGGAGACTAAGAGGGGAGAGCACCTTGCCGTGGTTATGCATTGGAGACTTCAATGAGATTTTACGGCCAGAAGAACAAATGGGACCTAATCCTCGCGATAGTTCCCATATCGCAGGATTCAGGGAAGCTGTGGATGTTTGTAGCCTGTCGGACCTAGGATATAAAGGCGTAGATTGGACATGGGAGAGGCGAGTTACAGGTGGTCAGTTCAGTAGGGTTCGACTGGATAGAGCGTTGGCCAATCCTAGCTGGTCCAGTATTTTCCCCTTTGCATGGGTGAAGCATTTAACGGCAGCTAAGAGCGATCAAAGCCCAATCCTGTCATTCAATGAGCTGGAGGCAAACAACCTGAGAATTGCAGTCAGGAAACCGTTCCGCTATGAGCGTGCATGGGAGTCTGACACTAGATTTCAAAATGTGATAGAGGATGCATGGCGATGAGAAGGTGAGGCAACGACTGTGACATATTTAGTAGGGAAATTAAACTCAGTAGCGAATGCTTTCGCGCGCTGGGGTCGCAACACCTTTGGCTCGGTCCGACAGGAACTGCGCCAGCTGCGCGCACATCTTGCCGCACTACGTGCGGACCCAGGACAGATTGGACCAGGGGAAGAGGAGAAGCGCATTGAGGATCACATGTTAGAGCTTTGCTATAGAGAAGAAATAATGGCTAGACAACGCTCACGAGTTTCATGGCTATCCGAGAGCGACAACAACACTCAGTTCTTTCAACAGAAAGCCAGTGCTAGGAGAGCAAAGAATAAGATTTCACAACTAGAACGTCAAGATGGATCTGTATGCTCAGACCTAGGAGAGATGGCTGATATGGCAAAGGAATTTTATGCTAACCTTTATACTTCTGAAGGAACGATTGGTATGGAGGAGGTTCTATCACATATACCATCACGGGTAGATGCTCACATGAATTCCCGTTTGAACGCAGAGTACAACAGAGAAGGGGTCAAGGAGGCTTGTTTTTCAAATGTTCCCAACAAAAGCACCTGGCCCAGACGGTTTCCCTGCACATTTTTTTCAGAGGCATTGGGACCTTTGTGGTGATGAGGTAACAAGAGTGATCACCATAGTGCTTCAAGGAGATGATTCCCCGGAGGAGATAAACAAAACGTTCATCGTTATGATCCCAAAGATTGCTAGTCCAAAAGTTTTAGGACAGTTTCGACCAATAAGCCTTTGTAATGTGATCTACAAGATCGCTTCTAAGGTCTTAGCTAACCGGCTGAAACTAATCCTCCCTGACGTCATCTCCGAAGAGCAGTCAGCGTTTGTTCCTGGTCGACTTATCACTGATAACTTTATTACAGCCTATGAGTGCTTGCACTATATGAAAACCAGAAGAATTAAAGGCAACCGCTTTTGTGCGCTGAAGCTCGATATGATGAAGGCGTACGATAGACTAGAGCGGCCTTACTTGAAAGCGGTAATGCTAAAATTAGGGAGAAGCCCCAGGTTCACGGACACGGTTATGAGATCTGTGTCATCAGTTTCCTTCTCTGTTCTGTTTAATGGAGGAAGTTTGGACACCTTCAAACCTTCTAGGGGAGTCCGGCAAGGTGACCCAATTTTGCCGTATCTTTTTTTGCTTGCTGCTGAGGGGCTATCATGCATGTTGAAGGCACAAGATGAAGGTATCCGTGGGGTTTCAGTGGCAGAAAATGCACCGGGAGTTAATCATTTACTCTTTGCAGATGATAGCTTACTATTTTTTGAGGCTACGGATGACAGTGCCACTCAGGTGAAAAATCTGCTGCAGCAATATTGTGATGCTTCTCGTCAGAGGATCAATGTGGACAAATCATCAATATTTTTTAGTAAGGGTGTCGATGAAACTAGTAGGGCAAATATCAAGAATATTCTAGAGGTACAAACTGAATCTTTGTCAGAGAAATATCTCGGTTTACCATCAGATGTGGGCAGAGCGAAGGATGGATGTTTTAGATATCTAAAGGACAGAATATGGAAGCGTGTTCAGGGTTGGATGGAGAAATGCCTGTCCGCGGGTGGAAAGGAGGTACTCATAAAATTTGTCGCGCAATCAATACCCACTTATTCAATCTCATGTTTTAAGCTGCCACGGGGTCTCTGCGAACATATTAATGGACTCATTCGTAGGTTCTGGTGGGGCTGTAAGGATGGACAAAGGAAGCCTGCTTGGGTGTCATGGAAAATAATGTCATTGCCCAAATATATGAGAGGCTTGGGTTTTCGAGATATAGAGTTGTTTAACTTGGCGATGCTAGCCCGTTAGGCATGGAGATTGATGCATGAGCCAGAATCACTTAGTGCTCGAATCCTTAAGGCTCGTTATTACCCAAACTGTCATTTGGTTAATGCTACTTTGGGCTCAGCCCCCTCTCAGGTATGGCGTGCAATTATGGAGGGAAAGGAAGTTCTTGCTCTCGGGCTTATCAAAAGAATATGCAATGGTAATGGGACAAATATATGGCAAGACAATTGGATACCACGGGACTACAAACTCAGGCCAATATGTCAAAGGTCAGAGAGCCCGCCTGTACTTGTTTTAGAACTTATCGATCCAGTTAATAGAACTTGGGACATGCAACAACTTGAGGATCACTTGATCGCTCCTGATATGGATGTTGTGCTAAACATTCCACTCAGCTCCCGGGTCCAGGAGGATTTCTGGGCTTAGCATTATGAAAGGCGGGGCGTGTTTTCAGTCAGATCAGCATATAGAATGTTAACTGCAATCAGAGCACAACGGGAGGATTGGCTCGAACACCGAACAGGTCAGTCCAATGTTTCAGCAAACAAAAAGTCTTGGACGGATTTGAGGAATGTGAAAATCCCTTCAAAGGTGCGAGTATTTGTTTGGAGGTTGCCTCATACATCCCTTCCTATGGGATCGGTTAGATGCTCAAGGAACATGGCAACATCTGACGAATGCTCGATATGTGGTGCGTCAGAAGATACGTGGCGCCATTCCCTGATAAATTTTCGCATGGCGAGGTGTACATGGGCATTAGGTAACGAGGAGCTTCTTAGCATGTAATATCGAACAATACTGAAGATGCCCGGCTGTGGCTTTTCTGGCTGTTCGAAACAACTTCACAGCATGATCTAGCTCGGATTTTGGTGACTTTGTGGGCCATTTGATGGGCTAGAAGGAGGGCCATTCATGATAATGAGTTCCAGAGTCCGATTACTACATGATGTTTTATCAACAGATACCTTCAAGACCTGGAGGTTGCTTCAGCACGACAACCAAATTTTCCAAAAGTGCAGCCCGCCTGTAGTAAAAGGAAGTGGATTCCACCATCAGGAACTTATGCGAAGCTAAACGTTGATGGGGGCCTTTCCCGCCAAGGTGATCGGGGTGCAGCAGCAGTGGTGTGCAGAGACCACACATGACTCTTCCTTGATGCTTCGGCTACTGTTTTTGATGGCCTGGTGGATGCAGCATCATTGGAGGCACATGCATGTAACGAGGCTTTGGCATTAGCTAAGGACCTTAATATTCAGAGGATGACCATTGCATCAGATTGCCTGGAGGTAGTGACAAATATCAACAGAGGAGCTGCAACAGTTTATGCGACGGTGATCAACGAGATTGAGCATAGGAGGAGAGACTTCATCGACGTTACTTTTAAGTTCGAGCATAGATTATGTAATTTTGAAGCTCATTATTTAGTTAAGGCAGCTGTTTCTCTGCCAGTTGGTCGCCACATGTGGCTAGGGTTTGTTCCAGACATTATTTGTATCCCAAACGTTGTTGAATTCTAATAAAGACCCTGGTTCACCTAAAAAAAAAAACGAAATCCCTAGCTCTCCTGTTGTTTCCCACGCATGCCGCCGCCCCACGCCGGTCAATCCCCATGCCTCCCACCGCCGCCCCATGCCGCTGGTGGCTACCGCCGGTCTATCCCACTGTGGCCCCACGCCGCCCTGCCTCTGCATCAGCGCCCCACGCCGCCCTTCCTCTGTAGCACCGCCCCACACGATGCCCTGTTCCTACAGCGCCGCCCAACTCCGACTTGCCTCCACCGCCGCCTCCACACCCTCGGGCTCTCTCTCCGGTTGGCTGCCTCTCTCCAACCTCCCTGGCCCGACCCCCCCATCTCCACCGACCAGCTCATGAAGACACACGCAGGGGCGGTGGCGGCGGCGATCTGGATCGGGGCCGCGTGCGGCTGGCAAGGAGACCCCTCTGTCTTTGGCTGGGCAAGGGCACTGACGCGGCTGAGGTACAACTCCTTCCTTGTCTCATCAATTTTGTTGCACAAATTTTATTTAGAGACGAACTTGGAGTGAAGGAGTTTGCCGTTGTTTATGGGAGGAAGACTCTGTTATTTGCCCCGTCAGTACTCTCTTGGTAGACACTGTTTATGTAGATTTAATTTTTATTACAATACCGAGTTAAGTTAGATGGAAATAGATTTATGTTACATTTTTTAATTACAGTACTGAGTTATGTTGGCATCCTGCAGCTTCTTTGTCAAAAATTGTGAAAATAAATAGGTTCTCTTGAAAGCGAAGCTTCTTTGCAGCACCAATGGATGTGTTTCTAGTGTTTGTGCTGCTCCAGCTGATCACATTTCTTGGCTGAGTTCATGAGAATGGCGCGTAAGCATACTGCCATTCAACTGCCCAAATACTCGCTTAACTTTTTCTTACTGAAGTATTGTTAACATGTCAAATTTCCTTCAATGCCAAGTTCAAATATTGTGAGGAAACATTTATGGTATAATAATCACTGCTGCTATTGAAACGCATTTGACCTGACTAGATAGTGGCAAGATGTCATCCATGAGGTGGGGTAATATAACTGGTGGCACAAACTTACTTTTATAACTATTGGCCAAACATTGAATTGAAATAGAATGTAGCACAAGCCTCGCTGTTCTCTTTGTACATGTGACCTGACTTTCATCTCTCATTTTTTCTGCAGGTAGAACAGAGGACAGCTGCTGGTAACATTGAGCCGACAAAGAGAAGTAGCAGAACAGAATATTTGCTACGCCACCGGAGTGCATAAGGTGTGTGGAGTGTACAGTGTTTATTTTTCTTTTAGTATATTGTTTCTTGATGTAGTACCTCATAAGTCTTGTGTACGATCCTCTAATGTTCTGTACAGCAGTAGATGATTGAGTATTATATTTGTCGATCAGTATATGGTCTATGGTCATGGTTGATTGCTTGCTTCATTGATTGAAGATTCATATTTTGATCCATGCTTCCCCTAATGTATTTGTGGACTAAGATTCATATTAAGTGTCATATTATAATGCTATGACTAATGGTAACTAAAGGTGATTGCTCATCATCTCTGCTAATTTTCCCTAAGTTTTCAATTTTCTAGTTTATATGGGCTATAATTTGCCTTTATCGGTTTTCAGTTTTATTAAGTCTTTTAATTTGTCTAGCACTTCAGTTTATTTTTCTTAAATTTTTTAGTTTCTTCGGTCTAGCTATTCTCTTTCATTTTCTTATTTCTGAGTTTCTCCTTTTGAGTTTCTTAGTCATATATATCACTCTCATTCATAGCTACAGTGAGTTGTTCTTTTTCCCATAGGCAGCGTGCTGATGTTGCTTCATTACTTTTCCATAAGAGCATGGGGAGCTTTTATCGTTCTTGGATTGCATAAAATAGAAGAGATGACAGAAATGGGGTGGGGTGTGTGGAAACAGAGCTTCTTACTTGTGGCAGTAGATGGGTAGGCAGTTCATGCAGGTCAGCCCTCAATACCTGACTCCCTTGATCAGTGTCTTCCTCTTCTCCACTCATCTATAGAAGTGAGCCCAACAAATACTATTTTTGGCTGAGGCCTCCGGAGCATAAAACGTTTAGTTGTTAACTTCTAGAATTCCTTCTTGGCTACCAATTTTATCAAACTATTTCTTCATCTAGCACGGCATTTTACTAAAAATTGTAGGAAACTTGCAGTATGATATACCTTGGATTGATTTTAGAGAGGCTGGACGCTCGGCGATGATACGATGGCGTTGTATGGTGGCAGGCGCTCGGCGATGTTCGTGCGCCCTCACTCCAGCAGTGTCAGTTTTCAGGGGCTAGGCGATGTACGTGCTGCGTTCGGCGCCGGGAGACCAGTCTGCCTTGCGCGATTTGGGATCTGGAGTTTGAAACCAGGGAATAGAGAATAGGAAAGGGATGAACTGATGTTGCATGATTGTTTTTTTTTTCGCTGAGGGAGAGTGTCTGGTAATAATAATGCCCGACGTGATTTACGTGCGTACCTGCTCTTTTTCCCCTCCTGATAGTACGATTATTGAAATGATTTACATTTTTGCAGAGAAGATTGAAGCGATTTAGTACATGCGTACGCTGCTACTTGCCGTCCCTTCCTTCCTATTTGGATCTGGGCAACTACTTTTGCTACGAGAAGCTATGACTTATGTGCTGCTTTACCTTCACGTAATTACCTGGGAGGGGGCCCCTCGATCCCTGGGGGCCCGGGGCGGCCGCCCCTGCTGCCCCTCCTCAGGGCCGGCCCTGTCTACTACAGATATTAAACAGAGTCCACACCAGGTGTTAGCTTTGCACAGTTACAATTTGTGCTCGTGTTTTTCAGTGTGAATCACCTGTATTGATATTCTTGCTGAAATTTCAATTGACTCCTGCATACATTAACAGCTACCAAGTTCATAAATAAATATGTTGTTCTACAAACAGCCTAGGATTAATAAATATGTTGACCTGATTTTTTAGTTGTAGAAGTTGTTGCCAAAAAGTCTAATGACAAAGTAAAATGGAACCTATTTAGCTTTGTTGTTCATTTTGATGTCCTAGTGCAACTTGAGAGAACAAGCAATATTGAGTGACCTTGCTATTTACTTCTGACTGGCATACATGACTATATGCTAGTTCACCAAAACAATCTTCAGTTTTCCTGTTATTTTTGTGATACAAAAGGAATACATGTATACTTCATAATGGTCCCTTGTTAAATCATATCGTAACATCATGTTCTATTATTTCCCAGAAGTAAGATCTGGTTACAATCAATCTGAAAGGCAAAATGAATTCTGTGTGTGGGGAAAAATATAGCAGGTGAATCTTATCTGAACAGGGGCATCTTCCTCATCCCGCCACTTAGGTAATTTCTGTCACTTAGCTAGAATTGTTTGCTTACATTCATCTATTGATTGAAGAAATTATATTGCCATTTGTTTGAACGTACCGCTAAAATGATTAATATGTCTGGATTCTCTTTGATAAATATATGGTAGCGACAATGTCTAAAGGTCCATGCAAAACATTTACTCAACAATAGCCTTTTTATTTTTTTGGTGGGGGAGACAAGAACTAATAAAATCATTTTTAGTGATTATGTCCAACTTTTGTAATTTTCAGCAATCGAAAGAGAAGTACAGTTACCCACTCTAGATTTTATGCTACACTCAGCCTTATAGAACTGTTGTAGTATATGAATATTATATTTGCATGCTTGTATTAATTATATGAAAAGTTTAGAGATGAACTAAACGATGCTACTCTCAAATCATATAGCAAAAACTACATGTGTAGTTTTCCATAGAGTAATAATTGTCATATATACAACTAGGTTTAGATCATCCAATAGAGTTAGGGTCACGTTCAAGTTGTGTTACATAGCAACTTGTAAGAAACGCAAAACCTTCATCTTAGGACACATTTTGTTAATATCTGCTTTGATGGACTGAACAGGACCACTTGCGTATCTCTGAACTGAGAATACAACCAAGTTTCTAATCCTACTAACATATAACATACATGGTTGCCCTGGGAGGTAATAGTTTTGCATTCACGCCTGTACAAGTAGGGTGGGCATTACAGATGACCTGAATTGTGCAAATTTACGTCTTTAAGTAGCTACTAGTAGATGCTTAATGATTGATTGCCATCTCGCTTTCTTCTGCAGTGAGTTTAACTAAATTATTGAGCTGATGTATTTCGTTGTGCAGACTGAGCTGATGCCTTGTTTTGTTTTTGCCATTGACTATGAATGCATGAATTTACTGAATGATCGTTTACCCTTTGTAGGAAAGACATACAAGACCAGGAAGGAACTATGGAGAAAGTTTGCATCAACTAGATAGTTTGTGTAATGGAGCAAAATAATGCACTGTTTGGCTATCATTTTGTAAGCCTTTATGTTGTATTTTCAACGGGATGTTTTGTACAAAATCAATGACATGCATCTATTATTGTATCTTGATTGATATTGTGTTGGATGTTATTGTAATGCAATATTGGATGTGACTTTATTGATATTGTGTTAGTAAGGCAAACGTGGAGGGTAATTATTGTTTTGGTTAGCTAAACAAAATGTTAACAATCCGTTGGTCGGCAAAAGGAAAAGCCATCTGACTGTTGGTCGGCAAAGAACCATGCACTAATAACAGATTGTTGGTCGGCAAAAAAATGCCACCAGGTTGTTGGTCGGGAAAGGTTCATGACAGTGTCGTCGAAAAGTCGGTCGACAATTCTTGAAATAGTCGTCGGCCTGTCGGTCGGCAAATATATGTCGGTCGGGAAAGGGCTTTCCTGTCTGGACTTTCCCTAGCAGACAGGGTCGGTCGGCAATAGTCATTCCCGACCGACTGTTTGTTGGTGGAAGCTGTTTTCCCGACCAACTTCTTTTTTGGGGATGCAATGTTGTGGTGTAGTGTTTCACCGGCAAGTATGAAGTTATAGTTTATTTCTTTAATTTCCCAATAAGCTTTGTGTTCCCACTCGAGAGGTAAATGACATGCTTTTTCATAGACCATTTTATAAGAACACATACCCATAGGATTTTTATAAGTAGTTCTATAAGCCCAGAATGCATCGTCAATTTTCTTAGACCAATTCTTTCCGGATCTATTAACGATCTTTTGCAAAACTAAATTTAACTCTCTATTACTTAGTTCAACTTGACCACTAGGTTGAAGACGATAAGGTGATGCAATTATATTGTTAACATCACATTTAGCTAGAAGTTTATGGAATGCACCATGAATAAAGTGTGAACCACCATCATTCATTAAATATCCAGGGACTCCAAACCTCGGGAAAATAATTTCTATGAGCATTTTGATAGAAGTGTTATGATCAGCGCTACTAGTTGGAATAACTTCTACCCACTTAGTAACATAATCAACAATGACTAAGATATGTGTATATCCATTATAGAAAGGAAATGGTCTCATATAATCAAAACCCCAAATATCAAATGGTTCAATAAAAAGCGAATAATTCATAGGCATTTCCTAACATCTACCAATATTACCAATTTTTTTGACATTCATCGCAAGATAAGACAAACTTACGTGCATCTTTAAAAAGAGTAGGCCAATAAAAACCAGATTAAGTACTTTGTGTTTACTTATATCTCCCGCATGGTGTCCTCCGTATGCTTCGTAGTGACACTTCCGAAGGATTTGTTCCTGTTCATGCTCAGGTACACAATGTCTAATATCATCATATACTCCTTTATATAAATATGGGTCATCCCAGAAGTAATGTCTAAAATCAAAGAATTTTTTTGTTGCTATCTATAATTAGGAGTGACACTTTTGTTGGTATATATTTAGCAACAATGGATTTAGCATAATCTACATACCAAGGAGTTGTCGCGAAGAAGAAGCATTTATGAAAGCTAATTGGTTATCAGGAAAACTATCATTAATAGGCAGTGTGTCATCAAGAACATTTCCATCCTAGAAAAATTATCTGCTACAGGATTTTCACCTCCTTTTCTATCAACAATATGCAAGTCAAATTCTTGGAGTAAAATAATTTATCTAATGAGTCTCGGTTTAGCATCTTTCTTTTCCGTGAGGTATTTAATAGAATCATGATTGGTGTGAATAGTAACTTTAGAATCAGCGATATAAGGCCTGGATTGATCTCATGCAAACACAACAGCTAAAAATTCCTTTTCAGTAGTAGCATAATTTCTTTGAGCACTGTCTAGAGTTTTACTAGCATAATGAATACGATTTAATTTCTTCTCAACTCTTTGACCTAGAACAACACCAATAGCAAAATCAGTAGCTTCACACGTAATTTCAAAGGGTAGGTTCAAGTCACGTGGTTGAACAGTAGGTGCAGAGATTAAGGCTCTCTTAAGTGTTTCAAAGACATCTACACAATCATCATAAAAAATAAATGGAATATCTTTTTTGTAGAAGATTCGTTGAGGGCCTTGAAAGTTTAGATGAGTCTTTTATAAACCTTATATATAACCCAACATGACCAAGGAAACTTCTTATACCTTTAATATCTATAGGACATGTCATTTCTTCAATTGCATCAAGTTTAGCTTTATCTACCTCAATACCTCTTTCAGAAACTTTATGCCCAAGGACTATACCTTCTTTCACCATAAAGTGACACTTCTCTCAATTCAATACAATATTACTTTCTTTGCATCTTTGCAAAATCGATCAAGGTTGCTTAAGCAATCATCAGAAGAGGTTCCGTAAATGGAAAAGTCATCCATGAATACATCAACAGTATTTTCACAAAAACCAGAGAATATATCAGTCATACATCTTTGAAAGGTTGCAGGTGCAGTGCATAAACTAAAAGGCATACGTCTATAAGCATAGGTTCCATAGGGGCAAATAAAGGTAGTTTTCTCTTGATCTATATATATA